>OX451736.1:1788511906-1789111906 GCA_948472305.1 Vicia faba
ACATTTGTGTTGTTCTTTGATTTCTTTGGCAACAACACACCATGATCAATAGTTCCCTTTATGTATCTCAACACCCTCTTAATTGTGATGAGATGACATTCTTGAGGCTTCTCCATAAATCTGCTCAACAATCCTACACTTTGGCAGATATCTGGTCTAGTATTGAAAAGATACCTCAAGGATCCAATGATTTGTTTGTAAAGGGTCGAACTTACAAACTCATCATTCGATCTGCTCCAGTCTCTAATAGAGTAACAGATGCCTTATAGTTGCTCATATTAAACCTCTTCAGTATATCTTGAGCATACTTCATTTGATGCAAGAAAACTCCTTCTTCGATGTCTTTGAATTCCATTCCCAGGAAGTAGGAGATATTCCCAAATCAGACATTTCGAATTCCTGCATTAACTTCGACTTTACCTCATTATCTCAGCTTCATCTGCTCCTGTAATGAGTAAGTCATCAATATAGAGGTATAAAATGATTTGATTAACACTTTCGACATCATTTACATACACTCCATATTCAGAGACACACTTTATGAAACCTGCTTTGATTAGGAAGGTATCTATCCTTTTATTCCAAGCTCTAGGAGCTTGCTTCAAGCCATGGAGAGCCTTCCTTAATCTGTAAACTTTCGACTCCTGCCCTTTGGCGTTGAAACCTGGTGGTTGAGTAACATAGAATTCTTCTTCCAATGGACCATTTAAAAATGCTGACTTCACATCAAGTTTGTGCATTTTACATCCTCTATATGCATCTATTGAAACAACAATCCTGATTGTTTCGATCCTTGCAACAGGCGCATATACTTCATCGAAGTCAGTACCAGGTTTTTGTAAAAAATCTCTGGCCACCAGTCTTGCCTTATACTTTACAATCTCACATTTGGCCTTCGTTTCACCTTGTAGATCCATTTCACATCAATTGGTTTCTTGTTGGTTCTTTCGACAAGCTCCCGGGTCTTGTTCTTCTCAATGGCTCTAAGTTCTTCTTTCATGGCTTCACACCAATTCGAATTGCTCAAGGCTTTGCCCAAATCAATTGGTTCTGCTTCAGCCATCATCATGGCTTCTTCGATTAAGTCACCATCTGCATCGATTGCTTTATCTGGAAACTTCTCATATCCAATCAACCTAGTCGACTCAGTTCTTGTTCTTGTGAATCTTCTTTCATTTTGCACAGGTGTCTCTTCATTTCAACTTGTCAAAGCTTCGTTCTGTTCATCTTCTTCGAACACAATTGTGACTATGTCTGATTCTTATCGAACTGAACTTCAACTTCAATCCCATCCTTTGCTTTATTCTACAAGAACATCTCTACTACTCACTAGTTTATCTTCGATTGGTGAATACAGCTTGTATGCACCAGTCGAATGATAACCTATGAGCACCATGACTTCACTTTAATCACCCATCTTGTTTCTCAATTGTTCAGGTATATGCCTGAAACACATTGATCCAAAAACTCTAAGATGACTTACTTTTGGCTTCGACCCTGTCTAAGCCTCATGTGGTGTCTTTTCGACCATCTTCTTTGTTGGGCATCTATTTAGAATGTATACTGCTGTCGAAGCTGCTTCAGCCTAAAATCTCTTAGGCATATTCTTAGCTTTCAACATACATCTTGTCATGTTCAATACACTTGTATTCTTTCTCTCAGCTATGCCATTATGTTGAGGCGCATAAGGTGAAGTAACCTCATGCTATATACCTTCCTCATTGCAAAATTTAGCAAATTCAGTAGAAGTATATTGACCACCACCATCAGTTCTTAACTTCTTCAATTTGCAGCCACTTTGTTTCTCAGCATGCAACTTGAACTTCTTGAACTGTGTGAATACCTCACTCTTCCTTTCAATAAGGTAAATCCACATATGTCTGGTGAATTCATCAATAAAATTAAGGAAATACATGTTACCCTCCATTGGACTTTACTTCAAAGGGTCCACACACATCTGAATAAACCAACTCCAGTTTTTGCCTTGATCTTATAGGCAAGTCACGTTTGAACGCCTTCCTTTCCTATTTAGCTTTGCAGCATTCCTCACATATCTGCTTAGGTTCCTTCACATACGGCAACCCAAGCACCATTCTTTTCTTATTGAGCATAAATAAACTCTAGAAGTTTAGATGTCCATACCTGTGATGCCATAGCCATTTCTTATCTTCTTGTGTAGTTGAAGCAAGACATTTATTATCTGATGTGTTGAGTTCAACCTTGAATGTTTTGTTCCCTGCCAATGGTGCTTTCATGATTAGCCTCCCATCATCCATATATACATTCATCTAACTATTCTCCAACTTCATATTGAAGCCTTTTGCAAGTAATTGACCTACACTTATCAAGTTACTTGTCATCAAAGGTACATATAAAACTTCAGTGATAGTAGCCTTTCGGCCATCCTTTCTGATAATCGAAATATCTCCTTTACCACCTGATTTGATATGCCTGCCATCTGCAAACTTTATCACCTTCTCGACTGACTCATCTAACTTGGCAAACTAATTTTTATTTCCAGTCGTGTGGTTGATACATCCTGAATCTAGATATTTGTAGCAACTGGTTTTTTGATCAAGAGTCGCCACTATTAGTTTTTATCCTAGGGAAGAGAATCTAACAGAAAACCCTAATTCACAGACAAAGATTCCAAGTTTTGGACTCAATTAGACAAAAGAAAGGTGTTAGGCACCTTTCATATACCTTGTTCACAAGGATACTAAGCTCTAGATTTAGGTTTGGAGTAAACTGGGTTTTAAGTTTTAATTAAAAAGAGGGTTTAAATTTTTTATAGGGGAACTCGCTACGATTTTTGATCATATGCCTACGTATCCTCTTAGGAGGAATCAGAGTCCCAATTCGAAGTTCGTATGGGGTGGTGTTTTTTAGGGGTTTACAAACATATTTTGAATCACCTCTCACTCGGTCGGGAGTAGTGATTGCGAAGATTTTGACTGAATGCGCTGTGAGTCAAAATCTGTTTGAAACCCTTTTGCAAAAAAACAGTTGATTAGTTTAGTTGACTGCGAAAAATAGTTTGAGATTGGTTAGTAATTTTTAAATGTGTTAACTGCGAAAATATCTTCATTAATGCATGACAAAAAATATATTAATGCAATAATAGAAAATAATATTCATAAAAATAATTCATATATTAATATATAAATAATAATAATATTATTCATACAAGGGTAAGAAATAAATAATTTTACATAGCAAATGAAATATAATAATAATAATTGGAAAATAAAATTTATAATAATAATAAGTTATAAATAATAATAAGAAATTAAGTAATTATAATAATATATAATAAAAAATATTAAAATATAATAATTATAAAAAATAGAAAATAAGTGATAATAGAAAAAAATGATTTAATTAAGTTAAACATGGGGGGTGCGATTTTGAACTAACAAGCAAATCAGTGATGTGTCTTTAGGAGGCTGGATTACGTGGGCGAGGGTATATGGAAAATAAGGTGGGACTTAGCCTGCGATCATCGATCACGATCACGTGGAGGATAACGAGGGAGTATGATAATTATTGTGAGCCAGCGCGCATGGAATTGAAACGGAATACAATTTGTTTTGTATTCATTTACATTGTTTTGTTGTTACAGAAAACTCCACTTATTCATCTTCCTCTCTCTCGTACACACAAACTCTTTCACTCTCTCTCACTTTAACCCTAATTCCCAAACTACCACCGACGGCACTCTACCAAAACCCCAACACGAATCCGATCCCCAAAACCCCTAAAATCCCAAAAATAACAACAAATCAACCAAATAAATACGCCAAGTTCAGTTACCCTTTCGCGATTTCGCTTGCTCCCTGCCTTTGAATCTTCTGGATTTAGTATTGATCCTTGCTCTCCTTCGCTTTTGTAGGTTGCGTGGAGCTTGAAGGTGGTGCGGTGACAGATCAACGAAGATTGTGGTTTCAGATAATGAAACCCCAATCGTCCTTCTCTCTGATCTTAACCAACAACAAGGTTATTCGCTCTTTGGTGTTCTTCACGCAAACTCTTCTCCGTTCTTTTCTTTTTCGTATTCTCTGTATCCTCCCTCATATTTCTCTATATAAATTCTTCTCGCCCCCCCCCCCCCCCCCCCCCCCCTTTTTTTTGTTCTTTTTGCCAATATATATAGGGATAGGAATTTATGGCTTATGAGAATTAGCATAGATTAGGGATTAGATTTGCTGTTAGAGTTAATTTTAGGGATTGGTAATTGATTGAGAAAATATTATAATTGATATAGTATTGATTTGTTTTGTAATGGATATTGATTCTAATATTTTAATTGAAGATTTGATTTTGCAGAAGAATTAGATTTTTGTACTGTAATAGAGCTTGGATTCTGTTGCCAATTCACTGTAATAGAGATCGAGATTTGTAGAGATTTAGATTTAATTGATACTGATATTGTTTTACTGAGATTAGATTGACTTTATTTTTTAGATTTGATTTCTTTAGTGAATTTTTAGATACTTTTGATGAAAAATGCATAAAATAAATTAAATATTATTATTAAAAATTACCTAAAATAGAAAAACGAAAATAATATTTAAATAATAAAAAACATGATTTTTGGAAGATTTGAATGTAATTTGAAATTGAAATGAAATTAACAAACATAGAATAAAATAAATCATCAATCCAAATAATTAAAACACAAAAAGAAATCAAATTTTTGGATTTATAAAAGATAACAAAATATTTTTAAATCTTTTTGTATTACTACCTAAACAAATATTACTACCTTAAATACAAAAGATAACAAAATATTTTTAAATATTTTTGTATTTTAGATTTTTTTTGGTTTATTTTTTAGAATAAAAAGTGAAAAAAACAAAAACTATTTTTTAAAATTCATTAATTAAAATCCGAAATTTAACATTTAATATTTAAAAAATGATTTTTTTAATGAATTTTATAAATGGAAATAAAATTAATAACAATAAAAAAAGAAATATAAAAAATGTTAAAAAGTGCACCATGAGAGATTCGAACCTCGCGACCTTATGCTTTCAAGCTATGTTTCCTTACCAATTGTGCTATGTTATTTGTTTGAAATAAGAAGTCAATTGAAAGTAATTGAAGACGAGCAATTATTTTTTATTAAAAAATACAAATAATTATTATATTTTTACACAGACTTGAAAGAGAATATTTATTAAAAACCCCATAATATTAATGCAATTAAACCAAAGGAATTTTACCTTGTAAAGCCCAAGTTCGAAAATAACTTTGACGGTAGCACTAAGGCGGAAAATTTTGGGGTATGACAGCTGCCCTTATTTAATAACTCTTCGATTGAATGGCGCAAGAATATGTAGGTCTTTGTTCATTCAAATCGGAGATTTATTAAATAATAGAAGACCCCAAATTTTGACCAATGGTTGGCTAGATATGGTTACGTTGATATAGCATACCCCAAGAGTTGGCCAGATAGGGTTATGTTGATATAACATACCCCCAAGTGTTTTGAAGAGATAGACAAAGCTGATGATGTATGGCTTACCAGGATTTAAATAAAGATGAGAAGATGATTTGAGCTTGAGAGAGCAATCTTGTATGTCTTGGTTTTGCTTTAGCTTATTCGTCCATTTGGAGAATGAATACATACGATAATTGACGATGCATGGCTGCTTGAAGACTGAGGCCATGCGTTATGTTCGGGAATCACTGCATGACGTCTGAGGCAATTTGCTAGATTTTTTTTGTTTTTCTAGCATCGTTGTGTGAAGTCTGAGGCGATGATCAGTGTCGCGAAATAAAGAAATACATTGTTGTATGAAGTTTTTAGGCAATGAGCTTAGGCTCACAAATCGTTGCGTGAAGTCTGAGGCGATAAGCTAGATTTTGGTTTTCGAGCATCGCTGCATGAAGTCCGAGGCGATGGTCTGAGCTTGGAATAAAGAAACACATTGCTGCATAAAGTCTGAGGCAATGGGTTTGGTTCATAAATCGCTGCGTGAAGTCTGAGGCGATAAGCTAGATTTTGTATTCTTCAGACATCGCTGCATGAAGTCTGAGGCGATAATTTGAGTCGCGAAATAAAGAAACACATTGCTGCATGAAGTATGAGGCAATGGGTTAGGTTCGCAAATCACTGCATAAAGTCTGATGTCATAAGCTAAATTTGGTTTCGAACATCGCTGCATGAATTCTGCGGAAATGAGTTAGGTTTGCAAATCACTGCGTGAAGTCTGATGTGATAAGATAAATTCGTTGTTTTGAACATTGTTGCATGAAGTCTGAGATGATGGTCTGTGTGATACGGTGGCAGAACCGACTATTTAATACTGGTTTGCGTTTTGTGTTTTTTGTTCGCAAAATATCGCGGTAAGCAAGAGTCGCCACCGACTTTTATTTCATCCAATCATGGAAAAGGAAAAAGAACAGAAAACACCTTTTTTTTGAGACATTTTGAGTACAAGGGGTAGATTATAGAAAGGGAAGGTGTGATACGGTGGGGGAACTGACTTGAGGGTTTTGCGTTTTATCATAAATGTTGCGGTTTAGCAAGAGTCGCCACCGAATTTTCTTTTATCCAAAAGGAAAGGTGAAAAAAGCACAGGAAAGTCATTTGAGATGTTTTTGAGTTCGGGGGGTAGATTATAAAAAGGGAAGGTATTAGCACCCTTTTTATCCATGGTTTTCCACGGGCTCTTAGTTACTTGCTAGATCACTTGCTTTTGTTTGGATGTGCTTGTGGTGTGTGGTTTTTTGAAAGTATTTTGAAAATATAACTTTGTAATGATTCTCGTTTCTATAAGAATGTGTACAAAGTGTTTGTTTCGAAAATAGTTCAAAGATGTGTTTTAGAAAGTATTTTGAAAATGTAACTTTGTAATGATTCTCGTTTCTATAAGAATGTATACAAAGTGTTTGTTTCAAAAATAATTCAAATATGAAAGTGTAGGTGTATGAAGTGTTTTTGTTGTGAGCAAGCGAGTAATTGAGAGCGAACCTACCTACTCCAAAGGTCTTAGATATGCTTTTCCTCCTCCTTTAGATATTGCTATCTTACCATTGATTTGGTAAGAAGCCCCATCGTTGGATGTGAAGGGACGGGTGTTGGGACATTTGTATAGTCATAGAAGGCAACATATGGAACGTTTTAGCAATGTCGTTTAGGGACTAGATCGTTTACCGAAGGTGTGATACGGTGGCAGAACCGACTGTTTTGAAATGCTGGTTTGCATTTTGCATTTTGTGTTTGCAAAATGTCGCGGTAAGCAAGAGTCACCATCGACTTTTATTTCATCCAACCGGAAAGGAAAAAAGTACAGAAAAAATCCTTTTTCGAGATATTCTGAGTACGGGGGGTATATTATAGAAAGGGAAAGTGTTAGCACCCTTTCTATCCATGGTTTTCCATGGGCTCTTAGGTACTTGCTCATCTTTTAAAAATTGCTTGTGTATGTGCTTTGCTTTGAAAAACGTTTGACTTCGTGATAACCCTTGTATCAGTCCTCAAGGGTGTGACGAAGTTTGTTTTGAAAATTGTTTTGAAATGTGTAAGTGTGAAAAGTTTTGATTTTTGAGCAAGTACCTACTAGCATCTACCTACTCGAAAAAAGATCATTTCTATTCTCGTTCCTTTAGACAATGCTATCCTACTATTGAGAAATAGCTAGCACCGTCGTTGGAGTTGGTAAGGGTCAATTTGAAAGGGACGTACAATCACTAAAGCAGTGTTAGGATACCTTAGTAATAACCCTAGAGTCTTAAGATCGTATTCGAGGCAACATTTTCGAAGGCAACAATCGAACGGGACATTTGATCTTTTTTAAACAGAAGGGTAACCACTAAGACACCCTATACTTAATGATCATTTACCGAAGGCAACCAAATTGAGAGCATACCCTAAGAGTGATATGTGCGAGTGATTTATTTCAATTATTTACCTTTGCACATTAGGGTTTTCTAACTGAATTAAGTTATCATGCATTCTTGTCATATAATCCTATTAACATACATCTAAACAGTCAAATATTTGCAAGAATTAAAATGCTAGAAAGTAAATCTATGCTATTACAAGGCTTCGGGGAAGGGGATTAATTACATAGCCAAAAACCCGCAAAAGACAATAAATAAAAGAAAGTCCTAGATTAAACTATTACATACCGCAAACAGTTACATCAATATTGTAAGAATAATAAACGCGCGCGATGAATCGAATACGAGACAAATAGGGTTTTGACCCTTGACTAAACCTAATTGTAATGGATTAAAGGGAAAATCATTTTTTTGTCGTTTTTGTTATTTGAGAAAATAAAGCTCAATTGAATAATAAAAAAGAACGTAATTACTAATTAATTTTAATTAAGAAAAATAATTAAATTAACCTATTTTTTGTATTTTTATTTTATTTGCAAAAGGGAAACATTTAAATCAAAGAATTAAGCCTAATTTTCTAGTTGATTTTAATTGTGAGAAACAAATTAAAATTGCCCTAAATTGAATTAAATTAATTAAATTAAATTTGATAAAAAAACTAATTCTAATTTTTTTGATTATTGATTTTATGATTTTTTATTTTATGAAAAAAAGAATTAATTTGTGAATCAAAATAAATAATAAAGAAACGAAATAATGAAAGAAAATTGAATGGGCCTGGATGTTGTTGCTGAAAAAAAGGGGGTGAAAGACTGAATTTTTGGGCCCAAGTGGACAAGAGCCTGTTTGACTTCGTTGGGTCCAGTGCACTCATTGATTGGAGGCGCATGATGGACCTTCAAGGGAGAAGCCTTGGATCTGGGGCGTTGATGAATCAGAGGGCCAGATCTTGATGGTGTATGGTGAGCACCTTGTCCTACAAAGCGTCTGATTGCCTGTGAAAAAATATTAAGAACAAAGTTTGGGACATGGGAATCGAACCCAGGTCCTTGGCATTTTCCCCTTGCGCGCTTGCCAGCTGAGCTATGCGTTTTATTTGTATGTACAAAAGAAATCAATTATAATATAATAAAACAAAAATGTTGGATATCAAAATGCGCCAAATTTAAATCACCCAACCAGGCGATGACACGCATCGTCGTCTTCCTCCCCAACCCTTGTTTTAGGTTTTGTGACCTTTACCTACAGACATCAAGCGTAGGTATAGCCCCTGTCCATTTTAAAATCCTCTACGCGCATGATAAATGAAACCTAATGGTACCAATTAAATCGTTTCAATCTCACGAGCATCATGGTACCATTATCAACGCCCAATTTCTCTTGCATAAAAAACCCTAAAAACAACGAACAAACCCTAGCCATGGCGTCTACATATACAGGCGTTAAAAATGAAATTGAATCATGGTGTCACGTTGCAAACATCTCAAAGATTATAAATATGCCAATCAAATATGCTAAATATGCAAGAATTAGTGTATTCGATTTCAAGAAATCAAGCAAACTGTATGAATGTTGTAGGGTGATTCTGAGTGTCTCAGGCGTTGCAAACGATCTTGTTGGCTTCAGGGATGATCCAAGAATATGAATTGCTCTTTTGAAATGCTTGAAACGGCCTACAGAGCAAGATTTGATCAACACTTTTCTTTGAAAAATTTGAACTTTTCCTCTGCCTTTTCACACTTCCAACCTTCTTCCTTTTGGTCTTCCTTTGTTCACTATCTATAATAGAGTGCATTAGGGTAAAAATTTGCATCAAATCTTTTCCATTTATGAAGATTGATCATTGATTTATTCCTTGCACCAAATCTTTCCAAAATAAGCATTTTCAATCTTTTTCTGTCCATATGAAGCCTTACACGATTTGGTCTTGTCACCAGCTGTATAATGACTCTAATCATGCACAAAATCTTAAGGTTTAATTGATTTTTGATATTTTCATTATTTTATATTGATTTTATTTGATTTAAATGAAATAAAATCAAAATAAATAACAAAAATAAAATAATGACAAGTGGAAGGGCTCATGGGTCGTGAATCACATTACAAACTCAATGCAAGCATAAAAGGTTAGGTCCATTTATCAAAAAAATGCAATTTTGGACATATTTGACTTTTGGCAATTTTGCAAAAAAGGTCAACTTGGTCAATGCATAACTATCTCAATTTTGACCCTAGAGAGGTGTTCTTGGACTTTTTAGAAAGCTTAGGATGTCCTTTAAGCAACCCTTTTGGTATCATCTCAATTGGGTCTTCCATGTTCATGTATGAAGCCTTGACCCAAGAGGTGTTTTTGTTGACTTTTCAAAATGACCTATAATGTCAAAATTCATATCTTTTTGTGAATGCATATTTTGAACATGGGAGTTGAAGATGAATTGTAGGGAACTGCATCCTCTTCAAAATGATATTTGGATGGGTCATTTTTGAGGAAGTATGAGAAAGTTATGCTTGGTCAAAGTTGAGTTGACTTTTCCTACAAAACCCTAATTTAGAAACTTTTGGGTTTTGATGAATTGTGAGCAATCCTTGAGGAATCATGATCAACCCTTGATCAAATGATGAATAATACTTCAAAATGAGGATGTTGACCAAAAATCCTGAAGTTTGACTGTATGTGGGCCACAATTGACTTTTGACCTAGTATAGTTGATTTCTAGGCATTTGAGCAATTGACTTAGCATACTTCTTCTGCAGGGCTTGAAACTTGACATGGATGATCTTGAGAACATATTAGGGCAATGGTGAACATTTGACTCCTTTGTGGTTCACACATCTTGATGAAAATGGAAACCCTAATTTGGGGTATACTACCTTAGGAGAGAGTTTGTCTAGTCAACTCTTGAGCAATTTGGGGACCTTACTTGACATGTATTGAGAAATATGGGAGGGAAAATTTTGGGGTACAACAGCTGCCCCTGTTCAATCTTCTTAAACCTGAGGATGTAGATTGGCTTGTCTGCCTTTCGTGATCTGAAGGTAGAAGATGATTGGACATTAGAGTGCCCAGAAATTTGCACTCGCATGACGTAGTGCTTGATTTGTGATATCGAAAATGGGCTTATGGATGCCATTCAGAAGTTTCTAGGGAATCGTCGGGGATGGGCTTAGAGATTCCATCCGAATAAGTGTCGATCGCACAAGAGATTCCTTTGCGAGAATCCGTATACCTGTTGTTGAGGAGGACTTCATTGGGGAATGTTGGTCTCTGTCCTGAGAGAAGTAGAGTTTTAGGAGCTTCAGTTGTCCGTTACTCTACTGGGGGAATAATTCCGGTTTTAGAAAGCGGAAGTGAACTGTGTGTTTGGTCAGGGTATATGCTGCACCGCGACTTTCTGGCGAAATGTGAAAGTTTGATTTGTGTTTGATCAGGTCCCAGTCTTACAACATTGTGGATTGTTGTCTGGGGATAAGGGAGGCCGAACCCAGATAGTAAGGTTGGAAGAAGGAACCTGGATAGTAGGGTTACCTTGATATGAAAGCCTGGATAGTGGGGCTGTGAGAAGGAACCTTGATAATAGGGTTGCTTCGAGATGAAAGCCTGGGTAGTAGGGTTGCGAGAAGGAACCTGGATAGTAGGGTTACCTTGATATGAAAGCCTGGATAGTGGGGCTGTGAGAAGGAACCTGGATAGTAGGGTTGCTTCGAGATAAAAGCCTGGGTAGTAGGGCTGCGAGAAACCTGCAGAAGGTTGCATTTGTTGTGCTGACGATTACTCTGTTTAGCTTCGAGTGTTGATCATGTACCCGTTGGAAATTATTGATAATAACTATTTTTTCTGAAATAAATACAGGGTTAGTTATGTGCGATACATGAGATGCATTGTATGATGACATTCTCAAAATAAATGAGACTGTGTTATATGGGATGTATGCACACGTCTTGATGTATGAACATGAAATGCTGACGTAATAATCTGGGTCCGAGAAAACAAATCCCTGACTGTTGTTTGGAGCGTATGAGAAATTGTGTTCTTGACTGCTGTAACAACCATAGTTCCTCTGCTTATGCTAGGGATGATGAACAGAGGTGAGTAGCTGGGGGTTTGCCCCTTGGCTGGTAGATATTCTGCCGAATGAGACTCTGCCTGAGGATAACCCTGCGGGGAATAACTCTGTTGTTGATAGATCTGCTGACTTGGAGAAATAACTCAGCCGGGGATGAATTACCATTGATGGTGATAATGGATTCTGTCGGGGATTGAATTTATGCCTGTGAGAGAAATAAACTCTGCTTGGGGAAAAATTTACCAATTCACTTGCGATTGTGAACCTCAGTCGGGGAGAGTTATGTCCTGTTCGGGAGAGCTGGCATCACTGTCTTTGGATACCTTTTACTATGTGGGGAGTATATGTATCACTACTTATGTTCTCGAGCTGGCTCTATCCCGATACTTGATGGATAGAATAACTGTAAGGTGTGGGAATTTCTTGTTTCCCCTGCTCCTAGAATTACGAGTAATTGTCTTTTTTTTCATGTAAATATTTATGAGCAACAATTATTTTCAAATGCATATATCAAAAATGAACCATTGGACGCTCTTGCAAAACAAAACAGAAAAAATAAAAGCAAATTAAAATTTCTTGTGAAAATGAATTGTATTGATTTTTGAAGTTGGCCTGTAATAGGCATTTTGTACAAAGAGGTTGACGCTCTAGTAAGAGAACGCCGCCGAAAGATTGAAATTACAATTTTAAAAAGAAAAACAGCTATGTGAAATAATCCCATTGGGTTCCAATTCTGCCATTGCCTTTATATCTTCAAGCATCTCATCACTTCACTGTTTGGTCGAAGGTAGATCAGATTGATTGGCACCGTCCGAGCTTGATAGTTGATACCGAGGCCTGGTTGCAAGATGATCCAATGAGACATAGTGTTATGCTTTGATCCCTAATTTTTTCCTGGACCGCCCTTTCGGGTTTTCAGTCCACCGGGATACCCTTTTTTTCCCAAGCCACCCTTTCAGGTTTTCGACTTTCCGGGTGTACAGATTTTTCATTTTCATCCCTTATTTTTTCCTGAACCCTTTTGGTTCGTCGGGAAGCCCTTATTTTTGCCTAGGCCAGTCAACCTAGCGGGTATTTGGTTATGCATAGTATTTTTTCACTATGTCTGCATTGACGGGGTGAGGAAGGTCGTCACCATCCATGGTGGTTAAAATCATAGCTCCTCCCGAGAAAATGTTCTTAAGCACAAATGGCCCTTCGTATGTGGGGGTCCATTTTCCCCTAGGATCACCTTGCGGCAGTATGATGCGGTTGATCACTAGATCCCCGACTCGATATTCTTAACGTTTGACTTTCTTTTTTAAAACCTTGATCATTCGCTTTTGATACGCCTGACCATGGCAGATAGCGGTAAGTCTCTTTTCATCGATTAGATTCACCTGGTCGAGTCGGGTTTGTATCCAATCGTCTTCGTTCAAACCCGCATCCTTCATAATCCTGAGAGAGGGTATCTGGAACTTGATGGGTAGGACTTCCTCCATGCCATACATCAAAGAATAGGGTGTTGCCCCTGTCAACGTTCGTGCTGAGGTACAATACCCATGAAGAGCGAATAGTAACATCTCATTCCAGTCTTTGTATGTCACCGTCATCTTCTACACAATCTTCTTGATGTTCTTGTTAGCCGCTTCAACAACCCCATTCATCTTCGGCCGGTAGGGAGAAGAATTATGATATTGTATCTTGAATTGTTTGCAGAGCTCGGTGATCATCGTATTATTGAGATTCGTACCATTGTCAGTAATGATCCTCTCTGGCACACCATATCGACAGATCAGGTTATGCCGGATGAAACGCGCCACGAAGTTCTTGGTTACTGTAGCAAAGGAAGCTTCCTCAACCCACTTCGTAAAGTAATCAATGGCTACCAGAATGAAACTATGTCCA
Organism: Vicia faba; assembly: GCA_948472305.1. Classification (NCBI taxonomy): domain Eukaryota; kingdom Viridiplantae; phylum Streptophyta; class Magnoliopsida; order Fabales; family Fabaceae; genus Vicia; species Vicia faba. The sequence goes on from OX451736.1 coordinate 1,788,525,709, forward strand.
TTAGACGCAGTGGGCCTGATTTCGCCGATCATGTCGATGCCCCACATTGCGAAGGGCCAAGGAGCTGTCAAAACATTCAAAGGAACCAGAGGTACATGCACCTTATCAGCATAAACTTGGCATTTATGACAGGTTCGAGAGTGCTGTTAACAATCGGCTTCCATAGTAGACCAGTAATATCCTGCCCGTAAGATTTTCTTCGCCATGGTATGTCCATTGGAATGAGTTCCGAAGGTACCTTCATGTAACTCTGCCATGATCCTTTCTGCCTCGCTCTTGTCCACACACCGCAATAAAGTTGAATCATGGTTATGCTTATAGAAGACCCCATTACTGATGAAGAACTTCGCAGAAAACCTCCTCAGAAACTTCTTATCATTAACAGATGCCCCCTCGGGGTATTCTTGAGCCTCAAGATACCTCTTTACCTCGTGAAACTAGGGTTTACCTGCCATATCCTCAGTCTCAACGTCGCAGAAATATGCAGGTTCGTCCAACCTCTCAATGGTAATTTGGGGAGCTTCATTGTCCCACCTCACTTTGAACATATAAGACATGGCGGCCAGCGCGTTCGCCAACTGATTCTCCTTTCGTGGGAAATGTTAGAAGGTTATCTCCTCAAAGTGCGGGAGCAATGTCAGTACATATTCTTTGTAAGGAATAAGATTCGGGTGCTTCGTATCCCACTCGCCTTTGATCTGACTTATCACTAGAGAGGAATCTGCTAATACACTCAAGAACTTAATCCTTAGGTCAATAGCAGCTCGGAGCCCCATGATGCACGCATCATACTCCGCCATATTGTTGGTGCAGCTAAAACATAATGGGGCGGTGAACGGAGTATGACACCCCTCAGGAGATATGATTATGGCGCCAATGCTATTCCCCAATGCGTTTGATGCTCCATCAAAATACATAGACCATCGGGATCCTGCCTCAGGTCCTTCATCCAGTCCAGGTTCTTCGTAATCGGTTACCAACATGATGTTCTCATCCGGGAACTCGAAATTCATGGACTGGTAGTCATCCACGGCCTGATGCGCTAAATGATCCGCCAATACACTCCCCTTGATTGCTTTTTGGGTTGTGTATTGGATGTCATACTCGATTAAAATCATCTGCCATCTTGCTATTCTTCCGGATAAGGCGGGCTTCTCGAAAATATACTTGATTAGATCCATCTTTGATATCAACAAGGTGGTGTGAGCCAAGATATACTGTCTCAGTCGGCGAGAAGCCTATTCCAAAGCGCAACAAGTTTTCTCGAGCAATGAGTATCGGGTCTCACAGTCGGTAAACTTTTTGCTAAGGTAATAAATGGCGTGCTCTTTTTGACCAGACTCGTCATGCTGCCCCAGTACACACCCCATTGAATTGTCTAGCACTGTCAAGTATAATATCAAAGGTCTTCCTTCCACTAGAGGAATCAAAATTGGGGGTTCTTGAAGGTATTCCTTGATTCTTTCGAAAGCAGTCTGGCATTCATCATTCCACTTTACCACTTGATCTTTCTTCAGAAGCTTGAAGATAGGCTCACAAGTAGCAGTCAGATGTGAAATGAACCTGGCGATGTAATCCAGACGTCCCAAGAAACCTCTGACTTCTTTTTCCGTGTGGGGTACCGTCATCTCTTGTATGGCTTTCACTTTTGCAGGGTCCACCTGAATACCTTTATCACTGACGAAGAAACCCATAAACTTACCAGACCTTACCCCAAAGGTACACTTGTTCGGATTCAACCTCAGCTTGTATGTCTTCAACCTATCAAACAGTTTCTGGAGATGATCCAGGTGCTCTTCCTCATTCTGGGACCTGGCTATCATGTCATCAACATAAACCTCAATCTCGTGGTGAATCATATCGTGGAACAAAGCGACCATGGCGCGCTGATAGGTTACCCCAACATTCTTCAAACCAAAAGGCATTACCTTGTAACAGAAGGTGCCCCATTGTGTAATAAAGGTTGTCTTCTCCATATCCTCTGGAGCCATCTTGATCTAGTTGTAGCCAGAAAAACCATCCATAAAGGAGAAGATCTTGTGCTGCATGGTTTTGTCGACTAGAACATCGATGTGAGGAAGTGGGAAGTCGTCCTTGGGGCTTCCCCTATTCAGATCTCTGTAGTCCACACACATCCGTACCTTACCATCCTTCTTAGGTACCGGGACGATGTTGGCAACCCACTGCGGATAAGAAGTGACGACTAAGAATCCTGCGTCGAACTGCTTCATGACCTCTGCCTTTATTTTCTCTGACATCTCGGGGCGCATACGACGGACCTTCTGCTTTACCGAAGGGCAATCTTCTTTGGTTGGCAGGTGGTGTACCACAATATCAGTGTCCAAACCAGACATATCTTCATAGGACCAGGCGAAGATCTCAACATAATTGTGCAACATCTGTATTAGCCATTGTTTGACACTAGGCTCCATATTTGACATTTATGACAGATCCGAGAGTGTTGATAGCAATCTGCTTCCATGGTAGACCAGTAATAGCCTACCCGTAGGATTTTCTTTGCCATCGTATGCCCACTGGAGTGGGTGCCAAACGTACCTTCGTGTAAATCAACCATGATCTTTTCAGCTTCAGCCTTATCCACACACCGAAGCAAAATGGAGTCATGATTGCGTTTGTACATGATGCCGTTACTAAGGAAGAACTTGGCAGAGAATCTCCTTAAGAACTTCTTATCATTGATTGAAGCTCCTTCTGGATATTCTTGATCCTCGAGATACTTCTTGACTTCGTGAAACCAAGGCTGGTCCACTACTTCTTCAGTATTAATCTCGTGACAGTGTGCTCGTTCATTGATTCGTTCGATGGTGATCTGAGAAGTCTCGTTATCCCAGTTGAGTTTAAACATAGATGCCATTGTGGCTAGAGCATCTGCCAGCTGATTTTCTTCTCGCGGGAAATGCTCGAAGGTGATCTTCTCAAAATGTGGTAGCAATGTCAAAACATGTTCTTTGTAAGGTATAAGGTTTGGGTGCTTAGTGTCCCGCTCCCCTTTGATCTGACTGATGACCAAAGCTGAATCTCCAAACACGTCTAAGGATTTGATTCCCAAGTCTTTGGCTGCTCTGAGACTGAAGATGCATGCTTCGTACTCCGCCATGTTGTTCGTACAGTTAAAGCAAAGTCTGGCAGTAAAGGGAGTATGACACTCTTCTGGAGATATGAGTATGGTGCCAATACCATTACCAAGTGCATTGGATGGCTCATCAAAGAACAGGGTCCATCGGGATCTTTGTTCTGGTCCGTCATATGGCCTAATTTCTTCACAGTTGTCTAATATCATGATGTCTTCATCCGGGAATTCAAACTTCATGGACTGATAGTCTTCTACAGCTTGGTGGGTGTGATACAGTGGGAGAACTGACTTGAGGTTTTGTGTTTGTGTTCGCAAATGTTTCAGTTTAGCAAGAGTCGCCACCGACTTTTTATTTTATCCTAAGGAAAGGTCAAAAAGCACAGGAAAGACCTTTGAGATGTTTTCTTGGGTTCAGGGAGTAGATTATGAAAAGGGAAGGTGCAAGCACCCTTTTCATCCATGGTTATCCATGGACTCTTAGTTACTTATTTATATCACTTGCTTTTGCTTTTCAATTGTTTGAAATGGTGCTTTGTGTGTGGTTTTGAAAGATGTTTTGAAAAATAGGCCATCATCATGGCAACCTTTGTAATGATTCTTGTTTGAATGTATACAAAGGTGTATTTGTCTTTTGAAAAGATTTCAATGTTTGAAAGTTTGATTTGGGAAATGTTTTGAAATTGTGTTATGAAATATGTTTAAAAATAGCAAAGATGTTTTGTAAGTTTTGATCAAGTAACTAAGAGTTGTCTACCCTATTTTACTCAAAGATCTTTCCTATATGTTTTTAACCCTTTTGACAGTGTTGTTTTACCATTGCATTTGGTAAACAACCTTGTATTAGGATGTTAAACGGGACAGGCGCGGGTCATCGTATAGACCATGATAGCAATTGTGTTAGGTATTTTTAGCAATTTTCCGAGGGACTAGATCATTTTTGTATAGGCAACCAAGATAGTGTCATCGAGGGACTATGATCTTTTGTTTTGTTTTTGTTTTGCCAAAGTATTCAACATGCATAACATGACCCATTTTTAAGGCAACAAGTGGATGAAACCCTAGGGGTGCATGTGTGCATTGTGTATTGGTTTTCATGCATTTTTGTCTTTGTATTAGGTCAAGCTACTTGTTGATTTTGGAGTTTTGCATACAAACCCTAATCTCTAATCATGACATAATTGAAAGCGTAAATGCGTAAAATAATCTATACTATTACAACATTTGATTATGGGAAGGGGGTACAATTTTGAATGGGGATTATTTGACAAGAAATTAAAACCCTAGTTTTACTATTACATCCAAATTGAATCAAATGGCATAAATAACAAATGAATAATATTTAAATAAATAAATAAAATAAATATACAAAATAATATGAATATGCAAAAGAAAATGTTTTTGTTTATTTTTTTTTATGTATGTGAAAATATTTAATGCGAAAAGAAAGAAATAAAAAGGATTATTTTTTATTAAGGGTAAAACCCTAAATTTCTTTTAAGAAGGTAAATATATTAAACATACTATTTATATACAATAAAATAAAATAATGTGTATAAAAAATATTTATAAAAAATTATTATTTAATTATAAATAATAATAAAAATAAAAGTATATTTTTTTTCATATTTTTATTCTCAAGTATTTATAAAATAAAAGTATGTATATATGTATTAATTATATTAATTATGTACAATAAATAAAATAAAATATATACAAGTATTTAGGAAAAATGATAGTATATGAGAAAAATATTATTTTTATAGGTATGAATAATAAAAATAAAATATATAATATTTCTATAATATTTATAAGTTTTTATTAAATAAAATAAAAGTATATATTACCTAATAATTATTTTTATGTCTAAAAAATAATAAAAATAATAAAAATAAATGTGAAAATTTTATGAAAATATTTTTGGATATTTTTATATTTGGAAAATATAAAACAAAATCAGAAAATAAAAATAAATATAAAAATATAAAAATGTAAAGAAATTGGGCCATGAGGGTGCATTCAGTAAAAGGGGGGTGTCAATAGTGAGCCAGGACCAAGCCCAGCCCACCACACTTCATCTTCAACCTTTGTCTTCAAAAAACGCGCGCACCTGGTTCCAAACATGAACAACCTGTATACGAGCTCTATTGCAAAAGCACATAACATCAAAGTTGTAGAGCTCTTCAAGACGAATTCAACCATATAAAAAACTTGTCCTAACTCTCAAAGACCAGAGATAATTTCTCTGGCCCGAAATCCTAACCTAATTTTTTCAGTATGTTCATGGATCAAATTCTCTTAGCATGCTTAACTCAAATGAAAACTGAGCATATGTACAGTTTAATGGCAATGAATACTACATTTCTTATTCACAAACCTAAGCCTAAATGTTCCTAAATAGAGAGATAGGAAGTTGACAAAAACCTGTTTCAGCTGACTTCGTGTATGGAAATGTGGAGCTTTTCAATGAGGCCTGAGATGTTTGGGAGCTTGCTTGAACTTCCCTTGACCTTCTCCATTGCCTAGCTTACCTTGAATGTGCTTGAACAAACCTACAGAACTCAACCTGCACAAGCTGAAATTGAAAATGGAAAACCCTGTAAATGGAGCTACAGTTAGTGTTTAAGGTTTGAGATAGCTTGGATGAGTTGTATGGAAGGTGTTTGAACAGGTTTGGGGCAAAACGCACCAGCAAATTGTGCTATGGAAGTCAAGATGCAGATGCTGTCCTGTTTTGCCAATGGAGGGTGATTTTGAGCTATGGGATGTTTAAGGGCTCAAAGGGTCGTGTTTTAGGCTCAAGGGGATGTGAGAAAGTTGTCTCAAATGCTTGCAAAGGTTGGTTTTCACAGATGTTCAAGTTCTTGTGTTTTGGACAAATTTCTTGGTTATGAAGCAAAGTGTGAGAAGTGATGTGAAACAGGCCTGTACAGGCTATCCATATGCTTGCACCCTCTGCTCTTGGCCCCTCTAATTTGTGGATTTGATTTGCTGCATAAGATATGGACCAATGCTCAAGAAATCAGTTTTGACATAAAGCAAGATTTAAGCAAAAATGGTAATGTTGCTTTTTCTATTTAAGGATTAATCTAATATGCAATGTTCTAATGACCAAAACAATGACTTAGACCAATGGTTTTGCACTTAATTATTGAGTGTGGAATGGTTTTGAGGCCTGTAATCTAGTGCAAAGCAAGCTGATTTGAATTTGCAACCTGTATCAATATGAATATGCCATGGATGAAAAGTGAGTTTTTTCTAACTTCAAGCCTTCGATTCTCCCTAACCACAAATGTGTTTGGAGAGTTCTTGGACATTTTGGAAAGATTGCAACATGCTCTACAATCCATATTTGAAATGAAATTTGATATTCCAAATGGAACAATGTGAAAAATGGCCATGAAGATAGGTCAAAATCCTGCCTAAACTAGGGCAAAATTTCACTAAGTTAAAAGTTTTAGGGACCCTTGTTCCAAAAATCATAACTTGAAATCCAAGCTTCTTTTGAGAAAACTTTGTGTATCAAAGTTGTATAATTTGTAGAGGACTACAACTTTCATGTTGGAGGTTTTGTTTGAATCCAAAGGCACCATGGTGAAAATGTTGGGCAAAGTTAGGAAAAATTAAGAAAATTTCATAACTTAGAAAAATTCTAAGTTATGAAAATTTTCAACTTTAAACCCTAATTTGCAAAATTGGGTTTCTTGATGAATAAGTTTCATGTTTTGACACATTTTGATGAAAAATGACCCTTGGCACTTGATTTTGACCAAAAAGTCAAAGTTTGACTTTTCAGTGTACAGTCAAATTTTGGTCAGTTGACTGAAAAATTCATCTGTCAATCCAATGCAATTGAGATCTTTTGAACCTTGTGAATAGGTCAAGATGATGCCATTGAGTCCTTGAATCCATGCTTGAATCCAATTTGCCATTGGTTAGGTCAAAAGTCAGAAGTTGCCCTTGTGCAGTCAAAACCCTAAAAATGACCATTTTGCCCTTTTGGTGATCTGATCAAATTTCTTGTGGAGTTGTGGTCCAAACTTAATAAAATGGTTCATGTGAGTTTATAATGTTGATATGGATCAAAATTCATGATGTTTGACTGTAAATTGGCCACAGTTGACTTTTTTCCCAATACAGTTGATTTCTAGGTCAACTGTCCAATTGACTGGGCAAAAATTTGATTCAAGGCTTGAAACTTGGTAGAGACAATCTTGTGAGTCCAACATGAAGTATGAAAGTCACTTTGAGCATTAGAAGTCCAAAAATCCATGTGCAAACTCAAACCCTAATTTAGGTCATCAGTGCAAGGAGATGTCTTGAGCAGAGCAAAACCCTAATCCTGTCTGGAGTTCAAGGAATCTTGTGATGAGAAATGTTGGTAGAATAAGAGGGAAAATTTTGGGGTAAAACAGTGGGCAAGGTGATCAGCCAATACACTGCCCTTTATAGCTTTTTGGGTAGTATACTGTATGTCGTATTCCGTTAGGATCATCTGCCATCTAGCTATCCTCCCAGACAGAGCAGGCTTTTCGAAGATGTATTTTATCGGATCCATATTAGATATCAACAAGGTAGTATGAGTCAACATATATTGTCTTAGCCGACGAGAAGCCCATGCCAGAGCGCAACAAGTTTTCTCGAGCAATGAATATCTGGTTTCAGAGTCGGTAAACTTTTTGCTCAGGTAGTAAATAGCGTGCTCTTTTTGGCTAGACTCATCATGCTGCCCCAATACACACCCCATTGAGTTTTCTAAAATAGTCAGATACATGATCAACGGTCTTCCCTTGACTGGTGGTAACAACACAGGACGCTCTTGTAAGTATTCTTTTATTTTTTCAAAAGCAACTTGGCATTCATCATTCCATATGACTACTTGATCTTTCTTCAATAGCTTGAAGATTGGCTCACAAGTAGTTGTTAAGTGAGAAATAAATATGGTAATATAGTTCAAGCGTCCCAAGAATCCTCTGACTTCCTTCTTAGTACGAGGAGCTGGCATCTCTTGCATTGCTTTAACTTTGGCAGGATCGACCTCAATAAATTTGTTACTGACGACAAAACCTAGGAGTTTACCGGACCGTACTCTAAATATACACTTATTTGGATTCAATCTCAGCTTATACTTCTTCAGTCTTTCAAATAGCTTTTGTAAGTGATCAAGCTGTTCTTCTTCCATTTGCGATCTGGCTATCATATTGTCTATGTAGACTTCTATTTCATGGTGTATCATATCGTGAAATAAAGCTACCATGGCGCGTTAATAGGTTGCCCCAGCATTCTTCAATCCGAACGGAATCACCTTGTAGCAGAACGTGCCCCACTGTGTGACAAAGGTAGTTTTCTCCATGTCCTCAGGTGCCATTTTGATTTGGTTATAACCTGAGAATCCGTCCATGAAGGAAAAAACTTTGTGTTGTGCGGTATTGTTAACTAGGATATCAATGTGGGGGAATGGAAAATCATCTTTAGGGCTCGCCCTATTCAAATCTCTATAATCCACACACATTCGCACTTTGCCATCTTTTTTAGGTACAGGAATAATGTTGGCAACCCATCGAGGATAGGAAGTGACAACCAATAATCCAGCATTGAATTTCTTCATGACCTCAACTTTAATCTTTTCTGACATATCATGTCTCATACGGCGAACCTTTTTTTTACTGGCGGGCAGTCTTCTCTCGTAGATAGACGATGTACCACGATGTCTGTATCAAGTCCCGACATATCTTCATATGACCAGGCAAAGATCTCAACATAATCACGCAATAGCTGAATCAGACGCTCCTTAACACTGGGCTCTAGATTGGCACCCACCTTGACCTCTTTTCTATCCTCCTCGGTACTCAGATTGATTGTATCCACAGGTTCCTCATGAGGCTGAATAGCTCTTTCCTCTTGTTGTAGTAGTCTGGCCAATTCCCCTGGTACTTCACAATCTTCCTCACCTTCGTCTTCGGCTTGTTGATTAGATCCTCAGAGTCATGAAAGGCCATAGCAGTATCGTTACCCATGGGATCCATAATGGAGGGGTACCTGCATTTGCGAGTGTGGGTGTGTGTAAGGGTATAGCCACCTTTTAAAATAAAATGTAAAAGAAAAACAATGAGCACAACAAGTTTGTATGCGAAAAACGTCCATGATTTATTGAATGTCATATGAAGATGAAATAAAAACCCTTACAAATGAACCATCGTGCCTCGGGAAAAATGCAAGGTTTAAAATGTTCGAATTGTTTATGAATATTACAAGTCCAACAAAAATGTAAAAGATAAATTACTGAGGGATGAAAGTTATTGGAACAAAGTCTCGGGCTTCCCAATTACGAAGTCCTTCGTTGATAGTAGGAAAGATCCAATCCTCCAAGCTGCAGTCCTCTTCACCATCTTCCACCGCATTGACCTCTCGATTGCTAATCTTCAAGGGTGGCCCTCCCGCACGGGAAAATCGCACAACCTTCTGAGCATTCAAAGTGAAACCTAAGCCAAACTTATACGGGATATCTGGAAGTTTCCCCGAGATGGTGCATCCTCCCTCCTTAACTACAGCTTTGGCGTCCTTTAGAGATGACATCCGGAGTGGAGGTCTTGTAATCTTGGGAGTCTGGGACACAGTCTTGGTTACTGCTACCTCTTGGGGGACTTCTTTGAAATGTTAAAAAGGAGTTTCAATGAACTCGCCATCCAATTCCACATACCTGAAGGAATTGAGGTGGCTAATCATATATTCTTCCTCTCCTTGGATAGTGATAATCTTCCCGTGGACCAGATATTTCAGCATCTGGTGTAGTGTAAAGGTGACAACACCGACATTGTGGATCCATGGCCGTCCTAGAAGACATGAGTAAGAAGGGCGGATGTCCATTACATAGAAGTTTGGGTTGAAAGTTTGAGTCCCAACCTTTATGGGGATGTCCACCTCACCATGGACCATCCTCTTCGAGCCATCAAATGCTCTTACGACTATGTTACTGGGTTTCAATGTCAGTCCTTCGCAGTCTAGTCTGTCGAGAGCTTTCTTCGGTAAAACATTCAAAGATGAGCCAGTGTCCACCAAGACATGGTCCAGAGTTGTTCCTCTACATTCCACAGAGACATGTAATGCCTCGTTGTGCTTTCTTCCCTTTGGTGTCAGATCAACATCCGAGAAGCGTAGACCGTTATCCACCGTCAAACTGGCCACACAATCTTGAAATTGGTCAGCAGACGTCTCTTGAGGCACATGGGCTGTCTTCAGAAACTTCACCAGGGCTTTCGCATGTGCCTTAGAGCACAGTAACAATGCCATCATGGAGATTTTGGAGGGAGTTTGCCCCAACTGTTCAACTACGTCATAGTCACTCTTCTTTACTATTCTCAGGATCTCCTCCATTTCCTTCTTGGAAGCTTCGGGAATAGTCAGTGATTAAGCCTTCGTCTGGAAAGGCTCTTCTTGAATACTTTTTCCTCGAGTTTCAGCATCAGGAGTGTTGGTAGGGATAAAAGCAGGGGTTGTAACGACTTCATCAATAGGAGCACTTGCAGAGATGATTATGGGTACGAAAGTAACCTTCGGAGCAGCGACGGGTCCAAAAACTGCCTTTGGGGGGGAAATCTCTAGAGAAAAGATTCTACCGCTTCGGGTAATCTTACTGGTTTCGGAAATATTGCTAATGTCAGAATCTTATTCTTCGGAGTTTATCTCTTCGGCGGCCAACCCATCTTGTTTTATGCCATGGTAGTAAATGTCCCCACCGTAATTCCACGACACAGTCTTGTCTGATTCATATGGGCTGGCCCAGGCATTGTGATTATTAGAGGAGTTGCTTTCGGAACCAATGTAATTCTAACGGGTTTTTTGGAAACCCTGGAAGAATTGGCGGATATGGTAATGATTGAAACATCTTCGACAGAAACAGGTGAAATAGGAGTACTTTCAAACAAAATCTCTTTGTTGTCTATCAAGCGTTGAATGCCTACTTTCAACAAAGGGAAATCAGTTGGTGAGGATAAGCAGAGGTGGCAAACTTTATTACAGCTCGGGAACACACCGACTTTCAACAAATTTATCTTAATGATTGGAAGTGGAGTCACGAGTTCATCAACTGTGGTAACAAACAAGTCTTTTTCAATAGCATTGGTGTTGTGACCATGTCTGAGCATGGGAGCAGAGATAACATTTGGCTTCTCGGGCACATCAAACTCAATTTCCTTTGCTTCAATAAGATCTTGTATTTTGTTTTTCAAGGCCCAACAGTTATTGGTATCGTGCCCAGGGCTTTCGGAGTGATATGCGCAACGGGCATTGGGGTGATAATGAGGGGACGTCGTGCATGGATTTTTCAGAGCTTCCTTCAGGGTTACCAAATTGGATCTCAAAAGATGCGGTAATACTTGAGACAGAGTCATATTGGTTCTGGTAAACTGTCGGACTGGCCTTTCCACCTTCGGTTGATTACTTCTTGGTTGATCAAATGTAGGCTTTGGGATCATAACAGCTCCTACCATTGGTCGACGTTCAGCTCTCCCTTGGTTCCTTGGTGGGTAAACATCTGATACCTCCTTCTTCCTAGTGAAAGGCTTTCTCACAGCTGTAGAGGCAGATGAATCCTTCTGAATCTTTTCACTTTTTATGCCAGCTTCCACCCTCTCTCCGGTTAGTATTAATTCAGTGAATCCTGCAAATGAGCTTCCAATTAAATGGTTGAAGAAAGGGCCTGATAAAGTGCCTAAGAACATGTCCACCAATTCCCTTTCAGACAGATGGGGTTGGACTCTCCCAGCTAGATCTCTCCACTTCTGTGCGTAATCCTTGAAACCCTCATTGGAAGCCATAGCCATACTCTGAAGTTGAGTACGGGTAGGCGCCAAATCTGCATTATATTGATACTGCTTATAGAAAGTTGTGGCGAGATCCTCCTAATTGTGGATGTTGGCTCTTTCCAGTTGGTAAAACCAGTTGAGTTGTGTTCCAGATAGACTATCCTAGAAAAAGTGCACCCACAAGTCTTTATCAGTGGAGTGTGGTTGGATCTTTCTCACATATGATCAGAGGTGCATCTTAGGACATGACACCCCATCATATTTTGCAAACAACGACACTTTGAACTTCGAAGGGATCAAAATTCCTGATACTAGTCCCAAGTCTTCAAAATCTAGACCTGGTACCCTTTGTATTTCCATAGCGTTCAAACGCTCTTCAAGATGTCTGTACTTATCATCAACCGGAGGATACTGTTCCTCAGAGTAGTCTTCCTCTTCTTTCTCCTCTTCAGATTCTGACGGGACCGCTGTTTCCTTTACTTTTCCTTCTCTTTCATCAGATGTTGTTGCGAAATTCAAGGTTCTTCTAGTCTGTCCTTGAAACCTTCTCCCCATGATTACAACACCAGTTGGTTTCTTCTCTTTCTTCTTCTTCTTTTTGGCCAACAGAGTCTTCAACTCCTCTTGTCCTTTGGCCAGGGTTGTGAGTAACTATTGGAACTACTTGTTTTGAACTTGAAGATCTTTGACTGTCTGTTCGAGATCCATCTTACTGAAATAAACAGTAGAGAGATGAGGAAACTTGTTGCAAAAGACCTGTTTATGTTATGATGAATGATATGTGCATATGCAATGTTTTCAAGGATTTCAAAGATTCAAGTTCGTTTTAGACAAAAAGAAACACACGTTATACTAATAAGATAAAGTTTGAGTACAACAATGCCCCTTGGGCAAAATAATACAATACTCTAAGATAAAAAAGTAGTGCGCATCCTCTTCGGTGCAATGTAGGCATTTAGAGTCTGCTCTTCACGAAGTAGCCTAGTGAGTTCCAAAACCTTCTTCTCGCTTGCGTAGAATTGGGCTTCGAAAGTATCACGCTCTCCTTTGAGCTGTATCCAATCCCTTTGTAGGTCTTCAAGAGATGTGGGCATGTTAGGATGTAGGATGGTGTATGGAACTTCTCCCTCCTTAACAGGCTCAATGATCACCGGGAAGATGGAAGGATAAGGCATCATAAGACTTTGAGCGCGGGTTCGTACCCACTTGAGGTAAGGCTCAAGAGGGATGGAATTCTTGTGTCCTAAAGTCTTTCTATCCACCTTGTTTAGCATCCTCCAAGCTCGGATGAATCTCTGGCGAAGACCTTGATCATCGTTGTCGTAGTCGAATACTAAGCCTTGAATCAGCATCTCATGCGGGCCATCCCTTCGGGCATAACCAAACTGTCTTAAAGCTAAGCATGGGTTGTGGGTGATGCCTCCCCTAATTCCAAGTAGAGGGACATTATGGAATTCCCCACAACGGTCAACAATGATAACATTATCTTTAGATCGGGAGCACCAATGAATGTCTGAATGTTTGAGCGTCATTAACCTTTGTGACCACCTCAAACCTTGATCATTCCTTAAGACTGATTGGGGAAGATGAGAAATAAACCATCTTTCCAGGAGAGGAGTGCAACACATAAGGACACCTCTTTTCCTCATTGTACGAGTGTGAAAAGAGTGTAGGATATCTCCAAGCAATGTAGGCACCGGATTGCGTGACATGAAGATTTTGACGGCGCTCACATCTATGAGTTGGTCAGGATTGGGGAACAAGACCATACCATAGATAAGAAGAGTCACAATTTCCTCAAAGGCTTGCAAGTCTAAGGAATTCCAACAGATTTGGGCTTTCTCAAATAGAAAAATTGCTAAGAAGCCTTTGACACCACTCCTAGTTTCCCAATGAGTTGTGACATCAGATGAGTGCAAGTGAAGAGCTTGAGCAATCTCTTCTGGCTTTGGGTCTCTTTCTATACCGTTGAAAGGTAGTTAATTGAGAATGGGAATCCTCAAGAGTTGAGAGAATTATTCCAAAGTAGGCACGAGCTGGTAGTAGGGAAATGTGAAGCAATGGTGCAAAAGATCAAAGAACTGAAAGAACACCTTCATCATATCCTTATCCGTGTTAGAGGTGACCAAGTTGAGTAGACGACCATGTCTCTCGGTGAACAGAGAGTTTTCAGGGATCCTTGAAGCTAGCTCCTTAAGTTGTGGAGGAATTCTTACAAGGTTGACTTGGATAGTTTTCATGCGAAGTGAATCCATATCCTACAAAATAAGAACAAAGATGAATCTTCAAAATCCTTGAAATGGTTAGTGGATGCATATGATGCTCATGATGTCTATGATGTTATGTACAAGTATGCATATACAAGCAAAACAAACAAGTTCTTAGTTTATGCTTGCATGGGGTTTTATAGGTAAGTACCCTCTTGAATTTTAGTTGGCTTAAACCTGTTCTAGTAATAGTAACCAGGTTCTAAGGAGCTCAATATCACTGGATTGTTTCCTTGGTCATTGTTTCAGCTCAAGCCTCTTTAATAGCGACCTAAATATCCCAAGAAACCAATCCTCAATGAGTTTAGTATCGAGTATCTACCAACTTCGGACTGCACCAAAGCCGGTCATCTCACTACATCCTAAAGGCCAAGTTGGTCAAGTAAAGGGTTCTAGAAGTTCATTAGTGCTTCATGACATCACTCAACGGCCCCGTATTCTCTTTGATTGACTCAAAGGCTACCAGTACCCACAAATATGTCACACTAACATAGCTATTGCTTAGACCATGTCGGTATACCCCGCACAGTTTCCACAACGTATTGTTATTTACTTATAATGTTCCCCAATACAGGTAGAGGATTCAAACCCAAACAAAGAACTGTAATGTAAAACAAACAAATCAAACAAATGTAAGCAAATAAATGTGATCTAGCCCTAAGGTAACCCCACTTTTAAAGTAATCATATCCCCAACAGAGTCGCCAGTTCTGTGATACGGTGGGAGAATTGACTTGAGGGTTTTGCGTTATATCGCAAATGTTGCGGTTTAGCAAGAGTCGCCACCGACTTTTCTTTTATCCAAAAGGAAAGGTGAAAAAGCACAGGAAAGACCTTTGAGATGTTTTTGAGTTCGGGGGGTAGATTATAAAAAAGGAAGGTATTAGCACCCTTTTTATCCATGGTTTTCCATGGGCTCTTAGTTACTTGCTAGATCACTTGCTTTTGTTTGGATGTGCTTGTGGTGTGTGGTTTTTTGAAAGTATTTTGAAAATGTAACTTTGTAATGATTCTCGTTTCTATAAGAATGTGTACAAAGTGTTTGTTTCGAAAGTAGTTCAAAGATGTGTTGTGAGATGTGTTTTTGAAAGTATTTTGAAAATGTAACTTTGTAATGATTCTCGTTTCTATAAGAATGTATATAAAGTGTTTGTTTAAAAAATAATTCAAAGATGAAAGTGTTGGCGTATGAAGTATTTTTGTTGTGAGCAAGCGAGTAACTGAGAGCGAACCTACCTACTCCAAAGGTCTTATATATGCTTTTCCTCCTCCTTTAGATGTTGCTATCTTACCATTGATTTGGTAAGAAGCCCCATCGTTGGATGTGAAGGGACGGGTGTTGGGACGTTTGTATAGTCATAGAAGGCAACATATGGAACGTTTTAGCAACGTCGTTTAGGGACTAGATCGTTTACTGAAGGAAACACCGAGGGTCACTGAGCGACTATGATCTTTTATCGAGGGTCTTTGCTAAAACGCCCATGCTTGAGGGACATGACTATTTTTCCGAAAGGCAACAAGTGAGATTACCCTAGGGGTGCACGTGTGCAAGTGTGTTATTTCCATGCTTGATTTTATCTTGAATTATGGTTTTCTATTTGATTGATCTTTATCTTGCCATACACTTCCTATTTACTAGCATTTACATTTGAAAGCGATAAATTGCAGAAATGTAAAGTCCTACGCTATTACAATATTTAGGGGATGGGGGTACAAATTTATGAATGGGGATTGCAAATGAAAATAAAGCCCTAAATTACTATTACAACCATATTGAAATACATACAAGAAAATATTAAATGAACTTGTTTTGTTTTAAGAAAATATTTTTTGTCTTTTGTTTTAAGAAATAAAATAAAGTGTGAAAGAAATATTTTTGATGTTTGCTGATTAATGAAATGGAGAGTGACAGCAAAAAATAATAACAAGGGGAAGAAAAAGAGAACCAGCGTGTTGCTAAAAAAGGAAGTCAGAGGTTCTGACCCTGGCATACTGCAAAACAGAAACCTGTTAGTGAAAATGTATAAGTTCAGAGGTTCTGACCCTGACACGCTGCAAAACAGAAACCGGTTAGTGAAAATGTATGAGGTCAGAGGTTCTGACCCTGCTGGGAACACAGTAATTTTCAGAAGCTCTGATATTACTAGTAACAAAATAGGCTCCAGAAGCGTTGGTGCCAATGACAGAACTTGGTCTCTCTCTCTCTCTCTATGCTAGTCAGAACATCAACTATTTGGTTATTTCTCAACAAAATATAAGACATGCCTAGGACAGTTACAACAGGTGTCATAGTGCTTCAGAAATAAGGAACATCAGAACCATAAATCAGAGGCAAGTATGCCTTTGCTAATCCCAACTCCGAGTTTTAGTTTCTTCAAGAAAGTTCTGAACTGATTAATTCTCTACTTAAGCAGACAGATGCGTGAAAATCTCAGAATATGTACAACATCAGAAACATGATATCTACATTGTGTTTTTGGGCATGCAAATCTGGTGATGCTTAAGCAATGTAGTGAGAGTCAGCAGATGCTTACCTTGCAGCTGGAAGAAGTTCTATGAACTGGAGTTAGCCTCAACTCTGATGATGTTCTGAACAGCTTCTTTACATACTCAGTAAGCTGAAAGTTTCCAACTTCTGAGGATGGCAAGGGGATGATGTTCTGACTTCTTTGAATGGATGGATGAAGAGTATATAGTAGTGTGAACGCAGAAGTTATGGCATTTTCTAACGTGTGGATCATAAACTGTATGGATGGTTTTTAGTCAAGTAATATTTGAGAATAAATAGAGTTTGAAAGTAAGGGATCCAAAGTTAACAGGTTTTTGTGCGTTGTGTTTACAGTTCTTGAAACTCTAGGAATTTTGGCAGTGATTCAAGGTTTTTTTCTTTGCTCAAACTTTTGACCTCTTTTCAACAATTTTTTCTGGACCCTTTCTCAGTGACCAATGGTATTCTATTTATAGGCAAAGGTTTGTGGGTTTTAAAATGTCAAGTGGCGCCAACATCATGCACTAGATGCTGACTTGCTTTGAAGAAAGTTCTAAAAAAAGTGTGATAGTTGACATTTTTTTTAGCCTAGGCTGGATTAGTAAGCAGGGATTAAGGAAAAGTGACACCCATAAGCGAAAAGTAGCGCATGGACCCATACCTAAATATGTACAAAGGTATTTCTATGCTACACGTGGAGAGACCCTTTGGACAAAGACTCAAAAGTAGTTGTGAGCATTAATGAGTATTAACTGATGATGAGATTTGTCAAAATCAGAAATCCTGTAATGGGGGATTTTGCATCATTGCCTAAATCTAGGCAAAAAGTTCCATTTAAACATAGTCTAGAACAACGCACCCAAGTTCTGATATTGGTATCCTGTTGCCTCAGCAAGTTCTGAGGGATCCTCAGGCTTTCCAGCATGTTTTGAAAGAGCATTCAGACTTCTATCACGCCTTATAATCTTCTGTTCTTACCCTGGAAAACTCTGACTGAGCTTGCGTAGATGCTGAAGAGCCAAATTGTGACTGAAGGTTATGTGCTGCACTAAGTTTGCAAATTCTGACTGCACCTGCCTGGAGGTTGGTTCAGAAGTTCTGAGGTGTCATTTTTTTCTTAAATACTTAGAAAGATCCCAAGTATTTAGAAATTTGGCTTTTCCATAGTAAATTTGACTTTTGAACCTTTAGATGGAACATACTTCCTATTTCAACATGTTTTGATGAAATATGATTTTTTGAGATTTTGATCAAGAGGTCAAAGTTTGGCCTTTCAGCGTGCAAATGACCATTTTGCCCTTGGGAGTGATCTTCATGAAAAATTTGTAATTCAAATCTTGTGATTGGATGGAAGTAAACCTGAGGATTCAGGGTGATTTCTTGAGAAAATGAAAGGGCAAATTTTGGGGTACAACAGAAGGTGTTAGCCCCTTTCTATCCATGGTTTTCCATGGGCTCTTAGGTACTTGCTCATTTTTCAAATTGCTTGTGTGTGCTTGCTTTGAAAATGTTTTACTTCGTGATAACCCTTGTATCAGTCCTCAAGGATGTGACGAAGTTTGTTTTGAAAGGTGTTTGTGTGAAAAGTTTTTATTGAGCAAGTACTTAAGATTCTACCAACTCGAAAAAATGATTGTTTGTTCTCGTTTCCTTTAGACAACGCTATCCTACTATTAAGGAGTAGGTAACACCGTCATTGGAGTTTGTAAGGGACATTCTAAAGGGACAAGTACAGTCACCAAAGCAATAGTTAGAAAACATTAATAGTAACCCTAAAGTCTTAAGACCTTTCCGAAGCAACATTTCCGAGGCAACATTTCTGAGGCAACATTTCCGAGGCAACATTTTGATCTCTTAGACAGAAGGGCAACTGTTGTACCCCAAAATTTTCCCTCTCATTTGTCAAGATTTTTCCTCACAAGACTTCTTGGACTCAAGACCAGATTAGGGTTTGCTCAGCTCAAGACATCTCCTTACACTGATAACCTGAAATTAGGGTTTGAGTTTGCACAAGTATTTTTGGATAATCAATGCTTCATGTGACTTTCATACACCATCTTGGACCCTTAAGATTGCTCATATCAAGTTTCAAGCCTTGGATCACATTTTTGCCCAGTCAATTGGACAGTTGACCTAAAAATCAGCTGTATTGGGGAAAAAGTTAACTGTGGCCAATTTACAGTCAAACCTCATAAATTTTTATCCACATCAACATTATAGACTCATATGAACCATTTGATCAAGTTTGGATCACAATTCCTCAAGAAATTTGATCAGATCATCAAAAGGGAAAAATAGTTAACATTAGGGTTTTGACTGAGGAAGGGCAATTTCTGATTTTTAACCTAGCCAATGGCCTATTGAGTTCAAACATGGTTTCAAGGACTCAATAGAATCATTTTTACCTAATCACAAGGTTCAAAAGATCTCAAGTACATGGGATTGACAGATGAATTTTCCAGTCAACTGATCAAAAATCAACTGTACACTGAAAAGTCAAACTTTGACTTTTTGGTCAAAATCAAATGCCAAGGGTCATAATTCATCAAGACATGTCAAAATGTGAAACTTGTTTACCAGGAAACCTAAAATTGCAAATTAGGGTTTTAATTTGAAATTTTTCATAACTTAGAATTTTTCTAAGTGTTGAAAATTTCTTATTTTTTCCCAACGTTTCCCAACTTTTTTTACCATGATGCAATTGGATTCAAAGGAAACTTCCAACATGAGAGTTGTAGTCCTCCATGAAATCTACAACTTTGATTCACAAAGTTTTCAAAAAAGATGCTTGGATCTCAAGTTATGATTTTGTGAATAGGGGTCCAAAAACTTTTTAACTTAGTGAAATTTTGCCCTAGTTTAGGCAGGTTTTTGACCTAACTTCATGGCAACTTTTCAACTAGTTACAAGAGGTATTTCAAGTTTCATTTCAAATATGGATTGTAGAGCATGTTACAAGCTTTCCAAAATGTCCAATAGCTCTCCAAGATCATTTGTGGTTAAGGAGAATCGAAGAAGAGAAAATGGAAATTTGTCACTTTTGTTCAAGCCATTTTCACAATGGTTCAAGTTGCAAATTAGATCCTAGCTTGCTTGTACCTTGCATTACAGGTCCTAATCCCTTCTACACTCCATAATTAAATGCAAACTCAATGGATAATGGCTTTGTTTTGACTTTTGAAGCATTGCACAATGAATTAATCCAAAAATGGCATAAAGTTCACAATACTACTTTGATAAAGAAAGCCTTTTTGCAACTTTACATTTCTTGAGCCATGGACCTGATCTTTTATTGCAAACAATATCCACAAATATCAGGCAACTTGTACCAACTCTATGCAACTAGCAAGCAAGCCTGTACAGGCCTTGGGCATTGTAACTTCAACTTTCTTCAAAAACAAGAAAGGTGGCCAAAAGTCAAAAAACTTGTGCATCTGATAAAGAGAAGGCTTGACTTCATTTCAAACATCTTCACAAACTTACTGCAAACCAATACACGAATCCATAGCATTTGAAATACTCACAAACACAAAAAAACTCAAGTTTCTGCCCAAACAGGGCATCTTCTGCAGAACCCTTGCCAAATCAATATTGGCTCGTGCATTTTTATTTGTAACACTTGAAACACCTTCCATACATCACATCTAAACTATCCAGGACCTTGTCTTGCAACTGTAACCCCTGTTTCAAGCTTCACCAGTTTCATTTTTGAAGGTTGCAGGTTGACTTCTACAGGAAGTTTCAAGCATCCTCAAGGCAAGCTGAGCATTGGGATAGCTTGAGGGAACTTCAAGGAAGCTCACACGATCTTAAGGCCTCACTCAAAGCCCCCACATTGCCATATCCAAACTCAGCTGAACAAGGTATTTTTCAAAGTTCCATCTCCTTATTTAGGCATCCTTAGGTCACGATTTGTGAAGTAAAAATGTAGTCCTTAACTTGCTTAAGCTGTACATATGCATAGTTTTTATTTATATTAACTGAGTAGTGAGAATTTGAAGCTTGAAGTTCATGAAAAATTTAGGTCAGAAATTAGGGGTGATTAAATTCTCCATGATCCTTGAGAGTTAGATTATGTTTTTTATATCACTGGAATCGTGAGATCATAAGCTACATTTTTTGTGTTATGAGTTTTTGATTTTATGCAAGCTATAGCAAGATCCAAGTTTGAACACAGGAACACGCGCGCGAAGCCAAGGACAAGGATGAAGATGATGTTCTGGGCCTGGCGCCTTGGGCCTGTTACTTTTCACACCCCCATGTTTCCTATTTGCACCCCTTTTGCATATTTTTATATTTTGCATATTTTTTCATTTCTTTTATGTTTATTGACTTTAATATTTTTTTCTGAACATTAAAAAATCCCAAAAATATTTTCTTAATTTTTTGCATTTTATTTTATTTTTTTATTTTATTTTTTGCATAAAATTTTGATTATTCAAATAAATATACTTTATTTTCTTAAATAAATTATGAATATATTTAAATAAATACTATACATTTTTATTTTTATTGTTCATACACATAAAATATTATTTCCATATATATTTTAATTTTTAATACTTGTAAATAATTTTATTTATTATTTCTTGTAAAAAATGGGCAAATAAATAATAGAAAACATAATTTTCTTTTTAAACCAAAAAATTAGGGTTTCCCCTTTCAAAAATAATAATATTATTTTTTTCTTATTTTTGAGGACTTAAATAATTCTATTTTACATACATAAAATAAATACAAAACATTTTTTGCATATTTACATTTTTATTGCATTTTTAATATTTGTTCATTTATTTATTGTGCAATAATTCAATTTGGTTGTAATAATATTTTAGGGTTTATTTTTGTGCAATATTCCCCATTCAAAATTTGTATCCCCCCTCCCATAATATTGTTGTAATAGTTTAGATTTACTTTACGCAATTTATCGCATTATATACATGCGTAGTAAACTAGGGTTTGCATGATAAGACAAAAATCAAACATATAGCAAGACCTAATCCAAGACAAAAATGCATGAAAAATGACAACACATTGCACACAAGCACTCCTTAGGGTCTCACCCACTTTGTTGCCTAAAAATGGCCATGGTATGCATGCTAAGTGTCTTGGCAAAATCAATCAAAACAAAAAGATCATAGTCCCTCGATGACGCTATCCAAAGGTTGCCTAAACAAAAATGATCTTGGCCTCTCAAAACTTGCTAAGATACTTGGAAATATTGCTATCATGGTCATACGATGACCCACGCCCGTCCCATTTAACATCCAAAGATAGTGTTGTTTACCAAGAGAATGGTAAATCAACAATGTCAAAGGAATAAGAATGTGCAAGAAAGACTTTTGACTAGGTAGATAAGCCTCTAGTTACTTGATCATTTCAAAAACAATCCTTTCTATTTTCAAACAAACACACACATTTCAAAACATTTCCAAACAAACTTTCAAAACATTGAAACATTTTTCAAAAGACAACCATCTTTGTATACGTTCTTACGAACGAGAATCATTACAAAGATTGCCCAAACGATGGCCTCTTTTCAAAATACTTTCAAAACCACACAAAGCACTATTTCAAACAATTGGAAAAGCAAAGCAAGTGATCTAAACAAGTAACTAAGAGCCCATGGAAAACCATGGATGAAAAGGGTGCTAGCACCTTCCTTTTTCATAATCTACCCCCCGAACTCAAGAAAACATCTCAAAGGTCTTTCCTGTGCTTTTTTTACCTTTCCTTTTGGATAAAATAAAAGTCGGTGGCGAATCTTGCTAAACCGAAACATTTGCGACGAAACGCAAAACCTCAAGTCAGTTCTCCCACCGTATCACAGAACTGGCGACTCTGTTGGGGAGAAATATAAAAGTGGGGTTACCTTAGGGTTTTAGATCACCTTTACATGCTTATCTTGCTTGACTTGTTTGCTTTACACTTTGGTTCTATTGTTTGGGTTTGAATCCTCTACCCGAATTTGGGAAACATTCATAGGTAAATAGCAATATGTTGTTGAAACTGTGCGGGGTATACCGACACAGTATAAGCAATAGCTATGTTAGTGTGACATATTTGTGGGTACCGGTAGCCTTTGAGTCAATCAAAGAGAATACGGGGCCGCTGAGTGATGTCATGAAGCACTAACGAACTTTTAGAACCTTTACTTGACCAACTTGGCCTTTTAGGATGTAGTGAGATGACCGACTTTGGTGCAGTCCAAAGTTGGTAGATACTCGATACTACACTCATTGAGGGTTGTTTCCTTGGAATATTTTGGTCGCCGGTAAGAGGCTGAATTGAAACAATGAATAAGGAAACAATCCAGTGATATTGAGCTCCTTAGAACTCGGTTACTATTTCTAGGACAGGTTAAGCCAACTAAACTTCAAGAGGGTACTTACCTATGAAACCACATGCAAGCCTAAAACTAGGAACTTGTGTGATTTGCTTGTACATATATACTTGTGCATAACATCATGGACATCATGAGCATCATATGCATCCACTAACCATTTCAAGGATTTTGGAAATTCATCTTTGTTCCTGTTTTGCAGTTATGGAATCATTTCGCAGGAAAACGATCCAAGTCAACCTTGTAAGAATTCCTCCATAACTCAAGGAGCTAGCTTCAAGGATTCCTGAGAATTCTCCATTCACCGAGAGGCATGGTCTTCTTCTCAACTTAGTCACTTCCAACACATAGGAAGACATGATGAAAGTTCTTTTCCAGTTCTTTGACCATTTGCATCACTGCTTCACATTTCCTGACTACTAGCTTGTGCCTACTTTGGAGGAATTTTCTCAACTCTTGAGGATCCCTATTCTTAATCAACTACCCTTCAACGGTACGGAAAGAGATCCAAACCCATAAGAGATTGCTCAAGCCCTACACTTGCACTCATCTGAGGTCATAACCCATTGGGAAACTAGAAGTGGTGTCAAAGGCTTCTTGGCAAATCCTAACCAACTCATAGATGTGAGTGCTGTCAAAATCTTCATAGCTCATAATTCGGTGCCTACATTGCTTAGAGATATCTTACACTCTTTTCACACTCGAACAATGAGGAAGAGAGGTGTTCTCATGTGTTGCACTCCTCTACTGGAAAGATGGTTTATTTCTCATCTTCCCTAATCAGTCTTGAAGAATGAGCAAGGTTTGAGGTGGTCACAACGATTGATGACTCTTACACATTCAGATGTTCATTGGTGTTCTCGATCCAGAGAAAATGTTATCATCATCGACCGTTGTGGGGAATTCCCTAATGTCCCTCTACTTAGCATTAGGGGAGGCATGACCTACAACCCCTGCTTGGCTCTGAGACAATTTGGTTATGCTCGAAGGGATGGCCCACATGACATGCTGATTCCCGACTTGGTTTTTGACTTCGACAACGATGATCAAGGACTTCGACAAAGGTTTATCCGAGCTTGGAGAATGCCCAACAAGGTAGACAGTAAGACCTTGGGACACAAGAATTCCATCCCCCTTGAGCCTTACCTCAAGTAGGTACGAACCCGCACCCAAAGTCTTATGATGCCTTACCCCTCTATTCTCCCAGTGATTATAGAGCCTGTTATGGAACGAGAGGTTCCATACACCCTCCTACATCCTGACATGCCAACATCACTCGAAGATCTGCAAAGGAGTTGGATAAAGCTCAAGGGAGAACGCAATACTTTTGAAGCCCAATTCTACACAAGTGAGAAGAAGGTTTTGGAGCTTACTCGGTTACTTCACGAAGAGCAGACTCTCAACACCTACATTGCACCAAAGAGGATGCACAACGTCTTCTTATCTTAGAATTTTGTACTATTTTTCCCTAGGGGCATTGATGTAAACAAATTCTATTTTATTAATATAACGTTTGTTCCTTTTTGTTTAACATAAATTTGAATTTTTCTGAATCCTTGAAAGCATTACATGAATACATATCATTCATCATATGCATAAACAAGTCTTCACACCAAGTTTCCTCATCTCTCTGCTGTTTATTTCAGCAAGATGGATATTGAACAAACGGTCAAAGACTTGCAAGCTCAGAATTCACAATTTCAACAGCTACTCCTGACCTTGGCTAAGGGGCAGGAGGAGCTCAAAACTCTGTTAGAGAAGGAGAAGGAAAAAAAGAAGAAGAAGCAAGCCGGTGTGGTTCTTATGGGCAGAAGGTTTGAAGGACAAGACAGACGGACTTTGGAATTCCCATCAACATCTTAAGAGGGGGAAGGAAAGGGTAAAGGAACGGCAATACCATCTGAGTATGAAGCTAAAGAAGAGGAAGATAAGGACTACTCCGAACAACAGTACCCTCCGGCCGATGACAAATACAAAAATTTGGAAGAGCGTCTAGCTGCCATGGAGATACAGAGAGTTCCGGGGCTGGACTTTGAGGAGTTAGGGTTGGTATCTGGAATAGTAATCCCTCCGAAGTTTAAAGTACCTTTATTTTCCAAGTACGATGGGTTGTCTGGTCCCAAGATGCACCTACGATCTTATGTCAGGAAAATTTAACCACATTCTTCTGACAAAGACCTGTGGGTCCACTTTTTCCAAGATAGTTTGTCGGGAACACATCTTGATTGGTTCTACCAGTTAGAGAGGTCTGATGTGCATAATTGGGAAGATTTGGTGGCCGCCTTCTATAAACAGTATCAATACAATGCCGACTTGGTGCCAACCCGTACTCAGCTACAGAGTATGGCCATGGTGTCCAATGAGGGCTTCAAGGACTATGCCCAGAAATGGAGGGATTTAGCCGGAAGGGTGCAACCACCTTTATCTGAAAGAGATCTAGTGGACATGTTCTTGGGGACTCTGTCAGGTCCTTTCTTTAATCACCTGATTGGAAGCTCCTCTGCAGGTTTCACTGAGTTGATTCTAACTGGCGAGAGGGTTGAAGCCGGTATTAGAAGCGGGAAAATTCAGAAGGACGCATCTACCTCTGCTGCTGCAAAAAAGCCCTTCACTGGAAAGAAGGAAGTATCTGCTATCTATGCACAAAGAAATCAGGGAAGAACCGAACGACGACCAACTGTGGGGGCCGTCATGATTCAGAAGTCTACATTAGACCAGCCAAGGAACAATCAGCCGATAAATGATCAGCCGAGAAGTAACCAGCAAAGGGTGGAAAGGCCTGTAAGGAAATTCACCAAGATAAACATGACTCCTGCTCAAGTCTTACCACATCTCTTGAAGTTAAACCTGGACATGCTAATGGAGGCCCCTAAAAATCCTAATACTTCATCTCCACACTACCATCCGAATGCCAGGTGTTCTTACCATTCAGAAAGTCCAGGGCACGACACCAACAACTGTTGGGCCTTGAAGAACAAGATCCAAGATCTGATTGACGCACAGGAAGTTGAATTTGAAGCTCCTGAAAAACCAAATGTTATCTCTGCTGCAATGCCTAGGCATGGACACAATGCTAGTGTTGTGGAAGAAGATCTGTTTGTTTCTACTGTGGATGAATTGTTAACTCCTCTCCTAACCATCAAGTTGAATCTTTTGAAAGATGGGGTGTTCCCAGGTTTTGACCAAGATTGCCATGCTTGCCTGTCCTCCCCATTTTTCTGTCCTCTGTTGAAGAAAGGAATCCAACATTTGATTGATAACAAGGAAATTTTGTTTGAGAAAGCTCCTGTCTCACCCATTCCAGTTCCAGAAGTTTCAATAATAACCATATACGCCAATCCTTCCAGGGTTCCTAAAAAACCCGTTAGGATTACATCCACTCCTATGACTATTCCGTTGAAAATAACAATGCCCGGGCCAGCCCCATACAAATCCGATAAAATGGTACCATGGAACTATGGTGGAGAAATCTACTACCATGGTGTCAAAAAGATTGAACAGACTGCCGAAGATGAAAGCTCTGAAGAAGACAATTTTGACATCAGTAACATTGCTGGAACAAGCAAAATTACTCGTAGTGGGAGAATTTTCTCTCCAGAGATTGCGCCACCAAAGGTAGTCACTGGACCCGTTGCCATACCGAAGATTACAGTTGTACCAGTGATTACACCTGCAAGTGTACCCGCCAACAATGACAATACAATTCCCATCCCTATTTCCGCTGCTGAGAGAAAAGGAAAGAATGTTCAAGAGGAGCCTGTCTTGACGAAGGCTCAATCACTAGTCATTCTTGAGACATCCAAGAAGGAGTTGGAAGAAATCCCGAGGATCATTAAGAAAAGTGATTATGATGTTGTTGAACAACTGGGGCAGACCCCCCTCCAAAATATCTATGTTAGCCCTGCTGCTGTGCTCTGAGGCACAAGCCAAAGCTTTGGTCAAGTTTTTGAAAACAGCACGCAAGAGACTTCGGCTGATCAATTCCAGGAGTGTGTGGCCAGTCTGACAGCCGACAATGGCCTAGGTTTCTCCGATGCCGACTTGACCTCCAAAGGGATAAAACATAACGACACACTACATATCTCGGTGGAGTGTATGGGAACCACCCTAGCTCATGTTTTAGTTGATACTGGATCATCTTTAAACGTCTTGCCAAAGAAAGCCTTG
Source organism: Vicia faba (assembly GCA_948472305.1). Taxonomy (NCBI): domain Eukaryota; kingdom Viridiplantae; phylum Streptophyta; class Magnoliopsida; order Fabales; family Fabaceae; genus Vicia; species Vicia faba. Next base: position 1,788,552,868 of record OX451736.1, read on the forward strand.
GATAGGTTGGATTGTGAAGGCCTAACCCTGAAACCCAGTGTGATCGGTGGAAATAGAACTGACTGTTTTTAGCTGGTTTCGCGAAATGTCGTGGAAGCAAGAGTCGCCACCGTCTTTTATTTTCTCCAACATGGAAAGGACAAAAGCACAACAAAATTCCTTATGAGAATGTTTCTCGGTTCAGGAGGTAGATTTATAGAAAGGGAAGGTGTTAGCACCCTTTCTATCCTTGGTTATCCACGGGCTCTTAGGTACTTGCTCTTATGTTTTCAAAAGATGTTTGCTTTTCAAATGTGAGTGGGTTTGAAAAAGGTTTCTTTGAAAGATTTCTGAATGACTCTTGTATCTGTCCTCAAGAGCGTTTGAAAATTTTTGTTTTGAAAGCTTTTGAAAGTGTAAGGTGTGAAAAGTATTTTGTTTGTTTTTGAAAAGAGCAAGTACCCATGAGTCATCTACCTACCCTAAGGAATTAGGCTGTGTAAAAGTCCTTAAGGTAATGTCATCCCACCATTGAGAGGTAGGTAGCACCACCGTTGGAGGTGTTCGGGTCAATTCGATTGTAGGGACAGTGTGGTCACCGAAGCAACAGTTAGGACACCTTAGAAGTAACCCTAATGTCCTAGATCCTTTTATCCGAGGCAACCGTTTCGAGGCAACTGTTTCGAGGCAACTGGATCTTGGACATAAGAGCGACCGCTAAAACGTCCTATACTTGACGACCACGTTTCAACGCAACGAGTGAAGCGTACCCTAGAAGTGGTGTGTGCATTGTGTGTTGTATTCAGTTAATGTTTATCTTTGTTATTAGTGAGCTACGAGTTGTTTTTATTTACCATACATTCTTGCATGCATTTAACAGTTAAGGGGTGCAGAAAGTAAATTGCGGAAACATAAATCCTACGCTATTACAAGGCGCGGGTCTATACATCGCCAAAAATACAAAAAGACCCGTTTTTGGTAAATAAGTACAAGAAATTAAAATAAAGCAGTAAACCTAATTAACTATTACATGTCTTGGAAGCAATTACATAAATAATCAAAATAAGGAATTAAAACTAAAATGCGCGCGAAAGAGAGAATCGGGAATGCTCTAAGGGTTTTGACCCTTTTAAGAAAAGAAATTGAATTTTTTTGGTCTTTTTTTTAATTGAAATGAAATTAAAACTAACTAATGACTAATTAATTAATTTAATTAAAAGAAAATATTTTTTTTTGTATTTTTTATGTTTTTTATGAAATAAAATAAAAATAAAAAGAAACAAGATTAAAAGTTAACCTAAATCTAAGTTATTTTAGTTATTTAAAAAAAGTTAAAATGGCCTAATTAAAACTAATTTATTTAAGATTTATTTACAAAATAAAATGAAATCAATAATGTTAATAAATGTTAATTCTATTTTTTTGATTTTTTATGAAAATATGTTAATTAAATTAATTGTTAATAATTAAAATAATTAAAAGGTTAATAATTAAAATAAGAGAAAATGACAAAACAAAATAAAAAAAGAAGTGAAACCAAGGGGGGTGTGGGCTGAAATGGAGGTTTATTGTTGAGATTTGAGGCCCATTTGAACAAGCCACGTTTGACTTTCCTTGATTGCCTGCAGCACGCTTTGACTGAGCACATGGTATTCCTCATCTTTCGTCCTTTGGATCTGCACTGATGACACATGGCCTGTTGGATGTGTGAGGTGCATGGTGTTCAGCGCTTTGGAAACTGCACAGGAAAGCATTAAGAAAAAGAATATGGAAATTATAAGGGGACCTGGGAATCGAACCCAGGTCCCAACGTTTACCAAACACACTGCCAGCCACTACACCAAACGCATTTAGTTGCAAACTTAATAAGCAGCAAATATTATATAATACAAACGCGTTATATGCTGAAACGCGCGCGTGAATTTGAACTGACCACTCCCTGCTTGCCACGCCATCGTCTTCAAGCTTTTCCTGCAACATAAAGAATACATAGCGGGGGTTTTAAACCCCCACAAAATACCAACATTATGAAAATAGCGATTAGCCGCTCATACAATATAAAAAGGGCGCGAGTATCTCATTCGATTCGTCTTGTCCCTCTCAATTCAACCATGGGTGTCCTGAAGGCCAATTTTTCTGTATGTGAGAAACCCCAATTCCAAAAGCTCTGAAAACCTAGACGTCGATAATGGTGGATTCTTATTCAGGGCACTACAACCAAATTGGATTAAGCCAAAAGCTTCAGAATGTCCCTATTAGCATAAATCAATTCAAAAGAATGATTAAAAACACATGAATGATGATATGGAATTCTGAAAAATAATTCAAACCGTGGGACTTGTATGGCGTGATTCCTTGAGTGATTTGGCTTAATTCTAATTGCAAAAGGTCCCTGGTGATGCAAGGAGCGTGTTTGGATTAAGAAGGGAGCTTGAAATGGGCTGCAAGGTGGTTTTTAGTTTGGGATTTTTCTCTTGAAAATTTGAGATTGGCTTATGCTGTATGAGTGTTTCTAGCTCGTGAATCTGTATTGGGAAGCTTGCATATCTGTTTTGTAATGTGTATCAATCCAAATAATGAGCCTTGAAGCCTTGCAATTATGCTTGAGATTTTGCCATAACCTCTATTTAAACAACTTGCCATTTTTGTCAAAATTTGAATTTCTTGCTTGGAATAGGCCTTGCACGAATTTGGAAGGTGAATGATGGTGTATCAAAGCTATTCAACCTCAAAGATATCCCTCCATTAATTTTCTTGATTTTTATTTGAATTTTAAAGATTTAAAATGATTTAAATCAAATAAAATTAAATAAAAATGGAAAAATTAATTTTTAATCTTGAAATAAATTGTGGGACACGTGGGAGGCATGGCTAAGCTGAATCAAGTGGAAAAGTGGGCCCCTTTTGTCAAAAATGAAGTTTCAAGGATAATTGACTTTGGCCATTTCACAAAAATTTCCTAACTTCTCCAATGCATATCTTGCTCAATTTTGAAGCTATGAACATGTTCTTGGACATTTTGGAAAGGTCTTGAAGTCCTATAACCAATTTCTTTGGTCCCATGTCATTTTTCTTTACCAATCTCAAGTTATGGTCTTTGACTTAAAGTGCCTTTTTGTTGACTTTTGAAAATGACCTATAATGTTGAAATTGATAACTTTTTGTGAGAGCATTTCTTGGACTTGGAATGTGAAGATGAATTGTAGGAAATGTCTTCCCCTTCAAGATGAGCATTGGATGGGATTTTTCTGATGAACCATGAAAAAGTTATGCCTTGGTCTAGTTACAGTTGACTTTTCAGCTGTCCAAAAATAGAAACTTTTGACACCTTGATGATTTTTGAGCCATTCTTGTGAAATCATGGTCAAGACTTGACCAAATGATGATTGTGACTTCAAAATAAGATGTTGACCAAATTTTTTGACTTTTGACTGCCAAATGACCATTTTGCCCCTACAGTTGACTGTGAAGCAATTAGGGTTTTTGACTATGCAACTTGACCTTGTGAGCCTTGAAACTTGACATGTAGGTGCTTGACAATGTATATGGGCACATGTGGCTTGATTGAGCCCTTGAAAACCTCAACTTCCTTGTAAGAACCAAAACCCTAATTTTGCCTGCCTTAGGAGGATGGTTGACTGTGCAGCCCTTGAGTAGACCTTGAACCATCTGAAGTGATGCTTGTCAAAACTTTGAAGATTATGGGAGGGCAAATTTTGGGGTACAACAGTTGCCCCTGTTCAATCTTCTTAGACCTGAGGATGTAGATTGGCGAGCCTGCCTTTCGTGATCCGAGGGTGGAAGATGATTGAACACTAGAGTGCCCAGAAATTTGCACTCACATAGTAGAGTATCAGCGATGTGATGGCGGGAATGGGCTTACAGATGCCATTTGGAGAGATGGTGGATAAGAGGATAGGCTTATAGATGCCATCTGGAGATGTGACAGAACCTTGTCGGGAATGGGCTTATAGATGCCATTTGGAACTGTGATGGGAGGATGGGCTTATAGATGCCATCTAGGTGTCGATCGCGTAAGAGATTCCTTAGCGAGAACTTACGTATCTGAGAAAGGAAGATAATTACCTGGCCTGTTACATGGGTTGATCTTCAAACTCTTTATGTGGATGTACCCTGGCTGGATACATGTATCGAATCTTCAAACTCTTCAGACACACCCTGGAAGGATACAGGAATCGAGTCTGGAAATAATCGTCAACAGATACGCCCTGGCTGGATACAGGAATCAGATCTTCAAACTCTTCAGACGTGCCCTGGCAAGATACAGGAATCGAATCTGGAAAATAGTCGTCAACAGATACGCCCTGGCTGGATACAGGAATCAGATCTTCAAACTCTTCAGACGTGCCCTGGCAAGATACAGGAATCGAGTCCAGAAAATAGTCGTCAACAGATACATCCTGGCTGGATACAGGAATCGAATCTTCAAACTCTTTAGACGTGCCCTGGCAAGATACAGGAATCGAGTCCGGAAAATAGTCGTCAATAGATACACCCTGGCTGGATACAGGAATCAGATCTTCAAACTCTTCAGACGTGCCCTGGCAGGATACAGGAATCGAGTCCGGAAATAGTCGTGAACAGATATGCCCTGGCTGGATACAGGAATCGGATCTTCAAACTCTTCAGACGTGCCCTGGCAGGATACAGGAATCGAGTCCAGAAATAGTCGTCAACAGATACGCCCTGGATGGATACAGGAATCAGTTCTTCAAACTCTTCAAACGTGCCCTGGCAGGATACAGGAATCGAGTCCAGAAATAGTCGTCAACAGATACGCCCTGGTTGGATACAGGAATCAGATCTTCAAACTCTTCAGACGTGCCCTGGAAGGATACAGGAATCGAGTCCGGAAATAGTCGTCAACAGATACACCCTGGCAGGATACAGGAATCGGATCTTCAAACTCTTCAGACGTGCCCTGGCAGGATACAGGAATCGAGTCCGGAAAATAGTCGTCAACAGATACACCCTGGCAGGATACAGGAATCAGATCTTCAAACTCTTCAGACGTGCCCTGGCAGGATACAGGAATCGAGTCCGGAAAATAGTCGTCAACAGATACACCCTGGCAGGATACAGGAATCGGATCTTCAAACTCTTCAGACGTGCCCTAGCAGGATACATGAATCGAGTCTGGAAATAATCGCTCACAGATGTTCCCTGGCTAGCTACAGATATCGAATTTGGAATTGCGACAGTTGATAGTAATCACCTTTGTATTGACCTTTGTCCTGAAAAGACAAAATGTTAGTTGTATGCAATGTCATGATGTATGAAGTGCGTGATGTTCTCAAAATAAATGAGATTGTATGTTCATGATGCGTATGTGCATGCTATAATGTATGAAGATGTGATGTTCATGAATGTATTTTTGTCTAGGAAAATAAATCCTTGACGAATGCCGGGAGATTTAAATCTTGGGCTGGTGTTGAAGAGTAGTTCTTCATTTCTGCCGGGGATGATGGTTGCAAGAATAAACCGGTAGGAGAAGATGACTCCGTTGAGGAATAAACTTGTTGGAGAGATACTCTACGGGGAGTGGACTCTGTGGGGAAAGAGAGGTACTTTGCTGAGGTTGATGATAACTCCGATGGGGATACCATTGATAAGTTTTGTTGGGAAGATTTGATGAACTCCACTGGGGATAGGAAGACTTCACCGGGGACGATCTTTCCGTGTCAATTAGCTGAGGATAACCCAGTTATATGCTCTGGTGGGGAGTGACCTTTGAATAAAGCCGGGAAGACGAGTTCATGCTCTGCAGGGGATAAGCTTCCAGAATCTACTGGGGATAAGCTTCCTGAATCTACTGGGGAGATAAGCTTCCTACTAGGGATGTTGATTCAACTCTCCTGGGGGGACTTTTGAGACTGTATTGGGGAATGGCTCCACTGGATGTCCGGTATTCCGCCGGGGAACAATCTTAGATCAAGATTTCTGGGGATTCTTGTTAGGAATGTTTGTATACTCTGCTGGGGAATGTTGAGATTTACTGGGGATACCCAACTTCCATAAGGCTGACTGTAGGCTAACTCTACTTGGGGAGAGTGTTGCTGGCTTGCTGGAGATATTGTGCCTTGTAGGGCTTATGGGAGACCAACTCTGCTTGAGGGAGAGTATTGTTGAGTCCTAACTTACTCGGTGGGGAGTGAAGGTATCTTGGTTACATTCTTCAGCTGAACTTACCTTGGTACCTTGGTGGACAGAGCAACTAGATCGCTTAGACAATTCAATATTGCCCCTGTTTCTGATGTCACCTGTAACTAGTCCTTTGTTTCGTATTCAAATATTTATGAGTTAGCAATTAATGTCAAATGCATATATCAAAAATTGAACATTGGACGTTCTTTACAAAACAAAACAGAAAAAGGAAAACAATTGGCAATTGGTCTGAAAAGTGAATCTGTATTGATTTTTGAATTTGCCTGTAAATTGGCGTTTTTGTACAAGAGGCTGACGTCCTAGTAAGAGAACGCCGCCGAACAACAAAGTTTATACAATTTGTACAAAGAAAACAAAACAGCTGTGTAAAAAGAGTAATCCCACTGGGTTTCAACTCTACTATCGCCTTCATGTCTTCAAGCGTCTCATCACTTTGCTGCGTAGTTGAAGATGAAGCTGATTGATCGATTCCGTCTGAACCTGATAGTTGATACCGGATTCTGGATGCAACGTGATCTAATGAGACATAGTATTACGCTTTAATCCCTAACTTTTGCCTGGACCGCCCTTTCGGGTTTTCAGTCCACCGGGATACCCATTTTTGCCCAAGCCGCCCTTTCAGGTTTTCGACTTGCCGGGTGTACAGATTTTTTTCATTTCATCCCTTATTTTTGCCCGAACCCTTTTGGTTCGTCGGGAAGCCCTTATTTTTGCCTAGGTATGTCAACCTAGCGGGTCTTTTATCATGCGTAATATCTTTTTACTATGTCTGCATTGGCGGGGTGAGGAAGGTCGTCACCGTCCATGGTGGTTAGGATCATGGCTCCTCCTGAGAAGACATGCTTAACCACAAATGGCCCTTCGTATGTGGGGGTCCATTTTCCCCTGGGATCACTTTGAGGAAGAATGATGCGTTTGATTGCCAGGTCCCCAACTTGATACTCTTGTGGTATGACTTTCTTTTTAAATGCCCTGATCATCCGTTTTTGATACGTTTGACCATGGAATATAGCAGTGAGTCTCTTTTCGTCAATTAGGTTTAATTGATCAAGCCGAGTATGGATCCAGTCATCTTCGCTCAGATCTGCATCCTTCATTATCCGGAGAGAGGGTATCTGGACTTCAATCGGCAAGACTGCCTCCATGCCGTAGACCAAGGAAAAGGGAGTTGCCCCGGTTGACGTTCTTGCTGAGGTACGGTACCCATGAAGAGCAAACGGTAACATCTCGTGCCAATCTTTGTAGGTCACTGTCATCTTCTGCATAATCCTTTTGATATTCTTATTAGCTGCTTCGACAGCCCCATTCATCTTCGGCCGGTAGGGAGAAGAGTTGTGGTGCTGTATCTTGAATTGCTCGCAGAGCTCAGTGATCATCTTATTGTTAAGATTGGTACCATTGTCCGTAATGATCTTTTCTGGGACGCCGTATCGACAGATCAGGTTGTGTCGAATGAACCGTGCCACGACATTCTTGGTTACCGTAGCGTAGTAAGCCGCTTCAACCCACTTTGTGAAATAATCAATCGCTACCAGGATGAAGCGATGCCCGTTGGATGCTGTAGGTCTGATCTCACCGATCATATCAATGCCCCACATTGCAAAAGGCCAAGGTGCTGTCAAGATGTTTAGAGGAACTGGAGGAACGTGCACCTTGTCTACATAGATCTGGCACTTATAACATGTCCGAGAATGTTGGTAACAATCGACTTCCATTGTGGACCAGAAATATCCCGCCCGAAGGATTTTCTTTGCCATGGTATGTCCACTGGAATATGTTCCGAAGGTACCTTCATGTAGTTCTGCCATGATCCTTTCTGCTTCATTCTTATCCATACAACGCAGTAAGGTTGAATCATGGTTTCGCTTGTAGAGAATGCCATTGCTGAGGAAGAACTTCGCTGCGAACCTTCTCAGAAACTTCTTGTCGTTGACAGATGCACCCTCAGGGTATTCTTGAGCTTCCAAGTACCTCTTCACTTCATGATACCAAGGTTTTTCAGTTACCTCTTCAGCCTCAAGATCACAACAATATGTAGGTTCATCCAATTTCCAGATGATGATCCGGGGAGCCTCGTTATCCCATTTGACTTTGAACATAGAAGACATCGTAGCCAACGCGTCCGCCAACTGATTCTCCTCCCTTGGGAAGTGTTCAAAAGTTATCTCTGTGAAATGGGGGATCAATGTCAACACTAACTCCTTGTAAGGAATAAGGTTTTGGTGTTTCGTATGCCACTCGCCTTTGATCTGATTGATCACGAGAGCGGAATCTCCGAAGAAACTCAGAAACTTGATCCTTAAGTCAATTGCAGCTTGAAGACCCATGATGCACGCTTCATACTCTGCCATGTTGTTGGTGCAGTTGAAACATAGCCGGGCAGTGAGTGGAGTATGAGTGCCTTGAGGGGATATGATCACAGCGCCAACACCGTTACCGAAAGCATTTGAGGCTCCGTCAAAGTGCATAGACCATCCGGATCCTTACTCAGGTCCTTCATCCGGTCCAGGGACTTCACAATCAGTTACTACCATGATATTCTCGTTTGGAAATTCAAAGTTCATGGATTGGTAGTCGTCCACTGCCTGGTGCGCAAAATGGTCTGCCAATACACTTCCCTTGATTGCTTTCTGAGTCATGTACTGGATATCGTATTCTGTCAAGATCATTTTCCATCTCGCTATTCTTCCGGACAGAGCAGGCTTTTCGAATATGTATTTGATTGGATCAATTTTTGAAATCAAGAGAGTAGTGTGAGTCAACATATACTGTCTCAGCCGGTGAGCAGCCCATACCAAAGTGCAGCAAGTTTTCTCGAGCAGTGAGTATCGGGTCTCACAGTCGGTAAACCTTTTGCTAAGGTAATAAATGGCATGCTCTTTTCGGCCAGACTCGTCATGTTGCCCCAGCACACACCCTATTGAGTTGTCCAGTACTGTCAAGTATAGTATCAGAGGTCTCCCTTCAACCGGTGGCATAAGAATGGGTGGTTCTTGGAGATACTCTTTGATTCTGTCGAAAGCGGCCTGACATTCATCGTTCCAACGTACTACTTGATCTTTCTTCAGTAGCTTGAAGATTGGTTCATAGATAGCAGTTAGGTGCGAGATGAATCGGGCAATGTAATTCAGTCGTCCTAGAAAGCCTCTGACTTCTTTCTTTGTCTTGGGAGCCGGCATCTCTTGTATGGGTTTCACCTTGGCAGGGTCCACTTGAATACCTTTGTCACTTACGACGAAGCCTAGCAATTTTCCAGATCTTATCCCGAAGGTGCACTTGTTTGGGTTCAACCTCAGCTTATACAACTTCAGACGGTCAAACAATTTCTGTAGATGGTCAAGGTGTTCCTCCTCAGTTTGAGACCTTGCAATCATATCATCGACATAGACCTCAATCTCATGATGGATCATGTCATGAAATAAAGCGACCATGGCACGTTGGTAGGTTGCCCCAGCATTTTTCAACCCAAAAGGCATGACCTTGTAGCAGGAGGTGCCCCACTGAGTAACAAAAGTGGTCTTCTCCATGTCTTCAGGAGCCATCTTGATTTGATTATAACCGGAGAATCCGTCCATGAAGGAGAATACCTTATGCTGAGCAGTATTGTCAACCAGAACATCGATATGAGGCAGAGGGAAATCATCCTTAGGGCTCGCCCGGTTCAAATCCCTGTAATCAACACACATTCGGACCTTACCATCTTTCTTCGGCACTGGAACCACGTTGGCAACCCACTGAGGGTAAGAAGTCACTGCTAGAAAGCCGGTGTCAAATTGTTTCATAACCTCAGATTTGATTTTCTCGGACATCTCTGGACGCATACGGCGGACCTTCTGTTTAACCGGAGGGCAGTCTTCCTTGGTAGGCAGGTGATGAACCACAATGTCGGTATCCAATCCAGGCATGTCTTCGTAAGACCAGGCAAAGATTTCCACACAGTCATGCAGCATCTGGATCAACCGTTGTTTCACACTGAGCTCTAGATTAGCACCAATCTTGACTTCCTTTCTGTCTGTCTCAGTACCCAGGTTTACCGCTTCCACTGGCTCTTCATGTGGCTGAATGGCCCTCTCTTCCTGGAGTAACAGTCTTGCAAGTTCACCAGGAACTTCGCAATCATCTTCACCTTCGTCTTCGGCTAAGTTGATCGGATTTTCGAAGTCATAACTGGCAGTAGCAGAGTCGTTACCAGTGAGATCCAGAGTGGATTGAAACCTGTATAAGTGAGTGTGTGTAAATACAGCTGTTTTGTAATACATATAAAGAAAGAAAGGGAGCGCAAGATTTGAAATGTGAAAAATGTCCAATGCTTTTATTCATGATATATGGAAGTGACACACAAAAGCCCTCACAAATGAAGCCACGGTGCCCCGGGTAAGACACTGGGCCATAAAGTTTCAAATTATTGTTTATTACAAATCCAAAACAAAGAAGTTCATTACTGGGTGACAAAAGTAATAGGTGTAAAGTCTTTTGCGGTCTAGTTGCTAGGTCCACTGTTGGTCGTCGGGTAGATCCAGATGTCGAATTCAGATTCGTCCGCTTCGTCCTCAATAGCATTCACTCCCGGGTTGGTGATGAACACAGGAGGTATTCCAATCCTTGCCTTGCGCACAGCCTTCTGTGCTTCTGTAGTGAAACCCAAGCCAAATTTGTCAGTCTTTGGAGTGAAATCAGGAAGTCTTCCCCAGTTTGCGCACTCACCCTTCTCAATCACAGCCCGGGCATCCTTCAAGGAAGCCATCTTCAAAGGAGAGTCTTCTGCAATCACTGTCTCTGCTGCTGCCAATGTTTGAGGCACATCTTCAAAGTGTTGAAAGGGGGTCTCAATGAACTCCCCATCCATTTCTACGTATCGGAACGAGTTGAGGTGGCTGACCATGTATTCCTCTTCCCCTTGCACTGTTACGATCTTCCCCCTGATCGGGTATTTGAGCTTCTGATGCAATGTGGAGGTCACAGCTCCAGCCTTATGGATCCACGGACGACCCAGCAAACAAGAATAAGATGGACGGATATCCATCACATAGAACTTTGAATCAAAGAACTGTGACCCAACCCTGATTGGGATGTCAACCTCACCATGTACCATTCTTTTGGACCCGTCAAAGGCCCGGACAACAATGTTACTTGGTTTGAGCTCTAAACCCTCACAGTCCAGCCTGTCTAGAGCTTTCTTGGGTAGTACATTCAGTGAAGAACCCGTGTTAACCAGCACGTGAGCAAGAGTAGTGCCCCTGCATTCAATGGAGACATGCAGGGCATCATTATGATTCTTCCCCTTGGCCGTCAGATCAACATCAGAGAAACCCAGACCATTATCAGCAGTTAAGTTGGCCACACAGTCGGTGAATTGATCAGCAGACGTTTCTTGGGGCACGTGGGCCGTCTTCAGGAAAGCAATCAGGGCCTTGGCATGGGCCTCTAAACACAGCAGTAGTGATAGCATGGAGATTTTGGAGGGGGTGTGCCCCAGCTGTTCAACGACGTTGAAATCACTCTTCTTAATAATCTTGAGGATCTCTTCCATCTCCTGCTTGGAAGCCTCAACAATGGTCTTCGGTGCCTCCGTCCGGGCAGGCACATCAGTAGCAATCCCCTTGCCCCGAGTGTCAGATGACTCGGCAGCAGGGGTAGGAACTTGATCAGGGGGGGAAATAGACACACTGACAGGTGTGATGACAAGAGGCCTCTGGATGGCTGGAGGTGCAATGTCTAGTGAGAACAGTCTTCCACTACGAGTGACTTTAGCAGGCCCGGTGATATTGGTGACACCGGTACCAGTGTTGAACTCTTGTTTCACTCCCAGAACATAAACATCTGCCCCATAGTGCCACGAGACAGCTTTATCAGACTTGTAGGGGATGGGCCCCGGAACAGTAATGGTTATAGGAGCAATCTTGTGAACAGGCAAAATTTGGACAGGCTTCTTTGAAGGAGCCTTGGAGGGGTTGTTGAAAATGGTCACAATTGAAACTTCTTCAACAGGGGCAGTAGGAACAACAGGAATAGCAATCTTCTTGAACAAGATCTCTTTGCTATCTATCAGGTTTTGGACGCCTGATTTCAGCAAAGAACAACCAGCAGGGGAATCAGCACACAGATGGCAACCTTTACTACATCCCGGAAATAAACCGGCTAGCAACAAGTTCCTCTTGACGGTCAGCAGCGGAGTAGCAACATCATCCACAGAAGCTACATACAGATCCTCCTCAACAGCGTTTACTCCATGCTGGGGCATGGGAGCGGTCACAACATTTGGCCTTTCGGGCGCCTCGAACTATATTTCTTTGGCATCAATAAGGTCCTGAACCTTATTCCTTAGGGCCCAACAATCATCAGTAGAATGTCATGGGCTATCAGAGTGATAAGCGCAGCGGACGTTGGGGTTGTACTTCGGAGATGCTGTGTTTACCATCTTCGGAGCTTCCTTGACTGTTACCAGGATGGTTGACAGCAGTTGCGGCAAGATCTGAGAGAGGGTCATGCTGAGCCGAGTATACTGCCTTTTGGGCCTTTCAGCTCTGGGCTGGTTGTATTGCTGAGGAGCAGCAGCAGGCTTAGAAATAACCACCGCATTGACAGCTTGGCGGCGTTCCGGTTTGTTCTGTCTCTTGGGACTGTACACAGCACTGGCCTCCTTCTTGAAGGGCTTCTTTTCAGTATTTGAGGAGGCACCCTTCTTTATTTTTCCCGATTTTATACCAGCTTCGATCCTTTCACCTATCAGGATCAGGTCAGTAAACCCAATAGAGGAATTACCAATGAGATGGTTGAAGAATGGACCAGATAGGGTCCCCAAGAACATGTCCACTAGCTCACGATCCGTCAACGGTGGCTGCACCCTGCCAGCCAGATCTCTCCATTTCTGTGCGTACTCCTTAAAACCTTCACCCGTTCCCAGTGACATACCCTGGAGTTGGGTACGCGTGGGAGCGAGGTCGGAATTATATTGATACTGCTTGTAAAAAGCAGTGGCCAAATCCTCCCAGTTACGAATGTTGGTTCCATCCAGCTGATAGAACCATTCGAGATGAGTCCCTGAAAGACTCTCCTGGAAGAAGTGGATCCATAAGTTCTTGTCTGCTGTGTAAGGCTGGATCTTCCTTACATAAGAACGGAGGTGCATCTTAGGGCAGGAAGCCCCGTCATACTTCACAAAGGCAGGCGCCTTGAACTTGTGTGGGATCACCACCCCAGAAGATAACCCCAAGTCTCCGAAATCCAACCCAGGCACTCGTTGAATCTCCATAGCATTTAACCTGTCCTCCAGTTGCTTGTACCGGTCCTCAGCAGAAGGGTACTATTCATCGTTGAAGTCTGTCTCGGTGTCAGAGACCACATGACTAGGGACCTCTCTCCCTTGGTGACTGCCTTCCCCCACAGATGGAGTAGTCCTCTCAGCTTCGTTCTGTAGTGTATTCCCGAGTCTGCGTCCAGTGTTGAATAGCACAGTCCTCTTTTTCTTTTTCTTCTTCAAGAGCAAAGCCTTCAGCTCTTGTTGTCCTTGGGCCAATTTCATGACCATCTCCTGAAATTGGGCATTCTGGGCCTGGAGGGCCTTGATAGCTTGCTCGGTAGTGAGTTCAGGATTCATGATGCTTGAGTGCTGAAATAAACAGCGAAGAAGATTAAGCAACCTGTAGAAAAAGGGTACATGTGATGCATATGATGAATGAAAATGCGTATGAATTATGTTTTCAAAGACAATCGAGAATCAACTTTGTAAACAACTGGAACACACTTTATTAGATTCAAACTTTAAATTGTTCAACAATTTGCCCTTAGGCGTTACAAGAATGAAAATACTGAAAAGGAAATAAAGCTATAAAAGAAACATCCAAAGCCCATCAGTGCTCCCATGGCCTCCTCTTCTCAGTACGGATATAGTCATTCAGGGTTCGCTCGTTCTCCAATTGCTTGGTCAGCTTCTGGATCTTCTGTTCCTGTTCGTTGAACTTTTCCCGATAATAATCCCGCTCTTCCTGTAGTTGCGCTCAAGACCTCTTTAGTGTATCAACATCAGTGGGTATCTGAGGAGGGAGAACAGTTGGAGGAACCCCATCTCCATCAGGACTTTCAAGAATGATAGGCCTGACAGCTTCATATGGCATACCTAACTTCTAAGCACGGATGCGGACCCATCTGTAATAGGGTTCCATTGGTAGAGAAGTCTTCAGTCCCAACTCATGTGGGTCAGCTTTGTGAATTCTGTCCCAAGCTTTGATGAATCTACGACGCAGTTCGTCACTATCTTCCTGAAACTCAAAACTGATGTGAGGTACCAACATCTCATGAGGCCCTGCTCTTCTGGCTCTTCCAAACTGACAGAGAGCTAAACATGGATTATAAGAGATTCCACCCTGAGTACCAATCAATGGAACATTAGGATACTCTCCGCAACGATCAATAACAGCTACCTCATCTAAACCTCTGAGAGACCAAATGATGTCACTATCAGTGAGAGACATTAACCTATGAGCCCAACCTTTTCCTTCTTGGTTCTTCAGCACGAACTTGGGGAGGTGCGAAATAAACCACCTCACTAACAAAGGAGTACAACACCACAGAGTTCCTCGTCTTCGGGCAGTACGAGCATAGAGTTGTTGCAGGACATCACCCAAGAGAGTGGGCACAGGGTTCCGAGACGTGAAGATCCTTATGGCATTGATATTGACAAAGTTATCAGGATTTGGAAACAATACTAGCCCATAGATTAAGAGAGCCATAATGTCCTCGTACGCCCTGAAGTCTAAGTCATTCCAGAAACTATTAGCTTTACCAATCAGAAACTTAGCCAAGAAGCCCTTAACTCCGCTTCTAGTCTCCCAGTTGTCCATTACCTCCTTGTTGGTCAAAGGAAGGGCTGCTGCAATCTCCTCAGGTCTAAGAGCCTTTTCCCAGCCAGTGAAGGGAGTCTGATCCAAGATAGGGATACCAAGCAAATCAGAGAATTCTTCCAGGGTAGGGACCAGCTGGAAGTCTTGAAAGGTGAAGCAATGGTACAGAGGGTCATAAAACTGGGTCAAGACACTCATCAGTTGTTGGTCCCACTTTGAAGTGACTAAACCGAGAAGAGAACCATGCCTCTGGATGAAGGAAGCAGTGCTTGGAATTCTGTCAACCAACTCTTTAAGCAAATCAGGTGGGTGAACAAAGTTGAGCCGGATAGTGTTCCTTCGCACAGACATCATGAGGTCCTACAAAACAGAGCAAAGGTGAAACCCTCTTGTCTTTGAAATAGGTCAGTCCTTATGCAGGATGCATGCAATGTTATGATGGCATGATGTTATGATAAAGCACACCATAAGTATTCACAAAGGCAAACATGATAAGACACACAAGTCACACCACATCCCTTAGAGTTTAGGCCAGCATAGAGTTCAGGTACTACCCTCTTTCAGTTTGTTGGTTAAGACCTGTCCTAATCAAAAGTAACCGGGTTCTAGAGGATCCCAATATCACTGACTACCCTCAATCGGTCATAACTCCAGCATCACAATCTTTTCTTGCGGCCAGAACCATCGCGAGAGTTTAGCCTCAATGGGTGTAGCATACTGCTACTGTTCTATGGCCAAGTTGGGTCAATTAGGGTTCTAAGGTCGGTTGGTGCTTAATGACTCCTCAGAAGACCCATATTCTCCTCGTTGCGACACAAGGGATATCGGTACAGACCAAGGTGCCACACTAACGTAGCCACTGCTTCACCCGTGTCGGTCTATGCCGGACAGGTCCCTCACAGCTTATGCTACCTAACAGGGTATCCCCAGATCCGGGTTAGGATCTATGAAACTCCAAGACAATGCCCACAATAATAAAGCAAACAAAACAAAGCAATTGAAAACACAAGTGTGATCGGTGGATTTAGAACTGACTGTTTAACGCTGGTTCGCGAAATGTCGCGGAAGCAAGAGTCGCCACCGTCTTTTATTTTCTCCAATATGGACAGGACAAAAGCACAGCAAAATTCCTTATGAGAACGTTTCTCGGTTCGGGAGGTAGATTTATAGAAAGGGAAGGTGTTAGCACCCTTTCTATCCATGGTTATCCATGGGCTCTTAGATACTTGCTCTTATGTTTCCCAAATGTTTGCTTTTCAAAATGTGAGTGGGTTTGAAAAAGTTTCTTTGAAAGGTTTCAGAATAACTCTTGTATCTGTCCTCAAGAGTGTTTGAAAAATTGTTTTGAAAGTTTTTCTGAAAGTGTCGGTGTGAAAAGAGTTTTGATTTGTTTTTGAAGAGAGCAAGTACATATGAGTCATCTACCTACCCTAAGGAATTAAGCTGTGTAAATGTCCTTAAGGTAGTGCCATCCCACCATTGAGAGGTAGGTAGCACCATCGTTGGAGGTGTTCGGGTCAATTCGAGTGTAGGGACAGTGTGGTCACCGAAGCAACAGTAGGACACCTTAGAAGATACCCTTATGTCCTTGATCCTTTTTTAATCCGAGGCAACCGTTTTCGAGGCAACTGTTCCGAGGCAATTGTTTCGAGGCAACTGTTTCGAGGCAACTGGATCATGGACATAAGGACCTTTAAGACGTCCTATACTTGACGACCACGTTTCGAAGGCAACGAGTGAGGCGTACCCTAGAAGCGGTGTGTTCATTGTGTGTTGTTTTCATGTTATGTTTGTCTTTGTAACTAGTGAGCTACGCGTTGTTTTTATTTACATACATTCTTTCATGCAAGTTTAGCACTTAAGGGGTGCGGAAAGTAAATTGCAGAAACATAAATCCTACGCTATTACAAGGCGCAAGTCTATACATCGCCAAAAATTACAAAGACCCGTTTTTTTAGTAAATGAGTACGGAAAGTAAATAAAAACAGTAAAAGTCCTAATTACTATTACATTTCTTGGAAGCAATTACATAATAATAAACTGTGCGCGAATAAAAATTAAATCGGAATGTTCTAAGGGTGTTGACCCTTTTAAGAAAAGAAATTGATTTTTTGGTCTTTTTTGTAATTAAAATGAAATTAAAGCTTATTAATGACTAATTAATTAATTTAATTAAAAGAAAATACATTTTTTGTGTTTTATGTTTTTATGAAATAAAATGAAAAGAAATAAAACTAAAAGTTAATTCTTCCTAATTCTAAATCCATTTTAATTATTAAGAAAAGAAATTGAAATTGCCTAATTAAACTATTTATTTGTTAATATTTATTTACAAAATAAAATAGTAATAATGTTAATTCTATTTTTTTTTATTTTTTAATGAAAATATTAGTTGGTTAATTATGTTAATAAAAAAAATAAGGCAAATAAATAAAAGAAAAGAAAATGACAAAACAAAATAAAATAAGAAAAAGGTAAGAAAACCCAAGGGGGGTGAGATGGCCTTCATGGAGGTTTTTTGAAGTAATTCTGGACCAACAACAAGAAGCCTTATTTGACTTTTTTCGGTTGCCTACGCATGCGCTGACTCCAGAGCATAGTACTCTTGCGTTCTGGGCCTTTAGATCTGCCTCCAGTGACACTTGGCTTGTTGGATGGGTGAGGCTTATGGTGGAAACTACTTGAGAAACTGCACAAGAACGCGTTAACAAAAATGATATGAGAATTATGGGGGCCTGGGAAGAACTTACAGCGCGGTATGAGCCTCAGGACTTGGCAAAGGTTGCTTTAGCTTCAGGGTGTGGCAAGGAATAGAACCACGTGCTTGTTTTGATCTGAAGATGCTCGCAACTATGTTTTAGAACTCTCACTTTTTGAATAATTTTTGGTTTTTGCTCTTGGCCGTTTCTGCACACACTATTTTTTTGAATGAGGTTGGGAAGGCTTGTATATATAGTAATGAAATGTGTATCAATCCAAATAATGGTCATTAAGCCTTTGCATTCATGTTTAAGATTATGCCATGAACTCCATTGAAACAACTTTCCATTTTTGTGTCAAATTTGAATTCTTGCTTGGAATAGGCCCTTGCACGAATTTGGAATGTGTTTTAAGGTGTATCAAAGCTAATCATCACAAAATATACCCCTCCATTAATTTCTTTGATTTTTATTTGATTTTAAAAGATTTAAAATGAATTAAATCAAATAAAATTAAATAAAAATGGAAAAATTAATTTTAAATCTTGAAATAAATTGTGGGACACGTGGGAAGCATGGCCAAGCTGAAACAAGTGGAAAACGTGGACCCCTTTTGTCAAAAATGAAGTTTCAAGGATAATTGACTTTGGCCATTTCACAAAAATTTCCCAACTTCTCCAATGCATATCTTGCTCAATTTTAAAGCTATGAACATGTTCTTGGACATTTTGGAAAGGTCTTGAAGTCCTCTAACCAATGTATTTAGTCCCATGTCATTTTGATTTACCAAGCTCAAGTTATGGTCTTTGACTTAAAGTGCCTTTTTGTTGACTTTTGAAAATGACCTATAATGTTGAAATTGATAACTTTTTGTGAGAGCATTTCTTGGACTTGGAATGTGAAGATGAATTGTAGGAAATGTCTTCCCCTTCAAGATGAGCATTGGATGGGATTTTTCTGATGAACCATGAAAAAGTTATGCCTTGGTCAAGTTACAGTTGACTTTTTAGCTGTCCAAAAATAGAAACTTTTGACACCTTGACGATTTTTGAGCCATTCTTGTGAAATCATGATCAAGAATTGATCAAATGATGATTGTGGATTCAAAATAAGATGTTGACCAAAAATTTTGACTTTTGGCTGCCAAATGACCATTTTGCCCATACAGTTGACTGTTGAGCAAATGGGACTTTTGACTGTGCAACTTGACCTTGTGAGCCTTGAAACTTGACATGTAGGTGCTTGACAATGTATATGAGCATGTGGGACTTGACTGAGCCCTTGAAAACCTCAACTTCCTTGCAAGAGCCAAAACCCTAATTTGACTAGCTTATGAGGGTGGTTGACTGTGTAGCCCTTGAGAGATCTTGAAGCATTTGAAGATGATGCTTGTCAAAACTTTGAAGAATATGGGAGGGCAAATTTTGGGGAGAACAGTTGCCCCTGTTCAATCTTCTTAGACCTGAGGATGTAGATTGGCTTGTGTACCTTTCGTGATCCGAGGGTGGAAGATGATTGAACACTAGAGTGCCCTGAAATTTGCACTCACATAGTAGAGTATCAGCAGTGTGATAGCGGAAATGGGCTTATAGATGCCACTTGGAGACTGATGGATAGGAGGATGGGCTTACAGATGCCATCTGGAGGTGTGACAGAACCTTGTCGGAAATGGGCTTATAGATGCCATTTGGAACTGTAATGGATAGTTGAATCTGAATAAGAAATAGAATAGCTTCCGTGTCTGGAGCATATCTAGTCTGTGCCTGATTGATGACGTCTGAATAAATGGTAGAATGACCGCCATGTCTGGGGTATATCCATACTGCATGAGTAACAGAATGTCATCCGAATCTGGATCGTATCTGGACTGAACAATAGAATAGCATCCGAGATGGAGCATCTCTAAGTTGTCTTTAGAAGTTTGAATCTGAATAAGCAATATAATAGCGTCCGGATCTGGAGCATCTCTAGGCTATATCTGAAAGGAAATCTGAAAAAGTATCAGAACGTCGCCATGCCTGGGTCACATCTGAACTATCTCTAGAAGGAGTCTTGAATAAGCAAAAGAACAGCATCCATATCTGGAGCATTTCCAAGCTATCTCTAAAAGGAAATCTGGAATAAGTATCAGAACGTCGCCATGCCTGGGTCACATCTGAACTATATCTAGAAGGAGTTTTGAATATGCAAAAGAACAGCATCCATATCTGGAGCATTTCCAAGCTATCTCTGAAGGAAATCTGGAATGAGCATCAGAACGTCGCCATGCCTGGGTCACATCTGAACTATCTCTAGAAGGAGTTTTGAATAAGCAAAAGAGCAGCATCCATATCTGGAGCATTTCCAAGCTATCTCTGAAAGGAAATCTAGAATGAGTATCAGAATGTCGCCATGCCTGGGTCACATCTGAACTATATCTAGAAGGAGTTTTGAATAAGCAAAAGAACAGCATCCATATCTGGAGCATTTCCAAGCTATCTCTGAAGGAAATCTGGAATGAGCATCAGAACGTCGCCATGCCTGGGTCACATCTGAACTATCTCTAGAAGGAGTCTTGAATAAGCAAAAGAACAGCATCCATATCTGGAGCATTTCCAAGCTATCTCTGAAAGGAAATCTGGAATGAGTATCAGAACGTCGCCATGCCTGGGTCACATCTGAACTATCTCTAGAAGGAGTCTTGAATAAGCAAAAGAACAGCATCCATATCTGGAGCATTTCCAAGCTATCTCTGAAAGGAAATCTGGAATGAGTATCAGAACGTCGCCATGCCTGGGTCACATCTGAACTATCTCTAGAAGGAGTCTTGAATAAGAAAAAGAACAGCATCCATATCTGGAGCATTTCCAAGCTATCTCTGAAAGGAAATCTGGAATGAGTATCAGAACGTCGCCATGCCTGGGTCACATCTGAACTATATATAGAAGGAGTTTTGAATAAGCAAAAGAACAACATCCATATCTGGAGCATTTCTAAGCTATCTCTTTAATGTATATATGCCCTGGCTAGATACAGGTATCGAATATGGAATTGCGACAGTTGATAGTAATCATCTTTGGATTGACCTTTTTCCTGAAAAGGCAAAACATCAGTTGTATGCAATGTCATGATGCATGAACTGCATGATTTTAAGATGTTCTCAAAAATAACTGAGATTTGTGTGATATGACGCGTATGTGCATGCATTGTGTGTGTAAGCAAGATGTATGAAAGGTGATATGTTTATGAATGTATTTTCGTCTAGGAAAATAAATCCTTGACGAATGCCGGGAAGTTGAATCCTGGGCTGATGTTAAAGAACATAGTTCTTCGTTTTCGCTGGGGATGATGGTTGCAAGAACAAACCGTTAGGAGAAGATGACTCCGTCGGGGAATAAACTTGCTGGAGAGATACTCTGCGGGGAATACTCTGTGGGGAAGGGATACATCACTGAGAATTTAATGATAACTCCGCCGAGGGATACCGTTGATAAGCTTTGTTGAGGGAATTGATGAACTCCGCTGGGGGTAGGAAGAACTTCGTTGAGGACGATCTTTCCGTGGTTATTAGCTGAGGATAACCCAGTTATAAGCCTTAGTGGGGAATAACCTTTGGATAAACCCGGGGAGACGCGTTCGTGCTCTGCAGGGGATAAGCTTCCAGAATCTACTAGGGATAAGCTTCCTACTGGGGGGATTGATTCAACTCTCCTGGGGAAACTTTTGAACTGTACTGGGGAAGTGGCTCCACTGGTGTGTCTGTATTCCGTCGGGGAACAATCTTATATTAAGACTGCCGGGGATGCTTGCTTAGGAAGATCTGTATACTCCGCTGGGGAATATTGAGATCTTTTGGGGGATAAACTAACTTCGTTGAGGCTGACAGTAGACTAACTCTGCTTGGGGGGAGTATCGCTGACTTGCTGGAGGATACTGTGCCTTGTTAGGGCTGATGGGAGACCAACTGCTTGGGAAGGATTGTTGAATCTTGGCTCACTCTCTAGGGAATTAAGATATCTTGGTTACATTCTTCAGCCGAACTTACCTTGGTACCTTGGTTGACAGAGCAACTAGATCGTTTGGACAACTCATTATTGCCCCTGTTTCTGATGTGGGAGAGAAAGATACCTTGTGGAGTGTTAGACAAATGCCGATTCGATGAATCTTCTTCTGGCAGGCAAGTGACGAGGTGACGGGACATAGTCGTACGCTTTAATCCCTAACTTTTGCCTGGACTGCCCTTTCGGGTTTTCAGTCCACCGGGATACCCATTTTTTCCCAAGCCGCCTTTTCAGGTTTTCGACTTGCCGGGTGTACATATTTTTTCATTTCATCCCTTGTTTTTGCCCGAACCCTTTTGGTTCGCCGGGAAGCCCTTATTTTTGCCTAGGTGTGTCAACCTAGCGGGTCTTTGATTATGCGTAGTATTTTTTCGACTATGTCCATGCTCTCAGAATGTAAGGAGGTGCCACTGTTAGTAGTGTTGTATCGTCATACCACCAGAAGATCTTCGTTTGATCGTCCAATGCCCCAAGTGACTCAGACAGAGATTTGCCCCAAGATGGTTGGCCTTTTGAGAGATTCTCCAAATCTTGACTTAACTGCCCCAGATGATGGACCATGATCATGCCGTGCCCCTTGATTGGAGGTGCTTTTGTTCATTAGACATTCGTCGTGCGAACTTCTATGCTGTTCAAACAAATAGTCATATGCAAACAATGTTATACCAGGAATGCAAAGCTTATGTCTGTCTTGACGTTTTTGAAAATGCATTTTTTCCGTAAAACAAGCAAATTATGTAACATGTGACGTCAACTCAAGATTTTACAGCGAGCCTTAAGGAGTCAGGATACCTTTGTAAGAGTATGCTTTCGAACCAACCCATGCTTCAGCTAGGACTTTTTTAAGGGTTATACCGTGGCCTGGTTCAATGGTTTAAGAAACAAAGGTTAAAGGCTCAAATTTTATTTGTACCCACCCGCTCTTCGTGATGTTCTTCAAACCTAAACTCAGTTGATCGTACGTTAGACCTTGTTTGAGTCTTTGCTCTGACATTCCGGTGATGGTTCGGATATTGACAATTTATTTTGAATAGGCAGTCATTTCCTTTCGTGTTGAGGGTTTGTAGGACCTCTTTTTTTTGATTTCGTTATCCCTATTTTTTGCCTGAACTGTTTCCTTTTTGGGAATTATAGTCAGCGGGATGCCCCAGTTTTGTAAGTCTCCTTCATAGGTTTTGACTTATGGGTTTTTATTTTTGGGAGATAATGACTGCCTGTCTTTATGATTATTCGGAGCCATCACTGTCTTTTGTTTTGTAAGTATTCCTTTGGTGCCATTCGTTGTGCACTTGGATCAGCTGAGAGAACTACCCTGCCCCAGGTTATGATTAAGGGTTTTAATTTTCGAAAAGAAAACTCCTACTTCTTTGGCTCAAAGGGGTTGACGAGGGATTATCTTCCTTATAACTCCAGTGTTTAGGAATTGAAACAATGCATGTACCTCATCAGCGGGGTCTATTCAAAAGCATACTGTAGATTATGGTATCGCTTTCGTCATCCTCCCTCAAGAGGCTTAGAATTATTAATTGAGAGTTGATCATCAAAAAATGAAAGCAATTTGAATATAATGAAAATAATTGGATTAATTCAAAAACAGACATATGCAGTGCATTAGTGAAATAAAAGAGTTTGCTATGACATTAATTGTTTGTATAAGCAAAAAATTACAACTCGGAAATTCAGATAAACAAAAGCCTTCAATGATTGGGCAAAGGAGCATTGATTATGTTTGGAGTCTCTGACGCTTCAAACTGAATCTCTCCGGCGTCAATCATGTCTTGAATCTTGTTCTTCAAAGGCCAGCAGTTGTCCGTAGTATGACCCGGGCTATCGGAGTGGTATGCGCACCTCTCATTAGGATGGTAGTTGGGAGCAGAGGTGTTTGGATTCCGGAGAGGAGCCCTCAAGGTAATCAGCCCTGCCTTCAACATTTGCTGTAGCGCTTGATCCAGTGGCATGTTGATTTTAGTGAATTGTCTCTTGGGTGCGACCTCCTTACGTTGATACCCCTGTCCCTGTTGAGCAGGCCTGGGATTAGAGACCTGGACTGCCCATATATGTTGATCATGGCGACCCTTTTGGCTGTACGCAGCATTGGCCTCCTTCTTCCCCGTATAAGGCTTTTTGTGAGTATCAGAAGGTGCAGCTTCTTGAATCTTTCCAGCCTTGATGCCAGCTTCGATCCTCTCCCTGGTCAAGATCAAATCTGTAAACCCAGCAGAAGAATTCCCAATCAGATGGTTGAAGAAGGGACCAGACAGGGTGCCCAAGAACATGTCGACGAGTTCACAGTCAGTCAAAGGTGGCTGCACCCTTCCAGCCAGATCTCTCCACCTTTTCACATACTCCTTAAAACCTTCACTCGTCCCAAGTGACATACCCTGAAGTTGGGTACGCGTGGGAGCGAGGTCGGCATTATACTGATACTTCTTATAAAAAGCAGTTGCCAAGTCCTCCCAGTTACGAATACTGGTTCCATCCAACTGATAGAACCAATCGAGCTGAGTCCCTGAAAGACTCTCCTGGAAGAAATGGATCCATAGATTCTTGTCTGCCGTGTAGGGCTGGATCTTCCTTGCGTATGAACGAAGGTGCAGCTTAGGACAGGAAACCCCATCGTACTTTACAAAGGCAGGTGCCTTGAACTTGTGAGGGATCACCACCCCAGAAGATAAACCTAGGTCCCCAAAGTCCAACCCAGGCACACGTTGGATATCCATAGCATTTAACCGGTCCTCCAGCTGTTTGTACTTGTCTTCAGCAGGGGGGTATTGTTCATCATTGAAGTCTGTCTCGGTGTCAGAGACCACAGGGCTAGGAACCTCTCTCCCTTGGTGACTGCCTTCCCCCACAGATGGAGTAGTCCTCTCAGCTTCATTCTGCAGTGTGTTCCCAGATCTACGTTTAGGGTTGAACAAAACAGTCCTCTTGTTCTTCTTCTTCTGAATCAGAGTCTTCAATTCCTTTTGACCCTGGGCTAGGCTCATAATCAACTCCTGGAACTGGGCATTCTGGGCCTGGAGGGCCTTGATAGCTTGTCCATTAGATGATTCAGGATTCATGATGACTGCTGAAATAAACAGCGAAGAAGGTAAGTGACCTGTACCAAGGGTACCTGTAATGCAATGATATGTATGTATGCATGCGATGTTTTCAAGGACCTCGCGGGGTAAACAAGAAAAATTATTAGAATCTGGTAACTGGTGGCTTGATTGAAGGCACTTCATATTGTTGAGAGTCCTTCTTCAAGAGTCAAGGCTCACCATATCGAGTGGGTCATAGCCCTTGACTCAAGTCATTAACCTTGGCTAGAGGAAAATAAATCCCCTTTGCCCCTTGCTAGACAGTTTGATTCATCATGACCTGCATCACAGACCCTTGAGATCCTTGAAATGGATTAGTCCTTATGTAGGATGTATGCAATGGTATGATGTTATGCTATGCATGGGGTAATGTAGGTAAACCCTGTTATGAGTCCCAATTAAGGACTGTAAACAAAGCCTGCAAGAAACTCAAGTGTCAGATAACAAGTATGCAAATAGTCAAGTTGGAAGGCACACAAGTCACCCAAGAGAGCCCTTAGAGTTTAGGCCAACATGAAGTTTGGGGTACTACCCTCTTGAAGTTGGTGGGCTCAGACCTGTCCTATCAAAAGTAACTGGGTTTTAAGGAGCTCAATATCATTGGATTGTTTTCTGTGTTCATCGTTTCGATTTAGCCACTGAACTGGCGATCAAAATATCCCAAGAAATCAACCCTCAACTGAGTGTAGTATCGAGTATCAACCAACTTCGGACTGCACCGACGTAGTTATCTCACTACCCCTAAAGAGGACAGGATGGTTCAATTAAGGTTCCTAAGGTCAGTTGATGCTTCACGACACCACGCGGCGGCCCCGTACTCTCCTTGACTGGACTCAAGGGTTACCGGTACTCACCAAAGTGCCACATCAACGTAGCAGACTGCTTCAACCATGTCGGTATACCCCACACAGTTCCCTCACAGTCTTGTTGCTACTTTCTAAGAAGGTATCCCCCAGATCCGGGTTAGGATCTATAGAACTCCCAAGACAGGCCCAATAATTTTAAAGCAAACAAATCAGCCAATTGAAAACACAAGTGATCTTAGTCCTAAGGTACACCTTACTTTAAATTATCCCCAGCAGAGTCGCCAGTTCTGTGATCGGTGGATTTAGAATTGACTGTTTAACGCTGGTTCGCGAAATGTCGCGGAAGCAAGAGTCGCCACCGTCTTTTATTTTCTCCAATATGGACAAGACAAAAGCACAACAAAATTCCTTATGAGAACGTTTCTCGGTTCGGGAGGTAGATTTATAGAAAGGGAAGGTGTTAGCACCCTTTCTATCCATGGTTATCCATGGGCTCTTAGATACTTGCTCTTATGTTTCCAAAATGTTTGCTTTTCAAAATGTGAGTGGGTTTGAAAAAGTTTATTTGAAAGGTTTCAGAATAACTCTTGTATCTGTCCTCAAGAGTGTTTGAAAAATTGTTTTGAAAGTTTTTCTGAAAGTGTCGGTGTAAAAAGAGTTTTGATTTGTTTTTGAAGAGAGCAAGTATCTATGAGTCATCTACCTACCCTAAGGAATTAAGCTGTGTAAATGTCCTTAAGGTAGTGCCGTCCCACCATTGAGAGGTAGGTAGCACCACCGTTGGAGGTGTTCGGGTCAATTCGAGTGTAGGGACAGTGTGGTCACCGAAGCAACAGTAGGACACCTTAGAAGCTACCCTTATGTCCTTGATCCTTTTTTAATCTGAGGCAACCGTTTTCGAGGCAACTGTTCTGAGGCAACTGTTTCGAGGCAACTATTTCGAGGAACCTGGATCATGGACATAAGGACCGCTAAGACGTCCTATACTTGACGACCACGTTTCGAAGGCAACGAGTGAGGCGTACCCTAGAATTGGTGTGTGCATTGTGTGTTGTTTTCATGTTATGTTTGTCTTTGTAACTAGTGAGCTACGAGTTGTTTTTATTTACATACATTCTTTCATGCAAGTTTAGCAGTTAAGGGGTGCAGAAAGTAAATTGCAGAAACATAAATCCTACGCTATTACAAGGCGCGGGTCTATACATCGCCAAAAATTACAAAGACCCGTTTTTTTAGTAAATGAGTACGGAAAGTAAATAAAAACAGTAAAAGTCCTAATTACTATTACATGTCTTGGAAGCAATTACATAATAATAAACTGTGCGCGAATAAAAATTAAATCGGAATGTTCTAAGGGTGTTGACCCTTTTAAGAAAAGAAATTGATTTTTTGGTCTTTCTTGTAATTAAAATGAAATTAAAGCTAATTAATGACTAATTAATTAATTTAATTAAAAGAAAATACATTTTTTGTGTTTTATGTTTTTATGAAATAAAATGAAAAGAAATAAAACTAAAAGTTAATTCTTCCTAATTCTAAATCCATTTTAATTATTAAGAAAAGAAATTGAAATTGCCTAATTAAACTATTTATTTGTTAATATTTATTTACAAAATAAAATAGTAATAATGTTAATTCTATTTTTTTTTTTTATGAAAATATTAGTTGGTTAATTATGTTAATAAAAAAATAAGGCAAATAAATAAAAGAAAAGAAAATGACAAAACAAAATAAAATAAGAAAAAGGTAAGAAAACCCAAGGGGGGTGAGATGGCCTTCATGGAGGTTTTTTGAAGTAATTCTGGCCCAACAATAAGAAGCCTTATTTGACTTTTTTCGGTTGCCTACGCATGCGCTGACTCCAGAGCATAGTACTCTTGCGTTCTGGGCCTTTAGATCTGCCTCCAATGACACTTGGCTTGTTGGATGGGTGAGGCTTATGGTGGAAACTACTTGAGAAACTGCACAAGAACGCGTTAACAAAAATGATATGAGAATTATGGGGGACCTGGGAAGAACTTACAGCGCGGTATGAGCCTCAGGACTTGGCAAAGGTTGCTTTAGCTTCAGGGTGTGGCAAGGAATAGAACCACGTGCTTGTTTTGATCTGAAGATGCTCGCAACTATGTTTTAGAACTCTCACTTTTTGAATAATTTTTGGTTTTTGCTCTTGGCCGTTTCTGCACACACTATTTTTTTGAATGAGGTTGGGAAGGCTTGTATATATAGTAATGAAATGTGTATCAATCCAAATAATGGTCATTAAGCCTTTGCATTCATGTTTAAGATTATGCCATGAACTCCATTGAAACAACTTTCCATTTTTGTGTCAAATTTGAATTCTTGCTTGGAATAGGCCCTTGCACGAATTTGGAATGTGTTTTAAGGTGTATCAAAGCTAATCATCACAAAATATATCCCTCCATTAATTTCTTTGATTTTTATTTGATTTTAAAAGATTTAAAATGAATTAAATCAAATAAAATTAAATAAAAATGGAAAAATTAATTTTAAATCTTGAAATAAATTGTGGGACACGTGGGAAGCATGGCCAAGCTGAAACAAGTGGAAAAAGTGGGCCCCTTTTGTCAAAAATGAAGTTTCAAGGATAATTGACTTTGGCCATTTCACAAAAATTTCCCAACTTCTCCAATGCATATCTTGCTCAATTTTAAAGCTATGAACATGTTCTTGGACATTTTGGAAAGGTCTTGAAGTCCTCTAACCAATGTCTTTGGTCCCATGTCATTTTGATTTACCAATCTCAAGTTATGGTATTTGACTTAAAGTGCCTTTTTGTTGACTTTTGAAAATGACCTATAATGTTGAAATTGATAACTTTTTGTGAGAGCATTTCTTGGACTTGGAATGTGAAGATGAATTGTAGGAAATGTCTTCCCCTTCAATATGAGCATTGGATGGGATTTTTCTGATGAACCATGAAAACGTTATGCCTTGGTCAAGTTACAGTTGACTTTTCAGCTGTCCAAAAATAGAAACTTTTGACACCTTGATGATTTTTGAGACATTCTTGTGAAATCATGATCAAGAATTGATTAAATGATGATTGTGGCTTCAAAATAATATTTTGACCAAAAATTTTGACTTTTGGCTGCCAAATGACCATTTTGCCCCTACAGTTGACTGTTGAGCAAATGGGACTTTTGACTGTGCAACTTGACCTTGTGAGCCTTGAAACTTGACATGTAGGTGCTTGACAATGTATATGAGCATGTGGGACTTGACTGAGCCCTTAAAAACCTCAACTTCCTTGCAAGAACCAAAACCCTAATTTGACTGGCTTATGAGGGTGGTTGACTGTGTAGCCCTTGAGAGATCTTGAAGCATTTGAAGATGATGCTTGTCAAAACGTTGAAGAATATGGGAGAGAAAATTTTGGGGTACAACAACAAGTATGAGCTATCCTAAGGTACACCTCACTTTAAGTGTCCCCAGCAGAGTCGCCAGTTCTGTGATCGGTGGAAATAGAACTGACTGTTTTTTGCTGGTTTCGCGAAAAGTCGCGGAAGCAAGAGTCGCCACCGTCTTTTATTTTTAGCTGGTTTCCTTATGAGAATGTTTCTCGGTTCGGGAGGTAGATTTATAGAAAGGGAAGGTGTTAGCACCCTTTCTATCCGTGGTTATGCACGGGCTCTTAGGTACTTGCTCTTATGTTTTCAAAAGATGTTTGCTTTTCAAATGTGAGTGGGTTTGAAAAAGGTTTCTTTGAAAGATTTCTGAATGACTCTTGTATCTGTCCTCAAGAGCGTTTGAAAATTTTTGTTTTGAAAGCTTTTGAAAGTGTAAGGTGTGAAAAGTATTTTGTTTGTTTTTGAAAAGAGCAAGTACCCATGAGTCATCTACCTACCCTAAGGAATTAGGCTGTATAAAAGTCCTTAAGGTAATGCCATCCCACCATTGAGAGGTAGGTAGCACCACCGTTGGAGGTGTTCGGGTCAATTCGATTGTAGGGACAGTGTGGTCACCGAAGCAACAGTTAGGACACCTTAGAAGTAACCCTAATGTCCTAGATGCTTTTATCCGAGGCAACCGTTTCGAGGCAACTGTTTCGAGGCAACTGGATCTTGGACATAAGAGCGACCACTAAAACGTCCTATACTTGACGACCACGTTTCGAGGCAACGAGTGAAGCGTACCCTAGAAGTGGTGTGTGCATTGTGTGTTGTATTCAGTTAATGTTTATCTTTGTTATTAGTGAGCTACGAGTTGTTTTTATTTACCATACATTATTGCATGCATTTAACAGTTAAGGGGTGTAGAAAGTAAATTGTGGAAACATAAATCCTACGCTATTACAAGGCGCGGGTCTATACATCGCCAAAAATACAAAAAGACCCGTTTTTGGTAAATAAGTACAAGAAATTAAAATAAAGCAGTAAACCTAATTAACTATTACATGTCTTGGAAGCAATTACATAAATAATCAAAATAAAGAATTAAAACTAAAATGCCGCGAAAGAGAGAATCGAGAATGCTCTAAGGGTTTTGACCCTTTTAAGAAAAGAAATTGAATTTTTTTGGTCTTTTTTTTAATTGAAATGAAATTAAAACTAACTAATCACTAATTAATTAATTTAATTAAAAGAAAATATTTTTTTTTTTGTATTTTTTATGTTTTTTATGAAATAAAATAAAAATAAAAAGAAACAAGATTAAAAGTTAACCTAAATCTAAGTTATTTTAGTTATTTTAAAAAAGTTAAAATGGCCTAATTAAAACTAATTTATTTAAGATTTATTTACAAAATAAAATGAAATTAATAATGTTAATAAATGTTAATTCTATTTTTTTGATTTTTTATGAAAATATGTTAATTAAATTAATTGTTAATAATAAAAATAATTAAAGGTTAATAATTAAAATAAGAGAAAATGACAAAACAAAATAAAAAAAGAAGTGAAACCAAGGGGGGTGTGGGCTGAAATGGAGGTTTATTGTTGAGATTTGAGGCCCATTTAAACAAGCCACGTTTGACTTTCCTTGATTGCCTGCAGCACGCTTTGACTGAGCACATGGTATTCCTCATCTTTCGTCCTTTGGATCTGCACTGATGACACATGGCCTGTTGGATGTGTGAGGTGCATGGTGTTCAGCGCTTTGGAAACTGCACAGGAAAGCATTAAGAAAAAGAATATGGAAATTATAGGGGGACCTGGGAATCGAACCCAGGTCCCAACGTTTACCAAACACACTGCCAGCCACTACACCAACGCATTTAGTTGCAAACTTAATAAGCAGCAAATATTATATAATACAAATGCGTTATATGCTGAAACGCGCGCGTGAATTTGAACTGACCACTCCCTGCTTGCCACGCCATCGTCTTCAAGCTTTTCCTGCAACATAAAGAATACATAGCGGGGGTTTTAAACCCCCACAAAATACCAACATTATGAAAATAGCGATTAGCCGCTCATACAATATAAAAAGGGCGCGAGTATCTCATTCGATTCGTCTTGTCCCTCTCAATTCAACCATGGGTGTCCTGAAGGCCAATTTTTCTGTATGTGAGAAACCCCAATTCCAAAAGCTCTGAAAACCTAGACGTCGATAATGGTGGATTCTTATTCAGGGCACTACAACCAAATTGGATTAAGCCAAAAGCTTCAGAATGTCCCTATTAGCATAAATCAATTCAAAAGAATGGTTAAAAACACATGAATGATGATATGGAATTCTGAAAAATAATTCAAACCGTGGGACTTGTATGGCGTGATTCCTTGAGTGATTTGGCTTAATTCTAATTGCAAAAGGTCCCTGGTGATGCAAGGAGCGTGTTTGGATTAAGAAGGGAGCTTGAAATGGGCTGCAAGGTGGTTTTCAGTTTGGGATTTTTCTCTTGAAAATTTGAGATTGGCTTATGCTGTATGAGTGTTTCTAGCTCGTGAATCTGTATTGGGAAGCTTGCATATCTGTTTTGTAATGTGTATCAATCCAAATAATGAGCCTTGAAGCCTTGCAATTATGCTTGAGATTTTGCCATAACCTCCATTTAAACAACTTGCCATTTTTGTCAAAATTTGAATTTCTTGCTTGGAATAGGCCTTGCACGAATTTGGAAGGTGAATGATGGTGTATCAAAGCTATTCAAACTCAAAGATATCCCTCCATTAATTTTCTTGATTTTTATTTGAATTTTAAAGATTTAAAATGATTTAAATCAAATAAAATTAAATAAAAATGGAAAAATTAATTTTTAATCTTGAAATAAATTATGGGACACGTGGGAGGCATGGCCAAGCTGAATCAAGTGGAAAAAGTGGGCCCCTTTTGTCAAAAATGAAGTTTCAAGGATAATTGACTTTGGCCATTTCACAAATATTTCCCAACTTCTCCAATGCATATCTTGCTCAATTTTGAAGCTATGAACATGTTCTTGGATATTTTGGAAAGATCTTGAAGTCCTATAACCAATGTCTTTGGTCCCATGTCATTTTGATTTACCAATCTCAAGTTATGGTCTTTGACTTAAAGTGCCTTTTTGTTGACTTTTGAAAATGACCTATAATGTTGAAATTGATAAATTTTTGTGAGAGCATTTCTTGGACTTGGAATGTGAAGATGAATTGTAGGAAATGTCTTCCCCTTCAAGATGAGCATTGGATGGGATTTTTCTGATGAACCATGAAAAAGTTATGCCTTGGTCAAGTTACAGTTGACTTTTCAACTGTCCAAAAATAGAAACTTTTGACACCTTGATAATTTTTGAGCCATTCTTGTGAAATCATGGTCAAGACTTGACCAAATGATGATTGTGACTTCAAAATAAGATGTTGACCAAAATTTTTGACTTTTGACTGCCAAATGACCATTTTGCCCCTACAGTTGACTGTGAAGCAATTAGGGTTTTTGAATGTGCAACTTGACCTTGTGAGCCTTGAAACTTGACATGTAGGTGCTTGACAATGTATATGGGCACTTGTTGCTTGATTGAGCCCTTGAAAACCTCAACTTCCTTGTAAGAACCAAAACCCTAATTTTGCCTGCCTTAGGAGGATGGTTGACTGTGCAGCCCTTGAGTAGACCTTGAACCATCTGAAGTGATGCTTGTCAAAACTTTGAAGATTATGGGAGGGCAAATTTTTGGGTACAACACCCAGTAATATCATTGTGAGAGCATTTGACGGCTCTAAAAGGATGGTCCATGGAGAGGTGGACATCCCGATCAAGGTGGGTACCCATACGTTCAATTCAACATTCTACGTGATGGACATCCGTCCTTCTTACTCTTGCTTGTTAGGACGTCCCTGGATTCACAATGCCGGTGCTGTCACCTCGACTTTGCATCAAATGCTGAAGTACCCTGTCCAAGGGAAAATCATAACTGTCCATGGTGAAGAGGAATACATGATTAGTCATCTGAATTCTTTTCGATATGTAGAATTGGATGGCGAATTCATTGAGACCCATTTCCAACACTTTGAAGAAGTTTCTGAAGAGATAGCAGCGACCAAGGCGGTATCCTCAACTCCTGTGATCACAAGACTTGTACCTCGGATGTCTTCTCTAAAAGATGCTAGGGCATTAGTGGAAGAAGGAAGATCCACTATCTGGGGGCAGCTTCCCGACTTCCCTTTCAAATCAGACAAGTTTGGCCTAGGATTTACCTCGACTGCTCAGAAGGCCGTGCGCCGCTCCCGTGCCAGAGGGTCACCTGTGAAGATCAGCCACCAAGGGGTTAATGCACTAGAGGAAAGTGAGGAAGAGGGCAGCTTGGGTGACTGGATTTTTCCTACTGTTGGCGGAGGACTGTGCAACTGGGAAGCAAAAGACTTTGTTCCAATTACTTTCATACCGCAGTAATTTATCTTTTCCATTTCTGTTGGATCTGTAATAATTCACAAACAATCCGTACTTTTTCAACCTTGTGTCTTACCCGAGGCACATAGGTCCATTTGTAAGGGTTTTTATTTCATTTTCATATGTCATTTTAATGAATCATGGACGCTTTTCATATTTAAAACTTTTGTGCTCATTGTCTTTCTTTTACATTTTTTGTTTTAAGATGGCTAAGCCCTTACACACACCCACACTCACAAATGCAGGTACCCTTCCACTCCGGAACCCATGGGTAACGATACTGCTATAGCCTTTAGTGACTCTGAAGATCTGATCAACCAAGTCGAATACGAAGGTGAGGAAGATTGTGAGTTGCCAGGGGAATTGGCTAGATTACTTCAACAAGAGGAAAGAGCAATTTTGCCTCATGAGGAGCTGTTAGACACGATCAACTTGGGCACTAATGAAGACAAGAAGGAAATCAGAGTGGGTGCCAACCTAGAGCCAAGTGTCAAGGGGCGCTTAATTCAGTTTTTGCATGAATATGTTGAGATCTTCGCCTGGTCATACGAAGACATGCCGAGACTTGATACAGAAATTGTGGTACACCGTCTACCCACAAGAGAAGACTGTCCACCAGTTAAACAAAAAGTCTGCCGCATGAGGCCCGACATGTCTGAGAAGATCAAAGCCGAAGTTATGAAGCAATTCAATGCTGGATTTCTTGCTGTTACTTCCTATCCACAATGGGTTGCTAACATTGTGCCCATGCCTAAAAAGGACGGCAAAGTGATAATGTGCATGGATTATAGAGATTTAAACAGGGCAAGCCCTAAAGATGATTTTCCACTTCCGCACATCGACATCTTGGTTGACAATACAACTCAGCACAAAGTATTTTCTTTCATGGACGGATTCTCAGGCTATAACCAGATCAAAATGGCACCTGAGGACATGGAGAAAACTACATTTGTTACACAGTAGGGTACATTCTGCTACAAAGTGATGCCATTCGGACTGAAGAATGTCGGGGCAACCTATCAACGCGCCATGGTTGCTTTATTTCATGATATGATACATCATGAGATAGAGGTCTACGTAGATGACATGATAGCCCAATCACAAACTGAAGAAGAACACCTCGATCACTTGTAAAAGTTGTTTGTCAGGTTGAAGGAGTACAAGCTAAGGTTAAACCCCTAACAAGTGCACATTCGGAGTCCGGTCCGGTAAACTCTTGGGTTTCATTGTCAGCAACAAAGGCATCGAGGTTGATTCTGCCAAAGTCAAAGCTATATAGGAAATGCCTGCTCCTCGCACTGAGAAGGAGGTTAGAGGTTTCTTGGGACGCCTAAACTACATTTCTAGGTTCATTTCTCACGTAACATCTACCTGTGAACTAATCTTCAAGATGTTGAAGAAAGATCAGGTAGTCAAATGGAATGATGACTGTCAAATTTCTTTCGATAAAATCAAGGAGTATTTGCTAGAGCCTCCCATCTTGATGCCACCCGTCGAAGGAAGACCGCTAATCATGTATCTGACCGTCTTGGATAACTCAATGGGGTGCGTACTGGGTCAGCATGACGAGTCTGGCCGAAAAGAGCATGCCATTTATTACCTTAGCAAAAAGTTTACCGACTGATAAACCAGATATTCACTCCTCGAGAAAACTTGTCGCGCTTTGGTATGGGCTGCTCTCCGGCTAAGGCAGTGTATGTTGACTCATACCACTTTGCTGATA
This sequence comes from Vicia faba, assembly GCA_948472305.1. Classification (NCBI taxonomy): domain Eukaryota; kingdom Viridiplantae; phylum Streptophyta; class Magnoliopsida; order Fabales; family Fabaceae; genus Vicia; species Vicia faba. The sequence continues at coordinate 1,788,588,045 of OX451736.1, forward strand.
TCTAAAATGTATCCGATAAAATACATCTTCGAGAAGCCTGCTTTGTCCGGAAGGATAGCCAAATGGCAGATGATCCTGACAGAATACGATATACAGTACACGACCCAAAAAGCTATAAAGGGAGTGTGCTAGTCTATCATCTGGCCCATCAAGCTGTTGAAGATTATCAATCTATGAAGTTTGACTTCCCTGACGAAGACATCATGACATTGGACAACATTGAAGAGATCAGACCATATGACGGACCTGAACAAGGATCTCGATGGACCCTGTACTTTAATGGGGCTTCCAATGCACTTGGCAACAGTATCGGCGCGGTACTCATCTCCCTAGAAGGTTGCCATACTCCTTTCACAGCCAGACTTTGCTTCAATTGTACTAACAACATGGCAGAGTATGAAGCTTGCATCTTTGGACTCAAGGCTGCCATAGACTTGGGAATCAAATCTTTAGTTGTGTTTGGGGACTCTGCTCTGGTCATCAGTCAGATCAAAGGAGAGTGGGACACTAAGCATCCAAACCTCATCCCTTACAAAGAACATGTCTTGACATTGCTACCACATTTCGAGCAGATTACCTTCGAGCACTTCCCGCGAGAAGAAAATCAGCTAGCAGATGCTCTAGCTACAATGTCATCCATGTTTAAACTTAACTGGGATAATAAGGCTCCCCAAATCACAATTGAACGGATGGACGAACCTGCACATGGTCACGAGATTAATACCGAAGAAGTAGTGGACCAGCCATGGTTTCATGAAGTCAAAAGGTATCTCGAGGCCCAAGAATACCCTGAAAGAGCTACAGTCAATGACAAAAAGTTTTTAAGGAGATTCTCAGCTAAGTTCTTCCTAAGTAATGGTATCCTGTACAAGTGCAATTATGATTCTATTCTGATCTGTTGTATGGACAAAGCTGAAGCTGAAAGGATCATGGCTGAATTGCATGAAGGTACCTTCGACACTCACTCTAGCAGACATACGATGGCTAAGAAGATTCTAAGGGCAGGCTATTACTGGTCTACCATGGAAGCTGACTGCTATCAACACTCCCGCACTTGTCACAAATGTCAAATCTATGCAGACAAGGTGCACGTGCCTCCTGTTCCTCTAAATGTCTTAACAGCTCCTTGGCCCTTCGCTATGTAGGGAATCGAAATGATTGGAGAGATCAAGCCTATAACCTCCAATGGACACCGCTTTATTCTAGTGGCCATTGATTATTTCACAAAGTGGATCGAAGCAGCCTCTTTCGCATCTGTGACTAAGAATGTTATTGCCCGCTTGATCAAGCAGAATCTCATTTGCCGGTACGATATCCCAGAAAGGATCATCACTGATAACGGTACAAACCTTAACAATACTATGATCACCACCCTGTGCGAGCAGTTCAAGATTCAACGTCACAATTCATCCCCCTATCGACCAAAGATGAATGGTGTTGTCGAAGCTGCGAACAAAAATATCAAAAAGATCATACAAAAAATGACAGTCACCTACAAGGACTGGCATGAGATGCTACCGTTTGCTCTCCACGGGTACTGAACCACGACTCGTACATCAACTGGGGAAACACCCTATTCTTTGGTGTATGGCATGGAAGTTGTTTTACCTATTGAGGTTCAGATTCCCTCCTTGAGAATCATGAAGGATGCTGGTTTGAGTGAAGACGATTGGATTTAGACCCGGCTTGATCAGTTAAACTTAATTGACGAGAAAAGACTTACTGTTGTTTGTCATGGTCAGGCGTATCAAAAACGGATGATCAAGGCTTTCAACAAGAAAGTCAGACGACAAGTGTATCAAGTCGGAGATCTGGTAATCAAGCGCATCATTTTACCGCAAAGTTATCCCAGGGGCAAATGGACTCCTACCTATGAAGGACCATTTGTAATAAAAAACATCTTTTCTGGTGGGGCAATGATTTTAACCACCATGGACGGCGACGACCTGCCGCACCCTGCGAACACAGACATAGTCAAAAGATACTATGCATAAAAAGACCCGCTAGGTTGACACACCTAGGAAAAACAAGGGCATCCCAGTGAATCGAAAACCCGAAAGGGCGGTTCAGGCAAAAATTAGGGATAAACAAAAAAATCTGTACACCCAGTAAGTTGAAAACCCGAAAGGGCGACTTGGGTAAAAAAGGGTTTCCCGGTGGATCGAAAACCCGAAAGGGAAGTCCAGGCAAAAGTTAGGGAATTAAAGCGTATGGCTATGTCTCGTCAGATCACTTTAAGGATAATCTCTTCACTGACAAACCTGGAGCTTCTGATCAATCTAATCATCTTTGGACGAAGCAACGAATAGACAAGATATTCAGAGTTACGAAGGCTATAGCGGAATGGGAACCCCATGGGATTTTTTACACATAGCTATCTTTCTTTGTATAAAATTTTTCTCAATTTTTACGACACCATCCTCTTACTAGGATGCCTGTCTCCTTTGTACAAAACACTTATTCAAAGTGAATACGAAGATATCTCTTTAAAGTGCAAAAAACTATTCGCCTTTTTCTTTTTACACTTGTGTTTTATTTGCAAAAACGTCCAATGATTCATTAATGAACATATGCATTTGAACATAATTATTGTTTACAAATAGACAGAAGTGAAAAAGAACAATTACTGACAGGTTGAGAGGATAGGAAAACGTCTTTCGGCTATTCCATGAGAAATCCCTACAGTACATCATCTAGATCCCCAACGGAGCTAAATTTCAAAATCCCCATCAGAGTTAAAACTTCAAACTCCCAATCCCCAGCGGAGCCAAAACTTTCAACCACAGATCCCCAGTGGAGCTGAAGCCTTCATTCCCCAGCGGAGTCAGATTTCCAACTACCAATCCACAGCGGAAACCATCCCGTTTCTCCAAATTCCCCAGCAAGTTGTCTTGAAGTCTAAAAAGCAACCAGATAACAGTTAACTTTTGTCTCTCTCCAACCTAGGATAATTCCCCAGTAGAGTGGCATACAATCCAAAATCTTGGACCTACTCCCCATCAGTAAGCCTTCTTCCCCACATAATTTTATTGCTCCCCAGTGAATTCGCCAGAATGAAGATTCTCATTCTTAACTCCCTGCATAAGTCATCAGAGTTTTCTCTATTCCTCAGCAGAATAAGGATTCCCTTTGTGTAATCCCCAGTAGACGTCATTAAAGTTCTCTGGATTCCCCAAGCAGATTATTCAAGCAGTTTGGCATTACTCTCACAACAAATTTTTTGTCAAATGCTCCAACTTCAAGACATGAAGGATCCTCATATCCCCACAGAAGTTGTCAAGGATTTTAATCCCCCAACAGTCGCCAAGGATTTCTCATCCTCATTAATCAAATATTTTGAATCTCCAGCAGCAGTCAAGGATTTATTTTCCCCGGCAATAGTCAAGGAGTCATTATCCCCAGACGCCAAAGATTTTCTTATCCCCGGTTGTCAAGGATTTATTTTCCTCAGCAATACAGCAAATCAGCTTACATGCGCATACATTGCATTCATATATCATAAACATTGATAAAGCACGTATATTGCATCATACATGTCATGCAACATAACTTTGTGTTTCAGCTAACATTTTACCCTTTACAGGATAAGATTAACAACTATCATTAACAATGATACAAGATTTCAGATACAATAAAGATACACTCCAGACACGAAAGTCATTCTATTATTCATTCAGAATTCAAAGTCAAGATACAATACGGATACACTCCAGACATGGAAGTCATTCTGTTGCTCATTCAGACTCAGATTCATGATACAGTATAGATACGCTCCAGACAAGGATGCCATTCTATTATTCATTCAGATCTCAAACTTCAGATACAGTAAAGATACACTCCAGACACGAAAGTCATTCTATTACTCATTCGGAATTCAAAGTCAAGATACAATACAGATACACTCCAGACACGGAAGTCATTTTGTCACTCATTCATATTTTCAAGTTCAGATACGCCCCAGACACGGTTGCCATTCTGTCACTTATGCTGATTCTCCCCAGCTCAGAGACGCTCCAGACACGGATGCCATTTTGTCGCTTATTTAGATTTCAGATTCAGATACAATACAGATACACTCCAGACGCAGAAGTCATTCTGTTATTCATTCAGATTTAAGTATAGTTACAGCTCGGATATGCTCCAGACACAGACGCCATTCCATTGCTCATACAGTTTCAGACTCCAGATACAGTTCAAATGCATTCTAGACACGAATACCATTCTGACACTTATTCTTCGGATTTACAACTTACAGCTCAACAAACATTCTTGGATGGCATCTACAAGCCCATCTCCGACAAGATTCTGTCACCTCTCCAAATGGCATCTTTAAGCCCATTCCCTCAGCAACACTTTGACGAGTGCAAATTCACGGGCACTTTAGTGTTCAATCATCTTTCACCTTCAAGTCACGAACGACCAAACTCGCCAATATAACTCTTCAGGTTCAAGAAGATTGAACAGGGGCAGCTGTTGTACCCCAAAATTTTCCCTCTCATTTATCAAGATTTTTCCTCACAAGACTTCTTGGACTCAAGACCAAATTAGGGTTTGCTCAGCTCAAGACATCTCCTTACACTGTTAACCTGAAATTAGGGTTTGAGTTTGCACAAGGATTTTTGGATCATCAATGCTTCATGTGAATTTCATACACCATCTTGGACCCTTAAGATTGCTCATATCAAGTTTCAAGCCTTGAATCACATTTTTGCCCAGTCAATTGGACAATTGACCTAAAAATCAGCTGTATTGGGGGAAAAGTTAACTGTGGCCAATTTATAGTCAAACCTAATAAAGTTTTATCCACATCAACATTATAGATTCATATGAACCATTTGATCAAGTTTGGATCACAATTCCTCAAGAAATTTGATCAGATCATCAAAAGGGCAAAATGGTCAAAATTAGGGTTTTGACTGAGGAAGGGCAATTTCTGATTTTTAACCTAGCCAATGGACAATTGAGTTCAAAAATGGTTTAAAGGACTCAATAGCATCATCTTGACCTAATCACAAGGTTCAAAAGATCTCAATTACATAGGATTGACAGATGAATTTTCCAGTCAACTGATCAAAAATCAACTGTACACTGAAAAGTCAAACTTTGACTTTTTGGTCAAAATCAAATGCCAAGGGTCATAATTCATCAAAACATGTCAAAATGTGAAACTTGTTGACCAAGAAACCTAAAATTGCAAATTAGGGTTTTAATTTGAAATTTTTCATAACTTAGAATTTTTCTAAGTGTTGAAAATTTCTTATTTTTTCCCAAATTTTCCCAACTTTTTCACCATGATGCAATTAGATTCAAAGGAAACTTCCAACATGAAAGTTGTAGTACTACATGAAATATACAACTTTTATTCACAAAGTTTTCCAAAAATATTCTTGGATCTTAAGTTATGATTTTGTGAATAGGGGTCCATAAACTTTTTAACTTAGAGAAATTTTGCCCTAGTTTAGGCAAGTTTTTGACCTAACTTCATGGCAACTTTTCACCTAGTTCCAAGAGGTATCTCAAGTTGCATTTCAAAGATGGATTGTAGAGAATGTTACAAGCTTTCCAAAAGGTCCAATAAATCTCCAAGATCATTTATGGTTAAGGAGAATCGAAGAAGAGAAAATGGTAATTTGTCACTTTTGTTCAAGCCATTTTCACAATGGTTCAAGTTGCAAATCAGATCCTAGCATGCTTGTACCTTGAATTACAGGTCCTAATCCTTTCTACACTCCATAATTAAATGCAAACTCAATGGATAATGGCTTTGTTTTGACTTCTGAAGCATTGCACAATGAATTAATCCAAAAATGGCATAAAGTTCACAATACTACTTTGATAAAGCAAGCCTTTTTGCAACTTTACATTTCTTGAGCCATGGACCTGATCTTTTGTTGCAAACAATATCCACAAATATCAGGCAACTTGTACCAACTCTATGCAACTAGCAAGCAAGCCTGTACAGGCCTTGGGCATTGTCACTTCAACTTTCTTCAAAAACAAGAAAGGTGGCCAAAAGTCAAAAAACTTGTGCATCTGATAAAGAGAAGGCTTGGCTTCATTTCAAACACCTTCACAAACTTACTGCAAGCCAATACACGAATCCATAGCATTTGAAATACTCCCAAACACAAAACTCAAGTTTCTGCCCAAACATGGCATCTTCTGCAGAACCCTTGCCAAATCAATATTGACTCGTGCGTTTTTCTTTGTAACACTTGAAACACCTTCCATACATCACATCTAAACTATCCAGGCCCTTGTCTTGCAACTGTAACCCCTTTTTCAAGCTTCACCATTTTCATTTTTGAAGGTTGCAGGTTGAATTCTACAGGAAGTTTCAAGCATCCTCAAGGCAAGCTGAGCATTGGGATAGCTTGAGGGAACTTCAAGGAAGCTCACACGATATTCAGGCCTCACTCAAAGCCCCCACATTGCCATATCCAAACTCAGTTTAACAAGGTATTTTTCAAAGTTCCATCTCCTTATTTAGGCATCCTTAGGTCACGATTTGTGAAGCAAAAATGTAGTCCTTAACTTGCTTAAGCTGTACATATGCATAGTTTTTATTTATATTAACTGAGTAGTGAGAATTTGAAGCTTGAAGTTCATGAAAAATTTAGGTCAGAAATTAGGGGTGATTAAATTCTCCATGATCCTTGAGAGTTAGATTATGTTTTTTATATCACTGGAATCGTGAGATCATAAGCTACATTTTTTGTGTTATGAGTTTTTGATTTTATGCAAGCTAGAGCAAGATCCAAGTTTCAAAACAGGAACACGCGCGTAAAGCCAAGGACAGGGATGAAGATGATGTTCTGGGCCTGGCGCCTTGGGCCTGTTACTTTTCACACCCTCTTGTTTCCTATTTGCACCCCCTTTGCATATTTTTTCATTTATTTTATGTTTATTGACTTTAATATTTTTTTCTGAACATTAAAAAATCCCAAAAATATTTTCTTAATTTTTTGCATTTTATTTTATTTTATTATTTTATTTTTTGCATAAAATTTTGATTATTCAAATAAATATACTTTATTTTCTTAAATAAATTGTGAATATATTTAAATAAATACTATACATTTTTATTTTTATTGTTCATACACATAAAATATTATTTCCATATTGTTGTACCCCAAAATTTGTCCTCCCATATTCTCCAAGAAATTGCCAAGTCAAGCTGCAAAATTCCCCAAGGATTGCACAGTGCAAAGGCCTCCTATACAGTCAAAACTAGGGTTTGTCATTTGATCAAGAAAAGGAAGTTTTCAAAGGCCCAATCAAGTCTCATATGCCTACAAATATGGTCAAGTATCCTCATATCAAGTTTCAAGACATTCAGCTCAAGATTGCACAGTCAAAACCCTAAATTGCACTACAGTCAACTGTAGGGGCAAAATGGTCATTTGACAGTCAAAAGTTCAAATTTTTGATCAACATATCATTTTGAAGCCACAAACATCATTTGATCAATACTTGATCATGATTCTCAAAATTTGGCTCATAAATCATCAAGATGCAAAAGTTTCCTTATTTGGACAGCTGAAAAAGTCAACTGAAATTGACCAGGGCATAACTTTCACATGGATTATCAGAAAAATTCCATCCAAAGCTCATTTTAAAGAGAAAGACATTTCCTACAACTCATATTCATACTTCAAGTCCAAGAAATGCTCTCACAAAAAGTTATCAATTTCAACATTATAGGTCATTTTCAAAAGTCAACAAAAAGGGACTTTAAGTCAAAGGCCATAACTTGAGATTGGTAAATCAAAATGAAATGGGACCAAAGGAATTGGTTATAGGACTCCAAGACCTTTCCAAAATGTCCAAGAACATTAGAAAAGCTTAAAAATTGAGCAAGTTATGCCTTGTGGAAGTTGGGAAAGTTTTGGATATTTTGAAAAGTCAACATTACTTCAAATGACCTAAAAATGCTAATGGGCCCATTTTTCTTCCATGATTCATCATTCCAAGCATGTGCACGACCACTTGGCCCAAAGGGAAGTATTTTCTCATTTTTTATTTATTTATTTGAATTATTATTTATATTAATTCATTTAAATCATTTAAATATATGAAAAATATCTAACTTGACCTAACCAATCTTTTTATACATGTTTTGGACTCAATATTTCGTGCCTAATCAAATGTGGAAAGATTTGGCTTGATTGGATCCTAATTGACACAAAGAACACATGGAAAAGATATGAAAAAGATCCTTAAAATCAAATTGCCAAAAACCATTATTGCATTAGATTTGATTGAGTTTTGTTAACCTACTGGACTCACTACATATGCCTGATCATAAACCTAATCATGCTAGACACAAAGCTGCGCTAGAAACTCCATTAAAAACTTGAAATTTTTGCCAAAAAGCAAAACACTGAAAAGCAGGTTCTAGGTTGATTCAAAGCACGAGACCAATTGCAAAAGCTTCCTTGTGTTCCCCTGAAGCTAACTGAATCATTCCCCAAGTCCCATACTCAAGGAAACGCAAGATTGCCATTGAAATTGGTAGAGGAAATTTCAAAACTGTTTTCCATTATCCATGCATCTTTAACATATTTCGTTGTTGTTTTTATATTCAGGGTGATGTTTACAAACTAACTGCATGGTTTAATTGAAGTTTCATGCCCTATAGGAGAATTCGCCATTAGAGATACTTAGGGTTCCAAGGTTTTCAAATTGGGCGTTTTCAATTCCTATAAAATTAAGATGTAATAATGCCGTGAATGAAATCTGCAGGTTGGAACGAACAGATTGAGACGCTCGCGCTCAATTTATGAGCCTTCAGGGCCTAGTCGCTATTATTGAATTAAGCTTGTTTTGAGGGGGTTCAAAACCCCCGTCAAATGTTTATTATTTTTCAGGAAGAATGAAACAATGAAGAAGACGATGCAATGTCAAGCGGGGATTGGCTCATTCAAAATTTCGCGCCAGAAATCCATTAATTGTCATATTTGCATTATATTTATTATTTGTTGATTAATATACAAAGAAAGCCAATGGCCTGAGTGGTGGAGGGCGTGAGTGGCGATATTCAGGACCTGGGTTCGATCCCAGGTCCCCACACTATCCATATATTTTTTTCAAAGGATATTCAGGTGCAGGCATAATATTGTGGACCACCATACATTCATCATATCAAGCCAGCCACGCGTCCCATGGAATCAGATCAAAGGCTCAGGATTGAGGAACAGCATAAGGTCCAGTCAACGTTGATGCACGCAAGCCATGAAAGTCAAAAAAGGCCTCAGAGCATTGGGCCTGAATTACTAAGACCAAGACCTCCAATTTGGGACTTCCACCCCCCTGGTTTGCAATTCTCTACATTTTCTTTATATTTTATTTTATTTTCAATTGTTATTTTATTTTCTTTATTGTTTTAATTTAATTAATTATTTTTTTTTACAAAATACAAAAAAACCTCATAAAAATCAGAAAAGATGAAAAAATATAATAAGTATTTTATTTTAATTATTTTCATAAACAAATTGTATGTAAATAAATTTAGTCTAAATTAGGGTTTGCAATATTAATTCTTTTCATAAAAAATCTAAAAAATGTAGAATTAGGTTTAATTAATGTTTATTCCTTTTTAATTTTTCCTTCTATAATAATATTATTTATTTTATTTATTTTCATGTTTAAATTTGCATGTAAAAATTAGATTTAATTTAGGTTAAAAACTTCCATATTTTTCTTAATAACTTAAAAATAATTAGAATTAGGTTTAGCATTTTATTTTAATTTTAATTGATTCCCTTTTTTCATTAAATCTTAAAATACATAAAAATACCAAAAAAAAAAAACAAAAACAATTTCTTTTCTTAATTAATTAATTCATGTAATTTTAATTTTTGCAAAAGGGTCCAACGCCCTCCCTTCGACTTAATTGTTTAATTTCGCATATTTATTTTATTTTGCTTAAATAATTATGTACTTCTCCCGAAGCCTTGTAATTACTTCTTGCACTGTTAATTCTTTTAATTTCTTTTATTTTCCGTCAAATCGGGTCCTGGTTAATTTTGGCGATGTGGACCCGCGCCATTTGTAATAGCTTAGAATTTACTTTCCCGCAAATATTTTAACTGTTAAACAAAGCATGCAAGAATGAATGGCCTTTAAATAAAATCAAGCGTAGAACACCAAAATCATGACAAGATAAATGCAAATGAAAACGACACACAATTCGCACACACCACCCCTAGGGTACGCCTCACTGTTGCCTTGCCTTCGAAAGGTGATCGTCGAGTAGAGGATGTCTTAATAAGTCCTCATGATCCGGGAACCTGGCATGAGGGTAGCTTCTAAGGTGTCTTCCCATTGCTCTGGTGATCACCATGTCCCGAACCTCGAATTGACCCGAACACCTCCAATGGTGGTGCTACCTACCTCTCAATGGTGGGATGACACTACTTTAAAGGACATTTACACAGACGAATTCCTTAGGGTAGGTAGGTTCTCTAGATACTTGCTCTAAATTTCAAAACAAATCAAAAATACTTTTCACACCGACACCTTTTCAAAAGCTTTCGAAAGCAATTTTTCAAACACTCTTGAGGACCGATACAAGAGTCGAACTGAAATTTTCAAAGAAACTTTTTAAAACCCACAATTGAAAAGCAAACAAACCATTTTTGAAAACACAAGTGAGCAAGTATCTAAGAGCCCATGGATAACCATGGATAGAAATGGTGCTAACACCTTCCCTTTCTATAATCTACCTCCCGAACCGAGAGCAATCTCTTTAAGGAATTTTTCTGTGCTTTTGTCCTTTCCATTTGGAGAAAATAAAAGACGGTGGCGACTCTTGCTTCCGCGACATTTTGCGAACCAGCTTTAAAACAGTCAGTTCCAGATCCACCGATCACAGAACTGGCGACTCTGCTGGGGACTAAACTATAAAGTAAGGTGTACCTTAGGGCTAGTTCATAACTGTGTTTTCACTTGTATTGATTTGCTTGCTTTACTATTGTGGGTTGCATCGGAGTTACATAGATCCTAACCCGGATCTGGGGATACCCTGTTTAGGTAGCATAAGCTGTGAGGGACCTGTCCGGCGTAGACCGACACAGGTGAAGCAGTGGCTACGTTGGTGTGGCACCTTGGTCTGTACCGATATCCCTTGTGTCGCAACGAGGAGAATATGGGTCTTCTAAGGAGTCATTAAGCACCAACAACCTTAGAACCTTAATTGACACAACTTGGCCTTTAGAACAGTGGCAGTATGCTACGCCCATTGAGGCTAAACTCTCGTGATGGTTCTGGCCGCAAGAAAAGATTGCGATGCTGGAGTTATGACCGATTGAGGGTAGTCAATGATATTGGGATCCTCTAAGAACCCGGTTACTTTTGATAGGACAGGTATGAACCAACAAACTGAAAGAGGGTAGTACCTAGACCTCATGCTGGCTTAAACTTTAGGGGCTTGCCCTGTGTGACTTGTGTGCCTTACCATGTTTGCCTTTGTATCTATTTGTGGTGTGCTTTATCATAACATCATAGCATCATGAGCATTGCATCCTGCATAAGGACTGACCATTTCAAAGACAAGAGGGTTTCATCTTTGCTCTGTTTTGTAGGACATTATGATGCCTGTGTGAAGGAATACTATCCGGTTCAACTTTGTTCGGTCACCTGAGTTGCTTGATGAGTTGGTTAGCAGAATTCCAAATACCACTTCCTTCATTCAGAGGCATGGTTCCCTTCTCAGTTTAGTCACTGCAAAGCGGGATCAACAGTTGATGAGTGTTCTGACCCAGTTCTATGACCCTCTGTACCAGTGCTTCACCTTTCAAGACTTCCAGCTGGTCCCTACCCTGGAAGAGTTCTCTGATTTGCTTGGTATCCCTATTTTGGATCAGACTCCCTTTACTGGTTGGGAAAAGACCCTCAGGCTTGAGGATGTGGCTGCAGCTCTTCCTTTGACCCATCAAGAGGTAACAGACAACTGGGTAACTAGAAGCGGAGTTAAGGGCTTCTTGGCCAAGTTTCTAATTGGTAAAGCTAACAGTTTCTGGAATGACCTGGACTTTAGGGCATATGAAGACATCCTGGCTCTCCTAATCTATGGGTTAGTCCTGTTTCCCAATCCTGACAACTTCATCAATGTCACTGCCATAAGGATCTTTATGTCTCAGAATCCTGTGCCCACTCTCTTGGGTGACATCTTGCAACAACTTCATGCCCGTACTACCCGAAGACGAGGAACCCTATAGTGTTGTATCCCTTTGTTGGTGAGGTGGTTTATTTCGCACCTCCCTAAGTTCGTACTGAAGAACCAAGAAGGAAGAGGTTGGGCTCACAGGTTAATGTCTCTCACCGATAAATACATCATTTGGACTTGCAGAGGTCTGGATGAGATAGCTATTATTGATCGATGCGGGGAATACCCTAATGTTCCTCTGATTGGTACTCAAGGAGGGATCTCTTACAACCCATGTCTAGCACTCCGTCAGTTTGGAAGGGCAAGAGGAGCAGGCCCCCATGAGATGTTGGTGCCTCACATCAGTTTTTGAGTTTCAGGTGGATAGTGATGAGCTGCGTCGTAGGTTCATCAAGGCTTGGGATAAGGTTCATAAAGCTGACCCACAAGAGTTAGGGCCAAAGACTTCTTTACCTATGGAATCCTACTACAAATGGGTTCGCATCCGTGCTCAGAAGCTAGGTATGCCGTATGAAGCTGTCAGACCCGTCATTCTTGAGTGTCCTGATAAAGATGGTGTTCCTCCAACTGTCCTTCCTCCTCAGATACCTACTGATTATGAGACATTGAAGAGATCTTGGTCGCAGCTGCAAGAAGAGCGGGATTCTTACCGGGAAAAGTTCAACGAGCAGGAATCAAAGATCCAGAAGCTGACCAAACAGTTGGAGAATGAGAGAGCTATGAATGCCTACATCCGTACTGAGAAGAGGAGACCATGGGATCAATAAGGAGCTCCAGATGTGCTTTTACAGTTTTATTTCCTTTCCAGTATTTCCTTTCATGTAACGCCTAAGGGCAACTCGTTGAATAATTTCAGTTGCAAAGTTGAATCTAATGAAGTGTGTTCTTTTTTTTTTTTTTTGTTTTTGTTTACAAAGTTGATTCCTGATTGTCTTTGAAAACATAAATCATACGCATTTCATACATCATGTGCATAGCAGGTTTTTCCCCTTTTCAGGTTGCTTACAGTTCTTCGCTGTTTATTTCAGCATCATGAATATCGACTCTTCATCAACTGAGACATCAATCAAGGCTCTTCAGGCGCAGAATGCGCAGTTTCAAGAATTAATCAAGGGTCTGGCTCAAGGCCAAGAAGAACTGAAGGCTATGCTCCTGAAGAAGGAGAAGAAGAAGAAGAGAAGAACTGTTCTGTTTAACTCGGGCCGAAGGTTTAACAATACTCTGCAACAGGAAGAGGCTGGTTCTTCTGTTGACAAGAATTCTCCTCAGGCAGAAGCAAGGTTTCCTAGTCCAGTAGTCTCCGACAACGAGACAGATTTTGATGAAGAGCAGTACCCTCCTGCAGAAGACAGATATAAGCAACTGGAGGACAGATTGAAGGCTATGGAGGTTCAACAGGTACCTGGGCTGGATTTCGGAGATCTGGGTTTGTCAACTGGTGTGATCATCCCTCACAAGTTCAAAGCACCCTCCTTCTCTAAGTATGACGGGGCGTCTTGTCCCAAGCTGCATCTAAGGTTCTATGTTCGGAAAATTCAGCCGTACTCTGCGGATAAGAATTTATGGATCCACTTCTTCCAGGAGAGTCTTTCAGGGACTCATCTCGAATGGTTCTATCAGCTGGATGGGACCAAGGTTCGTAACTGGGAGGAGTTGGCTACTGCTTTCTACAAGCAGTATCAATATAATGCCGACCTTGCCCCCACACGTACCCAACTCCAGGGTATGTCGTTAGGTGCAAGCGAAGGTTTTAAGGAGTACGCTCAGAAGTGGAGAGACCTGGCTGGCCGGGTGCAGCCTCCGTTGACTGATCGGGAGTTGGTAGACATGTTCTTGGGGACCCTATCTGGGCCATTTTTCAACCATCTCATTGGGAATTCTTCTACTGGGTTCACTGATTTGATCTTGACTGGAGAGAGGATTGAAGCTGGGTTAAAGTCTGGAAAAATTCCGAAGGGTGCATCATCCAGTTATGAGAAGAAACCCTTCAAGAAGGAGTCTAGTGCCGTATATGGTTCCAGGAAATCAGAGAGACATGAGCACCGCCAATCTGTCAGTGCGGTAATGATTGCTAAGCCTGCTGCCGCTCCCCGGCCAAACAATCCTCAGAAGGTTGAAAGACCCCGGAGAGAATTCACCCGCTTAAACATGACTTTGTCGCAGATCCTGCCACAGTTGCTCTCAACCAATTTAGTGACTGTCAGGGAGGCGCCGAAGTTTCCAAATACTGCATCCCCCAAGTACAACCCGAATGCTCGTTGTGCCTACCATTCAGATAGCCCGGGGCATTCTACTGATGACTGTTGGGCGTTAAAGAACAAGCTGCAGGACCTTATTGACGCCAAGGAGGTACAGTTTGAGGCATCTGACAAGCCTAATGTGGTGACGGCTCCCCTACCTGCTCATGGAGTGAATGCTATTGGAGACGAGGATGAAATTGATGAAGCTGAGTTTGATAGCTGGATCTACCCGGCAACCGACAGTGGACTCAACAATTGGAGTGCAAAGGACAACTTATCTGTTTCTCTTGTTACTAAGTAATGAATTCCTATGTTTTCGGTATCTGTAATAAACAATGATAAACTCTATGGCCCGGTGTCTTACCCGAGGCACCGTGGTTCTATTTTGTGAGGGCATACAAACTGTCATTTCATATATCATAAATGAAAATCTTGGACGTATTTTTCGCATTGCAAATATTGTGCTCCTTTTCTGTCTTTCTTTTCCTTTACATAATTTTCAAAACAGCTGTATTTACACACACACTCACTCATACAGGTTTCAATCCACTCTGGATCTTACTGATAACAACTCTGCTACTGCCAATTATGACTTCGAAAATCCGATCAACTTAGCCGAAGACGAAGGTGAAGATGATTGCGAAGTGCCTGGCGAGCTTGCAAGACTGTTGCTTCAGGAAGAGAGGGCAATTCAACCCCACGAAGAGCCAGTGGAAACCATAAACTTGGGTACTGAGGCAGACAGGAAAGAGGTAAAGATTGGTGCCAACCTAGAGCTCAGCGTGAAGCAACGGTTAACCAAGATGTTACATGATTATATGGAGATCTTTGCCTGGTCCTACGAAGACATGCCCGGGTTGGATACCGATATTGTGGTCCATCATTTGCCAACTAAGGAAGACTGCCCTCCAGTTAAGCAAAAGGTCCGTCGGATGCGTCCAGAGATGTTCGAGAAGATTAAAGCCGAGGTCATGAAACAGTTTGATGCGGGGTTCCTTGCAGTGACTTCTTACCCGCAGTGGGTTGCTAATGTGGTGCCGGTACCTAAAAAGGACGGTAAGGTCAGAATGTGTGTCGACTATAGGGATCTGAACATGGCCAGCCCCAAGGATGACTTCCCCTTACCTCACATTGATGTCCTTGTCGATAATACAGCTCAGCACAAAGTGTTCTCTTTCATGGATGGCTTTTCAGGTTACAATCAGATTAAGATGGCACCTGAAGACATGGAAAAGACTACATTTGTTACTCAGTGGGGCACCTTCTGTTACAAGGTTATACCATTCGGGTTGAAGAATGCTGGGGCAACCTACCAACGTGCCATGGTTGCCTTATTTCATGACATGATCCATCATGAGATAGAAGTATATGTGGACGACATGATCGCTAGGTCCCAGACTGAGGAAGAGCACCTAGATCATCTGCAGAAATTGTTTGACCGGTTGAAACTGTACAAGCTGAGACTGAACCCGAACAAGTGCACCTTCGGGGTAAGATCTGGAAAGTTGTTAGGCTTCATGGTCAGTGACAAGGGAATTCAAGTGGACCCTGCTAAGGTCAAAGCCATTCAAGAGATGCCAGTTCCTAAGACAGAGAAGGAAGTCAGAGGCTTTTTAGGACGCCTAAATTACATCGCTCGATTCATCTCACATCTGACTGCTACCTGTGAGCCAATCTTCAAGCTGCTGAAGAAAGATCAGGTAGTACGTTGGAACGATGAATGTCAGGCTGCTTTCGACAGAATCAAAGAGTATCTCCAAGAACCACCTATCCTTATGCCACCAGTTGAAGGGAGACCTCTGATATTATACCTAACAGTGCTCGACAACTCAATGGGGTGCGTGCTGGGGCAGCATGACGAGTCTGGCCGAAAAGAGCATGCCATTTATTACCTTAGCAAAAAGTTTACCGACTGTGAGACCCGATACTCACTGCTTGAGAAAACTTGCTGCGCTTTGGTATGGGCTGCTCGCCGGCTGAGACAGTATATGCTGACTCATACTACCTTGTTGATCTCAAAAATGGATCCTATAAAGTACATATTCGAAAAGCCTGCTCTGTCTGGGAGAATTGCAAGATGGCAAATGATCTTGACGGAATACGACATTCAGTACACAACCCAGAAAGCCATCAAGGGAAGTGTATTGGCGGACCACATGGCACATCAAGCTGTAGACGACTATCAGTCTATGAACTTCGAGTTTCCGGATGAAAGCATCATGATAGTAACTGATTGTGAAGTACCTGGACCGGATGAAGGACCTGAACCAGGATCCCGATGGTCTATGCACTTTGACAGAGCCTCCAATGCTTTGGGAAATAGTATTGGCGCCATCATCATATCTCCTCAAGGCACTCATACTCCACTCACTGCCCGACTGTGTTTCAACTGTACCAACAACATGGCGGAGTATGAAGCGTGCATCATGGGTCTTCAAGCTGCGATCGACCTAAGGATCAAGTTTCTCAGTGTCTTCGGAGATTCCGCTCTTGTGATCAATCAGATCAAAGGAGAGTGGGATACGAAACATCCAAACCTGATTCCTTACAGAGAATGTGTGTTGACCTTGATCCCCCACTTCACAGAGATAACCTTTGAGCACTTTCCAAGAGAAGAGAATCAGTTGGCGGACGCGTTAGCTACAATGTCTTCAATGTTCAAGGTCAAATGGGATAATGAGGCTCCCTGGATCATCATCTGGAAACTGGACGAACCGGCATACTGTTGTGATCTCGAAACTGAATTGGTGACTGAGAAGCCTTGGTACCACGAAGTGAAGAGATATCTGGAAGCTCAGGAATACCCTGAAGGTGCATCTGACAACGATAAGAAATTCCTGAGGAGGTTTGCAGCCAAGTTCTTCCTTAGCAACGGCATCTTGTACAAGCGAAACCATGATTCAACCTTACTGCGTTGTGTGGATAAGACTGAAGCAGAAAGGATCATGGAGGAGCTGCATGAAGGGACCTTTGGTACACATTCCAGTGGACACACTATGGCTAAGAAGATCCTACGGGCAGGATATTACTGGTCCACAATGGAAGCTGACTGCTACCAACACTCCAGGACATGCAACAAGTGCCAGATTTATGCAGACAAGGTGCATGTTCCTCCGGTTCCCCTGAATGTTCTGACCGCGCCTTGGCCATTTGCAATGTGGGGCATAGACATGATCGGCGAGATAAAACCTACGGCATCCAATGGACATTGCTTCATCCTAGTAGCGATTGATTATTTTACGAAGTGGGTTGAGGCAGCATCCTATGCTACGGTAACCAAGACTGTTGTGGCACGGTTTATTCGACACAACCTGATCTGTCGGTACGGCGTCCCTGAGCGGATTATTACAGACAACGGTACCAATCTGAACAACAAGATGATCGCTGAGCTCTGCGAACAGTTCAAGATACAGCACCACAATTCTTCTCCTTACAGACCGAAGATGAATGGGGCTGTAGAAGCAGCTAACAAAAACATCAAGAAAATCGTGCAGAAAATGACAGTGACCTATAAAGATTGGCACGAGATGTTATCGTTCGCTCTGCATGGGTACCGTACCTCAGCTAGGACGTCAACCGGGGCAACTCCTTTCTCTCTGGTTTATGGTATGGAGGCAGTCTTACCGATCGAAGTGCAGATACCCTCTCTCCGGATAATGAAGGATGCAAATCTGAACGAAGATGATTGGATTCAGACACGACTTGATCAACTCAACCTCATTGACGAAAAGAGACTTGCCGCTATCTGTCATGGTCAGACGTATCAGAAACGGATGATCAGAGCATTTAACAAAAAGGTCAGACCACAGGAATATCGAGTTGGGGATCTGGTAATCAAGAGAATCATCCTTCCTCAGAGTGACCCAAGGGGCAAATGGACCCCTACGTACGAAGGGCCATTTGTGGTTAAACATGTGTTCTCAGGAGGAGCAATGATATTAACCCATATGGATGGTGACGACCTTCCTCACCCCGCCAATGCAGACATAGTAAAGAGATACTACGCATAAAAAAGACCCGTTAGGCTGACATGCCTAGGCAAAAATTAGGGCTTCCCATCGAACCAAAAGGGTTCGGGCAAAATGAAGGGATGAAATGAAAAAATCTGTACACCCGGCAAGTCGAAAACCTGAAAAGGCAGCTTGGGCAAAAATGGGTATCCCGGTGGACTGAAAACCCGAAAGGGCAGTCCAGGCAAAAATTAGGGATAAAGCGTAATACTATGTCTCATTGATCACTTTGCGTCCAGAATCCGATATCTACATCAAGTTTAGACGGCATCGATCAGTCAGCTTCACCTTCAACCAAGGTCATCAAGTGATGAGACGCTCGGAGTTATAAAGGCAATAGCAGAGTTGAAACCCAGTGGATAATTCACATTTCACACAGCTGTTTTATTTTCTCTTGTACAAAATTTGTATAAACTATTTTGTTCGGCGGCGTTCTCTTACTAGGACGTCAGCCTCTTGTACACAAAACGCCTATTTTCAGGCCATTCAAAATCAATACAAATATATTTTCAGTTAAACGTGCCAAGTGTTTTTTTTTCTTTTTCTGTTTTGTTTTGCGAAGAACGTCCAAGGTTCAATTTGTGATATATGCATTGACAATAGTTTGCTAACTCATAAATGTTTGCATACGAAACAAAGGAATTAATTGCAGGTGACACTAGAAACAGGGGCAATAAAGAGTCGTCTGAGCAGTCTAATTGTTCTATCCTCCAAGGTACCAAGGTAGGTCCAACTAAAGAACATAACCAGATATCCCAATTCCCCAGAGAGTAAGTCAGCAGTCAGGGCATTCTTCTCCAAGCAGAGTTACCAAACCTTAAGGAAGCTGAGTATCCCCCAGCAGATCTCAACATTCCCCAGCAGCATATATTCTTAACAAGCATCCCCGGCAGTCTTGGCCTAAAGATTGTTCCCCGGCAGTATACCAACATTCAAAGGAATCCCTTCCCCGACATAGTTCAAAACTCCCCAGAAGAGTCCAATCCAGTTTCCCCAGGAAAGCTGGAATTCATATCCCCAAGCAGTAAGCTTATCCCCAGTAGATTCTGGAAGCTTATCCTCGCAGGGCACGAACGTGTCGTCCGACTTTATTCAAAGAGTTATTTCCTTAACAGGATATAACTGGGTTATCCTCAGACAAAAGCCACGGAAAGGTCGTCGTCAACGTAGTTCTTTCCTATCCCCAGCGAAGTCTATTCACACTCCCAATACAACAAAGATATCCCCAGCAAGTTACCATCAACAATTCAGCAAAAGCATCCCTCGCCCCACAGAGCATCACTCCCCAGCATGGTCGTTAGAGTATTTTTCTCCCCGCAGAATCTTCCATTCGCCAAGTATATTCCTCAACGGAGCCATTTTCCCCTACCGGTGTTCTTGCAGTTATCATCCCCAGCGGAAGCAAAAACTTATTCTTCAACATCAGCCCAGGATATGACTTCCCGGCATCCGTCAAGGATTTACTTTCCTAGACGAAAGCATACATAAAACATCACATACATCATTATAGCATGCATAGACGCATCATATCATACAAGTCTCATTTATATTGAGAACATCATTGCTTGATTCATATCATGCATTGCATATAACTGACCTTTACCTTTCAGGAAAGATCCAGTTAAGTTCTCAAGTTAGATTCCAAGGCCTTGTCCGGTTCAGTTAAATCGACCCTAAGATTTTCCTGATTCTTATCCAGTCAAAGGCCTCCTCTGGTTCAGTCAGATCGACCCTAAGATCTGCCTGATTCTTATCCCAGTAGAAGACACCCAAGATTTTTCTCAACGAGCGTTGTTGAAGTTAAAGTCACCCAAGGTTCTCTTACCGTTCATACTAAGATGGTAACCATCCCTGGTTCATTCATCGCCATTCGAAGCTCCAGACTCAGCTCCTGTAACCAGTCAGGACACATCTATACCAAGCATCTGAAAACCAGCTCCTGTAACGTGTCAGGTACTCATTTTTCCTTTTGCAGGTATGCAGGTTCTCGCTAAGGAATCTCCTACGCGATCAACATCCAGATGGCATCTATAAGCCCATCATCCTATCCATCAATCTCTAAATGGCATCTATAAGCCCATTCCCCCCATCACACTGCTAACATGTGAGCGCAAATTTCTGGGCACTCTAGTGTTCAATCATCTTCTACCCTCGGATTACGAAAGGCACGTCAGCCAATCTGCATCCTCAGGTCTAAGAAGATTGAACAGGGGCAACTGTTGTACCCCAAAATTTGCCCTCCCATATTCTCCAAGAAATTGCCAAGTCAAGCTGCAAAATTCCCCAAGGATTGCACAGTGCAAAGGCCTCCTATACAGTTAAAACTAGGGTTTGTCATTTGATCAAGAAAAGGAAGTTTTCAAAGGCCCAATCAAGTCTCATATGCCTACAAATATGGTCAAGTATCCTCATATCAAGTTTCAAGACATTCAGCTCAAGATTGCACAGTCAAAACCCTAAATTGCACTACAGTCAACTGTAGGGGCAAAATGGTCATTTGACAGTCAAAAGTTCAAATTTTTGATCAACATATCATTTTGAAGCCACAAACATCATTTGATCAATACTTGATCATGATTCTCAAAATTTGGCTCAGAAATCATCAAGATGCAAAAGTTTCCTTATTTGGACAGTTGAAAAAGTCAACTGAAATTGACCAGGGCATAACTTTCACATGGATTATCAGAAAAATTCCATCCAAAGCTCATTTTAAAGAGAAAGACATTTCCTACAACTCATCTTCATACTTCAAGTCCAAGAAATGCTCTCACAAAAAGTTATGAATTTCAACATTATAGGTCATTTTCAAAAGTCAACAAAAAGGGACTTTAAGTCAAAGGCCATAACTTGAGATTGGTAAATCAAAATGGCATGGGACCAAAGGCATTTGTTAGAGGACTCAAAGACCTTTCCAAAATGTCCAAGAACATGAGAAAAGCTTAAAAATTGAGCAAGTTATGCCTTGTGGAAGTTGGGAAATTTTTGGATATTTTGAAAAGTCAACATTACTTCAAATGACCTAAAAATGCTAATGGGCCCATTTTTCTTCCATGATTCATCATTCCAAGCATGTGCACGACCACTTGGCCCAAAGGGAAGTATTTTCTCATTTTTTATTTATTTATTTGAATTATTATTTATATTAATTCATTTAAATCATTTAAATATATGAAAAATATCTAACTTGACCTAACCAATCTTTTTATACATGTTTTGGACTCAATATTTCGTGCCTAATCAAATGTGGAAAGATTTGGCTTGATTGGATCCTAATTGACACAAAGAACACATGGAAAAGATATGAAAAAGATCCTTAAAATCAAATTGCCAAAAACCATTATTGCATTAGATTTGATTGAGTTTTGTTAACCTAATGGACTCACTACATATGCCTGATCATAAACCTAATCATGCTAGACACAAAGCTGCGCTAGAAACTCCATTAAAAACTTGAAATTTTTGCCAAAAAGCAAAACACTGAAAAGCAGGTTCTAGGTTGATTCAAAGCACGAGACCAATTGCAAAAGCTTCCTTGTGTTCCCCTGAAGCTAACTGAATCATTCCCCAAGTCCCATACTCAAGGAAACGCAAGATTGCCATTGAAATTGGTAGAGGAAATTTCAAAACTGTTTTCCATTATCCATGCATCTTTAACATATTTCGTTGTTGTTTTTATATTCAGGGTGATGTTTACAAACTAACTGCATGGTTTAATTGAAGTTTCATGCCCTATAGGAGAATTCGCCATTAGAGATACTTAGGGTTCCAAGGTTTTCAAATTGGGCGTTTTCAATTCCTATAAAATTAAGATGTAATAATGCCGTGAATGAAATCTGCAGGTTGGAACGAACAGATTGAGACGCTCGCGCTCAATTTATGAGCCTTCAGGGCCTAGTCGCTATTATTGAATTAAGCTTGTTTTGAGGGGGTTCAAAACCCCCGTTAAATGTTTATTATTTTTCAGGAAGAATGAAACAATGAAGAAGACGATGCAATGTCAAGCGGGGATTGGCTCATTCAAAATTTCGCGCCAGAAATCCATTAATTGTCATATTTGCATTATATTTATTATTTGTTGATTAATATACAAAGAAAGCCAATGGCCTGAGTGGTGGAGGGCGTGAGTGGCGATATTCAGGACCTGGGTTCGATCCCAGGTCCCCACACTTTCCATATATTTTTTTTCAAAGGATATTCAGGTGCAGGCATAATATTGTGGACCACCATACATTCATCATATCAAGCCAGCCACGCGTCCCATGGAATCAGATCAAAGGCTCAGGATTGAGGAACAGCATAAGGTCCAGTCAACGTTGATGCACGCAAGCCATGAAAGTCAAAAAAGGCCTCAGAGCATTGGGCCTGAATTACTAAGACCAAGACCTCCAATTTGGGACTTCCACCCCCCTGGTTTGCAATTCTCTACATTTTCTTTATATTTTATTTTATTTTCAATTGTTATTTTATTTTCTTTATTGTTTTAATTTAATTAATTATTTTTTTTTACAAAATACAAAAAAACCTCATAAAAATCAGAAAAGATGAAAAAATATAATAAGTATTTTATTTTAATTATTTTCATAAACAAATTGTATGTAAATAAATTTAGTCTAAATTAGGGTTTGCAATATTAATTCTTTTCATAAAAAATCTAAAAAATGTAGAATTAGGTTTAATTAATGTTTATTCCTTTTTAATTTTTCCTTCTATAATAATATTATTTATTTTATTTATTTTCATGTTTAAATTTGCATGTAAAAATTAGGTTTAATTTAGGTTAAAAACTTCCATATTTTTCTTAATAACTTAAAAATAATTAGAATTAGGTTTAGCATTTTATTTTAATTTTAATTGATTCCCTTTTTTCATTAAATCTTAAAATACATAAAAATACAAAAAAAAAAAACAAAAACAATTTCTTTTCTTAATTAATTAATTCATGTAATTTTAATTTTTGCAAAAGGGTCCAACGCCCTCCCTTCGACTTAATTGTTTAATTTCGCATATTTATTTTATTTTGCTTAAATAATTACGTACTTCTCCCGAAGCCTTGTAATTACTTCTTGCACTGTTAATTCTTTTAATTTCTTTTATTTTCCGTCAAATCGGGTCCTGGTTAATTTTGGCGATGTGGACCCGCGCCATTTGTAATAGCTTAGAATTTACTTTCCCGCAAATATTTTAACTGTTAAACAAAGCATGCAAGAATGAATGGCCTTTAAATAAAATCAAGCGTAGAACACCAAAATCATGACAAGATAAATGCAAATGAAAACGACACACAATTCGCACACACCACCCCTAGGGTACGCCTCACTGTTGCCTTGCCTTCGAAAGGTGATCGTCGAGTAGAGGATGTCTTAGTAAGTCCTCATGATCCGGGAACCTGGCATGAGGGTAGCTTCTAAGGTGTCTTCCCATTGCTCTGGTGATCACCATGTCCCGAACCTCGAATTGACCCGAACACCTCCAATGGTGGTGCTACCTACCTCTCAATGGTGGGATGGCACTACTTTAAAGGACATTTACACAGACGAATTCCTTAGGGTAGGTAGGTTCTCTAGATACTTGCTCTAAATTTCAAAACAAATCAAAAATACTTTTCACACCGACACCTTTTCAAAAGCTTTCGAAAGCAATTTTTCAAACACTCTTGAGGACCGATACAAGAGTCGAACTGAAATTTTCAAAGAAACTTTTTAAAACCCACAATTGAAAAGCAAACAAACCATTTTTGAAAACACAAGTGAGCAAGTATCTAAGAGCCCATGGATAACCATGGATATAAAGGGTGCTAACACCTTCCCTTTCTATAATCTACCTCCCGAACCGAGAGCAATCTCTTTAAGGAATTTTTATGTGCTTTTGTCCTTTCCATTTGGAGAAAATAAAAGACGGTGGCGACTCTTGCTTCCGCGACATTTCGCGAACCAGCTTTAAAACAGTCAGTTCCAGATCCACCGATCACACATATATATTTTAATTTTTAATACTTGTAAATAATTTTATTTATTATTTCTTGTAAAAAATGGGCAAATAAATAATAGAAAACATAATTTTCTTTTTAAACCAAAAAATTAGGGTTTCCCCTTTCAAAAATAATAATATTATTTTTTTTCTTATTTTCGAGGACTTAAATAATTCTATTTTACATACATAAAATAAATACAAAACATTTTTTGCATATTTACATTTTTATTGCGTTTTTAATGTTTGTTCATTTATTTATTGTGCAATAATTCAATTTGGTTGTAATAATATTTTAGGGTTTATTTTTGTGCAATATTCCCCATTCAAAACTTGTATCCCCTCTCCCATAATATTTTTGTAATAGTTTAGATTTACTTTACGCAATTTATCGCATTATATACATGTGTAGTAAACTAGGGTTTGCATGATAAGACAAAAATCAAACAAATAGCAAGACCTAATCCAAGACAAAAATGCATGAAAAATGACAACACATTGCACACAAGCACTCCTTAGGGTTTCACCCACTTTGTTGCCTAAAAATGGCCATGGTATGCATGCTATGTGTCTTGGCAAAATCAATCAAAACAAAAAGATCATAGTCCCTCGATGATGCTATCCAAAGGTTGCCTAAACAAAAATGATCTTGGTCCCTTAAAACTTGCTAAGATACTTGGCAATATTGCTATCATGGTCTTACGATGACCCGCGCCCATCCCGTTTAACATCCAAATATAGAGTTGTTTACCAAGACAATGGTAAATCAACAATGTCAAAGGAATAAGAATGTACAAGAAAGACTTTTGAGTAGGTAGATAAGCCTCTAGTTACTTGATCATTTCAAAAACAATCCTTGATATTTTCAAACAAACACACACATTTCAAAACATTTCCAAACAAACTTTCAAAACATTGAAACATTTTTCAAAAGACAAACATCTTTGTATACGTTCTTACGAACGAGAATCATTACAAAGATTTCCCAAACGATGGCCTTTTTTCAAAATACTTTCAAAACCACACAAAGCACCATTTCAAACAATTGGAAAAGAAAAGCAAGTGATCTAAACAAGTAACTAAGAGCCCATGGAAAACCATGGATGAAAAGGGTGCTAGCACCTTCCCTTTTCATAATCTACCTCCCGAACTTAAGAAAACATCTCAAAGGTCTTTCCTGTGCTTTTTTACCTTTCCTTTTGGATAAAATAAAAGTCGGTGGCGACTCTTGCTAAACCGAAACATTTACGATGAAACGCAAAACCTCAAGTCAGTTCTCCCACCGTATCACATCAACCACTAAAATATCCTATGCTTAATGATTGTTTACCGAAGGCAACCGAAGTGAGGTAAACCCTAGGAGTGAATATGTGCTTATGAATTGTTTCAATTATTTTAATCTTTGCACATTAGGTGATCTACCGTTTTAATTTCAAATAGTCTTCCCATACAATCCTATTAGCATACATATAGGAAGTTAAATATTTGCAGGAATTTAAAGTGCGGAAAAATAAACCTAGCTATTACAAGGCTTTGGCAGTTACATAATTATCTCGACGGAAAATAAAAATGCGGAAGTTTAAAACCCTAGTTACTATTACATCCTCGGAACAATTACAATAATAATAAAACAAATAAAAATGTGTGCGGCAAATTAAATGCGAGAAAAATTGAGAACCCTAAAATCTAATTGAAAAATATTTAAACTATTTTTGAGAAAAGACTTAATTAGGTTATGTATGACTAAAACCCTAATTCTAATCATTTTTTAATTATAAAAGAAATTGAAATTAACCTAATTTAAACTAAATTAAATAATTCAAGAAAATAAAATATTTTGTAAAAAAAGATTGTGTATTTTTTGTGGTTTTTATTTGAGAAAAGAAACAATTTAATTACCAAAATTTAAAATCTAAGTTCTATTTAATTTTAATTGAAACAAAATAATCAAATAAACTAATTAACCTAATTTATTTTCAAAAAATTAATTTGAATAAATAATATTTAATTCTTTATTTTTGTGAATTTTTGGTTTTATAAAAAATAATAATTTTTTGTGTTAATTAATTAAAACAAATAAAAGAAATTAATTAAAGAAATAAAAAAAATAGAAAAGAAAATGCAAATTGGGCATGTATGTACTAGCAAATGGGGGGTGTAAATCTAAATTTCCCAAGCCCAATAACCCTTCAAGCCCAGTCAGCATTTGATTTCTTGTAGCGTTGACTTGAGGGTGCACCATGGTCCCTCACTGCTGGAGCGTACATCTGGTTGGGTGATAGATCCACTGGTTGGCTATTGGAAGCGCGCGATAGGCCCTGGGATATGAATTGCACGCAATCTATGAATAGAAAATAATAAAATAGACGTTGTTGGGACCTGGGATCGAACCCAGGTCCTTAAGTTTACCAACCACATGCCTTGCCAGCTGCACTATTATGACTTGCTCTTAATACAATAAAAACAAAATATGATGTAAAGAAAGCAAATGGCCAAACCCCACGCGCGCGAAATTTCAAACGGGCGAACGGACGATTGCCACGCCATCGACTTCTCCAGGGAACCATCGCCTTTGACATTGACCCTTTACCTACGGACAAACTCGTCACTATAGGCTATAGTGACAGTTTCTTATGCATGGCTAAAACCTGTAAAAATCTTAAAACAAAATTCAAGCAATATAAATTCCATTCAAGGGCATGATCAAATGTACTTCATCCCCTGAACATGAAGAGGCCCTTAATTTGGCCCAATTTTGCATCTAGCTAGGGTTCCCTAATTTGGAGGTCACGAACCCTAACCATGTCAAGTAGCTATTCCTGCATCAAAACTTAAATCCAGGCTATCAAAAAGCTTCCTAGAATGATCCTAAATATGTATATGCAAACAAATTGGATTAAAAACGCGTAAAACTAGAGGAACAAGTTTGAGTTAAGAGGATGCAAACTGTGATGTATAACTGGTGATTCTGGTGGTTTGATGACTTGGGAATGATTGGAATAGCTTCAACGTACACCCATGAAGAGATTGCTAGCTTCAAATGGCCTTGAATCATCCTATAGACTGAAAACTGAATCCCACTTTTTGTAAGAAATCTACATTTTATTTGGTGCTTTTCACGACTACAAAACCTTGTTCCATGCTTTGTTCTTGTCCAATATATATCTATGAATGAATTAGGGCTGTGAAATGGGATTGAATCTTTGCAATTATGAGAGATTTGATTTTCAAGCTACATGTAAACTTTCTATTTTGAGCCTAATTATCCCTTTCTTGTACCAATTATGCTTGATTCGTTTTGGCCTTGATAACTCAGCATATTTTGATTGCCAACCTGTCCAAAAACCAAATCAAATCATATATTTGCTATTATTCATCAATTATTTGATTTAATTCAAATTTAATTAATAAAAAATAAAAATAAATTGAAAAATAAAGAAAATAATGTGTGGGTGAATATTTGAGTCGTGGACCACATTATAAGTGAGGTGCAAGCATAAAATGTTAGGCCCATTTAGCAAAAAAATGCATTTTTGAGCACATTTGACTTTTGGCAATTTTGCAAAAAATGTCAACTTTGACAAGGAATATCTCTTCCAATTTTAACCCTAGAGAGGTGTTCTTGGACTTTTTAGAAATATTAGGCTGTACCCTAAGCAACCTTTTTGGTCTCATCTCAATTGAGTCTTCCATGTTCATGTAAGAAGCTTTGACCCAAAAGGTGTTTTTTGTTGACTTTTCAAAAGGACCCATAATGTAGAAATTCATATCTCTTTATGAGTGCATATTTTGAACTTGTGGGATGAGTATGAGTTGTAGGGAATTGCATCCTCTTCAAAATGAGCTTAGGATGGAAAATTTATGATGAAGCATGTGGAAGTTATGCTTGGTCAAAGTTTGGTTGACTTTTATTGAGAAACCCTAATTTAGCAACTTTTGGGTTTTGATGAATTTGGAGCATTCCTTGGGAAATCATGGTCAACCCTTGATCAAATGATGAAAGTCACTTCAAAATTTTAATGTTGACCAAAAATCTTGAAGTTTGACTGTATGTGGGTCACAATTGACTTTTGACCTAATATAGTCGATTCTCAAGCATCTGAGCAGTTGACTGAGCAAACCTCTTGTGTAAGGCATGAAACTTGACATGTAGGGTCTTGAGAACATATTAAGACCATGGATGGCATATGAGGCATTTTTGGTTCACCCATATTGATGAAAATGGAAACCCTAATTTGAGGTACACTGCCTTTTAGGAGAGAGTTTATCTGGTCAACTCTTGGGCAAGCTTGAGCAAATTGAGGATCTCTAGGAGTATGTATTGAGTAAAATGATAGGGAAAATTTTGGGGTACAACAGCCGCCCCTTTTCAATCTTCTTAAAACTGAGGATGTAGATTGGCTCGTCTGCCTTTCATGATCTGAGGGTGGAAGATGATTGAACACTAGAGTGCCTAAAAATTTGCAATCACATGAAGTGATACTTGATTTGTGATATTGGGAATGGGCTTATAGATTCCATTTGGAAGTTGATGATAGAAGATTGTCGGAGATGGTCTTAAAGACGCCATCCTGGATGGGACGAAGAATCATCGGAGATGGTCTTAAAGATGCCATTTAGAGGATGTTGATTTCCTGAGACATTCCTTCGGTGAGAGTTCCTGTTACCGTTGTGGATGGGGAATCTGCTGAGGAACGTTGGTATCTGTCTTGGGAGAAATGGAATTTTAGGAGCTTGAGTTGTCTGTTACTTTACTGGGGAAGTAACTCCAGCTTGAGGAAGCAGAAGTGAACTGCATATCTGGTCAGGGTATATGCTGCACCGCGACTTACTGGGGAACTTCGAAACCAATCGTGTTTGATCAGGTCCCAGTCTTACTGTGTTGTGAACTGTTGTCTGTAGATAAGAGAGAAGGGACTTAGATAGTAAGGCTATGAGAAGGAACCCAGATGGTAGGGTTACTTCGATATGAAAGCCTGGATAGTAGGGCTGTGAGAAGGAACCTGGATAGTAGGGTTACTTCAATATGAAAGCCTAGATAGTAGGGCTATGAGAAGGAACCTGGATGGTAGGGTTACTTCGATATGAAAGCCTGGATAGTAGGGCTGTGAGAAGGAACTTGAATGGTAGGGTTACTTTGATATGAAAGCCTGGATAGTAGGGTAGTGAGAAGGAACCTGGATAGTAGGGTTACTTCGATATGAAAGCCTGGATAGTAGGGATGTGAGAAGGAACCTAGGTCATAGGGTTACTTAGATATGAAAGCCTGGATAGTAGGGCTGTGAGAAGGAACCTGGATAGTAAGGTTACATTGATATGAAAGCCTAGATAGTAGGGCTGTGAGAAGGAACCTGGATGGTAGGGTTACTTTGATATGAAAGCCTGGATAGTAGGGCTGTGAGAAGGAACCTGGATGGTAGGGTTACTTTGATATGAAAGCCTGGATAGTAGGGCTGTGAGAAGGAACCTAGATAGTAGGGTTACTTAGATATGAAAGCCTGGATAGTAGGGCTGTAAGAAGGAACCTGGATGGTAAGGTTACTTCAATATGAAAGCCTGGATAATAGGGTTGTGAGAAGGAACCTGGGTCGTAGGGTTACTTCGATATGAAAGCATGGATAATAGGGCTGTGAGAAGGAACCTGGATAGTAGGGTTAGTTCGATATGAAAGCCTGGATAGTAGGGCTATGAGAAGGAACCTGGGTCGTAGGGTTACTTCAATATGAAATCCTGGATAGTAGGGCTGTGAGAAGGAACCTCGATGGTAGGGTTACTTCGATATGAAAGCCTGGATAGTAGGGCTGTGAGAAGGAACTTGGATGGTAGGGTTACTTCGATATGAAAGCCTGGATAGTGGGACTCTGAGAAGGAACCTGGATGGTAGGGTTGCTTCGATATGAAAGCTTGGATAGTAGGGCTGTGAGAAGGAACCTGGATGGTAGGGTTACTTCGATATGAAAGCCTAGATAGTAGGGCTGTGAGAAGGAACCTAAATGGTAGGGTTACTTCGATATGAAAGCCTGGATAGTAGGGCTGTGAGAAGGAACCTGAATGGTAGGGTTACTTTGATATGAAATCCTGGATAGTAGGGCTTTGAGAAGGAACCTGGATGGTAGGGTTACTTCGAAGCGATAGTATAGATTAGTTGACCCGTTTGAATTCAGGAACTGAGTTTCCATTAGTCGTTTGTAGATGTGATCTGTATAACTGCTGGATTTGTCGAAGCTAATCGTCTTTTCCTGAAAAGATATCAGGGTTAGTTATATGAGATGTATGAAATGCAGGGTGAGATGATGTTCTCAAAATAAATGAGATTATACTGCATATGATATGTATGTGTATGTCATGATGTATGTTTATGAAATGCTATCGGGGTATGGCCGCGTCTTGGGAAAATAAATCCCTGACGGTTGCTGGAGATTTGTAAATATTCTGTCGGGAAGGGATGCTGGAGGATTTTATTTATGAAAAGGTTAAAAATACAATGGATATTAATTAATTAAAAGAAACCTAAATTCTAAATTAATTTTAATTACAAGAAAATCATATAATAGTTAAACCTAAACCTAAATATTAATTATTAAGAAAGAAATTAATTTATTAAGAAAATGTTTTTGTTCTTTTAGTTTTATAAAACAAATAAATTAAATAAGTGTAAAAAAATTAAATAAAATATTTTTTTGAATTTTTATTAATAACAATAAAAATAATATTAATAATAATAATAATAATAATAATAAAGGAAAAAAGAATAAAATAAAATAAGAAAATGAAAATAATAATGAAATTGGGCCAGGGGTGTGCTGAAGTGACGCAGGGGTTAGCAAGTTAGCAAAAAGATCAAAGGCTCAATGCTGGGCCTAGGCGCTGCAAAAGAAACCAAAAAATGTGAAAAAAATGTGAAAAGACAAAAGGCAGCGCGCTGGGTGTTGAACCCATACCCTCTTGGTTACCAGCGCGCTGCCTTACCACTGGGGTGGCTATACATCCGTTAACATTGGCACAAAAATAAATACATAACATAAAACTCGCCCTGACTGTACTTCATCTTCAACCTCCAGCCAAAGGATCTGTAACTTGCTCATTCTTCAATCATTTTCAAAAATGTAAACATGAAACTTGTGTATTTTTTCATCACGAATCCAACCATGTAACTAATTTAAGCTAACATTCAAAGATAAAGATGAATTTATGAAAGTACCAAATTCTGACCTAAATATTTCAGCAAGTTTAAACTCAAAATTATTTATGCTCAAGCAACATAAATGAAATCTATGAACATGTATAGTTTCAGGGCAATGATATCTACATTCTATCTTCACAAATGCAAGCCTAACAATGCCTATATGAATAGTTCAAAAGTCAGAAAACTCACCTTGTAAGAGGGTATCGTGTTTTGATTTTGAACAACTTTTGATGAGTTCTAGTGATTGGGTTAGCTTCCTCAAGTTCCCATGAAGATAATGTGATGCTTGGCTTGAGCTGAAAGTGGTTGAGGAGTTCTGGAGAAGTCAACTTGCAGAGCCCCATTTTTGGTTATGGAGGTTGATGAAGATGGAGTTACAGTTATGAAACATGGCCAAGGATGAGTTGTATTTGATGTTTAGAAGCTTTAGGAACCAAAAGGCTTGGAAACGCACGAGGGAGATGCGAGTTTCAAGTTTTTGGTCAGATTATGCAACAATGGAGTTTTTTGATACAGTTCTAAGCTTTTGTGTGTTTTGGAGCTTGTGTATGCGTGTGTTTTGATGTAAATGACTTGTGCACAAGTAAGGAAAAGGTTGTGAGGCTTGAGATGGTCAGAATCACACAAGTACAAGTTATGGCTATATTACTTGATTTTGAAGAAAAGTGAAAACATGGTTCCAAGGCCAAGTACAAGCATGGGCTGAGTTATTTATAGGCTTTAGACAAGTTTCTTTTGGGTTATAGATTGTGTATGATCAGAAGAAAACAAGTGCAAAGCTTAAGAACTGATTTTGTGCGTAAAACTACTTTTCCAAAATGGCAATATGCACTTTCTTCCTAAAATGGCATTAAGTATGGGCAATGCATTGAGTGCTTGAGTTGAAACCTCTAACAACTGTGCAAACAATTAACTATGGAGAGCCAAACAAGTTTGAGGCCTGCAAAACAAATATTGTGCAGCCTAGCATGGATTTGAATTCTTGTTCTTCATGGAAATGACCTATAATTCAAGAATGAAATGCCAACTTCATGCCTTCGATTCTCCTTTCTCAAACATGATCTCAAGGAGTTCTTGAAAATTTTAGAAAGCTTGTAATGTTCTCTACAACCCCTCTTTTAATCACTTTTGATAATTCCCCTTGGAACTATGTGAAAAATTGCCATGAAGTTAGGTCAAAATCCTGCCTAAACTAGGGAAAAATTTCACTAAGTTTCCAAGTTTCATGAACATGCATTCACAAATTTGTGTAAAGAAATGTTTTAGATCTCATTGAGATCTACAACTTTCATGTTGGAAGATTCCTTTTAATCATCTTGCATCATGGCGAAAAATTGGCTCAAAGTTGTGAAGAATATGATGTTTTCAACACTTAGAAAAATTTCTAAGTTTGGAAACTTTGACTTTTCAAAATGAAATCTTGACTTTTTTTATTTCTTGATGAACAAGTTTCATATTTTGACATGTTTTGATGAACTGTGAACTTTGATACTTGATTTTGACCAAAAAGTCAAAGTTTGACTTTTTAGTGTACAGTTAACTTTTGATCAGTTGACTGAAAATCAACTATTAATCAATTGATCTTGAGGGATGTTTTGAGTCATGCCATTAGGTCAAAATGATGCAATTGAATCTTACGATTATGTCTCCAACCTATCAACCATTTGCTAAGTCAAAAATCAGAAATTGCCTTTTCTCAATTAAAACGCTAATTTTGACCATTTTTCCCTTTTGATGATCTGATCAAATTTCTTGATGAATTGTGGTACAAACTTGATAAAATGATATATAGGAGTTCACAATGTTGACATGGATAAAAAATTATGAAGTTTGATTGTAAATTGACCACAGTTGACTTTTTCCCCAATACAGTTGATTTTTAGGTCAATTGATCAATTGACTGAGCAAAAATGTGATCCAAGACTTGAAACTTGACATGAGAAATCTTGAGGGTCTATAATTATCCATTAAATCCATATGAGGAATTTAAAGTTCAATTATCCTTGTGCAATCTCAAACCTTAATTTCAATCATCAGTGCTTAAGGAGGTGTCTTGAGCTGATCAACCCTTGTGCAGTCTTGAACCAAGGGAGATCTTGTGAGAAAATACTTGATAAATGAGAGGGAAAATTTTGGGGTACAACACTCAGCTCTAAATTTCCCCTTAGCTTGGCTTCTTTCGGATCTTCCCCTGTGCTTAGATTAATAGCCTCTTGATACATTTGTATATTGTTAGCCTTTCGTTTTACTTCCCTCGTCATTTTCTCAGAGAGTTCAAGATCTTTATCATCTTCCTCTTTAGCTTGGTTGATAGGAGCATCAAAATTATATCGGGTCGCAGCAGTAACATTATCGGTGGCTTTGGGCATGAATTTGCACACTTATCATATTTTGGTGCAAATTTAGTATATGGAATTTGAAAATACATATGCAGAGAAAGTATTTCCATTTTTAATTTTACGGAATGCAAGAGAAAGACATGGATCTTAATTGAAAACAAAATATCACTTTTATTAATCATAAATATTGTCTGAAACAAAATGGGAGAACCCTTACAAGTAACCCCTATGCCCCGGGCTTGACATAGGTTCTTTCAAAAACAAGAAAAATTACTTAGGAAAGAAAAAAGATCTCGGGAATCTTTACGGCCGTCCATCTTTCGAGATCTTCTTCTGGGGCGCATTCTCAGATGAATTTAGTTTCCCCTTTGGTGTTGGATTTGTTGGATATCATAACCACATGTCTGACATGCTCTACTCCCTTGTTGACAAAGGTCTCTTGGGTTGGAGAAAAATGTGCTTCTCCCTTCAGAGTAGCTTTATATTTTTCTTCAGGGTATTGTCCAAACTGGACTATCCCATGGTCCACTAGTTCTTGCAGCGTTCTTTCGAAGGCTTCATTATATTCCAACAGGAATCCACATTCAAACAGATATTCCTTCAACAAGCTTATCAGAGTTTTTTCTTGTCTGATCTCCCCAAAGTCGGTGACTACTTCAATTGCATTTATTGTCGGCCCATCGTGTGGAGGCATATGATTTGATTTGATGTTAGGTTTCTCAAAAGTGATGTATTGAGATTCTAACAAATCTTGGACCTTATGCTTGAATGGCCAACATCTCTCTATGGTATGTCCAGGAGAATTAGAATGATACTCACATATAGCGTTGGCATTGTATCTTCGTGGCAGTGGCCCGACTGGAGGAGCTAGAGGCTTGATTTCCACCAAGGATGCCTTAACCAACTATTGTAATAACTGGCTAGGTGGCATAGGGAGTGGATCAAATTTCCTGGGTGGCCTTCTGCCTTGCTGCTGCCCTTGTGGGATCACTAATGGTTGTTATAACCTGGGTTGTGACACTACAACATTAATTTCTCCCTCTTTTCCTTTGGGGAAGTTTGAAGCAGGCCTTTTTGAATTGTAGGGAGAATTTGATGGTCCCCCTGATATCTTCCCACTTTTTATTCCAGTCTTGATTCTTTCTCTGATAGTTACTAGGTCTGAGAACCCCGAAGAGATACTTCTAACCATATTCTCATAATACAGCCCTTGCAAAGTCCCCATGAATGTGTCTACTAATTATTTCTCTAATAGTGGTGGTTGCACACGGGATGCCAACTCCCTCCATCTCTGAGCATACTCCTTGAAGGACTCTTCTTTCTTCTGGGGAAGGTTCTGGAGTTTCATGTGGGTAGGCTTCATGTTTAGGTTATATTTGTAATTCTTTAGAAAAGAATTAGCAAGATCTGCCCAGGTTTGAATATGCATTCTCTCCAATTGCATATACCAGTCTGAAGATGCCCCACTCAGGCTATCTTAAAAATAGTGAATCGCCAGCTTCTGATCGTAGTCATGGGCATGCATCTTCGTGCAGTACATACAAAGATGATTTCTTGGACAAGTGAGCCCCTTATATTTTTCAAAGTCAGGTACTTTGAACTTTGGTGGAATCACCACATCAGGAACTAGGCCCATTTTGAGAGTGTCTACTTCGAAAGTGTCAAAACCCTCCGCAGCTTTTAATCTTTCCTACAGAGCTTTGTACTAATTCATCACCCGTGGTTCATCAATAGCTTGAGTACTCATCGTCCTTAAAGGTGCTCGGTTGGCATCCTTTGGGTCATGGTCTCTGTATTGCAGGTCTAAGTAGTTGTCTGCATTATTGGTCGGAATCTGTAGGGTATGTGATGCCCCTGCTTTTGGTGGCGGTAGGACAAACCATTTAGTTTCAGCTTCTTGTTGGGCCATGACGGACGTCTAGAGTCCTGCTTCTGGCTCTTTCCTTGGTTGGTGACTGCTTGATGTACCAATAGTTTGGGCTACTATCTCGAAAACTACCCTGGGAACCTGGTCTTGCCTGTCAATAATGTTCTTCAAAGCTAGGAGAACTTGACTCAGATCTCCTTTCATTAAAGTGACATCACCCTTTATTTGGTCGAGGACCTCTTTGAATACTGCCCTAGTTTCCTCGATTTTCTCCATTGCTTTTTGTTGATAGGCCCTTGTTTGATATGGAGGCCAAGGAGGTGGATATCTTCTTCTACCAATGGTTCAACTAGAGATATGTTTTTGAAAAATGAGTTTTGATATGATATGCAGGTGTTCGTGAATGCATGTGTGCGAATGAATGTGCATGAATACGAAAGGGGTTAACTGTCTTATTCACATGGGTATGTATCCGCCTTTTGCTTATTATTTTACTTAGCGACTATCTTTAAAATAGATACGCAAAAGAGATGTGGAAACAAAATGCCTTTATTGAAAGTAACGTAATTCAGATATTGAAAAATATTACGATCTTAAACCAAAACTTTATTTGCATGAAATCAAGCAAAAAGGAAATAAGTCTTCTAGGTGCGCCTGCAGATATATGATCTTGAAACCATCCCCTATTGCTAGGCAAATCTTGAGAAAGTCTTCAGCACATTATTTCCCTTTTGTGACCTTAATTTCAGACATGTTTGGCGTGTTAATACGGGCAAGTTGTTTCCTTCGACATCCATTTTTAAAGACAGTCACCGAGATCTTGAGTTTATTATTATCTTTTATACCCCCTTTGAAGAATACAAATTTAGGGTGACGAATATATGAAATGCATGAATGCGTGGGTGTAAGGTTGAGTGACAGGATTTTGTGATAAGTACCCCTAGAAGGTAGGTTCCTTAATTTTGACCTACGGTCGGTTTACCCTCCCAAAAGATGGCTTCCTTAAGGGTGTCATGAATAACACCAAAGGGAATAGGCACAAGGGCCTCCCTTAGGTGGAGCCTCTTTACAGACTGAGACTTTCGTCTCAAAGTCGTGAAAGGTCTTGTCATGAATTTTAGGTTAAGATTGTTACAAAGAGTCATGGGTGACCTTCCAAAGTC
The DNA here is from genome assembly GCA_948472305.1 of Vicia faba. NCBI lineage: Eukaryota > Viridiplantae > Streptophyta > Magnoliopsida > Fabales > Fabaceae > Vicia > Vicia faba. Next base: position 1,788,624,986 of record OX451736.1, read on the forward strand.
CTACTCATTAAGAGGATATCTCTCGATAAGTATTCCTTTTTCGGAAGTCCAGCGACTCTAGGCGAAGTCGTCACATAAACTCACAGGGATGATGTACCCCCTAAGCTAATAGACGAACCTTCTTACTAAGGGTTTATTTGAGAATATTTTTTTTTCGAGATAAAAGTCCCCGCCATGCAGTAAATATATAATGATAAAGAAAGAAAACAAATAACTAAATGCAATAAAGTAGATAAATGCAATAAATAAAGCGAATAAAAATAAACCCAAAAAAACCTAAAACCTAAGGTTAAGGAAAGTCCCCAGCAGAGTCGCCAGCTGTAGCAACTGGTTTTTTAATCAAGAGTCGCCACTATTAGTTTTTATCCTAGGGAAGAAAACCTAACAGAAAACCCTAATTCGCAGACAAAGATTCCAAGTTTCAGACTCAATTAGACAAAAGGAAGGTGTTAGGCACCTTTCATCTACCTTGTTCACAAGGATACTAAGCTCTAGGTTTAGGTTTGGGGTAAACTGGGTTTTAAGTTTTAATTAGAAAGAAGGTTTAAATTTTTTATAGGGGAACTCGCTACGATTTTTGATCGTATGCCTACGTATCCTCTTATGAGGAATCAGAGTCCCAATTCGTAGTTCGTATGGGGCTGGTGTGTTTTAGGTGTTTACAAACATATTTTGAATCACCTCGCACTCGGTCGGGAGTAGTGATTGCGGAGATTTTGACTGAATGCGTAGTGAGTCAAAATCTGTTTGAAACTCTTTTGCAAAAAACAGTGGATTAGTTTAGTTGATTGCGAAAAATAGTTTGAGATTGGTTAGTAATTTTTAAATGTATTAACTGCGAAAATATCTTTGTTAATGCATTACAAAAAATATATTAATGCAATAATAGAAAATAATGTTCATAAAAATAATTCATATATTAATATATAAATAATAATAATATTATTCATACAAGGGTAAGAAATAAATAATTTTACATAGCAAATGAAATATAATAATAATAAGTGGAAAATAAAATTTATAATAATAATAAGTTATAAATAATAATAAGAAATCAAGTAATTATAATAATATATAATAAAAAAATATTAAAATATAATAATTATAAAAAATAGAAAATAAGTGATAATAGAAAAAAAATGATTTAATTAAGTTAAATCTGGGGGGTGCGATTTTGAACTAACAAGCAAATCAGGGAGGTGTCTTTAGGAGGCTGGATTACGTGGGCAAGGGTGTATGGAAAATAAGGTAGAACTTAGCCTACGGCCGTCCGATCACGATCACGCAGAGGATAACAAGGGAGTATGATAATTATTGTGAGCCAGCGCGCATGGAATTGAAACGGATTACAATTTGTTTTGTATTCATTTACATTGTTTTGTTGTTACAGAAAACTCCACTTATTAATCTTCCCCTCTCTCGTACACACAAACCCTTTCACTCTCTCTCACTTTAGCCCTAATTCCCAAACCACCACCGGCGGTGCTCTACCAAAACCCCAACACGAATCTGACCCCCAAAACCCCCCAAATCCCAAAAATAACAACAAATAAACCAAATAAAAACGCTAAGTCCAGTTACCCTTTCGCGATTTCGCTTGCTCTCTACCTTTGAATCTTCTGGATTTAGTATTGATCCCTGCTCTCCTTCGCTTTTGCAGGTTGGGGTGGAGCTTGAAGGTGGTGCGGCGACATATCAACGGAGATTGTGGTTTCAGATAATGATACCCCAATCGTCCTTCTCTCGGATCTTCAACCAACAACAAGGTTATTTTATCTTCGGGGTTCTTCATGCAAGCTCTTCTCCGTTCTTTTCTTTTTTGTCTTCTCTGTATCCTCCCTCTTATTTCTCTGTATAAAGTCTTCTCGCACCCCTATTTTTGTTCTTTCTGCCAATATATATATATATATATATATATATATATATATATATATATATATATATATATATATATATATATATATATATATATATATATATATATATATATATATATATATATATATATATATATATATATGGAGAGAGAGAGAGAGAGAGAGAGAGAGAGAGAGAGAGGGATAGAAATTTAGGGCTTATGAGAATTAACATAGATTAGAGATTAGATTTGTTGTTAGAATTAATTTTAGGGATTGCTAATTGATTGAGAAAATATTGTAATTGATATAGTATTGATTTGTTTTGTAATGGAGATTGCTTTTGTAATATTTTAATTGAAGATTTGATTTTGCAGAAGAATTAGATTTTTGTACTGTAATAGAGCTTGGATTCTGTTGCCAATTCACTGTAATAGAGATTGAGATTTGGATTTGATTGATACTGATATTGTTTTACTGAGATTGGGTTTACTTTATTTTTTAGATTTGGTTTTTTTAGTGAATTTTTAGATACTTTTTAAAGAAAAATGCATAAAATAAAATAAATATTATTATTAAAAATTACATAAAATAGAAAAACGAAAATAATATTTAAATAATAAAAAACATGATTTTTGGGAAGATTTGAATATAATTTGAAATTGAAATGAAATTAACAAAAATAGAATGAAATAAATCATCAATCCAAATAATTAAAACCCAAAAAGAAATCAAATTTTTGGATTTATAATTATTGTAACCAATTACCTTGATTCTCTCCCAAAACAAATATTACTACCTAAAATACAAAAGATAACAAAATATTTTTAAATCTTTTTGTATTTTAGATTTTTTTGGTTATTTTTAGAATAAAAAGTGGAAAAAAAAAACTATTTTTTTTAAAAATTCATTAATTAAAAAAATGAAATTTAATATTTAAATATTTAAAAAATGATTTTTTTAATGATTTTTATAAATGGAAATAAAATTAATAACAATAAACAAAGAAATATAAAAAATGTTAAAAAATGCATCATGAGAGATTCAAACTCACAACCTTATGCTTTCAAGCTATATTTCCTTACCAATTATACTATGTTATTTGTTTGAAATAAGAAACCAATTGAAAGTATATGAAGACGAGCAGTTATTTGTTATTTTAAAAATACAAATAATTATTATATTTTTACACAGACTTGAAAGCGAATATTTATTAAAAACCCCAAAATATTAATGCAATTAAACCAAAGGAATTTTACGCTGTAAAACTTAAGTTTGAAAATAACTTTGACGGTAACACTAAGGCGGGTAAATTTGGGGTATGATAATACCACATGTTATTTTTCTCAGTAGTCGACTTAGTGTTCACCACCAATAACACATCATCAGAATCACTATCTCCACATCGTACATATTGAGCTTCATTACTATCTTTCGACTTCGCAGTTTTCTTTCTTCGACAGTCTCTAGCATAGTGGCCAAAACCTTGAAAATTGTAACATTGCACCTCTTTCATGTCAACTTTCTTCCCAGAATACTTGTTGCCCACACCTTTCGAATCAGTATTCTTGCTTGACTTCTCATCACCAGCAAGATTCTTTCGATGCTTCGACTTCTCTTTTCCAGCTTTCTTGCTGAATCTTGATTACAGTGCTTGCTCAGCTGCCTTCTCTCTTTCGGAGTTTCTCTGCTGCATCCTCATTTCGTGAGTCTCCAATGAAGCTTGAAGTTCTTCCAACTTTATCTCAGATAGATTTTTGGCCTCTTCAATTGTTACAACAAAGTAATTAAAATATGCAATTAGAGATCTCAATACCTTTTCTATCTTTTGCAGAACTGTAAGCGCTTCACCACACGCCTTCATCTGGTTTGTTAGCGTCACCACTCTTGAGAAATATGTAGAAATAAATTCATCCTCTTTCATCTGAAGCATCTCGTACTACATTATCAGAGTCTGCAACTTCACCTTCTTCAGTTTCTCATCTCCACCATACAAGGATTTCAGTTTTTCCCAAGCTCATTTTGTTGTTTCTTCTTCAATTATCTTCTCAAATACATCACAATCCACACACTGGTGAATCAAGAACAGTGCCTCGCCATCTTTCTTCCTCTGGTCTTTGTGCGCAGCTTTCTGGGCTTCCGTAGCAGCTACATCCAGTTGTGATATTCCATCATTCAAGATTTCTACAACATCTTGAAATATGAAAATAACCTTCATTTGTGCCACCCATCATTGATAGTTTTCACCTTGGAAAACTGATAGATTCGCTGTAAACTGTGTTGATGTTTTTGATCCGTTTGCCATTAGATTCTCTCTGAATCGCAAACAAGCTCTTGATATCAATTTGTTGGAACAAAGGATTCAAGAAAGATGATATTATGAAAAAGAAGAAGAAGAAGAAGAAGAGAGAGAGAGAGAGAGAGAGAGAGAGAGAGAGAGAGAGAGAGAGAGAGAGAGAGAATTTTGAGTTAGTTAAGTGTAACTAACTTTCTAACTGAATGAATTATTGTCGTTGCTATTTGATTACAACCATAATGACCCTTTATATAAGCAAAATGCCCAGGCCCAAATAACTACATAACAAGAATTAACTAACTAACAATATATATATATATATATATATATATATATATATATATATATATATATATATATATATATATATATATATATATATATATATATATATATATATATATATATATATATATATATATATATATATATATATATATATATATATATATATATATATATATATATATATATATAAAATTCAAAATTTGGTTAATATTATGTATAAAATTGGTTAATCATGTTTATAATTTGGTTAATAAATTCTCCGACATAAAAGATTATTAAATTGTAAAATAAAGTTAGTTAATAAAATATAAAAATTGATTAATACATTTATAATTTAGTGTTATAATATGATTAATAGTATGTATTTTATTGATTAATGAAATAAGAAAAGTGGTTAATAAATTATAAGTAAAATAATTAGTTAATGATATATATATATATATATTTGTGGTTAATACAATTATGAAGTTGGTTAATGACATAATCTTATATTTATATTTAAAAAAAAATTGAAATATTGTAATTTTTATATTTTTTTAATAAAAAATATTATTTATCATATGAATACGGTAAACAGTATATACGATAAATACAATAAATAATATATACAGAAAAAATATTTGGTATCACTAGTCGTGTCAACATAACAATCATCTATTTATTAACATAATTACAATACATTTTCTAATTTGACTCATTGCCATTACTATTATGAATATTTTTTCTTTCTCGGTCTAAATTAAAATTCACAACTTTGTGACGTTTAAGAGTCCGTGCAACACTCACTAAACAAAACATTTGTGTTAGTCATTATTTGTAGCTAACATTTTTTAAACTATTTTTCTTATGTATAAGAAAAATTATCTTGTGGAGATTAAGTCTTTGTGTATAAGATAAATCACCCATCGAAATGGATTGGATTAACTTCGTTAACAATAAAATAGGATAAAAATAATTGTTTTCATCTATTTTTATTCACTTGTTAAGCTTTGTATTTGAGTTGCGAAAAGATTATATTTGGTGCAACCCTATTCAAACCTCCCTTTCTTGTGTTTCTCATACCTTCAGGTTTTGTCACACTCTGAAAGACCAGTTTGTTAGTAGAGTGATAAGTGCAAATTGTAGTTATTTTTGTATATATTTTTTGTTGTACTTATCTATTTATTATTGTTAATATCATTGAATAAACCCGACTTTTGTGTAAATACGTTTAGTTTGTGTTTATTTGTGTTTTTGTGTACATAGTGTATCGTTTGATGTTTTTCCATTCATTTTGTAGGTATTAGTTGCATTTTGGAGCATTGAGGAATAAAGTGTCAAAGGCACGACTCCAGATGCGTGTTTTCAGAATAAAAGATCAGTTTTGGGACATGTTGCCCAGGAGAGCCCGCTTAGCGCGCAGAGGCCGCTAATCACGAGTACCACTCAACACATTTTAGAGTGCGCTGCTTGCGTTTGACAATTTGACAGAACCAATGTTTTGAAGCCCGCTTAGTGCGGATAGCGTGCTTAGCGCGGTTTAGATCGGCTTGATGTGTAAAATAAGAAAGTCGCGCTTAGCACTCCAGGCCCGCTTAGCACAGTCTGCTGAGATTTGTTTTATAACTTCATTTCATTCATTTTTTAGGTTATGGTTTTGAGGAAGTTTTTTCTCCCAACTCCATCAACCTTAAATTTTGTTAAGATTACCTTAGATAACAACTATGAAGCTTGCATACGAATGATCCGAGGTGGATTTCTCTTCGATCGACACTGACAAACCGGTAGATTCGCGGTTCATTTCTCTTTTTCTTTGTGTATTCTCTATTGGTTGGGTTTGTATGTGTATTTTCTTTGAACTGATGTATATTTTTCGCCCTTGGCATTATATTAAATTTGCTTTATGAATCTTTATGGATTGTTGTCCTGGGCTTTTACTTTGTGTTAAGGATTTGAGTTGTTATAGACATATACTGCTTAGATTCTTATCTAGAACGATTATATGTTAGTTTCTAAACTCTAGAGATAGATTTAGAGCTGACATCTAATTGGGTATCAAAGCTTAATACCTCTGTGTTATTTGTGTCGCTCTGAGAGATCGTCGAAGCAAGCGAGTACTGTTGACTTCTACATCAGTGAGGTGGTTAAGAGATCTGTACCGAGGTGATGCAATCGGCCTCTCAATTTGGATTAGAAATGACTTGGGTTGTGAGTGATGCATGGTGATATTTATGAATATTGTAGGTTGAGTATAACATGTCGATAGGTTTAAGTCTGTGAGAAGTAGTATATATACATGCTTCATAAGATTCCTTTTTCCTTTTTATACATTGATTTTCTGTCAATACATTTTCTTTCAACCCATTTATCCCCAAACTCACTAACGAATGATTTGTCGAACGACGAATCAATAACCAATCTCTATAGACATGATACGATATAACTTAAATATCACCCGGTAATTAATAACTTACTTTTTGCTTGTCGCTCTACCACATCAACAAAATGTCACTGTTGTCTGGGATTGGTTTATTGTTTCCGCATTGCAATAATTCTTTTGTTTTTGAGTTTTCTAATTAATGTATATGTTGTATAGAAATTGTACATTAACTTGTATATGATATTTATGCACATATGTATTTTTCTTTATTTTCAAGTATTATTGTAAATTGTTTTGTTTTCGTAACGTTTGTTGTGTGGATGTTAGGACACATTCTTTAGGTTTGCACGGTGTGAAAATACCATGGCATGATGAGAGGAGGTTACTAGCTTGCACAAGTTTTTATAGATATATACTGCTTAGATTCTTATCTAGGATGATTATATGTTAGTTTCTGAACTCTAGAGATAGATTTAGAGATGACATCTACTTGGGTATCAAAGCTTAATGCCTCTATGTTGTTTGTGTCTCTCCGAGAGATCGTCTATGCAAGTGATCACTATTGACTTATGCGTCAGTGAGGTGGTTGAGATATTTGTATCAAGGTGATGCAATCAGCCTCTCAATTTGGGTTAGAAATGACTTGGATTGTGAGTGATACGTAGTGATATTGATGAATATTGTAGGTTGAGTATAACAGTTCGACAGGTTTAAGTCTGTGAGAAGTAGTATATATACATGCTTGATAAGTTATTCCTTTTTCCTTTTATACATTTATTTCCTGTTAATACATTTTATTTCAACCTATTTATCCCCAAACTCACTAACGAATGACTTGTCAAACGACGAATCAATAATCAATCTCTATGGACACGATACGATATAACCTAAATATCACCCGATAAATTAATAACTTACTTTTTGCTTGCTGCAACAACAAAGAGCTCCATTCAACAAGAGTTTTATGGGTTCCATGTCTTTTGCTGAAGCTGTTATCAACAAATTTCAGGGGTTCCGTCAGGAGGAAGCAGTGGTTTTCAATTTCTCGTCTAGGAAGGAGGACAAAGTGAGATTGAAGAATGCTTTTATCGGGGAGGTGATTAACCCAGGCATGACTTATAATATGCATACCATCTTTGAAATATAGGGCTATTTTCCAGTCAAGGTAACTCCTCTGGGTGCTAGGTTGTGTCTTCTGGAAGAATCACAATTGGGCGATATTCTAGATTTGATCACTGAAGGAAAATCTTCGTGAAAACAATGGTTCCACGATATTAGGTCCTAGTGAAAAAATGATGTTGATTAAGATAGAGTCACTTGGATTTATGTTTATGGTGTTCCTTGCCAAGCCTGGAGTTTGGCTTTCTTTTAATCTCTTATTAATTCCACGGGTACCTATGCTTGTTCTGACGAAAACACGTTGAAAGTTATTAGTATGGATATAGACATGATCATGGTGAGAGTCCCATTTTATTTTACCATGAAGGAGTCTTTGAAGGTGTTGATTGATGGAGTTTATTTCACTATTTTATTGAGGGAGGATACTTACAGTATTTTGCGCATTAATTTGGGTATGCCAAGTCATAAGGTGTTAGAGAGTGTCTCATCTGAATCGGAGAAGGGGTGGACTTACCATGACTCCAGTGTAGACGGTGATGATGATAATGGTAGTCATAGATTTGATTTGATTCAGGAGGAAAGGACTGGACTAAGGTAAGGGATAACTTGAGGGGGTGAACAGTAAATGAGGTATATCGAGGAAGACGATAGGGAATGTAGATAAAGTAAAGTCTAGGGAAGTAGAATGGTTGGACATTAATGGAACTTTTGATGATGTGATTGGTTTGGTAAAGGAGGTGTCATATCATAACACGTGTAGTAGTGTGAATAGTCTTAAAAGGTCATTTTTGTCCGGTTCCAAAGGAACTAGGGTTAAGGGCTCTTTAGTTTCCTCTTCCTTACCCACGTGCAATAACCATGCAGATAGAAAGAGTGTGGCAAACAATATGAAATTCAAAAGTTTTTTTGAAGTGGGTGGGCTTCTAAAAGCGAAAATGTTTCTCCCTAAGAAGAAACGTATGCGTGTAGTTAAATTTAAGAACAACGATCCAGGCCCTTTAGGTGGCCAAGTGAAATCTTTTATCTCTCTTCCTTCGACTCCTACTTGGTCGAAATAGGATGGGAATTCTTCTGTAAATATCTTTTATGGTGAACAGTCTACAGAATCAGACATAGTTAGGTGCAATTTATAGAAATGGGAGAATTTGGATTCTAACTTGGGGGATAAATTATGGAAGGCTATGTCTAATCTCGGAGTAATGGCAGTGGAATCGAAGAAGGATTATAAACGACGAATTCAAGAGATGGAAAAATGGTAAAATCATAAAGTTATGAGAGAATGAGATAAACATTTTGCTTCAATGATTTTAGGATCTTTAAGCATTAGAGGGGGAGGCAGCAAGTTAAACAGTAGAAGAATAAACCATAATACCAAGAACGACAATGCATACATGTTTCTCATTCAAGAAACAAAATTAATTTCCTTGCATGATTCTGTGGCTAGAAGTTTATGGAGCAACATAAAAGTAGATTATTCCTTTTTTGATTTGGTTGCTCGGTTCGGGGGCCTTTTGATTCTTTGGGAGGTAGATAACGTTGAATTTCTTTGTAGTTTTAAAGAAGAAGGCTACTTGGGAGTTAAGGTCAGATGGAAGAACTTTTTATACTATATTGTCATAGTGTATTCTCCTTACTCCCTTATTTTAAAGCATTCTTTATGGATTTCTTTGTTGGAGTTAAAAAAATGTCCATTATGATGATGAGTGGATTTTTGGTGGAGACTTTAATGCCGTCAAACGTCTTAGGGAGAGAAAAGGGAGGTCCTTATGGAGTAGAAATTTTGAATAAAGGGAGTTTGCTGATTTTATAGGTGAAACAAATTTGGTAGATATCTCGTGCAAAGGTAATAAGTTCAGTTGGTTCAGTGGAGATGGGAAGGCGAAAAGTAGGATTGACAGTTTACTTAGTGAATATAGGATCATTAGTAGATAGGGTGGCATTCGAAAACATTGGGTTGATAAATATTTCGGATCATTGTCCAATTTGGTTGGTGGTGGATAGAGCGGATTAGCGGCTGAGACTTTCAAGGATAACAACGAATGGTTTACCAACACATACTTCATTCCTTTTGTCGAGCAAGAATGGAAGAAGTTAGTGTTAGTAAGAAGATGCGATTATGTTCTTAAGAATAAATTAAGGATGCTTAAAGATAAACTTAGATGGGAGAATGCTAAGGTTTTTGGGAGGATGGATTTGGAGGTATAAGAGGATGTTAGGGAGATGAATGAGGGGTATGATTTGTTTGGGGAAGATAGCTTTTCTTCGAGGGACGTGGCTTTGGAAATAAAAGAAAAGATACATGTAGGTTTTGGTTTAATCTCATGATTAAGGAAAATATTCTCATCCAAAAATCTAGATTAAAGTGGCTTAACGACGGGGATACCAATAACATGTTCTTTCATAGAGTTATGAAAGATAGGAGGAGGTCTAATTTTACCGGTTACATAAACACGAGTAGAGGGACAGTGGAATCGGTGAAAGAAGTGAAAAGTTAGGTTCATAATCATTTTTCTGAAAAGTTTATTGAATTGGACGGGAGTAGGTTGGTTTTAGAAGGGATTCACTTTAAATCTTTAAATCAGGCTAAAAGATCTTTTCTTGAAGTTCCATTTTTGGAGAGTGAGATTAAGAAGGTGGTGTGGGTTGTGAGGGGTCAAAAAGTCCGAGACGTGACTATTATTCCTTCTATTTTATTAAGAAATGTTGGTCCTTTCTTAAAGAGGATTTTATTAGTTGTTTCAAGGGATTTTATGTCGGAGCTATTTTATCAAAATTGATTATTTATTCTTTTTTGACATTGATCCCGAAGTCTAATTCATCGAGGTTAGAAGATTATAGGCCCACATGTCTTGTTGGTTGTATTTACAAACCTATCTCCAAACTCATGGAGGCTAGGTTTAATATGTTTTTGAGTTCTATTGTCTCTGAATCTAAAAGTGCTTTTGTTCCCGGTAGACAATTTCTAGATGGTGTTTTGGTGGCTAACAAAGTGGTGGAATTTGCAAACAAGGAGGGTAAGGGGTGTTTACTTTTCAAAGTCGACTTTGAGAAAGAATACGACAAAGTTAGTTGGGGCTTTCTCCGTTTCATGATGAGGAAGATGGGTTTTAGAGAGATGTGGATGAATTAGAGGAAGGCGATGCTTTTTTCTAGTAAAATGCCGGTTTTGGTTAATAGAAGTCCTACGAAGGAATTTACGGTTGAGAGGGGGTTGAGACATGGGGATTCTCTTTCTCCTTTTCTTTTTGTTCTTGTGGTGGAAGGATTAAAGGGTATGGTTAATAAGGCGGTGGAGGGTGGAGATTTTGCAGGTTTTAGCACTAACGATAAACGTTTTATTGACATTCTTCAATTCGCTGATGACACTTTATTGGTGGGGTTCTGTAGTTGGAAGCATATTTGGGCAATTAAGTCAGTGTTAAATGGGTTCGATCTTGTGTTAGAGTTAGGCATTAAATTTCATAAAAGTAAGTTAATTGGCATCAATATTAGTTCTCACTTTATGGAGGTTGCTGCTACTTTTCTCTCTTGTAGGTTGGAAGGAAAAAATTTCATTTTTCTCGGAATTCCTATTGGTTCTAATCCAAGAAGGATCTTGTCGTGGAATTCACTTCTATCAAAGTTTAAGAATCGACTAGTGAGTTGGAAGGGGTGTTACCTTAGTCTAGGTGGTATGATAACTCTCCTCAAATTAGTGTTATATAGGCTCCCTATTTTTCTTCTCTCTTTTTACAAAGCTCCGGTGAAAATCACTAAAGAGATTACTAGGTTGTAAAGTAGTTTTCTTTGGGGCGGTTCGGAGGATCGTAGAAGGATTCATTGGGTGAATTGGAAGGATGTTTGTCTTCCCACCGACAAAGGAGTTTTTGGTTTAAGAAGGATTTGAGATTTTAATGTGGCTCTTCTTCACAAGTGGTGGTAGAGGATTCTTATAGGGTCGAAAGCTTTGTGGTTCAAAGTTTTGAAGGCTCGTTACGTGGATATCAATATGCAGGTAGTAAATTTGGGGAGCTATCAAAATAGGAGGACTCCTTCTTCTTCTTGGTGGAAATATGTTGTTTACTTAGAGAGGAAGTTTTAGGAGGAGGTCTTCATTAGGAACTGTAGGTTTCCTATCAGAAATAGTTTTACCTCTTCCTTTTGGCATGTAGTGTGGGCGCCAAATTGTAGTATGAAGGAAATTTTTCCGCTTTTGTATTATGTTTCTCTTTTGCAGGATGTTTCAATAGCCGCCATGGGCAGTTGAAGTGAAGGCATTTGGTCTTAGAGAGATTTCGAGATTCCGCCTCTCGTTTTATCTGTTATGATCTTTGATGTGCAGGCGCTTTCCATTATGCTTCTGTCGGTTAGCCCATTAGAACTTGTTAAAGACAATATTTCTTGGCCAAGGAATATCGAAGCGGAATTTTCTGTTGGTTATTTTTACTATTTGATAAGTAGGGACCATATTCCACAAGGTCCATCAAACTGCTTTGATAAGGCTCTTTCTTCGGTTCGGAAGATAGAGGTTCCTCATAAAATCAAGGCTTTTGGATGTAAATGCTTCATCAACAAATTATCGACTAGAGACTAATTATTTTTCAGAGGTATAATCGCTTACTCTAGAGATTTTACTTGCATTCTGTGTAATGTTGTTAGTGAATCTTTCGATCACTCTTTATTGCGGTGTTGTGTTTCAGTTTTTGTGTGAAATGAGGTGGTGGATTGAATTGGTTTTGATGATTCTCTGGCTGTTGGTCTCATGGAGATCTTTTTGAGATGGAGTTCTTTTTGTATGCTTAAGAAAGTGAAACATGGAAAAATAGGTTGTGTTTGGTTGGCAACCGTTTGGAACATGTGGTTATTAAGGAACGATATAATTTTTAGGAATGAGGATTGAAACGTTTTAGACGTGGTTTGGAATGTCATGACATTGGTTTGGAGATGGTCTTTCATCAGAAATATTACACATTCCAATTGTAACTTCTATGAATTTAGCAAATCATCCTCTGTTTTATTTATCTTATGTTATAATTGGAGTGTAATCTTTCTTTTGTCGAGTTTTTCCTCGCTTTTTGTAACCGGGATTGAGAATCCTTAGTTCTATCATCAATAAATCTTGCATAAAAAAATTAAAAAAGTCCCAATTAACATTGATTCTTATTCTAAAATGTGAGTTTTATTCCCCTATTTTAAAAGCTAACTTTTTGGTCTATAAACTTTACCTCACTCGGGATTTTGTTGGCCTCCCTCTAGTTTTGCATATGTGGCACCCTTATTAATGACATGACATTGTTACAGTAACTCCATGTTAGATGAATACATATTGTAGGGTATTACTCTAATAGTGTCATATCATATATAAGGGCACCACGCATGTAAAACTAAAGGGGCCCCAACAAAATCCCGAGTGAGGTAAAGTTTAGGGACTAAAAAATTAGCTTTTAAAATGGAGGGACTAAAACTCAAAAAAACATAAAAATAGGGGAACCAAAAATACATTTAACCCTAACTTTATTTTACCCAAATCATAATACTGAATCATTCTTATTTATTTTATTATTATATATTTAAAGAAATAACTAACATTCATTGAATCCAACGAAATCAATTAAGTTGAATTAAATAATAAGAAATTAATAATAAAATTATATAAAAATTAAAAATAAAAAAATTATACTTAATTTAGTAAAGAGGGGATGTTTTTAATCCAAAATTAAGTTGTTAAGACTTACTACATATTTTGACCATTAAGTTGTAAGTTTGGCCTAAACAGATCATCCAAATACTTCACATACATCATACATAAGTTGTCCAAACATAAAAACAACTTCTGTAACATCATTATCACCATCTTCCAAATTCAAAAACCTTGTCTTGCAAGTTGACTTGGTTGGGAAGATTCAAACACTTTCAGCACAAAGTAAGGGTTGGAACAACTTCAGAGAGGTCCAAGGAAGCTCAATCAATCACCACGTTGCAACCGGAAGCATCCATACATGTTCTAAGTTTTCACTTCAAGAGGTAAATTTTCTCAAACTGTAATATCCTTATCCATACATCATTTTCTTTCATTTTCAAAAGGATAAAACATGACAGAACGGTGAGGAAAAGTGCAATTCAGAATTCCAGAAAAAATGTTTTAGGAGCCTTGGCACGGATCGTGTCAGGGGATAAAGTTGGAAAAAGAGGCAGGACAGAGGCTGACACGGGTGGCCGTGTCACACGACACGACCCGTGTCAATTTAGCTGGATGGAAAAACTTGGCAACGAGGCAAGGCAGATATGGACACGAGTGCCCATGTCACACGACACGGCCCGTGTCACACGACACGGCCCGTGTCACACGACACGGCCCGTGTCACACGACACGGCCCGTGTCACACGACACGGCCCGTGTCACACGACACGGCCCGTGTCACACGACACGGCCCGTGTCATTTGAGTTGGATGAAAAGCTTGGCAAAGGGAGCAGGGAAGATGCTGACACGGGTGCATGTGTTCGGTGACACGGCCCGTGTCAGCCTAGACGCTAGAAATCCTGATTTTGAGATTTTTTCTTTAATTTTGGATCATTAAGGGTACATTGGACATTTTGTATTGCTGGGAGATAACCTAACACCATACAACTTTTTCTAAACAAAACACCAAAAATATTTTCTAAATACTTAGAATTCTTTAGATTTTTAATTAATTTAATTTTCATAAAATTGAATAATTTAACCATACCTTATTTTATTTTTAAAACTTTAAATTGAGTTAGAGTTAGGCCTAAACTTTTACTTCACATTTCAAATTTTTTCTTCTAAACAAAAAGAAATAAAAACATCTTTTTAACACTTGGAAATATTTTATGGTTTCTCAAAATATTTTCCCCTTTTCACCACTTTTGCACATTTATTTTCACATTAATTATGTAATTGCTTATGGATTGTAATAGTTTAATTAGGGTTTATTGCTTTCCTCCCCTCATTCACAAACTTGTACCCTCCATTCCCAAAGCGTTGTAATAGCGTAGGACATTTAAATTCCTCAATTTATCATTTTCCTTATTATTTTTAGTAATTAGGATTTGTATGGTAAGATTTAAAATTAAACATTAGAAAACCCTAATTCAAGACAAATAATTGAATCAAACATACTTTGTACACATGCACCTCTAGGGTAACCCATACTTGTTGCCTCAGATAAAAACAGTCATGTCCCTCGAACGTGGGACGCTTTAGAAAAAGACCCTCGATGAAAAGATCATAGTCCCTCGATGACCCTTAGATGTTGCCTTTGGTAAAACGATCTTAGTCCCTTACGACAATTTCTAAAACATCTTACAAGTTGCCTTCTATGATTGTAAGATGGCCCACGCCTGTCCCTCACATCCAATGATATGGCTCCCAACCAACCAATGGTAAAGTAACATTATCTAAGGGAGGGGGAAAAGAACAAAGACTTTTTGAGTAGGTAGATTGTTCGTAATTGCTTGCTCACGAACCAAAACAATCTTTACACCTCACACTTTCAAAACACATTCCAAAAATAAACACTTTGTATACATTCTCAACGATACGAGAATCATTACAAAATTGCCTTACATTGGAATTTTCAAAACATTCATTTTCAAAAAATATTTTCAAAACAAACATTTTCTATACATTCTCTAACGATACGAGAATCATTGCAAAATTGCCACACTAAGGCGTTTTCAAAATATTTCCAAAAACAAACATTTTGTATACATTCTCAACAATACGGGAATCATTACAAAATTACCATTTTCAAAACATCTTCAAACATACACAAAGCATTTTCAATGTGAGCTAGCAATTAAGAGCCCTTAGATAACTATGGATGAAAAGGGCGCTAACACCTTCCCTTTTCAAAACCAACCCCCCGAACCAAAGAAAATTCTCAAAAGGTCTTTCCTGTTCTTTTCACCCTTTCCTTTATTGGATAAAAGAAAAGTCAGTGGCGACTCTTGCTATCCGCGACATTTGCGATAAAACGCAAAACACCAAGTTAGTTCTCCCACCGTATTACAGAACTAGCGACTCTGCTGGGGATAATATTACTAAAAGTGGGGTTATCTTAAGAGCTAGATCACCTTTATTTATTTACTTGTTTGTCTTGTATGCTTTACATTTTGGGTTATGCTTGGGTTTATTTCTTATATAGATCCGATACCCGGATCTAAGGCATTTTAGGTAAGTAGAAATACATCGTAGAGACTATACGGTGTAGACTAATATGGTTGAAGTAGTGGCTACGTTAGTGTGACACATTTGTTGGAACCTGTGTCCCTTGAGTTGAATCAAGGAGAATGCAGGTCCGTTGTGTGGTATTATAACGCACTAACTGACTGTAGAACCTTAGTTGACAAACTTGGCCTTAGAAAGTAGTGAGATAGCTGGCTTTGGTGCAGACTGAAGTTGGTTGATACTCTATACTACACTCATTGAGATCAAACTTTCGGAATATTTCGGTCGCAGTTCGATGCATGTGCTAAAACAATGCCCGATGAAGAAAGATTAAGGATATTGAGATTCCTAGAACCCGATTACTTCTTTTAGGACAGGCTGAACCAACTAAAACTTCAAGAGGGTACTTACCTATAAACCCCATGCAAGCCTAAACCTAAGGCCTTGTATGCTTTGTTTGCGTATGATTATTTGTTCACAACATCATAACATCATGACATCATGCCATATCATTTTTACTAACCATTTCAAGGACCTAAGGATTTATCTTTATTCTGTTTTGTATATTATGGCCTCCGCTCGCAGAAACACAATCCGAATTGGCTTCGTAAAGGTGCATTCTCAACTCAAGGAGTTAGTATAAAGGATTCCTGAAAGCTCTCCCTTCACCAAAAAGCATGGCCGACTACTCAAATTGGTTACTTTAGGTTTTGAAGAAGAAATGATGTGTGTGCTCTTTCAGTTCTTTAACCTTGTACAATATTGTTTCACCTTTCCCAATTATCAATTGTTGCCCATAATGGAATAATTATCTCAACTATTGGGAGTACATGTTCTTGACCAAATACCCTTCACCGGTTAAGAGAAAGATCCCAACCTGAATAAATTGCATCAGCCTTACATTTGAAGTGGTCTGACATTGTAGTTAATTGGGAAACAAGGAGTGGAGTCATGGGTTTTCTAGCTAAATTTTTGTTAGAGAAGGCTCGACTATTTATGGATGCTCTAAATTTTCAAGCTTTTGAAGAAGTCTTGGCTCTTCTAATATATGGTTGGGTATTTTTCCCTAATCTGTACCAACTCATAGATGTGAATGCGGTCAAAATCTTCCTTTCTCATAACCATCTGCCTACTTTACTCGGAGACATTCTGAATTCTCTTCACACTCGTACAATGAGGAGGAGATGGGCTCTTATGTGTTGCATAATGTTTCTATCTAGGTGGTTTATTTCTCACCTTCCTCGATCATTATTTAAGAATGAACAAGGCTTGGGGTGGTCTCAAAGGATGATGTCGCTCTCTCATTCGGATGTTTATTGGTGTTCTAGATCTCTGAAAGATGTCACTATCATTAACCGCCATGGTAAATTCCCTAATGTTCTGCTCCTTGGCATTAGGGGAGGTATTACTTATAACCCTTATCTGGCTCTACGACAATTTGGTTACGCTCGAAGAGATGGTCCTCATGACGTGCTTATCCAAGGCATTATGTTCGACTACGAGAATGATGTTCAAGATTATCATCAAAGGTTTGTACGAGCTTAGGGGATGGTAAACAAGATCGATAGCAAGACTTTGGGACATAAGAACTCTATCCCTTTGGAGCCTTATCTCAAATGGGTGCGAGCTCGTGATCAAAATCTCATGATGCCATATCTAGCTATCCTACCAATAATTGTGGAGCCTGTTGCTGAAGGGGATATTCCTTATACCATTCTCCATCCTGACATGCCTACTGACCTCGAAGAGTTGCAGAAGTCCAGGGTTCAACTCAAAGGAGAATGAGATACCTTTGAAGCTCGATTCTAGACAACTGAGAAGAAAGTGTTAGATCTCACAAAGCAACTTCACGAGGAGCAAAGCCTGAACGCATACATCGACACATAGAGGAAGCTTCTTTGGGAGAATTGATTCTTAAGTATTAAGTCTTAAGAGTTTTTGTTTTGTTGTCTCTTTGAGACCTTTTTGCTTTTCTATTGTATGCCTAAGGGGAAATTGTAATTTTTTAACTTATTAATGCAATTGTTGTTTCTATTTCCTTTTTGGCTAGCAAATTTAAATCTCTTAAGGTCCTTGAAAAAATTCCATCCACATATCATGCATCATTTCATAAGCAGTTCTTCCAATACATGTTTCCTCATCTATTTACTGTTTATTTCAGTATAAGATGGCTCTCGAGCAAACCGTCAAAGATCTGCAAACTCAACACACATTGTTCCAAGAGACACTCCTGAACTTAGCCAAAGGACAACAAGAGATGATGGCGCTTCTCGTCACAAAGAAGAAGACTAAGAAATGGGTTGTTATCAACATGGGAAGGAGGTTCAAAGTTCCTTCCCGACTGGATCAAACTGAAGATGTCTCCTCCCAAGAAGATGACAATCAAGACGAGGATGTTAGAAGCACCAGGGCTGGGGTGGAAATAATAAGATTTCTGAGGATGAAGACTACTCCGAAGAGCAGTACCCACCGACGGATGACAAATACAAACAATTTGAAGACCGAATCAAGGTTGTGGAAATCTAAACAGTGCCTGGTTTGGACTTTGGAGACTTAGGTTTGGTCCCTGGGGTGGTCATTCCTCACAAATTCAAGGTTCTTGTATTTTCTAAATATGATGGGATCTCTTGTCAAAAACTCCATTTAAGGTCATATGTCTGAAAGATTCAACCGGACACCGCCGATAGGAAGCTATGGGTTCATTTCTTCTAAGAAAGTCTATCAGGAACACAATTGGAATGGTTCTATAAACTAGAAGGGACTAATATCCACACATTGGAGGATTTGGCCGCTGCCTTCTACAGACAATACCAATACAATGTTGACCTTGCACCAACTCGTGTGCACTTACAGAGTATGACTATGGGCTTGAATGAAGGATTTAAAGAGTATGCCCAGAAATGGAGGGACTTGGATGGAAGGGTGCAACCCCCTTCGATTGACCGAGAATTAGTGGACATGTTCATGAGCACTCTGTCTGGTCCATTCTTTAATTTGATGATCGGGAGTTCTTCGTCAGGGTTTACTGAGCTAATTTTGACTGGAGAATAAGTTGAAAGTGGAATCAAAAGTGGGAAGATCCCAATAGCCTCAACCTCTAATACTGTGAAGAAACCATTCGTTGATAAGAAGGAAACTAATGCTGTTTATGGACAAAAGAGCCGTATCAAGAATGATCGTCATCAGTCGGTAGGAGCAGTATTTATTTCTAATGCGACCTCAGTTCAACAATTACAATAATCAAACAATCAGCAAAGGCCAGACGCCCCGAGGAGGCAGTTCACTAGGATCAACATGCCATTGTCTCAAGCTTTACAACATCTGTTGAAGGCATATTTAGTAACACTACGAGATCCTCGTCCTAATCCTAATATTTCCTCTCCAAAATATAATACGAACATGAAATGCGCCTATCATTCAAATAGTCTTGGGAATGACACCAACAATTGTTAGGCGTTGAAGAACAAGATCCAAGATTTGATTGATAACAAAGTGATTGAGTTTGACCCTCCACAGAACCCTAATGTGATTACCACACCCATGCCCAGTCACGGTAAAGGTGTCAATGCCATTGATGATATCTCATTTGTCTCCACCATCAGCGATTTGACTATTCCCTTAATGATCATTAAGAAGAATCTGTTGAGATCCAATTTATTTTTGGGCTGACTTGATAATTGTTACCATTGTTCTTCCCAAAGTAATGGATGTATATGGCTAAAGAAGGGTATTAAACGCCTGATTGATAGCCATGAAATTTTTTTAGAGAAAACTTCGTCCATGAAGATTTTGCATGAAAATATATCCCAAGAACTGAGACTTGAAGATGTTTCCATAATCACAATTTCCAATAATCCTATAAGGATAACCTTTATAGGCCCTATAAGGATTCCTACTGAGCCGATGGTGGCTCCCTTGATCAACACCACACTGGGGCCAGTCCCTTATTCCTCTAACAAAGTTGTTCCCTAGAACTATGGGGAAGAAGTTTATTATCATGGTGTCAAGCAAGAGCCATGGATTACTAAAAATGAAGTTCCTGAAATTGCAAACATTGTCGGAACTAATAAGGTCACTAGGACATGAAGGGTCTTCTCTGCGGAGATCTATCCTCCAACAACTACTACAACACTTGTTCATATTCTTGTTGCTGGGTCAACTGTTGATGCCCAGGGCAAAGAGAAAGTAACCGAGCCTGCCCAGATGGAGGCGCTACCCAAAGATGTTACAATTGAAGACCCTTCTAGACAAGAGATGGAAGAAATTCTGAAGATCATTCATAAAAGTGACTACAAAATAGTTTAGAAACTGCGGTATACACCCTCAAAGATAGCCATGATGTCCTTGTTATTATGCTTCGGAGCACATGCCCAAGCTTTGTTGAAATTTATGAAGAATGCCCATGTACCACAAGAGACCACTGATGATCAATTTGAGAATTGTGTTGCAAGCCTAACTGATGATAATGGTTTGGGCTTTTCTGATGCATATTTAACTCCGACAGGGAAGAATCGTAACAAGGCCCTACACATCTCTATTGAGTGCAAATGCACTACTTTAGTGCCTGTGTTAGTTGATACAGGTTCCTCCTTGAATGTATTACCAAAAGGTGCTTTGGATAGACTGGATTATGATAGGCTGATGTTGAAACCTAGCGATATTGTGGTAAGAACCTTTGATAGTTCAAAAAGAACGGTCCACGGAAAGGATGATCTTCCGATCAACGTGGGATCTCAAGTCTTCAATTCAAATTTCTATGTAATGGATATCCTCCCTGCATATTCCTTCTTTCTCGGACGCCCATGGATTCACGGGGCAGGTGCGATTACCTCTACGTTACATCAAACGCTAAATTACCAAGTGAAAGGGAAGATTGTCACAGTCTGTGGAGAGGAAGAATATATGGTCATACATTTGAATTCTTTCAAATATCTTAAAATGAATGGTGAATTCATTAAAACTCCTTGTCAGACATTTGAGATAATTCCCCCGATGATTACTGTTGCTAAAGCTACCATTCCCGAGATCTCTAAAAACCCACCGAGAATGGCCTCCTTAAAGGATGCTAGGGCTGAGGTAGAAGATGGAGGTTGCACTATCTGGAGACAGCTTCCTGATATCCCCTACAAATCTAACAAATTTGGATTAGATTTCACTTCAAAGGCTCAAAAAGAGGTTCGTCGTGTTTGTGCTGGAGGACCACCTTTCCGTATTAGCAATAATGAAGTCAATGCTCTGGAAGACACTGATAGTGAGGGTAGCTTTAACGACTGGATATTCCCAACTACTAGTAGTTGACTCAACAATTGGAAGGCCAAAGACTTTGTATCAATCTCCTTTAGCCAGGAGTAATTTCTATTTCATATTGCTTTAAGAAGTTTATGTGTAATTTCTTTTAAAAACTATGACTTTAAACCTCGTGCCTTGCCTAGGGTATAGTGGTCCATTTGTTAAGGGTTGTCATTTCCTATATCATATGCTCATTTGATGAAAAAATTGGACGATTTTGCATTCAAATTTTCCTCTCTTTGTCTTTCTTTTACTTTACTGCATTTTCAAACGTGACCTTACACGCACACACACACACACACGTTTGCAGATCCACATACACTCCAAATCATTGACAATAATTCTGCTATTACCATTTATGACTTCGAAAATCCAATCTATCAAGCTGAAGAAGATGGTGAAGAAGATTTTGAGATACCTAGAGAACTCACCAGACTCCTGATACAAGAGGAAAATGATATCCGACCGCATGAAGAGCCGGTCGAGGTGATAAACTTGGGTATCGAGGCAGATAAGAAAGAAGTCAAGATTGGCGCCAACCTGGAAGACATTGTCAAAAGCAGGATGGTTCAGATGTTTCACGATTATGTTGAGGTATTCGCTTGGTCCTACAAAGACATGTCAGGGCTCGATATTGATATCATGGTTTATCGTTTTCCAATGAAAGAGGGTTGTTCTCCTATCAAACAAAAAGTTCGTCACATGCGTCTTGATATGTCAGAGAAAATAGAGGCTGAGGTAATGAAACAGACCAATGTAGGTTTCTTGGCAGTAACGTCGTACCCCCAATGGGTTGCAAATGTCATTCTAGTGTCGAAGAAAGACGGTAAGGTCCGTATGTATGTAGATTACAGGGATTTAAATAGGGCGAGCCCCAAACATTACTTCCCACTGTCATATATTGATATCTTGGTTGACAACATTGCTCAACATAAGGTATTCTCCTTCATGGATGGCTTCTCAAGGTACAACCAAATTAAAATGGCGCCTGAATACATGGAGAAAACTACCTTTGTCACACAGTGGGGCACCTTCTGTTATAAGGTCATGCCTTTTAGGCTGAAAAATGCAGGCGCAACTTATCAACGGGCTATGGTAGCTTTGTTCCATGACATGATCCATCACAAGATATAGGTTTATGTGAATGACATGATAGAAAGATCACAAACTGAGGAAGAACACCTTGATCATCTACACAAGTTATTTGAAAGGTTGAAAAGTTACAAACTGAGGTTGAATCCAAACAAATGCACCTGCTGGGTAAGGTATGGAAATCTCCTAGGATTCGTTGTTAGTGGAAAGGGTATTGAAGTTGATCCAGCAAAATTCAAATCTATCCAAGAAATGCTAGCTCCCCATAATAAGAAAGAGGTCATAGGTTTCTTAGGACGACTAAACTACATTGTCCGATTCATTTCTTACTTAATTGCTACTTGTGAACCAATCTTCATGCTGCTGAAGAAAGACCAAGTAGTCAGATGGAACGATGATTGTCAAATGGCTTTTGATAAAATCAAGGAGTACTTACAAGAACCTCTGATGTTGATGCCACCAGTTGAAGGAAGACCTATGATCATGCACCTAACCGTGTTAGAGAATACAATGGGGTGTGTGCTGGGGCAGCATGACGAGTCTTGTTGAAAAGAGCATGCAATATACTACCTTATCAAAAAGTTTACCGACTGTGAAACAAGATATTCACTGCTAGAGAGAACTTACCGCGCTTTGGCATGGATTGCTCGCCGACTAAGACATTATATGTTGACTCATACTACTCTATTGATCTCTAAAATGGATCCCATCAAGTACATATTTGAGAAGCCAGCACTCTCCGGAAGAATAGCCCGATGGAAAATCATTTAAATAAAATATGACATCTAGTACACCACTCAAAAAGCAATCAAAGGAAGTGTACTAGCAGATCATTTGGCGCATCGAGTTATAGATGACTACCAACCTATGAACTTCGAATTCTCAGACGAGAATATCATTCTAATAGCAGATGGTGAAGAATTTGGACCGTATGAAGGACCTGAGCAAGGATCTCGATGGACTATGGTTTTTGATGGAGCTTCCAACACACTTGGTAACAGAATTGGTGCTGTGATCATTTCCCCATGAAGGTTTCCATATGCCCGTTACTGCCAGACTTTGCTTTGACTGTACAAACAATATGGCTGAATATGAAGCATGTATCTTTGGTCCTAAAGATTCTAATTACTTTAGAATAAAATTCCTGAGCGTGTATGGGGATTCATCCTTGGTGGTCAGTCAAGTTAAAAGAGAGTGGGATACAAAACATCCAAATCTTTTCCCTTACCGAGAACTTGTGCTAACCTTGATCCCGTACTTTGAAGAGATTACCTTTGAGCACATCCCAAGGGAAGAAAATCAGTTGGCAGACGCCTTAGCTACCATGTCATCCATGTTCAAGGTCAAATGGGATAACGAAGCTACCAGAATTACTGTCGAAAGATTTGGCGAACCAGCGCACTGCTATGAAATTGACACTGGGGGAGTAGAGGAGAAGCCTTGGTTTCATGAATTGAAAAGGTATCTTGAAGGTCAGGAATACCCTGAAGGGGTGTCAATCAACGACAAGAAATTCCTACAGAGGTTCTCTGTCAAGTTCTTCCTGAGCAATGGCATTTTGTACAAGTGCAACCATGATTCAACCCTGCTCCGTTGTGTGGACAAGAAGGAAGTCGAGAAAATTATGGAGGATATACATGAAGGCATCTTTGGTACTCACTCTAGAGGACACACTATGGCTAAGAAGATTCAGAGAGCAGGTTACTATTGGTCGACCATGGAAACCGACTGTCATCACCACTTGAGGACTTGCCATAAGTGCCAGATTTATGCTGATACAGTTCATGTGCCCCCAATACCTTTGAACCTCATGAATTCTCCTTGGCCATTTGCAATGTGGGGCATTGATATTATCGGAGAAATCAAGCCTACTGCCTCTAATGGACATCGTTTCATTCTCGTCGCCATTGACTACTTTACAAAATGGGTTGAAGCAACTTCATTTGCCTCAAATACCAAGAATGTGGTGGCTCGATTCATGAAGCATAACTTCATCTGTCGCTATGGAATCCTCGAGAGGATCATTACTGACAATGGTAACAACCTCAATAACACCATGATTACTAAACTCTGCACATAGTTCAAGATCAAGCACAATAACTCTTCTCCATACCGTCCAAAGATGAATGGCATAGTAGAAGCAGCCAACAAGAATATAAAGAAGATTGTGCAAAAGATGGTTGTGACCTACAAAGAGTGGCATGAGATGTTACCATTTTCTCTTCATGGCTATCGCACTTTAGTGTGAACATCAACTGGGAAAACTCCATTCTCTATGGTCTATGGCATGGAAGTTATCATGCCGATCAAAGTCCAAATTCCTTCTCTGAGGATTATGAAAGATGCAGACTTAGACGAAGATGAATGGATTCAGACTAGGTTGGATCAGTTAAATTTTATTGATGAAAAGAGGCTTGCGGCTGTCTGTCACGGTCAAATGTACCAGAAACGTATGACCAAGGCATTCAACAAGAAGATCAAGCATCGGGTATACCAGGATGGTGACTTGGTAATAAAGCACATCATTCTGCCACAAGGTGATCCCAGGGGATAATGGACTCCCACCTACGAAGTGCCATTTGTTATTGTGATACGGTTGCAAAACCGACTTTTAATACTGGTTTGCATTTTGTATTCACAAATGTCGCGGTGAGCAAGAGTTGCCACTGAATTTTATTCCATCCAACAAAGGAAAAGGAAAAAGAACAGAAAAAACCTTTTTCGAGATGTTTCTGAGTATGGGGGGTAGATTATAGAAAGGGAAGGTATTAGCACCCTTTATATCCATGGTTTTCCACGGGCTCTTAGATACTTGCTCATTTTGAAATTGCTTGTGTGTTCTTTCTTTGAAAAGTTTTGTTTTACTTCATTTTAACCCTTGTTTTTGTCCTCAAGAGTGTTACGAAGTTGTTTTTGAAAACTTTATTTGGAAAGTGTTGGTGTAAAAAAGTTTTTGTTTGTTTGAGCAAGTACTTAAGAACTAATCTACCTACTCGAAAAAGACTGTTTGTTTTCCTTTTAGACAATGCTATCCCATTATTGAGGAATAGGTAGCATCATTGTTGGAGTTTTGAGGGACGTTTGAAGGGATAAGTACAATCACAAAAGCAATGTTAGGAAATTTTAGTAATCATCCTAAAGCCTTAAAGATCTTTTTCTGAGGCAACATCCGAATGGGTCATTTTAGATCTTTCGGGGCTAGAGGACAACCACTAACAAACCTTATCCTTCATGACCATTTTCCAAAGGCAACCGGAGTGGAGTAAAACCTAAGAGTGAGCATGTGCAAGTGTATTTTTTTCGTTAATTATCTTTGCACAATTAGGGTTTTCTACTGTTTTAATCATTTATCTTTCACATGCAAGCCTATTATCCATACATCTAAACAATTAAATATCCGCGGAAATTAAAAGCAAGAAATTAAAATCCTAACTATTACAAGGCTTTGGGGAGGGGATTACATATTCAAAAACCCGGGAAAAATGATAAGCGAAATATTAAACTTAATTTAACTATTACAACTTGGGAGCAGTTACAATATTTAATAAGATTAAAGAAATTAAGGACGTGCGTGGCAATTTAAATGCGAGAAATGAATTATACGACCTAAAAATCTAATTGGAGAAAATATTTGTGTGGTTTTTTTGAGGAAAAATTAGGTTAAGTATGAAATTAAACCCTAAATCTAATTATTTTAAATTATAATAAAAAGACATTAAATTACCCTAATTTAATTAAACTAATTAATTAATAAAATATTTATGGAAAAAATATTTTTGGTGTTTTTATGGTTTTTTGATTAAATAAAAAAAAATATTTTTGGTGTTATTAAAAAAACATAATTAATAAATAATAAGAAAAAGAATTAAAATAAAAAAGTAAGAATCTGGGCCTGTATGATAAGCAAATGGGGGGTGCCTTTCTGAATTTGTCCAGGCCCAATATACTGAGCCCATGCTTGCGCCAGATCCAGTGTATTTGTCTTTTGATAGTCTATCGTGGATGTTTGGATCTTGACCGTTTGATCCATATTGATGATAATTAAACCTCCTGGAGATGAGGATGCATGATGCCCTCCAGGGTGCGTTGAACACCTGATCTGTGGAAACTTATGCTGAAAAATAAAACCAAGGCCTGGGGATCAAACCCAGGCCCTCTGGCTTCACAACCATGCGCCTTACCACTACACCAACCTGCTTATTCATACATATATCCAAACGCAAATAATAAAAGGGAAATCCATGTGTTAAACCCAATCAATTAAACAAACGCCCACGTAAGCTAGTATGGGCCAATCATGTTATAATAATCAGCCTCGTCAGTAGTCAAACTTTATTTAAACTTTAACTCGCCGGAGAAGCGCTGGAGCCCTAGCTCCGGTCGTCTTCTCCGACCATCTCCTTCATCCAAACTCGCACAAACCTGCGAAAACAAAGATTAATTGGACCATACCCCCCTAATTCGAGGGTTGCAAATCCAACGGTGACCTCCTCTTGTCCTGAAACAGCTTGTAAACAATGTTATGAGAAAAATCGTGAGATGACGGTCATTAATGGCAAAGGACATTCCTGGGTGTTAGGTTCGCATGTCATACGTTTAAACACTCATAATCATCAATAGAAACATATGTATGCAAGCGATATGGATTAAAATTAAGTGCTATGCGATTTTGAGAGTATAGAAAGTTTACCAATCGGAGAGATCATGTGAGGGAGTTCTTGCGTGTACTGGGATAATCTAACTGTATGGAACGCTTCCTGGAGTATTCTGAAGGAAGATTACATGCTTGTTCTGACTAGAAAAGAGCTAGAACAATTGATACAAGTTGCATTTTTTCCTTGAATTTTTGGAAACTTTTTCTTGGTCTTGAGGCAGCCTTCTCGTATACCTGTTATTTGGAATGGTTGTCCTTATGTATGATAGCATTCTAGGTCAACATATTTGGAGAAAATCCCATGCTTTGATGACAATATTTTTCTTTCAAGTTTTTGATTTTGTTTATTTTTGGAACAAATCCAATATTTACTCTCTTTCCACGATTTGCTTTGATCTTGCCAGCTTTTTCTGATTTCCAATTGATGATAAAAAGATTTGTAATGAAATCTTTTATTGCTTAGATGATTTATTTGATTTAATTTGATTTTTAAAGGATAAAAATCAAAATAAATTAAATAAATAAGACTAATAACACGTGGAAGGATGTTTGGGTCATGGACCATATTGGAAGTGAGGTGCAAACATAAAAAAGTTAGGCCCATTTGTCAAAAAATGCATTTGTGAGCACATTTGACTTTTGGCAATTTTCCAAAAATGGTTAACTTTGAGAATGCATAATTCTTCCCATTTTGACCCTAGAGAGGTGTTCTTGGACTTTTTAGAAAGCTTAGGATGTTCCTTAAATAACCCTTTTGGTCTCATCCAAATTGGGTCTTCCATGTTCATGTAAGAAGCTTTGACCCAAACGGTGTTTTTGTTGACTTTTCAAAAGGACCAATAATGTAGAAATTCATATCTTTTGATGAGTGCGTATTTTGAACTTGTGGGATGAAGATGAGTTGTAGGGAATTACATCCTCTTCAAAATGATACTTGGATGGAAAATTTCCGATAAAGTATGAAGAAGTTATGCTTGGTCAAAGTTTGGTTGACTTTTTCCTGAGAAACCCTAATTTAGCAACTTTTGGGTTTTGATGAATTTGGGGTATTCCTTGAGGAATCATGATCAAATCTTGATCAAATTATGGATATAACTTCAAAATTTTGATGTTGACCAAAAATCTTGAAGTTTGACTTTATGTGGGCCACAATTGACTTTTGACCTAATACAGTCGATTCTCAAGTATCTGAGCAGTTGACTGAGCAAACTTCTTGTGCAAGGCTTGAAATTTGACATGAATGGTCTTGAGAACATATTAGGACCATGGAGAGCATATGAGGTCTTTTGGAACTCAAACATCTTAATAAAAATCGAAACCCTAGTTTAAGGCTCATTGTCTTAGGAGGAGGATTTGTCTAGTCAATCCTTAAGCATCCTTGGGCAAATTGAGGACCTCAATGAACATGTGTTGAGTAAAATGAGAGGGAAAATTTTAGGGTGCAACAGCTGCCCCTGTTTAATCTTCTTAAAGCCAAGGATGTAGATTGGTTGGTTTTCCTTTCGTGATTTTAAGGTGGAAGATGATTGAACACTAGAGTGCCCAGAAATTTGTACTCGTATGAAGTGATACTTGATTTAGTGATATCGGGAATGGGCTTACAGATTCCATTTGGAAGTCGACAGAGAATCGTTGGAGATGGGCTTAAAGATGCCATCCAGAAAAGATATTGGTTGAATAAGAGATTTCTTCGCGAGAATTCTTGTACCTGCCGTTGAGGAGGACATCACCGGGGAATGTTGATTTAAGTCCTGGGAAATAGAGTATAGGAGCTTCATCTGTCCATTACTCAACTGGGGAATTAACTCCTGATTGAAGAAGTGGAAGTAAACTGCATATCTGGTCAGGGTCCAGGCTGCACAACGACTTACTGGGGGAATGTGAAATCGACCGTATTTGGTCGGGTACAGGTCTTTCAATGTTGTAAACTGTTGTCTGGAGATAAGAGAGAAGAAACCTGGATAGTAAGGTTATGAGAAGGAACCTGGGTCGTAGGGTTACCTCGAAATGAAAGGCTGGATAGTAGGGATATGAGAAGGAACCTGGATAGTATGTTTACTTCGAGATAAAAGCCTGGATAGTAGGGCTATGAGAAGGAACCTGGGTCGTGGGCTATGAGAAGGAACCTAGGCCGTAGGGTTACTTCAAGATGAAAGCTTGGATAGTAGGGTTATGAGAAGAAACCTGGGCCGTAGGGTTACTTCGAAATCAAAGCCTGGATAATAGGGTTGTGAGAAGGAACCTGGATAGTAGGGTTACTTCGAAATGAAAGCCTGGATAGTAGGGTTGTGAGAAGGAACCTGGATAGTAAGGTTATGAGAAGGAACCTGGGTCGTAGGGTTACTTCGAAATGAAAGCCTGGATAGTAAGGCTGTGAGAAGGAACCTGGATAGTAAGGTTATGAGAAGGAACCTGGGTCGTAGGGTTACTTCAAAATGAAAGCCTAGATAGTAGGGTTGTGAGAAGGAACTTAGATAGTAAGGTTATGAGAAGGAACCTGGGTCGTAGGGTTACTTCGAAATGAAAGCCTAGATAGTAGGGTTGTGAGAAGGAACTTGGATAGTAGGGGTACTTCGAAATGAAAGCCTGGATCATAGGGCTGTGAGAAGGAACCTGGATAGTAGGGTTACTTCGGAATGAAAGCCGGGATAACAGGGCTATGAGAAGGAACCTTGGTCGTAGGGTTACTTCGGAATGAAAGCATGGATAGTAGGGCTGTGAGAAGGAACCTGGATAGTAGGGTTACTTAGGAATGAAAGCCTGGATCGTAGGGCTATGAGAAGGAACCTGGGTCGTAAGGTTACTTCAAAACGAGAGTGTAGATTAGTTGACCCGTTTGGTTTAGGGAACTGAGTTTCCACTAGTCGTCCGCAGACGTGACCCGTATAACTGCTGGATTTGTTGAAGCTAATCGTCTTTCCTGAAAAGATAACAGGGTTAATTATGTGTGATGCATGAACTACATGGTGGAATGATGTTCTGAAAATAAATGAGATAATGTTGTATATGGTATGTATGCGCTTGTCATGATGTATGTACATGAAATGCTACCGGAGTATGTCCGGGTTTGGAAAAATAAATCCCTGACTGCTGTTGGAGATTTATGAATATTCCGTTAGGAAGAGATTCTACTTGAGAATAAAATCTATGGGGAACAAACTTAGAAAGTGAATCTTTATAGCAGAAGTAACGAGTTCTGTCGAGGATTGAGCCTCTGCATCCAGAGAAATAAACTCTGCTTGGGGGATGAAATTTACTATTTCGGGAAAGATGACATCAATGCTTTTGAATACTTTTACTATGTGGGGAGTGTATGTACTGCTGATTATGTTCTAAAGCTATCTCTGTCCCGATACCTGTTGGCGGAGTAACTGTCGGGTTTGGCACTTCTTGTTTTTGCCCCTGTTTTTGGAATTACGAGTAATTGTCTTTTGTTTCTTATGTAAATATTTATGAGCAGCAATCATTTTCAAATGCATATATCAAAAATAAATCATTGGACGTTCTTACGAAACAAAACAAAAAAAGAAAAACAAACTCAAAGTTTCTTGTGAAAAGAATTTTTCTTTGATTTCTGAAGTTGGCTTGTAATAGGAGTTTTTGTACAAGGAGGCTGACGCTCAGTAAGAGAGCGCCGTCGAAAAATAGTAACTATACAATTTGTGTAAAAAAAAACAGCTATGTGAAACAACCCCATTGGGTTCCAACTCTGCTATTACCCTTATATCCTCAAGCGTCTCATCACTTTGCTACTTGGTGGAAAGTTGATCAGATTGATTAGTGTCGTTTGAGCTTGATAGTCGATACGTAAATCTGGTCACAAGATGATCCAACGAGACATAGTGATACGCTTTATACCCATAACGTTTTCCTGGACCGCCCTTTCAGGTTTTCAGTCCACCGAGATACCCTTTTTTGCCCAAGTCACCCTTTCAGGTTTTTGACTTGCCGAGTGTACAGATTTTTTCTTTTCATCCCTTACTTTTTCCCGAACCCTTTTGGTTCACCGGGAAGCCCTTATTTTTGCCTAGGCCAATCAACCTAGCGGGTCTTTTGATTAGGCGTAGTATCTTTTCACTATGTCTGCATTGACATGGTGAGGAAGGTCGTCACTGTAACACCCGTAATTTAATTAATTATTTAATTAAATTATTTTTGGAATATTGGAGAAGATGCGTTATGGTTAATTGGATTTAATTATTTTATTAAGTGGAGAAATAATATTAGAAGTATGATATTATTTTGATGTGGGCTTGTTTTAAAGGAATATAAGTAATAAGGGGGTGTATTAGTTTTAAGCCCAATAAGGAATAAAGATAAGAATAGCTTATTTTATTATTGTTAGAAGAATAGAAAGAAGAAGCAGTAGAATAATAAGGGTTGGAAAGAAGAACGTGAAGTTGTTGGAAAAGAGGAAAACGACAGAACGAGGTTTCAACCGGAAGTTATAGAGTGATCTTCAATCCAAGGTAAGGGTGGGGTTATAACTCTATAATTGGGTTCATGATGATTGGTATGTGGGGTTAGAGGTGATTGTTGTCTTGTTCATGAATTGAATGTATATGATGTTGTATGATGAAATTGATGAATTTTAGATGAATAATGATGTCCCGATGCGGCTTAATTGACGTAGAATTATAGGATAATTGTAAGTGATGATTATCTATGATTAGATTAAGTTTTTGGGCTTAAAGTATAGAACCCGTAATGAAA
Source organism: Vicia faba (assembly GCA_948472305.1). Classification (NCBI taxonomy): domain Eukaryota; kingdom Viridiplantae; phylum Streptophyta; class Magnoliopsida; order Fabales; family Fabaceae; genus Vicia; species Vicia faba. Next base: position 1,788,656,823 of record OX451736.1, read on the forward strand.
ACGCAAAGAATATCGCATAATTTATGCAGGATGTAACAGGATGCGTCGACCTCAAACATGATTTGTTGATACAAGAAGGTTGAGAGACTCAGGATGAGTCGACAAAAAGAGGTTTTACGTCAATACATGAGGACTTTTAGACTCAGGATGAGTCGATACGTAGAGGCATGTGTCGATACATGTTGTGTGTAAGACTCAGTATGATTCGATACAAGAGAGGATGCGTCGACTCATGTTGCAAATTCAGTGTAGTACGCGTCGATCCAAGACGTTTTGCGTCGACCCATGTTGTCTGGTTTTTGGCAGAATCATTTAGAAAATGTTGTAACTTGAGTTTTAGGATTCCGTTTGAGATGTCGTTTGAAACGTTGAATAGCTAACGCGATGAACTTTATTATAGAGGATTAAAATGAAGAATATGAAGTGTAATCCTAGTAGCCAATTAGGATTTATAGTTAGTTTCCGTGTTGATTGTTATGTTGGTTTTTATGCAGAATGATGAGGATGAGATGCTTAGAGGCTACTGTTTGATTAATAACAGTAGGAGTAATGTTAGTAATGATGTAAGATTACAGACATAGCAATATGAGTTACTGTCGTATTAATGTACAGCTGAGTTGTTGATGAGATGTTATTAATAATGTTGTGTTGATAATTTATGATGAATAAATGATGTTTGATTAATTATTATGATGATATGAGATATTGATGAAGAGATGTTGAGATGCTTTTGAGATGTAGGCCTTTGACCAATGATAGTGTTGTATTGAGATGTTGTTAATTGTGGTGTTGTTATTACATTCATGATTGTGTTGCATACATTGCATTTTGAGATAGAGCTTATGCTCGGTGAGATGGCCTGTATTGGCGAATATTGAGATGAAGGCTTATACTTTGTTGATGCCTCTATTAATTGGCAAATTTTTGAGATGGGAGTTCTGCTCCAAATGGTACAACATGCATTTGCATAGTATTGAGTCACATTATATGATTGTATAAAGAAGGGTGTATTGATGTTGTGATTGTGTATTATTGCCGTGATTATTGGTGAGTATGAGATGAAAAGTGGTGATGTTATGTGATCTAATTTAATATATTAATTATCATGCGCTTTATTATATTGTTAGATATCTCACCCCTTCTGTTTTAATGTTGCCCTTATGTTGGTAACGTGCAGGTAATCGAGAGTGAAGGTTGTATACCTTCAATAGTTGAGTCGGTGTCATTTCTCTGATATGTAACACTCGGGGGGATGAACGCTTGTTGCTTTTGATTAATGATTATTAAGTTGTTGAATTTTAAGTTGATTATTATTAAATTGTGTTATCTTGAAGTTTTTGTAATGAGGACACAAATGTTATTAAGAATTTCTGCTGCGTAGATGTTGAATTAATTAACTAAATATGTTATGATGATGGTTCATCCGATGTTTTAAAAGTGTTATATATCCACGATGAATGCAATGAATTTTAATAGAAGAATTTGTGGCATCCCGATTCGTTTGCATGAATGATTTTTATAACTCTGATTTATTTATATAATTCGTCGGGGTAGAATTGGGGTGTTACAAAGTTGGTATCAGAGCAAAGGTTGGTCCGACCTTGTCGTCGGGTCGTAGTTGTCTAACAATTGAGAATTGTTAATTTGAGTCCTAACCGTTGTTTATGTTTTAGTGGGAAGTTGAGATGGCTGGAAGGAATGATGTTGCACTTGCTGCTGCTTTAGAAGCAATGGCTCATGCGATGGAAAATTAGCCGAATGCTGACGGGAATGCTGGATCTCGTAGCTTGGCGACTTTCCAGAGAGAGAATCCACCTACGTTCAAGGGAAAGTATGATCCTGACGGAGCTTTGGACTGGTTGAAAGAGATTGAGAGAATCTTCCGTGTGATGGATTGCACTCCAGCGCAGAAGGTTCGATATGGTACTCATATGCTAGCAGTCGAGGCAGATGACTGGTGGCTAGAGACTTGACAGAAGTTGGAAGTTGCAGGTGAGAATGTCACTTGGGCTGTGTTCGGTAGGGAATTTTCGAAGAAGTACTTTCCTGAAGATGTTCGTGGTAAGAAGGAAATTGAATTCCTTGAGTTGAAGCAAGGGAATATGTCAGTTGTTGAGTATGCTGCCAAGTTTTTCGAGTTGGTAAAGTTTTATCCGCACTACGCTGAGGCAGATGCTGAGTTTTCTAAGTGTATCAAGTTTGAGAACGGGTTGCGCCCGTAGATCAAGAAGGTAGTTGGATACCAGAAGATACGTGTCTTTGCTGATTTGGTTGATAGTTGCAGGATTTATGAGGAGGATAATAATGCTCATTATAAGATTATCAGTGAGAAGAGGGGTAAGCACCAACAGAATCATGGTAAGCCTTATGATACCGTAGCTGGTAAAGGTAAACATAAAGTTGCTCAGAGTCAGAGGACTAGTGGGGGAGATGCTCCTGCTGGTGTGGTTTGTTTTAAGTGTGGAAAATCTGAGCACAAGAGTAATGTGTGTACTACTGAAGTGAAAAGGTGTTTCCGTTGTGTTAAGAATGGACATGTTGTGTCTGAGTGTGAACATAAGGATGTGATTTGTTTCAATTGTAGAGAAGAAGGGAACATTGGTAGTCAGTTTCCGAAACCGAAGAGGGCCCAGACAAGTGGTAAAGTGTTTTCTCTGGTTGAGGATCAGACGACTGCTGAGGATAGACTTATCAAAGGTACATGTTTCATTAATAGTACTCCTTTAATTACTATTATTGATACCGGTGCTATGCATTATTTTATTATTGCTGATTGTGTTGAAAGATTGGGTCTTGTGTTGTCTTCTTTTAATGGAGAAATGGTCGTCGCTACTCCAGCCAAGGGGTCGGTGACTACTTCTTTTGTGTGTTTTAAGTGTCCCTTGTCGATCTTCGATAGAGATTTTGCTGTCGATTTGGTTTGTTTACCGTTAAGAGTTTTGGATGTGATTTTGGGTATGAACTGGTAAAAGCATAACTGTGTTCATATTAACTGTTATGACAAGTCAGTGAAGTTTTCTACCCCTGAAGTGGAAGGATATGGTTTGTTGTTTGCTAGACAGTTGAGGAAGTTGATGCAACAGGAAGCACAAATGTTCTCGTTGATGGCGTCGCTATCTATAGAGACTCAAGCTATATTTGAGGAATTGCAGGTGGTGTGTGAATTTCCTGAAGTTTTCCCTGATGAGATTCCTGATGTACCGCCGAAGAGGGGAGTTAAATTTGCTATTGATCTTATACCTAGTACCAGACCTGTGTCTATGGCACCATAAAGGATGTCTGCATCTGAATTGTCAGAGTTAAAGAAGGAATTCGAGGAGTTACTTGAAAAGAAGTTTGTAAGACCAAATGTATTGCCGCGGGGAGCTCCAATGTTGTTAGTAAAGAAGAAAGATGGAAGTATGAGGCTTTATGTTGATTATTGACAGTTGAATAAAGTGACGATTAAGAACAAGTATCCGCTTCCAAGAATAGATTACTTAATGGACCAATTGGTGGATGCTCGTGTGTTTAGTAAGATTGATTTGAGATCGGGTTACCATCAGATTAAAGTGAAGGATGAAGATATCCAGAAGATGGCTTTCAGAACGTGTTATGGACATTATGAGTATTCGGTGATGCCTTTCGGTGTTACTAATGCGTCGGGAGTATTCATGGAATACATGAATCGTATCTTTCATACTTATTTGGATCGGTTTGTAGTGGTGTTCATTGATGATATTTTGATTTACTCTAAGTCAGAAGAGGAGCATGTTGAACACTTAAGAGTAGTATTGCAAGTTTTGAAAGATAAGAAGTTGTATGGAAAGCTGTCCAAGTGCGAGTTTGGTTAAAGGAGGTTAGTTTTCTTGGTCATGTGATTTCAGGTAGTGGCATTACTGTAGATCCATTGAAGGTTGATGTTGTGTTGCAATGGGAGACTCCGAAGTCAGCTACTGAGATTAGAAGCTTCTTGGGATTAACTGCTTACTATAGAAGGTTTATCCAAGGTTTTTCCAAGTTAGCACTTCCGTTGACTAAGTTGATTTGTAAAGGTAGAGCTTTTGTGTGGGATGTCCAGTGCAAAGAAAGTTTTACAGAATTGAAGAAGAGGTTGACGTCGGCTCCGATTTTGACGTTTCCTAATCCAGGAGAATCTTTTGTGGTGTATTGTGATGCTTCTAAGATGGGTTTAGGAGGTGTGCTTATGCAAATGGTAAGGTAGTTGCTTATGCGTCAAGGAAGTTAAGGACTCATGAGAAGAACTATCCTACGCATGATTTAGAGCTTGATGCAGTTGTTTTTGTCTTGAAGATTTGGAGGCATTATCTTTATGGTTCTAAATTTGAAGTGTTTAGTGACCATAAGAGTGTGAAGTATTTATTCGATCAGAAGGAGTTGTATATGAGGCAACAAAGATGGTTGGAATTGTTAAAGGATTATGATTTCAGTTTGAATTATCATCCAGGAAAAGCAAATGTGGTAGCTGATGCGTTAAGTCGAAAGACTTTACATATGTCAGCAATGATGGTTAAAGAGTTGGAAGTAATTGAGCAGCTCAGAGATATGAGCTTAGTTTGCGAGGTTACTCTGTGAAGTATTATATTGGGTAAGTTGAAGATTAATAATGAATTTCTAGACAGTATCGAAGAAGCTCAGAAGTTGGATTTGAAACTGGTAGATTTTATGGTTGGGATTGATCAGTCTGAGAATGGTGATTTTGAGCTAGATGAGCAAGGTGTGTTTAAGTTTTGTAACCGAATTTGTATTCCTGATGATGCTGAGATGAAAAAGGTGATACTTGAAGAGAGTCATAGAAGTAAGTTAAGTATTCATCCAGGAGATACAAAGATGTATCAAGATTTGAACGGTGTGTTTTGGTGGCCTGGAATGAAGAATGATGTGGCTCGATTTGTGTATGCATGTCTGACTTGTCAAAAGTCGAAAGTTGAACATCAGAAGCCTGCAGGGTTGATGCAACCGTTAGAAGTTCCAGAATGGAAATGGGATAGCATTTCAATGGACTTTGTGACGGGGTTTCCTAATACTTTGAGAGGAAATGATTCAATTTGGGTGATTGTTGACAAGTTTACGAAGTCAGCTTATTTTATTCCTATTAACATCAGCTTTCTAGTGTCGAAGTTGGCTGAGATTTACACTAGTGTGATTTTGAATTTACATGGTGTTCCTTTGTGCATTGTGTCAGATAGAGATCCAAGATTTACTTCTGATTTTTGGAAGAGTTTGCAAGAAGTGTTGGGTTCCAAGTTGAGGTTGAGTTCAGTGTATCATCCTCAGACAGATGGTAAGACTGGACAGATGATTCAATCGTTGGATGATTTGCTAAGGGCATGTGTTCTTGAGTAGGGAGTTTCGTGGGATACTTATCTTCCGTTGATAGAGTTCACTTATAATAACAATTACCATTCCAGTATAGGGATGGCACCTTTTGAGGCGTTATATGGTCGAAGATGTAAAAATCAGTTATGTTGGCATGAGTCTGGTGAAAGTGTAGTAGTTGGACCTGAACTTGTTCGTGAAATTACTGAGAAGGTGAAGTTGATTAGAGAAAAGATGAAAGCTTCCCAAAGTAGGCAGAAGAGTTATCATGACAAGCGAAGGAAGGATTTAGAATTTCAAACTGGTGAGCATGTGTTTTTAAGAGTTACACATGTGACTGGTGTTGGGCGAGCATTGAAGTCTAAGAAGCTCACTTCTCGTTTTATTGGACCGTATCAGATTTCGGAGAGAGTGGGGAATGTTGCTTAAAGAGTGGCTTTACCGCCTAATATTTCGAATTTGCATGATGTGTTTCATTTGTCGCAACTCCGAAAGTATATTTCAGATAAATCTCATGTGATTCATGTGGATGATGTGCAAGTACGGGATAATCTTACGGTGGAGACGATGCCTGTACGGATCGCGGATCGTGAAATAAAGACTTTAAGGGGAAAAGAGATTATTTTGGTTAAGGTGGTTTGGTTAGGAGCTGCCGGAGAAAGCATGACTTGGGAGTTGGAGAGCAAGATGCGAGACTCCTACCCTGAGTTGTTTGTTTGAGGTAAATTTTTGAAGACGAAAATATTCTAAGTGGGGGAGAGTTGTAATGCCCGTAATTTAATTAATTATTTAATTAAATTATTTTTGGAATATTTGAGAAGGTGCGTTGTGGTTAATTGGATTTAATTATTTAATTAAGTGGAGAAATAATATTAGAAGTATGATATTATTTTGATGTGGGCTTGTTTTAGAGGAATAGAAGTAATAAGGGGGTGTATTAGTTTTAATCCCAATAAGGAATAAAGAGAATAATATGTTATTTTATTTTAGTTAGAAGAATAGAAAGAAGAAGCAGTAGAAGAATAAGGGTTGGAAAGAAGAACGTGAAGCTGTTGGAAAAGAGGAAAACGGCAGAATGAGGTTTCAACCGGAAGTTATAGAGCGACCTTCAATCCAAGGTAAGGGTGGGGTTCTAACTCTATAATTGGGTTCATGATGATTGGTATGTGGGGTTAGAGGTGATTGTTGTCTTGTTCATGAATTGAATGTATATGATGTTGTATAATGAAATTGATGAATTTTAGATGAATAATGATGTCCCGATGCAGTTTAATTGACGTAGAATTATAGGATAATTGTAAGTGATGATTATCTATGATTAGATTAAGTTTTTAGGGCTTAAAGTATAGAACTCATAGTGAAAACATAGAGAAAATCGCAGAATTTATGCAGGACGTAACAGGATGCATCGACCTCAAACATGATGTGTCGATACAAGAAGGTTGAGAGACTCAGGATGAGTCGACACGAAGAGGTTTTGCGTCGATACATGAGGACTTTTAGATTCAGGATGAGTCGATACGTAGAGGCATGTGTCGATATATGCCGTGTGTAAGACTCAGTATGAGTCGATACAAGAGAGGATGCATCGACTCATGTTGCAAATTCAGTGCAGTACGCATCGATCCAAGACATTTTGCGTCGACCCATGTTTTCTGGTTTTTGGCAGAATCATTTAAAAAATGTTATAACTTGAGTTTTAGGATGTCGTTTGAGATGTCATTCGAAACGTTGAATAGCCAACGCGATGAAATTTGTTCTAGAGGATTAAAATGAAGAATAGGAAGTGTAATCCTAGTAGCCAATTTAGGATTTAGAGTTAGTTTCCGTGTTGACCGTTATGTTGGTTTTTATGCAGAATAATGAGGATGAGATGATTAGAGGTTGCTGTTTGATTAGTAACAGGATGAGTAATGTTAGTAATTATGTAAGATTACAGAAATAACAGTATGAGTTACTGTCGTATTAATGTACAACTGAGTTGTTGATGAGATGTTATTAATAATGTTGTGTTGATAATTTATGATGAATAAATGATGTTTGATGAATTATCATGATGATATGAGATGTTGATGAAGAGATGTTGAGATGCTTTTAAGATGTAGGCCTTTGGCCAATGATGATGTTATATTGAGATGTTGTTAATTGTGGTGTTGTTATTACATTCATGATTGTGTCGCATACATTGCATTTTGAGATGGAGCTTATGCTCGTTGAGATGGCCTGTATTGGCGAATATTGAGATGAAGGCTTATGCCTTGTTGATACCTATATTAATTGGAAAATTTTTGAGATGGGAGTTCTGCTCCAAATGGTACCACATGCATTTGCATAGTATTGAGTCGCATTATATGATTGTATAAAGAAGGGTGTATTGATGTTGTAATTGTGTATTATTGCCGTGATTATTATTGAGTATGAGATGAAAAGTGGTGATCTTATGTGATCTAATTTAATATATTAATTATCATTCTCTTTATTATATTGTTAGATATCTCACCCCTTCTGTTTGAGTGTTGCCCTTATGTTGGTAACGTGAAGGTAATCGAGAGTGAAGGTTGTATACCTTTAATAGTTGAGTCGGTGTCATTTCTCTGATATGTAACACTCGGGGGGGATGAATGCTTGTTGCTTTTGGTTGTTGATTATTCAGTTGTTGAACTTTAAGTTGATTATTATTAAATTGTGTTGTCTTGAAGTTGTTGTAATGATGACAGAGATGTTATTAAGAATTTCCGCTGCGTAGATGTTGAATTAATTAACTAAATATGTTATGATGATGGTTCATCTGATGTTTTAAAAGTGTTATATATCCACGATGAATGCAATGAATTTTGATAGAAGAATTTTTGTCATCCCGATTCATTTGCATGAATGATTTTTATAACTCTGATTTATTTATATAATTCTCCGGGGTAAAATTGGGGTGTTACAGTCACCGTCCATGGTGGTTAGAATCATAGCTCCACCCGAAAAAAATTTCTTAACCACAAATGGCCCTTCGTACGTGGGGGTCCATTTTCCCGTGGGATCACCTTGCGGCAGTATGATGCGCTTGATCACTAGATCCCCGACTTGATTTTCTTGACGCCTGACTTTTTTATTAAAAGCCTTGATCATTCGCTTTTGATACATTTGACCATGGAAGATAGCAGTAAGTCTCTTCTCATCGATTAGATTTAACTGATCAAATCGGGTTCGGATCCAGTCGTCTTTGTTCAAACCTGCATCCTTCATAATCCTAAGAGAAGGTATCTAGACTTCGATGGGTAGGACTGCCTCCATGCCATATACCAGAGACTATGGTGTTGCCCCTATCGACGTTCGTGCTGAGGTACGGTACCCATGAAGAGAAAATGGTAACATTTCATGCCAGTCTTTGTATGTCACCGTCATCTTCTATACAATCTTCTTGATGTTCTTGTTAGCTGCTTCAACAATGCCATTCATCTTTGGCCTGTAGGGAAAATAATTATGATGCTATATCTTGAACTGTTTACATAGCTCGATGATCATTGTGTTGTTGAGATTTGTACCATTGTCAGTAATAATTATCTCTGGCACACCATATCGACAAAGTAGATTATGTCGGATAAATCGCGCCACGACGTTCTTGGTTACTGTAGCAAAGGAAGCTGCCTCATTCCACTTCATGAAGTAATCAATGTCTATTAGGATGAAGTGATGTCCATTAGAAGTGGTAGGCCTGATTTCTCCGATCATATCAATGCCCTACATTGCAAAGGGCCACGAAGCTGTCAAGACGTTTAAGGAGACCGGAGGCGCATGCACCTTATCAGCATAGATTTTGCACTTATGGCAAGTTCGAGAGTGCTGATAACAATAGGCTTCCATAGTGGACCAGTAATATCCTACCCGTAGGATCTTCCTAGCTATGGTGTGTCCACTGGAATAGGCTCCGAAGGTGCCTTCATGTAGATCTGTCATGATCCTCTCTGCTTCGCTCTTGTCTACACACCGTAGTAGTATGGAGTCATGGTTGTGTTTATATAGGATTCCATTACTGAGGAATAATTTTGCAGCGAACCTTCTTAGAAACTTCTTATCATTGACAGATGCCCCTTCGGGATACTCTTGAGCCTCGAGATACCTTTCGCGTTCGTGAAAGCAGGGTTTGTCTGCCACTTCTTCGGTATCGATTTCACAGCAGTGTGCTGGTTCGTCCAACCTCTCAATGGTGATTTGGGGAGCTTCATTGTCCCACCTAACTTTGAACATAGAAGACATGGTAGCTAGCGCGTCTGCTAACTGGTTCTCCTCTCGTGGGAAATGTTCAAAAGTTACCTCCTCAAAGTGTGGGAGCAATGTCAATATGTACTCTTTATATGGGATGAGATTCGGGTGCTTCGTATCCCATTCGCCTTTGATATGACTTATTACCAAGGCTGAATCCCCAAAAACATCCAAGAATTTGATCTTGAGGTTAATAGCGGCCTTGAGTCCCCTGATACAAGCTTCATACTCCACTATGTTATTAGTGCAGTTGAAACATAGTCGGGCAGTGAAAGGAGTATGACATCCCTCAGGAGATATGATTACAGCGCCGATGCCATTACCCAATGCATTCGAAGCTCCGTCAAAAGACACAGTCCATCAGGATCCCTCCTCGGGTCCTTCATCCGGTACAGGTTCTTCGTATACAGTCACCAACATAATATTCTCATCCGAGAACTCAAAATTCATGGACTGGTACTCATCCATAGCTTGATGAGCCAGATGATCAGCCAAAACACTCCCCTTGATTGCTTTTTGGGTTATATATTATATGTCGTACTCAGTTAAGATCATTTTCCATCTTGCTATTCTTCCGAAAGGGCGGGTTTCTCGAAGATGTATTTGATTGGATCTATCTTAGATATCAACAAAGTAGTGTGGGTCATCATGTACTGTCTTAGTCAGCGAGCAGCCCATGCCAAAGCGCAACAAGTTTTCTCGAGCAGTGAGTATCGTGTCTCACATTCGGTAAACTTTTTGCTAAGGTAGTATATTGTGTGCTCTTTTTGACCAGACTTGTCATGCATCCCCAGCACACACTCCATTGAATTGTCTAGCACTGTCAAGTACAATATCAAAGGTTTTCCTTCAACCGGAGGCATCAAAATTGGTGGTTCTTGAAAGTATTCTTTGATTCTTTTGAAAGCGGTCTGACATTCATCATTCCACTTTACCACCTGATCTTTCTTCAGAAGCTTGAAGATGGGCTCACAGGTAGCAGTCAGATGCGAAATGAATCTGGCAATATAATTCAAACATCCCAAGAAACCTCTAACTCCCTTCTCTGTATGGGGAGCCGACATTTCTTGTATAGCCTTTACCTTTGCAGGATCTACTTGGATGCCTTTGTCGCTGACAATGAAACCCAAAAGTTTACCGGATCTTACCCCGAAGGTGCACTTGTTCGGATTCAACCTTAATTTGTATACCTTCAACCTGTCGAACAACTTTTGGAGATGATCAAGGTGCTCTTCCTCAGTCTGAGACCTGGCTATCATGTCCTCAACATAAACTTCGATCTCATGGTGAATCATATCGTGGAACAAAGTGACCATGGCACGCTGATAAGTTTCCCCAGCATTCTTCAACCCAAAAGGCATTACCTTGTAGCAGAAGGTGCCCCACTATGTCATGAACGTTGTCTTCTCCATGTCTTCAGGAGCCATCTTGATTTGGTTGTAGCCAGAGAAACCATCCATGAAGGAGAAGATTTTGTGTTGCATGGTGTTGTCAACCATAACATCAATGTGAGGAAGAGGGAAGTTATCCTTGGGGCTTTCCATGTTCAGATCTCTATAATCCACACACATTCGCATCTTACCGTCCTTCTTAGGTACTAGAACGACGTTAGCAAACCACTATGGATAAGAAGTGACAACTAAGATTCCTGCGTCGAAATGCTTCATGACCTCTACCTTGATCTTCTCTGACATTTCAGGGCGCATACGACGAACCTTCTGTTTAACTGGAGGACAATCTTTTTTGGTCAGCAGACGATGAACCACAATATTTGTGTCTAAACCTGGCATGTCTTCATATGACCAGGAAAAGATCTCAACATAGTTATGCAACATTTGTATCAACCACTGTTTGACCTTAACTTCCAAATTTACACCAAACTTGACCTCCTTTCTGTCTATCTTTGTGCCCAGATTTATTGTCTCAACCGACTCTTCTTGAGGCTGTATAGCCCTTTCTTCCTGTTGTAATAGTCTAGCAAGTTCTCTAGGCACCTCACAATCATCCTCACCTTCGCCCTCGGCTTGGTTGATCGGATTTTCGAAGTCATAACTGGAAATAAAAGAGCTGTTATCAATGGGATCCAGAGTGGATATGGATCTGCAGTATGATACGTGAGTGTGTGTAATAGAATAGTTGTTTTGATAAAGTGAAAACAGAAAGGAAAAACAGAGAGCGTAAAATTTGTACGCAAGAAACGTCCAATGCTTTATTAATGATATATGAAATGACAAATAAGATCCCTCACAAGCAAAGCCAATGTGCCTCGGGAAAATCACAAGGCCGTAGAGTTTCATATTGTTTATTACAAATCTTAAAAACAAGTAAGACAATTACTGCGGAATAAAAGAAACTGGTATAAAGTCCCTAGCCATCCAGTTACTCGGTCCACCGTTGGTAGTTGGGTAGATCCAACTGTCCATGTCTGAGTCTTCCTCGCCATCTTCAATGGCATTAATTTCCCGATTGCTGATGCGTAGGGGAGGTCCTCCAGCCCGAGCTCATCTAACAGACTTTTGTGCTCCTGAAGTAAAGCCCAAACCAAACTTATCAGTTTTGTGAGTAAAATCAGGGAGTTGTCCCAAATTGGTACACCCACATTCTTCAATCACGGCTCTCGCGTCTTTGAGAGAAGCCATCTTCAGAGGAGGTTTGTTGCTGGTAGTAGCTTCAGCCGATGCCAAGATCTGGGGAACCTCTTCAAAATTCTGGCAATGAGTCTCTATGAATTCCCCATCCATCTCTACGTACTTGAAAGAATTGAGGTGGCTCACCATATACTCCTCCTCACCTTGCACAATGACAATCTTTCCTCTTACTGGATATTTTAGCATCTGGTGCAATATAGAAGTGACTGCCCCAACTTCATGGATCCAGCGACGACCCAACAAATAAGAATATAACGGCCGAATGTCCATTACATAGAAGGTGGACTCAAAGGTTTGAGAGCCCACTTTGACAGGGATGTCCACCTCCCCATGCACCGTTCTCTTTGACCCATCAAAAGCCCTCACCACAATGTTACTAGGCTTTAAGGTCAAACCCTCACAGTCCAACAGATCCAACGCCTTCTTAGGCAGGACATTCAGCGAAGACCCAATATCTACCAGCACACGAGTCATAGTGGTGCCCCTTCACTCAATTGAGACATGCAGAGCATCATTATGCTTCCTCCCTTTCGGTGTCAGGTACGTGTCTGAAAAACCCAGCCCATTGCCAGCAGTCAGGCTATCCATACAATCTTTGAATTGATCAGCTGAGGTCTCCTACGACACATGCGCAGTCTTGAGGAATGCAATTAAAGCCTTCACATGGGCTTTGGAACACAACAGCAAAGACACCATGGATATCTTTGAGGGGGTTTGCCCCAGCTTCTCGACCACGTTGTAGTCGCTCTTTTTGATTATTTTCAGTATTTCCTCTATCTCTTGCTTCGAGGCTTCCACAACAATTTTTCTAGGCGCCTCCGTTCGGGCAGACTCACCTATAACTTCTTTGTCGCAGATACCAGATGATTCACCGACAAGGGTAATAATTGGAGTAAGAACAAGAGTACTAGTTGATGTACTAGAAGGAACAACAGATGGAATGACAATAGGCTTGTTGACAGTCTTAGGGGAAATCTCAGGAGAGAAGACCCTTCCACTTTGGGTAACCTTGCTGGTCCCGACAATGTTACCAATATCAGGATCAGCCTCTTCATTTTTTAGATCTTGTTTGATTCCATGATAGTACACATCAACACCATAATGCCATGGGACAGATTTGTCCAAGGCATACGGGATAGGACCAGGAACAGTGATTATTAGCGGAGCGATTCCTGGAGCAGATGTATTCCTAACAGGTCTTCTCGAGGAGACCTTGGAAGGATTAGCGGAAATGGTTATAATGGTAATGTCTTCAGATGGAACAACAGGAACCAAAGTTTTCTCAAACAAAATTTCTTTGTTGTCCAGCAGTTGTTGAACACTTGACTTCAGCAAATGTCAACCAGAAGGCAGAAATGAACACATGTGGCAACCTTCACCACAACCCGGAAATAAACCGACCAACAACAAATTCTTCTTCACAATCATGAGAGGAGTAGAAACTTCATCCACCAAGGTCACAAACAAGTCGGTATCAACAACATTAATTCCACGATCGTGCTTAGGCATGGGAGCAGTTATGACATTGGGCTTTTCTGGAGCATCAAACTCTATTTCCTTGGCTTCGATCAAATCTTGTACCTTATTTCTTAGAGCCCAGCAGTCATTGGTATCGTGGCCAGGACTCTCAGAATGATAGGCACATCGAGCGTTTGGATTATATCGGGGAGATGTGGTATTCAGATTCTTGGGAGCCTCTTTCAAGGTATCCAAGTTGGATCTCAGCAGATGAGGTAGAACTTCAGCCAACATCATATTAATTCGGGTAAACTGTCATTGTGGACCTTCCTCCCTTGGTTGATTGTTGCATTGTGGAGCGGCTGCAGGCCTAGGTATCATTACGGCACTTACTGTCTGACGATGTTCAACTCTGCTTTGGCCCCTCGGGCTGTAGATGGCACTGGCTTCTTTCTTACCAGCAAAAGGCTTCTTTACCGAAATCGAAGAAGCATCCTTATATATCTTGCCGCTCCGAATCCCAGCTTCTACTCTCTCTCCAGTCAAGATCAGCTCAGTGAAACCAGCTGACGAGCTACCGATCAAATGATTAAAGAATGGACCATATAGCATCCCCAAAAACATATCAACCAACTCCCTATTAGACAACGAGGGTTGGACTCTTCCAACCAAGTCTCTCCACTTCTGTGCATAATCCTTAAAGCCTTCACTCGCCCCCATGGACATACTCTGGAGTTGAGTACGAGTAAGAGCAAGGTCGGCGTTGTATTGATACTGCTTATAGAAAGCAGCTGCCAGATCTTCCCAATTTCGGACATTGGCTCTCTCCAGTAGGTAGAACCATTCAAGCTGAGCCCCTGACAGACTATCTTGAAAGAAATGAACCCACAAATTTCTATCAGCGGTGTGGGGCTGGATCTTTCTGACATAAGAGTGGAGATGGAGTTTTGGGCAGGACACCCTGTTGTACCCCAAAATTTCCCCTCCCATTTTTCATACAAGAAACAACCGTAGGGTTTCCCGAGTATTCAAGTTGGCTCAGAAATTGAACAGACAGATTCTCCTCCGAGACAGTAAATCAACAATTAGGGTTTTGCAGTTCTCAAAAGAAAATGAGTTTTCAAAGATTCAAACGGTCTTTATGGTCCTTCATGTGTCATCAGAGATATTTGTGCCAAGTTTCAAGCCTCGCATTGTGAGTTTGCTCAGTTAGTGGTTCAGACGACTGAAAATGACTTCAGTGACCCAAAAGATGACCTTTTGCGACATCAAGTTCAAGTGACTGTAACTCTTTCGTTACTCGATTTTTTTTGGGTGTTTTCTTTGCGTATGACTCTCCTTGACGCCATCTCTATTTTCTCTTCACAAGTTAAGATTTAATTATGTGCGCAAGATCATCAGAGAATTCAAATGTTTTAAAGGTCATTTTGCAAATTTGACCTAGTCGCAAGAAACTCCTGTCTAAATTTTGAGACTCACAATATCTTCAATTTTCAATATCATGAAGTGATTCTTTTTTGTAAAGTATCACAAATAGTATTATCTATAAGATTATTTCAACAATCAAGGTTAAAGCGCGTTTGGAAGACCATGGCATTTTACAGGACATTCATTAATACTTTCAAGTCCATTTGTTTCTTATACGTTCATTTCAAATTCAATGTGCTAAATCCACGGATTCAAGGTCAAGTTCAAACGATTCAAGTTTTGCTAGGTGTAATCAGTTTGTTCATAAATTTCATTCAAGTTCAAGAGTTCTACATGAGAATCGAGTCCATATCAATTTTACATATTATAAGGCAGGGGTTTATTCCAAATTTCCATTCTCAATTTCAAGTCCAAATCTTATTCCAAGTGCCACTTTTCAAGGATACATTCAAAAGTCAACCCATCATTCTTCATTTAAATTTCATAAGAAGCCTACAAGATTACAAAGTGATTTTTGAATACTTAAGTTCTCACCATTATAATTCAATTTCCTTTTGGTACCAAACTTACATCCAAAATATTATTCAAAGAACGTACAATTGCTAAAGCTTTTACAAGTTTGCAATTACAAAAAAAGTTATGTTACAAATTCTTAATAATGCATTAAAACTACAAAAAGAGTTTTCTTCATCATCAAGCTTTCTTCAAAATGCTTCAAGCCACTCGTCGTCAATCCAACGGGCCGTACATGTAAGCAAAAAAAGAGAAGCATTGGTTAGCAAAATTCATGTTGGAATATTGGAAAATTTCAAAGAAAATATCTATATTCTCATTAGGGATTGGCAAAAGAATCAGAAACAAGGGGACAACGTTTCATCCATATTTGGTCCATTGCAAATCGCAATTTTTTATTGGTTCATAGAGGACAAAATAAAGAGAAATGCAAGTCAAAATTAATGGTTTTATCATGGGTTCAAATGCTGAAAAATCAGTTTGCATCACAATAAAAAAAAACAATCACAAGAAGCCAAAATGCTGTCAAAAAGGGACTGCATTGCAGCCCTTCATATGCTGTTCACAAGAAGCCAAATTTTGTCCAAGTAACTGCAAATATACATCCCAAAATTGCACAAATATAGGCTAAGTCAAAACTGCCACAAGAGGAAGCAAAAACAGCATAACATAATTGTTCAAACTCAATGGTTTTTCCCCCCAAAAAGTTTTGATGTTTCAGCATAAAATAGGGCCATTTGGCACAAGAAAAGGAAGGAGGAAAAAAGGAGATAATTTCATCATTCACAAAGAACCAACAACATAATAAAATATACCAAAAAACCCACAAACACGGTAATCATCATCAAATCAAGCAAACCTGTAACAAGCTTCAAAATCCCAAACACAGTTAACAAGCCTCAAACTCGAAAAACCTATCAACAAGCCTCAAACTCTAAATCCAGAAAACCAGCATAAAACTCAAACACAGTAACCAAGCGTCAATCCAAAATAACCAGCCTCACCATCACCCAAAGGAAAAGAACGAGCCAAATCTGAAAGATGTAGAAATAGAACATCAACACAACCCAATTAAATTCCTAAGAGCAGAGACAGAGAAAAACTAGGACAAGATGGAGCATTACCTGAGTTTTCAAGAGAAGTTCTCTTATATGTCGATAAACACGTTTTCCCCTTTTAAGAACTTCCTCTGTTAATCAAATCGAAACCGATTTTTGTCATTTAAAACCGAATGAGCATGAAATTCGCGAGAGAGAAACATAAGCGATTGAGAGATAAACAACAACGCCGTGTGAATGAGCAACAACGCCACATGAGGAACATTTCAGAACCCTAATTTTGTGTTTATCCATTAATCTACAACTAAGTTGTTTTAGAACTTGGGTTTGGTTTTACTGTTTGTACTGGATATCCCCCCAGTGAAATCCCTCTTAAGCCCATTACACTTTTGCTGGCCACACCCCCTTCTTGGTTTGTTTTTGTTACAGCAAATAAGCTTTTGAATTTTTTGGGCCTCCTCCCAAATCACCATAAGGCCATGCGTTTTTTTAAATTTGTTTTCTTCTTATACTTTTTTTGTTGTCATGCAAATTACTAATAAAACTTAAAATATATTTTTATTAATTTGAATTAAGTTTTGTAAATAATTTTTATCATTTTATTTCTTTAGTAAATTTTGTTTTAGATTTAATTGACTTAATAAAACACCAAAAAATAATAATTTAGTTTATTTTCTTTCTTTAGATTTTACTTAAATTAATAAAATATAAAAAATAAAGAATATAATTTAATCAATTATTTTATTTTCTAGAATAGGTTTTACTTTTCTCTTTTCAAGTAAATACTTAACATTTCATTTCCATATTTTGTTGATTTAACTTTCATAGATTATTGTAGCTTTAATAAAATTGCACAAAATTCGATTTGGTTGTATTGCTTGTTATTTGGACCTTTCTATCTCATTTGATTCATCCCCATTTGTAAAAATTGTACCCCCATTCCCGAACACTTTGTAATAGCGTAGAATTTCAATTCCCGCAATTTACTATTTTCCATATACTGTATAGTAATTAGGGGTGTATGGCAAGATTCAAAAATCAATCGCTAGATGACCTAATCAAAGAATAAAATAACTTGAAACCAACACACTTTTTCACACGTGCACATCTAGGGTAACCTCGCTCGTTGCCTCCGAAATACAATCATGTCCCTCAAATATGGGACGCTTTAGCAATGACCCTTCGATAAAAAAGATCGTAGTCCCTCGATGATCCTCGATGTTGCCTTCGATAAAACGATCTCGTCCCTTACAAAAATTGCTAAAGCGTCTCATAAGTTGCTTTCGATGATTGTAAAATTGACCCGCGCCTGTCCCTTCACATCCAACGGTGGGGCTTCTTACAAAATTAATGGTAAGATAGCACCATTAAAAGGAGGAAGAAAAGAACAAATTAAGACCTTTCGAGTAGATAGATTCGCTCTTAGTTACACGCTTGCTCACGATAAAAAACTTTTTACACCCACACTTTCGTTTCAAAACATTTTCAAAAAGACAACATTTTGTATACGTTCTTATAGAGACTAGAACCATTGCAAAACATATTTTCAAAACACTTTCCGAAACACGATTCACAAACACATCTTTGAACCACTTTTCGAAACAAAAATTTGTATGCATTCTTAAAGAGACGAGAACCATTACAAAGAGATTTTTCAAAATACTTTCAAAGCCGACATTACAAGCACACTGTCAAATGAAAGCAAGTGATCTAAACGAGTAACTAAGAGCCCATGGAAAACCATGGATGAAAACGATGCTAATACCTTCCCTTTTCATAATCTACCCCCCGAACCCGAGAAATAATCTCGAAAGGTATTTCCCGTGCTTTTTTACCTTTCCTTTTGGATAAAAGAAAAGTCGGTGGCGACTCTTGCTATCCACACAAATGCAATTGAAATGCAAAACATCAAGTCAGTTCTCCCACCGTATCACAGAACTGGCGACTCTGCTGGGGAAATTAAGCTATTTCTAAACCTTAGGGTTAGATCACATTTACTTGCTTTCTTTGATTTGTATGATTTACATTTGGTTCTTTTGTTTGGGCTTGCTTTAGATCCTAACCCGGATCTGGGAAATACCTTTTAGGTAAGTAGCAATAAACTGTGAGGGAATTGTACAGCATAAACCGATACAGTTGAAGCAGAAGCTAATTTAGTGTGGCACTTTGGTTGGTACCAGTATCCCTTGTGTTGAATCGAGGAGAATACGGGTCCGCCGCTTGGTGCCATGAAACACCAACTGACCTTAGAACCCTAATTGAACAAACTTGGCCATTAGGACGTAGTGAGATAGCCGGTTTCAGTGTAGAGCTGAAAATTAGTTGATACTCGATACTACACTCATTGAGGCTAGACTTTTGGGATATCTCGGCCGCAAGAAAAGATTGTTGTGCTGAGACAATGCCTAAGAGAAAGGTCGGTGATATTGAGATCCTCTAGAACCCGATCATTGTTTCTAGGATAGGTTGAGCCAACTAAAACTTCAAGAGGGTACTTACCTACAAACTCATGCAAGCCTAAGACATAGGGATCTATTTGTTGTGTGTGTATATGTTTTCTTGTACATAAACATCATAAACATCATAAACATCATCAACATCATATGCATGCTCACTAACCATTTCAAGGATTTAGAAATTTATCTTTGTTTTTGTTTTGTAGGATATGAATTCTTTCCGAAGAAACACCATCCGAATCAGCTTTGTAAAAGAACATCCTCAACTTCAAGAGCTAGCTTCAAGAGTTCCTGGGGATTATCCTTTTACCAAGAAGTATGGTCGACTCCTCAGTTTGGCTACATCCAACTTCCAAGAAGAGATGATGTGTGTACTATTCCAATTCTTTGATCCCGTACATCATTGTTTCACTTTTCCGGACTATCAGTTGGTACCTACATTGGAAGAGTTCTCTCTACTCTTAGGGGTTCCCGTGCTTAATTAGATATGGTTCACCGGTCTAGAAGGGGTTCCAAAACCTGAAGTCGTCGCCGAAGCTTTACGTGTGAAGAGGGCCGATGTCTTAGCTAATTGGGAGACAAGAAGTGGGGTTAAAGGCTTTTTAGCTAAGTTTCTATTGGAAAAAGCTCGTTCATTCTGGGATGACATGGATTTCCAAGCTTTCGAAGATGTGCTAGCTCTCCTCATTTATGGTTTGGTTCTGTTTCCTAATTCGGACCAATTCATAGACGTAAATGCCATCAAAGTCTTTCTCTCCCGCAATCCTATACCCACCTTTCTAGGAGACATCTTAAATTGCCTTCATACCCGTACCATAAAGAAAAGAGGCACCCTTTTGTGTTGTATCCCCCTACTCGCTAAGTGGTTCACTTCACACTTGCCTCAGTCAGCATTGAAGAACGAGCAAAGATTGACTTGGTCTCAAAGGATGATGTCTCTCACTCACTCTGATATCCGTTGGTGCTCAAGATCTTTGGAAGATATCTCTATCATTGACCGCTGTGGGGAGTTCCCTAATGTACCTCTGCTAGGTATTAGGGGAGGTATCACCTACAACCCGTGTTTAGCTCTTCGGAAATTTGGGTATGCCCGAAGGGACGGCCCTCATGAGATGCTCATTCGAGGTCTGGTTTTCGACTACGACAAAGAAGACCAAGGTTACCGCTAGAGGTTTACACGTGCTTGAGGAATGGTGAACAAGGTGGACAACATGACTTTGGGACATAAAAACTCTATCCCTCTTGAGCCTTACCTTAAGTGGGTACGTGCTCGTTCCCAGAGTCTCTTAATGCCTTACCCTTCCATCCTTCCTGTCATCATTGAGCTTGTTATTGAAGGAGATGTCCCGTACACCGTTCTTCATCCTGACATGCCTACCTCTCTCGAAGACCTGCAGAAAGCTTGGATTCAGTTGAAGGAAGAACGAGACACCTTCGAAACCCAGTACTGCGCCAGTGAGAAGAAGGTTCTGGAGCTCAACAAACTGCTTCATAAAGAGAAGAATCTGAATACCTACATTACTCCAAAGAGGATGCGTTCAGTATTTTTATCTTAAGGGTTTTCGCTGTATTTTGTTTCTTTCTTTGTAAGCCCAAGGAGGCATGATGTATTCAAAACTTGGTTTTATTTAATATGGCGTGTGTTCTTTTTGGTTTGGACAAATTTAAATCTTCTAAATTTCCTTGAAATCATTTGCATATTGCATCTTCATTCATCATAACATCATACAGGTTTCTCATAACAGGTCGCCTTATCCTTCTACTGTTTATTTCAGTGAGATGGATGTTGAACAGACGGTGAAAGATCTTCAGGTGCAGAATTCCCAATTTCAACAAATGCTCATGGCTCTGACAAAAGGGAAAGAGGAGTTGAAGACTCTGCTAGCCAAAGAGAAGAAAAAGAAAACGAAGAAACCTACCGGAGTTGTGATCATGGGAAGAAGGTTTGAAGGACAGACCAGGCAAACCTTGGACTTTGCAACATCATCGGGTGAAGGAGATAACCGAGGGGCCAAGACCCAGGAAGTGAATGACGACCCAGTATCCGAAGAAGAGGAAGAGCCTGATTACTCTGAGGAGTAATATCCTCCTGCTGATGATAAATACAAACAGCTAGAGGATCGTTTAAATGCCATGGAAATTCAGAGACTACCCGGTTTGGACTTTGAAGAATTAGGACTCATCTTAGGGGTTGTCTTCCCACAGAAATTCAAGGTCCCAACCTTCGCAAGTATGATGGTATCTCTTGCCCAAAACTACATATGAGGTCATATGTAAGAAAGATTCAGCCCCACACGGCTGACAAAAATCTGTGGGTGCATTTCTTCCAGGAGAGCTTATCGGGGACTCAGTTATTTTGGTTCTACCAATTAGAAGGGTCCAATGTTCGTAATTGGGAAGAGTTGGCTGCCGCTTTCTACAAACAGTATCAGTACATGCTGATTTGGCTCCGACTAGGACACAGTTACAAAGTATGTCTATGGGAACAAATGAGGGTTTCAAAACTTATGCTAAAAAATGGAGGGATCTCGTAGGCAGAGTCCAGCCCCCTCTATCCGACAGAGAATCAGTGGATATGTTCCTTGGCACCTTGTCAGGACTATTTTTCAATCACCTGATTTGGAGTTCTTCATTTGGGTTTACCGAATTAATCATGACTGGTGAGCGGGTCGAAGCTGGTATAAAAAGCGGCAAAATTCAAAGAGATGCATCCTCAAGTTTGGTGAAGAAACCTTTTGTTGGGAAGAAGGAAGTCAGTGTTGCGTATGATCATAGGAATCAAAACAAAACCGACCATCATCCGGCAGTAGGGGCTGTTATGATCTCTAAACTTGCACCAAATTAGCAGCAAAATTATCAGCGCAAACCAGAAGCGCCCATGAGACGATTTACCCAGATTAACATGACCATGTCTCAAGTTTTGCCACACCTTCTAAGGACCAATCTGGAAATTTTGAAGGAAGCTCCCAAGAACCCTAATATTGCTTCTCCTTGCTACAACCCGAACGCCTGATGTGCCTATCATTCTGAAAGCCCAGGGCACGATACATATGACTGTTGGCCTTAAAGAATAAGGTGCAAGACCTTATCGATGCGAAGGAGCTTGAAGTTGAGTCCCCAGAAACGCCTAATGTAATAACGACACCAATGCCTAGACATGGCCAAGGTATCAACATCATTGATGATGATCGTTTTGTTTCCTCCGTGAATGACTTGGTTACTCCTCTGTTGACTGTTAAACAAAATCTATTGCAAGCCGGCTTGTTCCCAGGTTGTGATGAAAATTGTCACCTTTGCAAATCTCTTCCGAACGGTTGTTTGTTACTAAAGATAGGTGTCTAACACCTGATGACTAGTAAAGAAATCCTTTTCGAAAAGTTACCCCTTATCAAGAGTTCTCATCATGATGTTTTGATAATCACCATTTTCGATAATCCTCCCAGGGCCTCCACCAAAAGACCCGTCAGGATTACACCTGCTCCCAGAACTGCACCTTTGATCATCGCTATGCCAAGACCAATACCATACTCCTCAAATAAAGCTGTTCCCTGGAGTTATGAGGCTGACGTTTATTACTATGGTGTCAAGAAAGACCAGTTGGCTGTCACAAATGAAGTTGCGAGAGATATTGATCCTGATATCGGTAACATCACTAGAACCAGCAAAATAACAAGAAGTGGAAGAGTCTTCTCACCTGAGATTTCTCCAAAGATTGTTGCTACTCTTGTGATCATCACTACTGCCACGCATACCGACACCTCTAGTGATACTCCCGCTGTTGTCCCTACTTCCGTTACCAGGGGCAAAGAGGCTTTGGTTGAGCCTGCCCAAACAAGAGAACGTCCCGAAGTCATCCTTGAAGCTTCTAGAAAAGAAATAGAAGAAATCTTGAAGATAATCAAAAAAAGTGACTACAACATTGTAGAACAATTGAGGAACACCCCCTCGAAGATATCATTATTGTACTTACTTTTGTGCTCTGAAACTCACGCCAAAGCCTTGGTAAAGTTTCTTAAGACTGCTCATGTGCCCCAGGAGACCTCCATCGACCTATTTGAAGACTGTGTGGCCAGTCTAACTTCAGATAACATATTGGGCTTTTCCGATGCTGATTTAACCGCTAAGGGAAGGAAACACAACGATGCCTTACATATTTCCATTGAATGCAGGGGCACTACACTTTTCCATGTTTTGGTGGATACCGGTTCATCGTTGAATGTCTTTCCCAAAAATGCTCTCGGCCGACTGGATTGTGAGGGACTCACCTTGAAACCTTGCAACATCATAGTGAGGGCCTTTGATGGTTCCAAGAGGACAGTGCATGGAGAAGTTAGTATCCCAATAAAAATTGGGACTCAGACCTTTGACTCAATTTTTTATGTGATGGACATCCGCCCTTCGTACTCTTGTCTGTTGGGTCGACCCTGGATCCATGGTGCTGGTGCCGTCACTTCCACCCTACATCAAATGCTAAAATACCCGATCAGATGGAAGATTGTTACAGTTCACGGAGAAGAGGAATACATGGTTAGCCATTTGAACTCTTTCAGGTATGTTGAAATGGATGGTGAATTCATAGAGACTCCCTGTCAGAACTTTAAGGAGGTTCCAGCAACGGTCGCAGCAACCAAGTCTACTCCAAAGGTCCCGGAGATTACCAGACCTCCGCTAAAGATGGCTTCATTGAAAGACGCCCGAGCAGTAGTTGAAGAGGGGGGGTGTACTATCTGGGGCCAGCTTCCGGATATTCCCTACAAGTCCGACAAATTTTGGTTGGGGTTCACTTCAGAGGTTCAGAAAACTGTTCAACATTCTCGCGCAGGGGGACCACCTCTGCGTATCAGCAATCAAGGAGTCAATGCATTAGAAGATAGTGATGGCAGCTGTGACATGGATGAATGGATCTTTCCAACTATCGGCGGAGGGCTTAATAATTGGGAGGCGGAGGATTTCATTCCTATTACTTTTATTCAAGAGTAATTGTCTTTTAATATTTTCAGGCTTGTAATATTTAAACAATTCCGACTTTTTGCTAAACCTTGTGTCTTACCCGAGGTACAATGGTCCATCTGTAAGGGTTGTCACTTCATTCTCATATGTCATTAATAAATCATGGACGTTTTTTACATCAAATTTTGTTCTCTTTGTCTTTTCTTTCTTGCATTTTATTTCTTTCAAAGGTAGTTGTGTTCTTACACACACTCACATATTGAAAATGCAAATATACGTCCACTCAGGATCTCAGGGGCAACAGTTCTGCTATGGCCAATTGTAACTTTGAAAATCCAATCTACCAAGCCGACGACGAAGGTGAGGAAGATTATGAAGTGCCAAGAAAGTTGGCCAGGTTTTTGCAACAAGAAGACAAAGCTATTCAGCCTCATGAGGAACTGTTGGATACAATCAACTTGGGTACCGAGGTAGATAAAAAGGAAATCAAATTGGGTGCCAATTTAGAGCCGAGTGTCAAGGAACGTCTGATTCAGCTGTTGCACGATTATGTTGAGATCTTCGCCTAGTCTTACGAAGATATGCCAGGACTGGATGCAGACATTGTGGTACACCGTCTGCCTACAAAGGAAGATTGTCCCCCAGTAAAACAGAAGGTTTGTCGTATGAGGCCCAACATGTCAGAAAAGATCAAAGCAGAAGTTATAAAGCAGTTCAATGCTGGATTTTTGGCTGTCACCTCTTATCCCCAATGGGTTGCCAATGCTGCCCCTGTACCCAAGAAAGATGGTAAAGTGCGGATGTGTGTGGACTACAGAGATTTAAACAGGGCAATCCCCAAAGATGATTTCCCACTTCCCCATATCGACATCCTGGTTGACAATACGGCGCAACACAAAGTGTTTTCCTTCATGGATGGCTTCTCGGGATATAACCAAATCAAAATGGCGCCTAAGGATATGGAGAAAACGACTTTTGTTAAGAAGTGAGGCACTTTCTGTTATAAGGTCATGCCATTCGGACTGAAGAATGCTAGGGCAACCTATCAACGCGCTATGGTAGCTTTATTTCATGACATGATACACCATGAGATAGAGGTCTACATAGACGATATGATAGCCAGATCGCAGACGGAAGAAGAGCACGTTGATCACCTACAGAAGCTGTTTGAAAGGTTGAAGAAGTACAAGTTGAGATTGAATCCAAATAAGTCCACATTCAGAGTACGGTCTGGTAAACTCTTAGGTTTTGTCGTCAACAACAAGGGTATCGAAGTTGATCCTGCCAAGGTTAAAGCGATACGAGAAATTCCGTCTCCACGTACTGAGAAAGAATTTAGAGGGTTCTTGGGACGTCTGAATTACATAGTCAGGTTTATTTCTCACTTGGCAACTACTTGTGAACCAATCTTCAAACTCTTGAAGAAAGATCAAGTAGTCAGATGGAACAACGAATGCCAAGTTGCTTTTGACAAAATCAAGGAAAACCTGCAAGAAGCTCCTATGTTGTTGCCACCTGTCGAAGGAAGACCATTGATCTTATATCTAACTGTTTTAGAAAACTCAATGGGGTGTGTGTTGGGGCAGCATGACTTGTCTGGCCGAAAAGAGCATGCTATTTATTACCTGAGAAAAAAGTTTACCGACTGTGAAACAAGATATTCACTGCGCGAGAAAACTTGCTGTGCTCTGGCATGGGCTTCTCGCTGGATGAGATAGTATATGCTGACCCACACTAATTTATTGATATCTAAAATGGATCCGATAAAGTACATCTTTGAGAAGCCTGCTCTTTTTGGGAGAATAGCAAGATGGAAGATGATTCTGACAGAATATGACATACAATATACTACTCAGAAAGCCATAAAGGGCAGTGTATTGGCTGATCATCTTGCTCACCAAGCTGTAGAAGACTATTAGTCCATGAAGTTTGAATTCCCGGATGAAGACATCATGACATTAGACAACTGCGAAGAGATCACGCCATATGACGGACCTGAACAAGGATCCCGATGGACCCTGTTCTTTGATGGGGCATCCAACACACTTGGCAATGGTATCGGCGTTGTACTCATATCTACAGAAGGATGTCATACTCCCTTTACTGCTAGACTTTGCTTTAACTATACAAACAACATGGCAGAATACGAAGCATGCATCTTCGGACTCAAGGCCACCATAGACTTGGGGATCAAACACTTGGATGTATTTGGAGATTCAACCTTGGTCATCATTCAAGTCAAAGGAGAATGGGATATCAAGCACCCCAATCTTATCCCTTATAAAGAACATGTGTTGACATTGTTGCCGCATTTCGAGAAGATTACCTTCGAGCATTTCCCGCGAGAAGAAAATCAGCTGGCAGACGCATTAGCTACAATGTCATCTATGTTTAAACTTAATTGGGATAACGAGGCTCCTCAAATATCCACTGAGAGGATGAATGAACCAGCCTACTGTCACGAGATTAATACCGAATAAGTAGTGGACTAGCCTTGGTTTCATGAAGTCAAGAGGTATCTCGAGTCTCAGGAATATCCAGAAGGAGCTTCGGTGAATGACAAGAAATTCCTGAGAAAGTTATCGGCTAAATTCTTCCTTAGTAATGACATCTGTACAAACGCAGTCATGACTCTGTATTGCTTCGGTGCGTAGACCAGGCTGAGGCTGAAAGGATCATGGGTGAGCTACACGAAGGCACTTTTGGTATTCATTCTAGTGGGCATACGATGGCAAAGAAAATCCTACGGGCAGGCTATTATTGGTCTACCATGGAAGAAGATTGCTATCAACACTCTCGGACTTGCCATAAGTGCCAAATCTATACCGACAAAGTGCATGTACCTCCGGTTCCTCTGAATGTCTTGATGGCTCCATAGCCATTTGCTATGTGGGGAATCGATATGATCGGGGAAATCAAGCCAACAACCTCCAATGGACACCGCTTTATCTTAGTGGCCATCGAATATTTTACAAAGTGGGTTGAGGAAGCTTCCTTTGCTTCCGTTACTAAGAATGTGGTCGCCCGGTTCATCAAGCAGAATCTCATTTGTCGGTACGGTATCCCAGAGAGAATCCTCACTGATAATGGTACAAATCTGAATAGTACTATGATCACCGCCTTGTGTAGGCAATTCAAGATCCAGCATCATAATTCTTCCCCTTACCAGCCAAAGATGAATGGTGTTGCAGAAGATGCTAACAAAAACATAAAGAAGATCATACAGAAAATGATAGTCACATACAAAGACTGGCATGAGATGCTACCGTTCGCTCTCCATGGGTATCGTACCACAGCTCGCACATCAACTGGGGCAACACCTTATTCTATCGTGTACAGCATGGAAGCTGTCTTGCCTATTGAGGTCCAAATCCCCTCTCCAAGAATCATGAAGGATGCTGGTTTGAATGAAGAAGATTGGATTCAAAATTGGTTTGACCAACTAAACTTGATTGATGAGAAGAGGCTTACAGCTATCTGTCATGGTCAGATGTACCAAAAACGCATGATCAAAGCTTATAATAAAAAGGTCAAACGTCAGATATATCGGATCGGTGACTTGGTAATCAAGCGTATCATTTTGCCACAAGGTGATCCCAAGGGAAAATGGACCCCTACATATGAAGGGCCATTTGTAATCAAAAGCATTTTCTTTGGTGGAGCAATGATCTTGACTACTATGGATGGCGACGACCTCCCGCACCCGGTAAATACGGACATAGTTAAAAAATACTACGCATGATCGAAGACCCGCTAGGTCGATTGGCCTAGGAAAAAATAAGGGCTTCCCGGCGAACCAAAAGGGTTCGGGCAAAAATAAGGGATGAAAGTAAAAAAAAATTGTACACCCGGCAAGTCGAAAACCCGAAAGGGCGGCTTGGGCAAAAAAGGGTATCCCGGTGGACTGAAAACCCGAGAGGGCGTTCCAGGCAAAAGTTAGGGATTGAAGCGTATGACTATGTCCCGTTGGATCATCTGGCAAACAATCTTCAGCGGCAACCAATCAACTCAATTGGCTCTAAATCAATCCAATCGACTTTGCCGAGGCGACTAGCAGACAAGACATTCCGAGACATGAAGGCTATAGTAGAACGGGAACCCCATGGGATTATTTCACATAACTACCTTTTCTTTGTGTAAATTTTCATTTTTTTTACGACAACATTCTCTTGCCAGAATGCTTTGTCTCATTGTACAAAAAACACTTGTTCAAGTTAATACAAAGATATCCCTTTTGAAAGTGCAAAACCATCTGTGTTTTTCTTTATTTTCTATGTTTTATTTACAAAAACGTCCAATGATTTATTTTGATCATATGCATTTGAACGTGATTACTGTTGCAAATAAATAAATAAAAAACGGAAAGACAATTACTAATGACTTTAAGGAATAGAGTGATATCTGTGAGCCATTCCATAAAACCCTCGCAGGTACTTTTGAAGAAGTGAAAAACACAAGAAGGGGGTTGAATTGTAAAACTGAAAAACAATGCAATGAACACGATATTTTTATCCTGGTTCGTTTGATCTCAAACTACTCCAGTCCACCCGTCAAGGTGATTTCTCCTCTCTCCAACGAGGTCTTAATCCACTATATTCAACTGAATATTACAATCTGCTTTAACAACTGCTAAAGCCTTCTTGAAGCAAACCACAAACTGGTTTCTCAAGGAATCACTTTCTTACAAAGAATAGAAATCTAGGTGTGTGAATGTTTTCTACAAAACTGTTTATCACAACTGTGATATTACACAACTTAAGCTTATGGAAACTAGATTGCTAAAATAATTGAGTAAGGAATTTTGGAGCTTTTAGCAAACTGAGAATAAGAAGATGATGAATAGATTTTAGGCGTGGAAATTGTTGTAGAGCATTAGCCAATTCAATCTTCATTGTCTTGTTTATATAGCAATGAAATTGGTGAACGTTGGAGCAATAATCTTGATTCAATGCCAATAACAAACTTTCCTTATTAAGCAGATCTTGTCTGGAATGATGCCGTTGGTAATAACTCGTCTTGAATGCACAGTACCGTTGCTACTTAAAGCGTGTTCTGGCTTTGGCTCATTCTGACGCTGCTTAAGTGCTGATGAACTATTGTTGTCTTTATCAGAGATCAGAGTGTTGAGCGCAGTTCTGTTCATCAAGCTTCAGCATAAGCGTGAGTTGTTCTTCTGATTCTGGTATTCTGATATAGCAACTTCTGATGCTGATGTTGATATCCAATTTTCTGATGCTGATTAAGATGTACTCTTGCTGATACCCATCAGAGTTTCTGTAGAACATAAAGTAATTTTTAGGTAGCAAATAGTTCTTTACATGAATCACATAATTAATATATCTTAGCATTTTGTTATCATCAAAACTTAAACTTAGGGTAGTAGATTCAAACTTTGTTCTAACAATCTCCCCCTTTTTGATGATGACAAAAACTAGATATTTTTTAATTGAAAATAGCGTGAAAAGAATCAGAGATAACTAAATGAAAGGTTGTATCAGAATTAAATAAGGATTTATCAATGATAAGGGATACTCCCCCTGAATTTATTACTTCCCTTTTTAATTCCAAGAGTTCTTCAGGATCAGATCTTTATTGACTTTCTGAACATCAGAGTGTTAGAACTTCAGATCAGAATATCAGAGCTTTGACTGTCAGAACTTCATATCAGAATATCAGAGCTTTGCTTTGGGCTTCAGTGTATCAGAGAGCATTCTTGTACCTGTAGACTTATGCAAAAATAGAAAACATTCAAGTATGTCAGAGTGTTAGAATGTTTGAGACTTTTTGTCTTAGTAATCCGTTATTGAAAAATATCATTCTTGTTCTCCCCCTTTTTGTCAGCAATCAAAAAGTGTAAGTGATGCGCTTAAACGATAAGAGCAGAAAAACTTGTTATATTAAAATATTCAAAGCCAGGCAAAACAGTACAGAAGATATGCAAAGAAAACATGAAAATAGCATGAATGAAAATCTAAGGTTGGGGAGGAAAGCGTGTGAACAGAGTCTCCAGCATTGCTTTAATCTGATCAGCAGTTTCAGTCTGCTTGTGCACCATGATGACTACTGTATCTATCTTGCTGTCCTGCACATCCATCCTTTCCTTCATCTTCTGATCATTTTCATCCATCCTTTGCTGCAAACGAATATCATTCAGCTTCAGCTCTTCTAGAGTCTGCCTGTCCAAGGCAGCTTGAGAAACATCAGAAGCAGGAAGCTTCTGAGAGCTTTCTGCAACATCTTCAGCTTGACTGACTTCAGCTTGAATTGTCTGATCTTCTTCTGGCTGCACTTTTGAAGCTGGGCGCTTCTCAGACCATGGCTCACTATCCAGAAGGAGCATGTCTTCTTTCAGCAGCTGACTTCCAACATCATTCAGAAGCTTGCTGAAATTCTGCTGTGCTTGCTCATAATTGATGTCTTGCAATTTTAGAGCTTCAACATGTACCCAAATTCTGAATCGTGTTTAGAGCTGGTCTGAGGCAGTAGGATCAATCATTCCAGGACAGACTTGCTTCAGAGAAGCAATCCACTACTGCAAACCTGTTTCAAAATTCACAATGCCAGAGCCAACATCTGGCTGTTTTGGTTTTGGAATGGCTATTTTATTTTTGAGATCAGCAAGACGGTCAAGGATTGTTAAATTGATGAAGGTCCTGCTGGGGTCTTCTGTAGTTTGTTTGGGAGATGTTTGTTTGGGAGATGGAGTGGGAGAGTCAGAAATAATAATTGGACTGTGGGGAGTCTTTGGAGTGTTTGGAGGGGTAGATTCTGGCGAGGATGGCAGCTGGGCCATAGTTACAGTTGTTCCACAGGGCAGCTGAATTGCCATAGGTTGTGGCTCAGAGGATTGAGGAGAATGAGGTTCAGGGGATGGAGTTTCAGAGTGATGAAACTCAAGTTGAGGAGGTGATGGTTGAGGAATTTCTGGTTGAGGAGAGGGAGGAGGAATTGCTGGTTGTGGAGAAGGAGGAGGAATTTTTGGTTGTTCAGGAATATGTGGTTCTTCTGGTATGGGTGAGAGAGGTTGTTCTGGTTGAGGAGAGTGGGCAATTTGTGGTTCAGTGTTTGGATTATTTGAGAGGTGATCAGAGACACGTTGATCAATATCAGACAGAACTTTGTCAAGTTCTGATGTTGTTGAAGTTGTGGGTTTTGGGTGTTTGGTGCGGGGTCTTCTGAGAGTCAGTGCCTCAGAAGGGTCATCTTCTGGTTCGTTTTCATCTATAGTTGGTATGGGGATTGGAATTTCATGTGAAGCTGGAGTTGGGATTGATGTTGGGATAGCAGAAGAATTTAAAACAGAAGCAGCAGATAAATTACCTTTTTTCTTGGAAGTCTGCTGGGATGTTCCTTCTGAAGTGGCCTTCCTTTTCTTCGTCTTCTTCAGAGAAACTTCTGGTTGAGGTTGGTGCAGATCTTTGATATTCAGCTTGGGATCTGTACCATCAGCCTTGCACGCGTCCAAGTATCTGAGAACCACCACTGGTTTAGATTCTATCTCAGAAAATAATGGAAAGTCGCTCAGTGGGACTCTTCTGCTGGTGATGTCAGCAATAGGAGTAACGCTGGGTTCCTTTCTGATATTCTCTATTAATTTCATTTTCTTCAGATTCTTGGCGTTCAGAGGCTTGCCAACAGTTGGTTCAATAGTGCTTAACTCCTGAGCTTCTATAAGGTGCTCTATCAGCCTATTCTCAGTCAGAATATCTGATATTAACCTGCCAAAGGGTATCCAATCCCTCTTTGTTCTTTCTTCTTCCCTGGTCTCCTTTACGCTGGTTATGAGGTGATTAAACAGAAGATGAGCCAAGTTGATTTTTACCTTCTGATTAATAAAATAGATCAGAAACTGCTGATCTATATTTATATAATCAGGGGAACTTGTTGGCTTCCTATGATTAAAGCACCCCAGAATGATCTTCGCCCAAACTCTGTGGTGATCCTTTAGGTCTCTGATTTTGCTACTGGGCACCCCAAGGGTGAAAATCTGTTCTGCTATGACACCAACGTCAGAGCATCTTTCAGCCATATCAATACAGCGGACGCCACCGCCACTGTAACCAATCAATTTTGCTATGTGATCCTCAGTGATCACAATCTTCTTTCCCATTATGTAGGAGGTGACTTGATGCGTTGAAAAGGACGCATGAATCCAGAACTCCTTGACTAAAACTGGGAACATTGGTCCAACCAACCTGTCAAAATATATCTCCCATTTATGTGCCCTAACTTCTTCTTTCAAGTCAAAACCATTCTCTTTCAGACTGCCAAAGTCAATAATCAGTTCAGACAACACTTCTAGATTCTTCACTGGTGTAAGGAGTGTTCTGAATGGAACTTGGTATTGTTCAGAGGAAGCTTTCTTCTGAGAACCTGCAGAAGCACTGCTGGAGGTTGCCATGTTTACACTTAGGGTTTTTCTGAGAAAACTGAGAAATGGTTTTAAGTTTGAAAGAGATGAGCACACAGAGAAAATGCAGAAAATATTTGAGAGATTATGAGAAACGGTAAAGGATTAATGTGAGAAGTTAAAGTGCTTAAATAGATTTCAAAATACTTTTTGAAAATGTAAACGGTTTCAAGAAAGAGAAAATAAAATCATGATTGCGTTTTAAAACATGATTACTTTCATTTAATGCTTGCTGATTTTGGGGAATTTGAGAAAGATACTTAAAACATGTGTCTCAATGCACCCAATCAGCGTTTTGCCTTCTCAGAAGCGTGCACGCATGTTCTACTTCAGAGATTTGCTGAT
Organism: Vicia faba; assembly: GCA_948472305.1. Lineage (NCBI taxonomy): Eukaryota > Viridiplantae > Streptophyta > Magnoliopsida > Fabales > Fabaceae > Vicia > Vicia faba. The sequence continues at coordinate 1,788,689,662 of OX451736.1, forward strand.
GATTGGATGACACTTGTTTGATTTAGTGATCAGCACGTCTATCCTTGAGCTGAAACGCTCATATCTTTAAGACTAGCATCTGATACAATCTGCATGTTCTATCTTTCTGAAAAGAGATTGATCAGAAGTTCACAGTAAAACAAATACATTCTAAAAGATAATATATGGAATTAAAACATTTTCACTTTGCGCAGATTTTCATGCTGAGATGTTTCAGAATGAAATTGAATCTATCTTCAGAAAGGGGCTTAGTGAAGATATCAGCCCATTGATGGTCTGTATCAATAAATTTTAAATTCAAAATTCCTTTCTGAATATAGTCCCTAATGAAATGATGTTTTATTTCTATATGCTTAGCCCTATAATGTAAAATAGGATTCTTACTTAAGCAAATAGCAGAAGTATTGTCACAGAGTATATGGATGTTACTCTCAAAAATCTGGAAGTCTTCAAGCTGACTTTTCATCCAGAGCATTTATGTGCTACATCCTGCTGCTGCTATGTACTCAGCTTCTGCTGTTGATAGCACAATTATGGATTGCCTTTTGTTGGACCAAGAGATCATATTTTCTCCCAGAAACTGACAACTTCCAGAAGTACTTTTACGCTCTACTCTGTCTCCAACAAAGTCAGCATCGCAGTAGCCTACTAAGCTGTAATCACTACATTTTCTATAAAATAAACCCAGATTAGTAGTACCTTTCAGATACTTGAAAATTCGCTTAACAGCTGTTAAGTGAGATTCTCTAGGATCTGAATGGAATCTAGCACAAATACATATGCTGAATAAGATATCAGGTCTTGAAGCTGTCAGATAAAGGAGAGAACCAATCATACCTCTGTAGACCTTCTGTTCTACCTTTTTGCTTACCTCTTCTCTTTCCAGAATGCACGTGGGATGCATTGGAATCCTTGATGGCTTACATTCTGAGAGGTCAAATTTCTTCAGAAGATCTCTGACATATTTGCTCTGATGAATGTAAGTTCCCTCTGGAGTTTGATTGATCTGAATTCCTAGAAATAATTTCAGTTCCCCCATGAGGCTCATCTCAAATTCTGCCTGCATACACTTAGCAAATTTTCTTCCAAGAGAAGGATTAGTAGATCCAAAAATAATATCATCAACATAAATTTGACAGACTAAGATGTCATTCTTAACTGACTTACAGAATAAGGTAGTGTCCACCTTCCCTCTGGTGAATTAGTTTTCTAACAGAAAGTTACTTAGTCTTTCATACCAAGCTATGGGAGCTTGTTTCAGACCATATAGTGACTTCTTTAGTTTGAAAACATGTTCTGGATGTTTTGTATTTTCAAAACCAGGGGGTTGGTGCACATAAACCTCTTCTTCTATATAACCATTTAAGAATGCACTCTTGACATCCATCTGATACAGAGTGATGCCTCTATTAACAGCAAATGAAATTAAAAGTCTGATAGATTCTAACCTGGAGACTGGAGCAAAGGTTTCTGTATAGTCTATCCCCTCTTGCTGACTATAACCTTGTGCTACCAGTCGTGCTTTGTTTCTGATGACTTCCCCTTGTTCATTTAGCTTGTTTCTGAACACCCATCTTGTTCCAATGACGTTGAATCCTTTTGGTCTGGGAACAAGATCCCATACGTCATTTCTGGTGAATTGATTCAGCTCTTCTTGCATTGCTAGAATCCAGTCGTTGTCCAGAAGTGCTTCATCAATAGAAGAAGGTTCAATCAGAGACACAACTCCCATGAGGGATTCTTCAGAGTTTCTGAAGCTTGCTCTTGTTCTGATTGGATCTTCCTTTCTTCCTAAGATAGTTTCTTCTGGATGATCCAAGCTGCTTCTGGGTAATCTCTTCTGAGGTTGATCAGCAGCTGTTGTAGGATTGCTAGCAGTGCTCCTTTCAGACGTTGAAGGAGTGTCTGTGTTGAGAGCTTCTGATGACTTGTCTTCAGAACCTGTAAATTCAATTTCCATACCTGCAAAAACTTCATTCTGCTTTGACTTTTCAGAGTCAAGCTTATCATCAAAACAAACACTGATTGATTCTTCCACAATCTGTGTTTCTGTATTGTATACTCTGTACCCTCTTGAGCGTTCAGAGTATCCTAACATAATACACTTCTGTGCTTTAGAGTCAAACTTGTTCAAATAATTTTTTGTATTTAATATAAAACAGGTACATCCAAATGGATGAAAATATGAAATGTTTGGCTTTCTGTTCTTCCACAATTCATAGGGAGTCTTTTCCAGAATAGGTCTTATTGAGATTCTATTCTGAATGTAGCACGCTGTGTTTATTGCCTCTGCCCATAAGATCTTAGCAACGTTTGTCTCATTGATCATGGTTCTGGCCATTTCTTGCAATGTTCTGTTCTTTCGTTCTACAACTCCATTTTGTTGGGGAGTTCTAGGACAAGAGAAATCATGCAGAATGCCTTTGTCATTAAAGAATGACTCAAAATCTTTGTTTTCAAACTCTCCACCATGATCACTTCTGACTTTAACGATTCTAAGATCTTTTTCATTCTGAACTTGGTTACAGAAGGTAACAAACACAAAGTGTGACTCGTCCTTGTGTCTTAAGAACTTTACCCATGTCCATCTGCTATAGTCATCTACGATTACTAACCCATACTTCTTGCCAATGACTGAAGCAGTTTTAACTGGTCCAAATAAGTCAATGTGCAGAAGTTCTAATGGCTTAGAGGTAGAAACAACATTTTTAGATTTGAAAGAAGGTTTTGCAAACTTGCCTTTCTGACATGCTTCACACAGAGCATCTGAATTGAACTTCAAATTAGGAAGTCCTCTGACCAGATTGAGTTTGTTAATCTGAGATATTCTTCTCATACTAACATGCCCCAATCTTCTGTGCCAGATCCACTGCTCGTTGTTAACAGACAGAAGACACTTTACATTCTGACTTTTCAGTTCAGAAAGTTAAATTTTAAAGATGTTGTTTTTCCTCTTTCCATTAAACAGGATAGTCCCATCTTTCTGACTAACAGCTTTACATGATTTTTGATTAAAGATTATATCATAACCGTTATCACTTAATTGACTTATGGATAACAGATTATGCATTAATCCATCTACTAGCAGAACATTATTAATAGAGGGAAGATTTCCATTACCTATAGTTCCAGAGCCAATTATCTTTCCCCTCTGATTGCCTCCAAAGCCAACGTGGCCTCCAGGCTTAAGTTCCAGGCTTTGGAACATATGCCTTCTTCCCGTCATGTGTCGCGAGCAGCCAGAGTCCAGGTACCATGACTGGTGTTTCTGATTTGCTGCTAAAGATATCTGTAACATGTATTATTTTATCCTTAGGTACCCAGATTTTCTTGGGTCCTGATTTGTTAGATTTACCAAAACTCTGGTTGAATTTTGGTTTCACAGAATACTTACTGCTAGTGTATTTAATATCATGTGTGTGACCATACACAAAATGTGAATTCAGAGGAGTGTGTTTAATGGTTAAATCCATGACATTCTTTGGTGTAGGAACCTTACCTTGGTATCCTATTCCCTTCCTTCCGTTTCTGCTAACTCCATAGATCATTGAAGCCATTTTGCTTCTATCTATGCTTTTAGCAAGGAACTTCTGGAAACTGTGATCATACTCCTTGATGATCTCATCAGCGCTGCTGGGAGTTTCAGAAATTGGTTCCTTCTGAGAGTTTTGTAAAGAATTTTCTAATTTTGAAATTTTATTTCTCAGCTCAGAATTTTCCAATTTAAGACTCTCAGTCTTATCAGAGTCAGATTCAAGATTCCTTTTCAGGTTTCTGAATTTAACTCTAATCTGCTGGTACCTTTCCAGAATTTCATTAAGGCTTTCAGCAAGTTCAGCCTTAGTAAAATTAATTCCAAAGTCAGGAAATACCTCTTCAGTATCTGATTCTGAGTCTGATTCAGAAGCTTCACTATCTTCTGAGATGTTGGCCATGAGAGCTATGTTTGCTCTCTCATCATCTAATTCTGAGTCAGCTTCAGACGAGTCAGAGTCATCCCATGTAGCCATGAGACTTTTCTTCTTTTCTCTTCCAAACTTATTTTTGGGATTTTCCCTCTGAAGCTTTGGGCAGTCACTCTTGTAGTGTCCTTGATCATTGCACTCATAGCAGATGATGTCCTTGGTGTTTGGCTTTCTGCTTCCTGAGGAGCCTTCAGATCTTCTGTATCCAGAGGAAGAATCTGTCCTTCTGTATCTGGAAGAAGACTCGTTCTGATCAGATCTTCTGGGATTCCTGAACTTCCTTTGTCTCTGCTTCCTAGTTGATTCACTCTTCTGGAGAGGAGAGAAAGTTCGTCTTCTTCTGATGAGGATCCATCAGATGTTTCTTCAACTGCCTGCAAAACTTTAGACTCATATTTTTTGTTATATTTTAATGCTAAAGGCTTACCTTGCTTCTGAGGTTCATCAGCTTCTAGCTCTATCTCATGACTTCTGAGGGAGCTGATAAGTTCCTCCATAGAAATTTTGTTGAGATCTTTTGCTAGCTTCAGAGCTGTAACCATTGGTCTCCACTGCTTTGGTAAGCTTCTGATGATCTTCTTGACGTGATCAGTAGTAGAGTATCCTTTGTCCAGAACCTTGAGACCAGCCACCAGAATTTGGAATCTTGAGAACATTGTTTCAATGGATTCACTTTCTTCCATTTTGAATGCCTCATACTTTTGAATGAGCGCAAGAGCTTTAGTTTCTTTGACCTGAACGTTGCCTTCATGCGTCATTCTGAGTGAGTCAAACATGTTCTTTGCTGTGTCTCTGTTAGAGATCTTTTCATATTCAGCGTAAGAGATGGCGCTGAGAAGGATGGTTCTGGCCTTGTGGTGATTCTTGAAGTCACGCTTTTGTAGGTCAGACATTGCTTTCCTATCAATCTTCTGACCGTTTGCATTCACAGGGTGCGTGTATCCATCTGTCACCATGTCCCACAGATCAGCATCATGTGCCAGAAAGAAGCTTTCAATTTTGTCTTTCCAGTAATCAAAATTTTCTCCATCAAAGACTGGAGGTTTGCCGCTGAATCTGTCTCTGTCTTCATTGTTGTCATTGCTGGTGTGAGAATAAGTTCCCGCCATTGTGTTTTTCTGACGCTGGATCTTGTACTGACACGGTTAGGTGTTTTAGCTCAGAACCAGGCGCTCTGATGCCAATTGAAGAAGTGAAAAACACAAGAAGGGGGGTTGAATTGTAAAACTGAAAAACAATGCAATGAACACGATATTTTTATCCTGGTTCGTTTGATCTCAAACTACTCCAGTCCACCCGTCAAGGTGATTTCGTCTCTCTCCAACGAGGTCTTAATCCACTATATTCAATTGAATATTACAATCTGCTTTAACAACTGCTAAAGCCTTCTTGAAGCAAACCACAAACCGGTTTCTCAAGGAATCACTTTCTTACAAAGAATAGAAATCTAGGTGTGTGAATGTTTTCTACAAAACTGTTTATCACAACTGTGATATTACACAACTTAAGCTTATGGAAACTAGATTGCTAAAATAATTGAGTAAGGAATTTTGGAGCTTTTAGCAAACTGAGAATAAGAAGATGATAAATAGATTTTAGGCGTGGAAATTGTTGTAGAGCATTAGCCAATTCAATCTTCATTGTCTTGTTTATATAGCAATGAAATTGGTGAACGTTGGAGCAATAATCTTGATTCAATGCCAATAACAAACTTTCCTTATTAAGCAGATCTTGTCTGGAATGATGTCGTTGGTAATAACTCGTCTTGAATGCACAGTACCGTTGCTACTTAAAGCGTGTTCTGGCTTTGGCTCATTCTGACGCTGCTTAAGTGCTGATGAACTATTTTTGTCTTTATCAGAGATCAGAGTGTTGAGCGCAGTTCTGTTCATCAAGCTTCAGCATAAGCGTGAGTTGTTCTTCTGATTCTGGTATTCTGATATAGCAACTTCTGATGCTGATGTTGATATCCAATTTTCTGATGCTGATTAAGATGTACTCTTGCTGATACCCATCAGAGTTTCTGTAGAACATAAAGTAATTTTTAGGTAGCAAATAGTTCTTTACATGAATCACATAATTAATATATCTTAGCATTTTGTTATCATCAAAACTTAAACTTAGGGTAGTAGATTCAAACTTTGTTCTAACAATCTCCCCCTTGTTAATGATGACAAAAACTAGATATTTTTTAATTGAAAATAGCGTGAAAAGAATCAGAGATAACTAAATGAAAGGTTGTATCATAATTAAATAAGGATTTATCAAAGATAAGGGATACTCCCCATGAATTTATTACTTCCCTTTTTAATTCCAAGAGTTCTTCAGAATCAGATCTTTATTGACTTTCTGAACATCAGAGTGTTAGAACTTCAGATCAGAATATCAGAGCTTTGACTGTCAGAACTTCAGATCAGAATATCAGAGCTTTGCTTTGGGCTTCAGTGTATCAGAGAGCATTCTTGTACCTGTAGACTTATGCAAAAATAGAAAACATTCAAGTATGTCAGAGTGTTAGAATGTTTGAGAATTTTTGTCTTAGTAATCCGTTATTGAAAAATATCATTCTTGTTCTCCCCCTTTTTGTCAGCAATCAAAAAGTGTAAGTGATGTGCTTAAACGATAAGAGCAGAAAAACTTGTTATATTAAAATATTCAGAGCCAGGCAAAACAGTACAGAAGATATGCAAAGAAAACATGAAAATAGCATGAATGAAAATCTAAGGTTGGGGAGGAAAGCGTGTGAACAGAGTCTCCAGCATTGCTTTAATCTGATCAGCAGTTTCAGTCTGCTTGTGCACCATGATGACTACTGTATCTATCTTGCTGTCCTGCACATCCATCATTTCCTGCATCTTCTGATCATTTTCATCCATCCTTTGCTGCAAACGAATATCATTCAGCTTCAGCTCTTCCAGAGTCTGTCTGTCCAAGGCAGCTTGAGAAACATCAGAAGCAGGAAGCTTCTGAGAGCTTTCTGCAACATCTTCAGCTTGACTGACTTCAGCTTGAATTGTCTGATCTTCTTCTGGCTGCACTTTTGAAGCTGGGCGCTTCTCAGACCATGGCTCACTATCCAGAAGGAGCACGTCTTCTTTCAGCAGCTGACTTCCAACTTCATTCAGAAGCTTGCTGAAATTCTGCCGTGCTTGCTCATAATTGATGTCTTGCAATTTTAGAGCTTTAACATGTACCCAAATTCTGAATCGTGTTTAGAGCTGGTCTGAGGCAGCAGGATCAATCATTCCAGGACAGACTTGCTTCAGAGAAGCAATCCACTGCTGCAAACCTGTTTCAAAATTCACAATGCCAGAGACAACATCTGGCTGTTTTGGTTTTGGAATGGCTATTTTATTTTTGAGATCAGCAAGACGGTCAAGGATTGTTAAATCGATGAAGGTCCTGTTGGGGTCTTCTGTAGTTTGTTTGGGAGATGTTTGTTTGGGAGATGGAGTGGGAGAGTCAGAAATAATAATTGGACTGTGGGGAGTCTTTGGAGTGTTTGGAGGGGTAGATTCTGGCGAGGATGGCAGTTGGGCCATGGTTACAGTTGTTCCACAGGGCAGCTGAATTGCCATAGGTTGTGGCTCAGAGGATTGAGGAGAATGAGGTTCAGGGGATGAAGTTTCAGAGTGATGAAACTCAGGTTGAGGAGGTGATGGTTGAGGAATTTCTGGTTGAGGAGAGGGAGGAGGAATTGCTGGTTGTGGAGAAGGAGGAGGAATTTCTGGTTGTTCAGGAATATGTGGTTCTTCTGGTATGGGTGAGAGAGGTTGTTCTGGTTGAGGAGAGTGGGCAATTTGTGGTTCAGTGTTTGGATTATTTGAGAGGTGATCAGAGACACGTTGATCAATATCAGACAGAACTTTGTCAAGTTCTGATGTTGTTGAAGTTGTGGGTTTTGGGTGTTTGGTGCGGGGTCTTCTGAGAGTCAGTGCCTCAGAAGGGTCATCTTCTGGTTCGTTTTCATCTATAGTTGGTATGGGGATTGGAATTTCATGTGAAGCTGGAGTTGGGATTGATGTTGGGATAGCAGAAGAATTTAAAACAGAAGCAGCAGATAAATTACCTTTTTTCTTGGAAGTCTGCTGGGATGTTCCTTCTGAAGTGGCCTTCCTTTTCTTCGTCTTCTTCAGAGAAACTTCTGGTTGAGGTTGGTGCAGATCTTTGATATTCAGCTTGGGATCTGTACCATCAGCCTTGCACGCGTCCAAGTATCTGAGAACCACCACTGGTTTAGATTCTATCTCAGAAAATAATGGAAAGTCGCTCAGTGGGACTCTTCTGCTGGTGATGTCAGCAATAGGAGTAACGCTGGGTTCCTTTCTGATATTCTCTATTAATTTCATTTTCTTTAGATTCTTGGCGTTCAGAGGCTTGCCAACAGTTGGTTCAATAGTGCTTAACTCCTGAGCTTCTATAAGGTGCTCTATCAGCCTATTCTCAGTCAGAATATCTGATATTAACCTGCCAAAGGGTATCCAATCCCTCTTTGTTCTTTCTTCTTCCCTGGTCTCCTTTACGCTGGTTATGAGGTGATTAAACAGAAGATGAGCCAAGTTGATTTTTACCTTCTGATTAATAAAATAGATCAGAAACTGCTGATCTATATTTATATAATCAGGGGAACTTGTTGGCTTCCTATGATTAAAGCACCCCAGAATGATCTTCGCCCAAACTCTGTGGTGATCCTTTAGGTCTCTGATTTTGCTGCTGGGCACCCCAAGGGTGAAAATCTGTTCTGCTATGACACCAACGTCAGAGCATCTTTCAGCCATATCAATACAGCGGACGCCACCGCCACTGTAACCAATCAATTTTGCTATGTGATCCTCAGTGATCACAATCTTCTTTCCCATTATGTAGGAGGTGACTTGATGCGTTGAAAAGGACGCATGAATCCAGAACTCCTTGACTAAAACTATATTCGTTTTGTATGTCTGTCGAACCATTCCAAATGCTTGGGCTTTTACTCAATTCAACCCAAACACCAAAAACAATATTAATGAGTTCAAATAACTGTTGTAATCTAAATTCAAAGCCAATAAATTGCGCCTAAAAATGTGTATTTCTTTATGTAGAGAAATAGTCATTTTTGAATAATAATATTGAATTTCGATAAACCATATACTCATGATAATCTTTTACAGTTGTGACTTCATAAAAAGTAATCACCTTTTTCAAAACATCTATTCAGACGTGCACATAGTAGTTCATCATTACCACTTATGAAAACAGCTCCCAAGAGAAAATAGCTTAACCTCTTCCTCTTTTTATAATTAGGGAATTAAAGGAAAAAATCATTGAAGCCAAAACCACACAAGCTTCTATCAAAGGGTTGGACAAAGCTAGAATCGAAGAGTTGGCGACAAAGAGTGTGGACCACGTTGAGAAATCCACTTCCATGACTAATGAAATTTACGCTCTTGAAAGTTTCAAATTTACTGTTGATTATAAGCTGAATTTGGTCAAGATAAAAAATGATAGGTTAAAGAACAAACTACCATTTTGATTTGTCATGTAATATTGAACTTGTTTTCTGTTGTGCTTCGCTTAAAGTTTGTAACTCCTTAGAACAAAAGCCATTTTGGAAACTTTACTTTTATTGATACCATTTGGCTTAAGCTAAAGCACTTCACATTATTCGGTTAAAATTCTAAATTCTTGAAGAGATGGTCTATACTTCTTTAAGTACTTACCGTTTACTTTTAGGCTCCTCCGATCCTCTGCTAATTCTTCGATCTCATAAGGTTGTTTGAAAATGCTTGTAAGATTTGAAAAGGTCCTTCCCAATGTGAAGACGATTTACCTAATGACTTATTCTTTTGATCTATAGGCAACATTACTTTCCATAATAAATCATTGGTTACAAACTTTTTACCTTTAACTCTTTTGTTATATGCTATGGTTATTCTTTATTTTTGTCTTCTCAAAGTTTCCAATGCATGCACCCTTTATTCATCCAGACCCACTAATTCAGTCATCATCATTTCCCAATAATACTCAGAAGGAATTTCTCCTTGCCTCTAAATTCTTACTGACTGTAAGTGGATTTCGACTGGAAAAACTGCATCATGTCCAAACGTGAGTTGATATAGTGTAGTATTAGTTGCTTCCTTAGGAGACATTCGACAAGCCCATAGAGCTTGGTCTAAAGTTTTATGCCAATTCTTTGGTTTTCTCCCCACATGTTTCTTTATTATACCAATTATCACCTTCTTGGTTGCTTCTACTTAACCATTTGCTTGAGTATAGTATGTTGTTGATGTCAACAATTTGAAACCCATTTTGTTAGCAAACTCTTGCATTTTTCGACTAGTGAAAACTGATCCTTGATATGTTGTAAAACTATTTGGGATTCCAAACCTATAAATTATATCCCTACAAAAATGTATCTTTGGCCTTTGGATGAAGCAGGATGAATTTCCCCAAATAGGCCTAATGCCCAACCACTAAAAGGCCATGGCTTGACAATTGAGTGATGTTCGCTTCTAGGGGCATGTTGAATACCTACATGTATTTGACATTCCTGGCATTTGTTGGCAATCTCTATGCAATCTTTGAGCATTGTGGGCCAATAAATTTTGTATCGAAATAGAAACCATTTTATTTTATGGCCTGCTTGATGCGCTCCACATGCCCCACTGTGCACACCAGACAAAGCTAAGTATGTTTCACTTTCTCATAAACATTTAAGCAAGACTCCTTCTGAGGTTTTCTTGAACAATTTGTTTCCCATCAGGATATAAGATAATGATCTATACTTGATCTTCCTTTATGCATATATCGAAGGATCTTTAAGATAATTTATAATTGGCCTAAGCCGATCTGTATCTGTTAGAGCATGAATAGCTAATACTTCGAATTCTTCTTCGTTAGAGAATCCTAATTTTGAACTCTCCAAATCAGACGGGGATAACCTGACAGCCATTGATTTTCCTCTTACTTCGATAATATCTTCTAAACTATTTGTTGATACTTTATATCCTGAAGCTATCTATGCCAAGTCATTTGCTTCCTGATTTTTAACCCTGGTGTGATACGGTGGCAAAACAGACTGTTTAATACTGGTTTTGCGTTTGTATTCGCAAATGTTGCGGTAAGCAAGAGTCGCCATCGACTTTTATTTCATCCAACAAAGGAAAAGGAAAAAGAACAGAAAAAACCATTCTTGAGATGTTTCTGAGTATGGGGGGTAGATTATAGAAAGGGAAGGTGTTAGCACCCTTTCTATCCATATTTTCCATGGGCTCTTAGGTACTTGCTCATTTTGAAATTGCTTGTGTGTGTTTTGAAAAGTTTTTGTTTAAATTCATGATAACCCTTGTATTTGTCCTCAAGAGTGTGACGAAGTTGTTTTTGAAAACTGTTTTGAAAGTGTTTGTGAAAAAGAGTTTTTATTGTTTTGAGCAAGTACTTAAGAGTTTCTACCTACACGAAAAAGATTGTTCATTTTCTCGTTTCCTTTAGTCAGCGTTATCCTACTATTAAGGAGTAGGTAGCAACATCGTTGGAGTTTTAAGGGACATTCGAAGGGACAAGTACGGTCACAAAAGCAATGGTTAGGAAAATTTAGTAGTTACCCTATAGTCCTAAAGATCTTTTCGAGGCAACATCCGAACGGGTCATTTTTGATCTTTTGGGACTAGAGGACGACCACTAAAATTCCCTATGCTTCATGACCATTTATCAAAGGCAACCGAAGTGAGGCAAACCCTAGGAGTGAGTATGTGCATGTGTTATTTTTCAGTTTATCTTTGCACAATTAGGGTTATCTACCGTTTTAATCGTTGATTTATCTTTCGCATACAATCCTATTATCCATAGATCTAGGCAGTTTATAGTTGCGGAAATTAAAAAGTGTGAGAAATTAAAGTCCTAACTATTACAAGGCAGTTACATCAATAGTAAAAATTAATCGTACGACAAAAATAATTAAGCGCGAGAATAAATCTTGGAAAAAGTTTAAAACCCTAAAAACCTAATTTGATCATTAAAATATTTTTTTTGGATTTTTATTGAGAAAAATAGTTGAAATTTGCAAATTAAACCTAATTTCCTAATTAATTTTATTTAACAAAATAATCAATGTTGAAATAATTAAAATAATTAATTTTAATTGTAAAATAAACCTATATTTTTGTGGGGTTTTTTTAAAAAAAAATGATTTTTGTTTTTTGTAAAAATAATTAACAAATAATTAAAAACAAAAGAAACAAAGAAAAGAAATAAATGGGTTTGTTGCTATTGAGTAATCTGGGGGTGTATTATTGATTTTTGCAAAGCCCAAATCCCACAGATCCATCAGCCTCGCCTGGTTCAGTGAGGGCTACGCTTGAGGGTGCACCATAGACCTTGCTTGCATGAGCGCCAAATCTTCTTTGAGGATGGATCTAATGGCCAGATCCCGAGCTATAGGATGGATACGCTAGTTGGGAGGCACATGGGATCCTGTAAAACATGTTAAGAAAATAAAATCATAATATGCTTGGACCTGGGATCGAACCCAGGTTCTTTCGCTAACCAACGTTACCCTTTTCCATTCGTGTTGTCATGTTTATTTGTTAATATAATAACATAATAACATTATAAAATAAAAAACATGCTATGACTCAGGAAGGGCACACTTTTTCAAATCCTCCAATAGTTATCTTCCACATCACCGTCTTCTCCTCAGATTGTCATCTTTGATGCTAAACCCTTTACCTACGAACAAAAATGTCACTAAAGGCTATAGTGACAATTTTTATCCATAGCTATAAACCTGCAACAATTAAAAATGCAATACAAGCCCAATCAATCCTAACTAAGGGCATAAATCAATTAGAAATTATGCCCCGAGTTCATTGGTACCCTTGATCTGTCCTAATTTTGCCTCTATAGAGAATCCCTAATTTGAAGCTATCAAACCCTAGCAATGGTGTAAGCCTGTTCCTGCGCTAAAACTCAAATTCAGGCATTCAAACAGATTCGAAGCATGATTATAAACATATTTGTGCAAACGAATTCGATTTAAAACATGTAAAACCAAGAAAACGAATTTATGTTATAAGAGTGCAAACTGTGATCTGTATCTTACGATTCTGGATGCTTTGTGACTTGAGAGTGATTGGAATAACTTCAATGACCTTCGTGGATAATCACTGATGATCCAAAATTCCTTGAATTGGCCTGTAGGATGAAATCCGATCTGCACTTTTCTTTGGAATTTTGAAACTTTGTTTTTCTCTTTGGAACAAGCTGCGCCTCTGTAATCCTTTTTTAGGGTTCAGAATGCCCTGCTATATGTATGTGAATCAAAATTGGTTAACAAATTTGGATCAAATCCAAAGAATAGAGGCATGGCTTGAAGAGGAAATCAAATATTGAAAAATTTCCAAATATGGAAATTTTGTGTCCATTCTTGGCTTGCACGATTTTCTTGCTATCATATAACCTGTATTCTCATTATTTAATGCAAAATCATCCCAAAATAATTTTATATCATTTGTTTGATTTAATTTGGATTTTAAATGATTAAAAATCAAAATAAATCAAATAAATAAGCAAATTATGCATGGAGTGGTTCATGCGTCATGGACCATGTTAGGAACAAGATGCAAGCATAAAAAGTTGGGCCCATTTGAAGAAAAATGCATTTTGGGCATGGTTGACTTTGTGCAAATTTCCAAAAATAGCCAACTCTGACAATGCACATCTCTCTCAATTTTGATCGTAAGAGGGTGTACTTGGACTTTTTAGAAAGCTTAAGACGTCCTATAAACAACCCTTTTGGTTTCACCTCAATTGGATCTTCCATGTTCATGTAAGAAGCTTTGACCCAAAAGGTGTTTTTGTTGACTTTTTGGAATGACCTATAATGTATGAATTCACATCTTTTCATGAGTAAATTTTTTGAACTTGAGGTCTGAAGATGAGTTGTAGGGGATTTCATCCTCTTCAAAATGAGACTTGGATGGGAACTGTCTGATAAAGTATTAGAAAGTTATGCCTGGTCAAAGTTTGGTTGACTTTTCCTATAGAACCCCTAATTTAGCAACTTTTGAGTTTTGATGAATTAGGAGCATTCCTTGAGGAATCATGATCATCCCTTGATAAAATGATGGATGTTACTTCAAAATGTTGATTTTGACCAAAAATCTTGGAGTTTGACTGCATGAGGGTCACAATTGACTTTTGACCTAGTACAGTTAATTTTCAGGCACTTGAGTAGTTGACTGAGCAAACTTCTTGTGCAATGCATGATACTTGACATGGATGATCTTGAGAACATATTAGGGCAATGGAAATAATTTGGGACCCTTGGAACTCAAACATCTTAATGATGAGTGAAACCCTAATTTGAGGCTCATTGTCTTAGGAGGAGGATTTGTCTGGTCAATCCTTAGGCATCCTTGGGCAGGTTAAGGACCTCTAGGAGTATGTTTTAAGTAAAATATGAGGGAAATATTTGGGGTACAGTAGCTGCCCCTGTTCAATCTTCTTAAACCTGAGGATGTAGATTGGCTGGTCTGCCTTTCATGATATGAAGGTGGAATCAGGAATGGGTATACAAATTCCATTTGGAGGTTAACAGAGAATCGTCAGAGATGGGCTTAAAGATGCCATCCAAAAAAGATATCGGGTGCATAAGAGATTCCTTTGCGAGAATTCTTGTACCTGCCATTGAGGAGGACTTTATCGGGGAATGTTGATTTATGTCTTGGGAGATAGAATATAGGAGCTTCGATTGTCCATTACTCTACTGGGGGATTAACTCCTGATTGAGGAGATGGAAGTAAACTACATGTCTGGTCAGGGTCCAGGCTGCATAGCGACTTACTGGGGAAATGTGAAATTGATTGTATCTGGTCGGGTCTAGGTCTTACAGTGTTGTAAACTATTGTCTGGAGAGAGAAGGAACTTGGATAGTAGGGTTGATCCGAAATGAAAGCCTGGATAATAGGGCTATGAGAAGGAACCTGGGTCGTAGGGTTACTTCGAGTTGAAAGCCTGGATAGTAGGGCTATCAAAAGGAACCTGGTTCATAGGGTTACTTCGAGATGAAAGCCTGGATAGTAGGGTTATGGGAAGGAACCTGGATAGTAGGGTTACTTCAAGATGAAAGCCATGATAGTAGGGCTTATGGGAAGGAACCTGGATAGTATGGTTACTTCAAGATGAAAGCCTGGATAGTAGGGCTTATGGGAAGGAACCTGGATAGTAGGGTTACCAAAATGAAAGCCTGGATAATAAGGCTGCTTCATTTGATCATGTAGATTAGTTAACCCGTTTGGTTTCGGGAACTGATTTTCCATTATTTGTCTGCAGATGTGACATGTATGACTGTTGGGATTGTTGATGATAATTGTCTTTCCTGAAAGGATAACAGGGTTAATTATGCGATGCATGAAATGCATGGTGGGACGATGTTCTCAAAATAAATGAGATTATGTTGCATGCGATATGGATGTGCATGTCATGATGTATGAACATGAGATGCTATTGTGCCATGTTCGAGTCTGGGAAAATAAATCCCTGACTGCTGCTGGAGAGTATTGGAAATAGCATTCCTGACTGTTGTAGAAAACCGTGGTTCTTCTATTTCTGCTAGGGATGGTGAACGGAGATGACTATGCTGAAGATTTGCTCCTTGTTCACAGATATTCTGTCGGGGAGAGACTCTGCTTGAGAATAACTCTGCGGGGGAATAACTCTGTTTGAGAGAGAAGCTTCCATAGCTGAAGGGATAAACTCTGTTGGGGATTGAATTTCTGTATTCAGAGAAATAAACTTTGTTCGGGAGAGAACTTCACGACCCGCTTGTGATTATGAAATTCGGTTGGGAAAAGTACTTCCTATTCGGGGAAACTGATATCAATGCTTTGATTGTCTCTACTCTGTAGAGAGTGTAGGTGCCACGAGGTCGTATGTACTGCTGACTGTGTTTCAAAGTTGTCTCTTCCCCGGTACCTGCTGGACAGAGTAATTGTCGGGTTTGACATTTTTTTATAGTTTTAACCATGTTCTTTAAGTTAAGAGAAATTGTCTTTGCGTTCTTTATGCGATTATTTGTGAATAGGAATTATATTCAAATGCATATGTCAAGAATAGATCATTGGATGTTTTTGCAAAACAAAAAAGAAAAAGAAAAACAAATGGTTTTGTATAAAATGACTTGTATTAATTCTCAAAGTTGGCCTATAATAGGCGTTTTTGTACAAGGAAGCTGACGCTCTAGTAAGAGAACACCGCTGTAAAACTGGAAGTTATACAATATTGTGTGCAATGAAAAGAAAATAGCTATGTACAACAATCCCATGGAGTTTTAATTTTTCTATTGCCGCTATGTCTTTGAGCGTCTCATCACTTTGTTGCTTGTCCGAAGATGATTAGATTGATTGGTGTCGTTCGAGCTTGATAGTTGATACTGAGGTCTGATTGCAAGGTGATCCAATGGGACATAGTGGTACGCTTTACCTCCCTAATTTTTTCATGGACCGCCCTTTCGGGTTTTCAGTCCACCGGGATACCCCTTTTTGCCCAATCCGCCTTTTCAGGTTTTTGACTTGTCGGGTGTACAAATTTTTTCGTTTTCATCCCTTATTTTTCCCCGAACCCTTTTGGTTCTCCGGGAAGCCCTTATTTTTGCCTAGACCAGTCAACCTAACGGGTCTTTAATCATGCGTAGTATCTTTGCACTATGTCCGTATTGACAGGGTGAGGAAGGTCGTCACCGTCCATGGTGGTTAGAATCATGGCTCCACCCGAGAAAATGTTTTTAATCACAAATGGCCATTCGTATGTGGGAGTCCATTTTCCCCTGGGATCACCTTGCAGCAGTATGATGCGCTTGATTACTAGATCCCCGACTTGATACTCTTGGCGTCTGACTTTTTTGTTGAAAGCTTTGATCATCCATTTTTGATACATTTGACCATGACAGACAGCAGTAAGTCTCTTCTCATCGATCATATTCAGTTGGTCAAGTCGAGTCTGGATCCAGTCGTCTTCGTTCAAACCTGCATCCTTCATAATCCTCAGAGAAGGGATCTGGACCTTAATGGGTAAGACTGCCTCCATGCCATATACCAGAGAGTAGGGTGTTTCCCCTGTTGACGTCCGTGCGAAGGTGCGGTACCCATGAAGAGAAAATGGTAACATCTTGTGCCAGTCTTTGTATGTCATTGTCATCTTCTATATGATCTTTTAGATGTTCTTGTTAGCCGCTTCAACAACGCCATTCATCTTCGGTCGGTAGAGAGAAGAGTTATGATGATGTATCTTGAATTGCTTACAGAGTTTGGTGGTCATCATGTTGTTGAGATTGGTACCATTGTCCGTGATAATTCTCTCTGGCACATCATACCGATAGATCAGGTTATGCTTGATGAACTGCGCCAGGACATTCTTGGTAACGGTAGTAAAGGAGGCAGCTTCCATCCACTTTGTGAAGTAATCAATGGCCACCAAGATGAAGCGATGCCCATTGGAAGCGGTGGGTCTTATTTCTCTGATCATGTCAATGCCCCACATTGTAAAGGTTCAAGGATCCGTCAAGACATTCAAAGGAACAAGAGGCACATGCACCTTATCAGTATAGATTTGGCACTTATGACAAGTTCGGGAGTGCTGATAACAATCTGCTTCCATAGTGGACTAGTAGTATCCTGCCCGTAGGATCTTCTTAGCCATGGTATGTCCACTGGAATGGGTTCTGAAGGTACCTTCATGCAAATTTGTCATAATCCTCTCTGCTTCGCTTTTGTCTACACACCACAGTAAGGTAGAGTCATGGTTGCGCTTGTAGAGGATTCCATTACTGAGGAAGAATTTTGCAGCGAACCTTCTCAGAAACTTCTTATCATTGATAGATTCCCCTTCGGGATACTCTTGAGTCTCGAGATACCTTTTTATTTTGTGAAACCAGGGTTTGTCTGCTACCTCTTCAGTATCAATCTCACAGTAGTGTGTTGGTTCATCCAACATCTTAATGGTGATTCGGGGAGCTTCGTTGTCCCACCTGACCTTGAACATAGAAGACATGGTAGCTAGCGCATCCGCTAACTGATTCTCCTCTCGTGGGAAATGTTCAAAGGTTACCTCCTCGAAATGTGGGAGCAATGTCAGCACGTGCTCTTTATATGGGATGAGGTTCGGATGCTTCGTATCCCATTCGCATTTGATCTGACTTATCACCAAGGCTGAATCCCCGAAAACGTCCAAGAACTTGATCCTGAGGTAAATAGCGGCTTCGAGATCCATGACACAAGCTTCATACTCCGCCATGTTGTTAGTGCAGTTGAAACATAGTCGGGCAGTGAAAGGAGTATGACAACCCTTAGGAGATATGATTACGGTGCCAATTCCATTACCGAGTGCGTTCGAAGCTCCGTCAAAAACCATAGTCCATCGGGATCCTTCTTCAGGTCCTTCATCCGGTCCAGGTTCTTCATAGTCAGTCACTAGCATAATATTCTCGTCTGGGAACTCGAAATTCATGGACTGGTAGTCATCCACGGCCTGATGAGCCAAATGATCAGCCAATACACTTCCTTTGATTTCTTTTTGGGTTGTATATTGGATATCGTATTCGGTTAAGATCACTTTCCATCTTGCTAATCTTCCAGAGAGAGCGGGCTTCTCTAAGATGTACTTGATTGGATCCATCTTAGATATCAACAAAGTAGTATGGGTTAGCATATACTATCTTAGTGAGCAAGCAGCCCATGCCAAAGCGCAACAAGTTTTCTCGAGAAATGAGTATCTTGTCTCACAGTCGGTAAACTTTTTGCTAAGGTAGTATATTGCATGCTCTTTTCGACCAGACTCGTCATGCTGCCCCAGCACACACCCCTATTGAATTGTCTAACACTGTTAAGTACAATATCAAAGGTCTTCCTTCAACTGGAGGCATCAGAATTGGTGGTTCTTGAAGGTATTCCTTGATCCTTTTGAAAGCGGTCTGGCATTCGCCATTCCACTTTACCACTTGATCTTTATTCAGGAGCTTGAAGATTGGCTCATAAGTAGCAGTCAGATGTGAAATGAACCTGGCAATATAATTTAAGCGTCCCAGGAAACCTCTAACTTCCTTCTCAGTACGGGGAGTCGGCATCTCTTGTATGGGATTTACCTTCGCAGGGTCTACCTAAATACCTTTGCCACTGACGATGAACCCCAGAAGCTTACCAGACCTTACCCCGAAGGTGCACTTGTTCGAATTCAACCTTAGCTTGTATGTCTTCAAGCTGTCGAACAGCATTTGCAGATGATTAAGGTGCTCTTCCTCGGTTTGGGATCTGGCTATCATGTCATCAATATAAACCTCTATCTCATGGTAGATCATATCGGGGAATAGGGTGACCATGGCTCGTTGATAAGTTTCCCCAACATTCTTCAACCCAAAAGGCATCACCTTGTAACAGAAAGTGCCCCACTGTGTGATGAAGGTTGTCTTCTCCATGTCTTCAGGTGCCATCTTGATCTGGTTGTAGCCAGAGAAACCATCCATGAAGGAGAAGATCTTGTGTTGTGTGGTGTTGTCAACCAGAACATCAATATGGGGAAGTGGGAAGTCATCCTTGGGGCTTGTCCTGTTCAGGTCTCTGTATTCCACACACATCCGTACCTTACCGTCCTTCTTTGGCACTGGAACGACATTAGCAACCCACTGCGGATATAAGGTGATAGCTAGGAACCCAACGTTGAACTATTTCATGACCTTTTCTTTAATTTTCTATGACATTTCAGGGTGCATACGGCATACCTCCTGTTTAACTATAGGACATCTTCTTTAGTCGGCAGACGATGCACCACAATACCAGTGTCTAAACAAGGCATGTCTTCATATGACCAGATGAAGATCTCAACATAGTCGTGTAACATCTGTATCAACCGCTGTTTGACATTATTTTCCAAATTTGCGCCGATCTTGACTTCTTTTCTGTCTACTTCTGTGCCCAATTTTATCGTCTCAACTGGCTCTTCGTGAGGCTGTATAGCCCTCTCTTCCTGCTGTAATAGTCTAGCATGTTCTCCAGGCACCTCACAATTTTCCTCACCTTCGTCCTCGGCTTGGTTGATCAAATTTTCAAAGTTATAACTGGAAATAGCAGAACTGTTATCAATGGGATCCATAGTGGATATGGGTCTGCAGTTTGATATGTGAGTGTGTGTAAGAGCATAGCTGTATTGATAAAGTGAAAAGCAGAAAAGAAAAATAGAGAGCACAAATTTTTATGCAAGAAATGTCCAATGTTTTATTGATGACATATGAAAATGACATATAATAGCCCTGACAAACAAAACCATTGTGCCTCGGGTAAGACACAAGGCCGTAGAGTTTAAATTGTTTATTACAAATTCGGAAACAAGTAAGACAATTACTGCTGAGCAAAATAAATTGGTATAAAATCTTTGGCCGTCCAGTTAATAGGTTCACCGTTGGTAGTCGGGTAGATCCAGTTGTCGATATCAGAATCTTCCTCACTGTCTTCAATAGCATTGACCCCACGATTGCTGATGTGTAGGGGAGGTCCTCCAACCCGAGCGCATCAAACAGCCCTTTGAGCTCCTGAAGTAAAGCCCAAACCAAATTTTTCAGTTTTATGAGAAAAATCAGGGAGCTGTCCCCAAATGGTACACCCACCTTCTTCAACTATTGCTCTGGCGTCCTTGAGAGAAGCCATTTTCAAAGGAGGTTTGATGTTGGTGATAGTCTCGGTTGATGCCATAATCTGGGGAACCTCTTCAAAGTTTTGACGAGGAGTCTCTATGAATTCCCCATCCATCTCCACATACCTGGAGGAGTTCATGTGGCTTACCATATACTCCTATTCACCATGCACAGTGACAATCTTCCCCTTCAGCATTTAGTGCAGCGTAGAAGTAACAACCCCAGCTTCATGGATCCAAGGGCGACCCAACAAAAAAGAGTATGATGGCCTGATGTCCATCACGTAGAAGGTGGACTCAAAGGTCTGGGAACCCACTTTGACAGGGATGTCCACCTTCCCATGCACCATTCTTTTTGACCCGTCAAAAGCCCTCACCACAATGTTGCTGGGCTTTAGGGTCAAGCCTTCACAATCTATCCGATCAAGAGCCTTCTTAGGCAGAACATTCAGTGAAGATCCAGTGTCCACTAGCACATGAGCCATAGTAGTGCCCCTGCATTCGATCGAGACATGTAGAGCATCATTATGCTTTCTCCCCTTTGGCGTTAAATCGGCGTCTGAAAAACCCAAACCTTTGTCAGCAGTCAAACTGGCCACACAGTTCTTGAATTGGTCGGTGGAGATTTCTTGTGGCACATGCGCAGTCTTGATAAATGCAATCAAAGCCTTTGCATGGGCCTCAGAACATAACAGTAGAGACAACATTGATATCTTTGAAGGGGTCTTCCCCAGCTGCTCGACCACATTGTAGTCGCTTTTCTTGATTATTTTTAAGAATTCCTCTATTTCTTGCTTAGAGGATTCCACAACAAATTTTATAGGTGCCTCTGTCCGGGCAGGCTCACCTATAGTTTCTTTTCCCCGACTCCTATATGACTCACCGGCAGGGGTAATAACTTGAGTAAGAATGGGAGTGGTAGCTGAAGTACTAGCAGGAACAACAGACAAAATAACAACAGGCTTAGTGACAGTCTTCGGGGAGATCTCGGGAGAGAAAACCCTTCCACTTCGGGTAACTTTGCTGGTCCCGACATTGTTACTGATATCGGGATCAACCTCTTCAGTCTTCAAATCTTGTTTGATGCCATGGTAGTAGACGTCGGCACCATAATTCCAAGGGACAGCTTTGTCCGAGGAGTACAGTATGGGACCAGGAAAAGTGATAATCAACAGAGCTATTCTTGGAGCAGGTGTAATCCTAACAGGTCTTTTAAATGATACCTTGGAAGGATTGGCAGAAATTGTTATAATGGCAACATCTTCATACGAAATAGTCGTAGTCAGAGTCTTTTCAAACAAAATCTCTCTGTTGTCCATCAGGCGTTGAACACCTGCTTTCAGCAAATAGCAACCAGAGGGCATAGATGAACACATTTGGAAACCTTCACCACAACCTGGAAATAAACCGGCCAACAACAAATTCTTCTTGACAGTCATGAGAGGAGTGGAAACTTCATCAACAGAGGTAACAAACAGATCAGTATCAATGGCATTAACTCCACGGTTGTGCTTTGCTATGGGAGCAATTATGACATTAGGCTTCTCCGGAGCATCGAACTCAATCTCCTTGGCTTCAATTAGATATTGTACCTTATTTCTTAGAGCCCATCAGTCATTTGTATCGTGGCCAGGACTCTCTGAATGGTAAGTACACCGAGTGTTTGGATTATACCGGGGAGATGCGGTGTTAGGATTCTTGGGAGCCTCTTTCAAGGTTGCCAAGTTTGATATTAGCAGATGGGGTAAAACCTCAGTAAATTTCATATTAATCCGGGTAAACTGCCTTTGCGGTCTTTCTACCCTTTGCTAATTGTTTCATTGTGCGGTAGCCGCAGGCCTATGTATCATCACAGCACCTACCATTGGACGGTGTTCAGCTCTGCTATGACCTCTTGGGCTATAAATGGAACTAACCTTCTTCTTACCCGTGAAGGGCTTCTTTACTAAACTTGACGAGTTATATTTCTGTATTTTGCCACTCCGGATCCCAACTTCTACCCTTTCTCTAGTTAGTATCAGCTCAGTGAAACCAGCTTAGGAGCTACCAGTCATGTGATTGAAGAATGGACCAGACAATGTCCCAAGGAACATGTCAACCAACTCCCTATCAGACAAAGGGGGTTGGACTCTCCCTGCCAGATCTCTCCACTTCTGGGCATAATCCTTGAAACCTTCACCTGTAACCATGTACATACTCTGGAGTTGAGTATGGTTAGGGGAAAGGTCAGCATTACATTGATACTGCTTATAAAAAGCAGCAGCCAAATCCTCCCAGTTGCAGACATTGGATCCCTCGAGTTGATAGAACCATTCAAGCTGAGTCCCAAACAGACTGTCTTGAAAGAAATGGACCCATAAGTTCCTATCAGTAGTGTGAGGCTGAATCTTCCTCACATAGGAACAGAGATGAAGCTTGGGACAAGACACGCCATCATACTTCGCAAAAACCGGAGCCTTAAACTTCCATGGGATGACTACTCCAGATACCAAACCCAGCTCTTCGAAATCCAGCCCTGGTATTCTCTGGATCTCCATTGCGCTCAGCCGATCCCCTAACTATTTGTATCTGTCCTCAGTGGGAGGATATTGTTCATCATTGTAGTCTGTCATTATCAGAAACTATAGGGCTAGGGTCCTCCTCCCTTGTCTCTCTCTCTTGATTCTGACCTTCTTTGGATGATGAGGTCTGATCCACCGGTTGCTTCAATGGTCCTTTGAATCTTCTGCCCAGATTCAGAACACCAGAGGTCTTCTTATTCTTCTTCTTCTTCTTCTTCTTCTTCTTCTTCTTCTTCTTTTCCTTCAGAATAAGGGCCTTCAGATCTTCCTGCCCCTTAGCTAAGGCTACGAACATTTGCTAAAATTGGGCATTTTTGTGCCTGTAGATCCTTGATGCTTTGTTCAGAAGACATTATTGCTGAAATAAACAGCGAAGAAGATGAGAAACCTGTTATGGTACCTGTTTATGCAATGTCATGGATGATATGCATATGTAATGATTTCAATGATTCTTAAAAGCTCAAATGTTTTTTAACTAAAAGAAACACATGTTAATTGTATTAATAAGTTCGAATTGTTACAAAGGGTGCCCCTTAGGCTTATAATTAAATAAAACATAACATAAAGCAAAAAGAAAATTAGGTCTCCCAGGAGCGCATCCTCTTTGGTGTTATGTAGGCGTTTATATTCCTCTCTTCATGAAGTAGCCTAGTGAGTTCCAGGACCTTCTTCTTGCTGGCGTAGAATTAAGATTCAAACGTATCCCGCTCCTCTTTGAGTTGAACCCAGGAATTTTGTAACTCCTCATGATCAGTTGGCATGTCAGGATGGAGAACAAGATAAGAAGTGTCTCCTTCAGCAACTGGTTCCATAATCGTTGGTAGGACGGCAGGATAAGGTATCATAAGACTTTGGTCACGGGCTTGTACCCATTTGAGATAAGGCTCAAGAGGGATAGAATTCTTGTGCCCTAGTGTCTTGCTATCAACTTTGTGTACCATGCCCCAAGCTCGTATGAACCTTTTACGGTAACCCTGAGCATGATTCTCATAGTCGAAGGTGATTCCTTGGATAAGTGTATCATGAGGACCATCCATTCTCGCGTAACCAAACTGTCGTAGTGCCAAACAAGGATTATAAGTGATTCCTCCCCTAATGCCTAAGAGAGGGACATTAGGGAATTCACCACATTGATCGATGATGGTAACATCTTCCTAGGACCGTGAACACCAATGAATGTCTGAATATGTAAGGGACATCAGCCTATGAGACCATTTCATACCCTGCTCATTCTTCAAGATAGACCTGGGTAGGTGAGAAATAAACCACCTAGCCAATAGAGGGGTGCAACACAGGAGGGTCCCCCTTCTCTTTAGAGTACGAGCATGCAGAGAGTGTAGAATATCCCCAAGTAATGTAGGCACCGGATTATGAGACAGAAAAACCTTAATCGTATTCATATCTACGAGTTGGTCCGTGTTAGGGAATAGTACCATCCCGTAGATGAGGAGTGCTAATACCTCTTCAAAACTTGTAAATCAAGGGTATCCAAAAAATAGCGAGCCTTCTCGAATAGAAATTTCACCGGGATTCCTTTGACACTCCCCCTAGTTTCCCAATTTATCACTACATCGGACCGTTGTAAGGACAGAGCTCGAGCAATCTCTTCAGGTTTTGGATGTCTTTCTATACCGTTGAAAGGTAACTTATCAAGAATAGGTACCCCTAATAACCTAGAAAATTCCTCCATAGTAGGCACTAGCTAGTAATCCCGGAAGGTGAAGCAGTGGTGCAAAGGATCAAAGAACTGAAATAGCACTTTTAAGAACTCTTCATCAGGTTTTGAAGTGACCAAGTTGAGCAGTCGACCATGTTTTTCAGTGAAGGGGGATCTTTCAGGAACCCTTAATGCTAAGTCCTTTAGTTGAGGAGGTACTTTCAAAAGGTTGATCTGGATAGTGTTCCTGCGGGCGGATGCCATGTCCTACAAAACAAAGCAAAGATGAGCCCTAGAAAATCCTTGAAATGGTTAGTATGATATGCCATGCTTATGATGTCATGATTATGCTAAAGAAATCACATGTATAGAAAGCAACAAACAAGTCACACCAGGTCCTTAGGTTTAAAGCCTGCATGAGTTTTAAGGTTATACCCTCTTGAAGCTAGATTAGTTCAACCTGTCCTATAAATAGTAACCTAGTTCTAAGGGATCTCAATATCACCGATCTTTCCCCCAAGCTTCATTTAATAGGCGATTGACTCGCAACCAAACAAAACTCAAGAGTCAGACCTCAATGAGTGTAGCATCGAGTATCTGTCGACCTTGGGAATACACCAAAGCCGGCCATCTCGCTACGTCCTACTGGCCAAGTTGTGAAATTAAAGGTTCTAATGTCAGTTGATGCTTTACAACACCATGCAGCGGCCCCGTATTCTCCTTGATTGACTCAAGGGATACCGATACCAACCAAAGTGTCTCATCAACGTAGCCACTGCTTCAACTGTGTCAGTATACCCCGCACAGTTTCCTCACAGTTTATTGCTATTTACCTAAAAGGAATTCCTCAATCTGAGTTTAGGATCCAAACAAACCCAAACAGATACCCTTAAAATAAATCAAGCAAGACAAGTCAAAGAATAAAATTAAAATGACCTAGATCCTAAGGTGAACCCCACATTTTGTAAGTCCCCAGCAGAGTCGTCAGTTCTATGATACGGTGGCAGAACCGACTGTTTAATACTGGTTTTGTGTTTGTATTCACAAATGTTGCGGTAACCAAGAGCCGCCACCGACTTTTATTTCATCCAACAAAGGAAAAGGAAAAATAACAGAAAAAACCTTTTTCAAGATGTTTCTGAGTACGGGGGGTAGATTATAGAAAGGGAAGGTGTTAGCACCATTTCTATCCGTGGTTTTCCATGGGCTCTTAGGTACTTGCTCATTTTGAAATTTCTTGTGTGTGTTTTGAAAAGTTTTTGTTTAACTTCGTGATAACCCTTGTATCTGTCCTCAAGAGTGTGACGAAGTTGTTTTTGAAAACTGTTTTGAAAGTGTTTGTGAAAAAGAGTTTTTATTGTTTTGAGCAAGTACCTAAGAGTTTTTACCTACTCGAAAAAGATTGTTCATTTTCTCATTTCCTTTAGACAGCATTATACTACTACTAAGGAGTAGGTAGCCCCATCGTTGGACTTTTAAGGAACATTCGAAGGGACAAGTACGATCACAAAAGCAATGGTTAGAAAACTTTAGTAGTTACCCTAGAGTCCTAAAGATCTTTCTGAGGCAACATCCGAATGGGTCACTTTTGATCTTTTGGGACTACAGGACGACCACTAAAATTCCCTATGCTTCATGACCATTTGCCGAAGGCAACTGAAGTGAGGAAAACCCTAGGAGTGAGCATGTGCATATGTTATTTTTCAGTTTATCTTTGCACAATTAGGGTTATCTACCGTTTTAATAGTTGATTTATCTTTCGCATACAATCCTATTATCCATACATCTAGGCAGTTTATAGTTGCGGAAATTAAAAAGTGCGAGAAATTAAAGTCCTAACTATTACAAGGATTTTGGGTAGATACATAAATATTTGACTGAAAATAAAGATGTGGAAATTAAAATCCTAATTAAACTATTACAAACCGGGAGCAATTACATCAATAGTAAAAATTAATCGTACGGAAAAAATAATTAAGCGCGAGAATAAAGCTTGGGAAAAGTTTAAAACCCTAAAAACCTAATTTGATCATTAAAATATTTTTTGGATTTTTATTGAGAAAAAATAGTTGAAATTTGCAAATTAAACCTAATTTTCTAATTAATTTTATTTAGCAAAATAATCAATGTAGAAATAATTAAAATAAATAATTTTAATTGTAAAAAAAACCTAATTCTATTTTTCTGATTTTAAAAAAAAAATGATTTTTGTTTTTTGTAAAAATAATTAACAAATAATTAAAAACAACAGAAACAAAGAAAAGAAATAAATAGGCCTGTTGCTGTTGAGTAATCTGGGGGGTGTATTGCTGATTTTTACAAAGCCCAAATCCCATAGATCCATCAGCCTCGCCTGGTTCAGTGAGGGCTACGCTTGAGGGTGCATCATAGACCTTGCTTGCATGAGCGCCAAATCTGCTTTGAGGATGGATCTAACGGCCAGATCCTGAGTTGTAGGATGGACGCGCTAGTTGGGAGGCACATGGGATCCTGTAAAACACGTTAAGAAAATAAAATCACAATATGCTTGGACCTGGGATCGAACCCAGGTCCTTTCACTCACGAATGTTACCCTTTGCCATTCGTGTTGTCGTGTTTATTTGTTAATATAATAACATAATAACATTATAAAAGAAATAACAGGCTATGCCTCAGAAAGCGCGCGCTTTTTCAAATCCTCCAGTAGTTATCGTCCACATCACCGTCTTCTCCTCAGACTGTTATCTTTGATGCCAAACCCTTTACCTACGGACCAAACTGTCACTAAAGGCTATAGTAATAGTTTTTATCCATAGCTATAAACCTGCAACAATTAAAAATGCAATACAAGCCAAATCAATCCTAACTAAGGGCATAGATAAATTAGAAATTATGCACTGAGTTCATTAATACCCTTGATCTGTCCTAATTTTGCCTCTATAGAGAATCCCTAAGTTGAAGCTTTCAAAGCCTAGCAATGGCGTAAGCCTGTTCCTACGCTAAAACTCAAATCCAAGCATTCAAACAGATTCCAAACATGATTATAGACACATTTATGCAAACAAATTTGATTTTAAACATGTAAAACCAAGAAAACGAATTTAAGTTATAAGGGTGCAAACCGTGATCTGTATCTTACGATTCTGGATGCTTTGTGACTTGAGAGTGATTGGAATAGCTTCAATGACCTTCGTGGATGATCACTAATGATCCAAAATTCCTTGAATTGGCCTGTAGGACGAAATCCGATCTTCACTTTTCTTTGGAATTTTGAAACTTTGTTTTTCTCTTTGGAACAAGCTACGCCTCTATAATCCTTTTTTTAGGGTTCAGAATGCCCTGCTATATGCATGTGAATCAAAATAGGTTAACAAATTTGGATCAAATCCAAAGAATAAAGGTATGGCTTTAAGAGGAAATCAAATCTTCAGAAATTTCCAAAAATATGGATATTTTGTGTCCATTCTTGGCTTGCACGATTTGCTTGCTATCATACAGCTTGTATTCTCATTATTTAACTCAAAATCATCCCAAAATAATTTTATATCATTTGTTTAATTTAATTTGGATTTTAAATGATTAAAAATCAAAATAAATCAAATAAATAAGTAAATGATGCATGGAGTGGTTCATGGGTCATGGACCATGTTAGGAACAAGATGCAAGCATAAAAAGTTGGGCCCATTTGAAGAAAATTACATTTTAGGCATGGTTGACTTTGTGCAAATTTCCAAAAATAGCCAACTCTGACAATGCACATCTCTCTCAATTTTGACCCTAAGAGGGTGTTCTTGGAGTTTTTAGAAATCTAAAGATGACCTCTAAACAACCCTTTTTGTTTCACCTCATTCGGATCTTCCATGTTCATGTAAGAAGCTTTGACCCAAAAGGTGTTTTTATTGACTTTTTGAATGACCTATAATGTCTGAATTCATATCTTTTCATGAGTGCATTTTTTAAACTTGAGGTCAGAAGATGAGTTTTAGGGAATTACATACTCTTCAAAATGAGCCCTGGATGGGAAATTTCTGATAAAGTATGAGAAAGTTATGCCTTGATCAAATGATGGATGTTAGTTCAAAATGTTGATGTTGACCAAAAATACTTGAGTTTGACTGCATGAGGGTCACAGTCGACTTTTGACCTAGTATAGTTGATTTTCAAGCACTTGAGCAGTTGACTGAGCAAACTTCTTGTGTAAGGCATGATACTTGACATGGATGATCTTGAGAACATATTAGGGAAATGGAAATCATTTGGGACCCTTGGAACTCAAACATCTTGATGAGGAGTGAAACCCTAATTTGAGGCTCATTGTCTTTGGAGGAGGATTTGTCTGGCCAATCCTTAGGCATCCTTGGGTAAGTTGAGGACCTCTAGGAGTATGTTTTGAGTAAAATATGATGGAAAATTTTGGGGTACAACACCTGGGAATGTGTTTAATACCCACATACTCGAATATTTTGAGAAATATATTGGCAATAACAAAGTATATGATCAAATTTTCTTTTATACATTTGTATTTCTTTGTTATTTGGTTGATCTCTAATTCAGAGTCTCCTTTGATTTCAAATCTTGTTGCCCCGAATTCCAACAAGGCTTCGAGTCCAGCAATTAACGCTTCATATTCTGCCTCATTGTTCGAACAAAGAGGGCCTTCGATCTTATATTTGAGTCTTGTTGGGATTCCTTCAGGAGAAATGATCAAGATTCCAACTCCACTACCTTCTTTATGGGTAGAACCATCGAAAAATAGTTTCCAAGGTTTCAACTCAACACAGTGTTGAGGGTTTTCGACCACTGCATGGTCTAAAATAAAATCTAAGACAACTTGACCCTTCATTTCTTTTAAAGGCAAGAAAGCCAAGGAATACTCAGTAAGGTCTAAAGCCCATTTGCCAATTCGACTGTGCAGGATTGGATTTGATAGCATGTGTTTAATAACATTAAAATATGATGAAACATAAACATCAACAGGTTTTATATAATATTTTAATTTGGTACAAGAGAAATATAAACAAATGCATAAATTTTCTATTGCATTGTATCTAGTCTCAGCATCATTTAGCAACCTACTTAAGTAATAAATGGCTCTTTCGACACCATTATCATCTTCTTGGGCTAACATGCTTCCTATAGTTAGTTCTGAGGCTGATATATATAGCCTCATAGGCTTCTTTCCAAAAGGAGGTGTGAGGATAGGAGGATGCATCAAATATTGCTTGATATTGTTGTACCCCAATTTTTTCCCCTAAGATCCCTTCATCATACCATATTGATTCAATCACAACAAGATCACATTAGGGTTTTTGGTTCTCCCCCTATCTTTAGCTTTGCTCTTTGAGAAATAACCAAGCACCTTAACTTGTTTTTCTTGTGTGATCATTCATGTTTTGTTTTGACTTTCCTTTTAATTAATAAAATTCAATTTTGGTTTCTCTTACTTGTTAATAATGTAGGTAAAGGCAATGTGGCTTAGCAAGTTGATCTATGGGTTCATGAGTTTATTTCCATGCCCTAGTCAATAAATTTTGAGAAATACAAACCTCACCATTGAAGTTGTTTTGGAAGAAATGGCATGGCAAGGTTTATTTTGGTTCACTACATTTTAAATTTATCAAAATTGATTCAAAAGTACAAGGGGTTGATGGAAGAAGTTGTCATGATTGGACAAGGTCTTGTTCCCATTGGTCACAAGTGCATATTTCTCTCAATTCTCAAGATATGGAAGTGGTTGTGGTTGCTATTAATTCTTATTATCATCCTCAACAACTTCTATTTACAAATCAAGAGTGTTGGTACAAGAAGGTTATTCAAAATTGTCAAAATTCCTCAAAGCATTTTCTTGATTTATGAGCTAGGGTTTTGAACTTCAAATAAGTATATCTTGCTCATCTTTTGGTATTTTTATGTGATTCTAAAGCAATCCTTCTCTTTAAAGGGTTATTAACAAATCACTTCAAAAGTTTCAAAGAGTTTTCATGTGAAAGAAACTTGATGATGAAGAAAGATTACAAGTCCTCTAGATGAACCCTCATTTTCTCATGTGTGACTTCAAATGATCATAACTTGGTCAATTTTTATCACATTGAGCCCACTCTTTTTCCATAATGATCTTGAGGATGTGAAATTTATTCCTTCTTTCATGTGAAAAGTGAGAAAATGGATGGAAGATGCCCTAAGGATACAAAAGATTATAGGTCATTTCATGATTTTTTTTCCAACTTCAACAATTCACAACTCTCTCAATTTTTGGAGATTTTGAATGGTTCATGTCTCAAAATGTCATTCAAGAGGTCTATTTCATGCCATCTTTTTTAGTCAAGAGAAAATTCCAAGAGAAAGGCCATGTTTGGATGCAAAACATTATAGGTCACTTTTGAAGAAAAACTTGAAATATTTCTAAGTATGGAAAGTCAACCTTTTCCCCCCAACTTTGACTCAATGAAACTTTCAGATCAAGCATCCATTTGATTCCATTCTTTTTCCATTGCAAAGCTTGCAACCTTATCTTTCTAAAGCATCAAGAATCATGCCCTAAGACCCCTTGAGTTGAAAATTCCATTATTTTGAAATTGGTAACTTGGAACTGAATTTCTCACCAAGTCAGAATTTTGAAATCCTTAATGTGGCCTCTGATCACAAGATTTATGCGTGTTTTTGATTTAAACTTGATTAACGAACTTTCCAGAATTGTTTAGCACCTCAAAACGCAAAGGTTGGATGAGTTTTGGTGAAAATAAGATCACACTTCACTCGTGCATCAGGTTCACATGAATTCCCTCCAAAATGCATCATTCACTCTTCCTCTTGATCCCATTTTCTTCTCCTATAAATATATGAACTATCCCATTCATTTTCTCAAGCTTGAATAGCCAGAATCACCCTGCCAAACTTGCTCCATAACCCAATTTTCTGTAACTTCGAAATCAGTGCTCAAGCCTTTTTCAATCCATTTTTCTATCAATTTACCTTCCTTGATCTTCCCTGAAGCTAACCATACAATCACCTTCAAGAATCGTGCCCTATATTTCTCCATAGAAGTCCAGTTTCAGAGCTTTGCAACTCAACTTCAATAGGTAGATTTCACAATCAATTCTTTAAAACTTTGATATCATTGTGATGCTATCATTGCCCTGGTTCTAGTCCCAACACTTGCTTTTATCTGGAAACACATTTTGACCATGAAAATTCAAATCCCTTTTCAAAACTTTCATTCCAAATTGCTTGAGCTACAGTTTATATAAATTTGTCGTGAAGGTGTGGTTGTCTTCGTCTTGAAGAGACGAAGCGAATGGCATAGGTCTGAGCTTATAATTTTACAGTTTGAGATACCTGTAATTCACGTTGGCTGGAGATTGAAGATGACCAACGTGTCATCTTCCAACCAATGAAGGCACGCCACTTTTTTTTAAAAATCTGATTTAATTAATGATTCAGTGCTTTATTCACTAAAGTCCATAACATGCACAACGCGCCAGGTCCACTTGATATGTTTACTAATGCATTTTGATATTGATCAGATGGCCCATATTTTTTTAGTTTGATATTTTATTTTCTGATTTTTATTTTAATTGTTTTAAATTTCAAAAAAAAAATCATTGAAAATTCATTTTTAGTCCAAAAAAATCTGAAAAAATTATGAAAAATATTTTTGATATTTCTCTTTCTGATTTTTATTTTTTCATAATTTTATTTTGTGTTTTGATATTTTTTATAAATTTTCACTTTATTTGAATTGTTTTAAATGTTTAAAAATACTTTTATGCATTTTTAAATTCTGAAAAAATTATGGAATGATCCAATGATATTGTGACAAATATTGGTGACCTCGTTTATTTTTTATTTCTAACTTTGTTATTTTTTTAATCATTTTTGGATTGTTTTACCTATTTCTTTTAATTTCAAAATAGTTTCTGACTTTAAAAAAATTACGAAAAATTTTTGTAAAAATATTTGAGTCCTTTACTAATTTTTCTATGGTCTTACTTTTTATTTCTTGATTAATTTGAACATAGTTGATATTTTTTTCTTTTATTTCTATTTTAAAAAATTTTAAAACCTTTTTTAATGTATATATTAAATGCAATATTATTTTGTGATTATTTTCTGGCTGATCTTGGGTTGAATTTTTTATCATGAACTTTATTAACATCATTGGATTCATGGTGTTGAGTCTAACTCCATAAAAATGGATGAATGATTTTAATAATAGTTTTATTAAATTTTAATTCAAATGTGATTTGCATTTTTTCTCACCTCTCTTCATCTTATCCCTTTCTTATTCCACTAAGTGTTATTGGAGCATGATCTCTATATCATGTCTCAAAATAAATGGTGCATAGATTGCTATTGACCGGTCTCAAAATAGGTGCGACTTCTATATAAGTCCACTTACGATGCTTAACATAGCGCTAAATTTTGTCCCAATTCGAATAAATGATCATTCGTGGCCTAAACCTATGTTTGCAAGCCTAAGTATGTTAATTTGATCCCTTTGATCAAATAACTTTGAGATTCATTTTGTGGAGGCTTTGGTTCTACCAATCCTCTAATGGATCTATAATACTTTTGGTCAACGCGGATCACTTAAACATCGTTGATCATTAAATGGTACTTTTGAGAATTCCAAATGGATGATATACTTGAAAAAAAGCAAATACAACTTGTTGTATGGAGGCTTTGGTTCTACCAATCCTCTAATGAGTTCCAAATGAAAGTTTCAAGATGGTCATCCAACTAACCACTAACTATTAAATTGTTTTTACTTTATGCTTTTATTTTTTTATGCTTTATGTACCATTTACTTTAAGTATTACATTTCATGTCATTTGTATTTTGCTCACTTGAGCATTTATATCCTTGTTATCTTTGTATTGCTCACTTGAGCCTTTCATTTCTTTTTCAAGACACCTAATAATCAACATGAACCATAAAAGGCTCTAATGATACGTGGACTATTTGGTTACTATCCTTGGCATTATGGAGCATTGGACTTCTTCGACTTAGGATTAGAAACCTTGGCCTATGTTGGAAACCTTGTGACCTTAATTGATATTTTGTCTGGAGCTCTTGAGGTTTACCTCAAGACATTGAGTTGTTTGTTTGTTTTGTGTGCATGTTATTATGAATATTTTTTGTTTGTAATCTGGAATTGACTCGTATACAGTTGTTACTCTGCCCAATTTTTTATGAAGACTTAATGCAATCAAAGCTTAGTTCTCTCGAGAGATCTAGTATCTTTGCTTATTTAGTTTAAATCCAAGGAATGGGAATTCTATCTTGACTCATAACGTCAAGTATTGGCTTCTTGTTGGTTAGATGGTTCTTATCCCTAGCTTTTACCTTATGCTTTAGGATAGTCTCTTCTTCTCCTCCAATCTTCTTTAATTTCAAAAATCTTCTCCCACCTTTTGCAAACTCTTCTTGTTTCTAAACTTGAACCACTTTCATAATAAACTTGGACTTAGGTCCATGCATTTTCAAAACATTTTTCATAAATAAACTCCAATCAATTTCATAATACCTTGACCTTTTTTGTGAGAAGACTAAAAGTCAATCAATCTTATTTCGAACCATTTTTCCACTTTGACTTTCCATTTTAAAACTTTTCTCAAAAGATTAGACTTTTATCAATCCTTGCAGTGATGCAAACAACTATACTTCTATAATATGTAGTGGAGAGAGATTTTTTCCACTTGGGTGTTGAGCGAGGCATTGTTGATGTTAAAATCCAAGTCATATCCTCCACTTTGAGATGATTCAAATTCTCCTTTCTCATGATTGTGGATAGTAAGTATGTTTTCCACACGGACAATGACGATGATGTCTTATCTCATAAAATCAACCAACACACTTGTGTTTTAAAAATTTTCAAAAGGTGAACTACGTGTACCCTGATCCCCTATTGCACGAAAGGTGGTACGTAGACACTAAAGGTTCACAACCGCGGTGGGTGAAAAAATCATAAAAAATATATTTCTTTTCTCACCTCTATCATCTATTTTAATTACAACATTTTATAGCCAAAATATATAGATTTTTACAAAGAGGTTCCTGCGGAGTACCGTAGATGTTTAGGGTGCTAATACCTTCCCTTTGAATAACCAACCTCTTCCCTTGAATCTTTCCCCTTCTATTTGGGTTACTCGCTCTTTTCCCATTCCTTTGGAAACAATAAAGCACAGTGGCGATTTTTATTTTGATCTGTATAAGTCCAGTCAATCCAATGGCTTAGTCTTAAAGATTTCTACCGCTACATAAAAATGGCTACTTCAATGGGGAAAGATTGACCTCTTACTGGTCAATCCCTAAGAGGGTTGAGCCTATCTTTGTTTATATCAGTACATATGCTATTGTTGTTTATGTGTTATCTGTTGTATGTATGTTTGTCAGGATTTTCCTGGTTTACAAGGTGCTTGGTGATTACTCATAAGTCCTATACCCGGACTTGGGCAAACTTTAAGATAGGACGGGCGGTATAATCATGTTAAATTTGAGGGAGTAATCCCAAAAAAGGAGGCATGAGATCCCCAACTCAGTGGAGCCCCTTTGACTGTAGTGTCATTTACCGAGTAATCGGGAAGACGTACTGCTTTCGACCTGGGAGCCCGCTGAAGCTGAGGACCGTAGAATACCTAACCCATCTTGTCCTTTTAGGTGTAGTGCAAAAGCTATGACAGAGTAATCCGGAAATAGCTGTCACGTGATAGTACGTCCGGACGAGTTTTTCTTGAGAATATTACTAATTACCGAGTTTATCAAGAAGTTGGTAATATCCGAAGGGAGAATGTAGACTCTGAGAACCTCTAGAACCTTGTTCGGCAGGTGATAACTTTTAGACCATACCTCATGGGTAGTACCTTCGACCTCATGCTCGTGACGTTGGACCTATGAACTCTATATGTGTGATCTTGTGTGTGATTGTTGCATCATCCATCCATGCACCCATAAGCATCTTTTGAAGGAACTTCATTTCAAGGGAATTTAAAAGTTTACCATTTTTGAATATCTCAAGTAACTTTTGGCCATGGATTCTAGAAAAAGAAAGACCAGAAAATACAGTTTTAAAGATCCCAAGATAGATGAGTTAATTAGTCTAATTCCCGAGATCCACTGTTCTACTGATTTTCGGAAGAAGTATGGATCCATCATTCATCTCATGAAGCTTAGGATGAAGGAGGGTATTCTCTCGACCTTGGTCCAGTTCTATGATCCGATATATCATTGCTCTACTTTCCCTGATTATCAGTTGATGCCTACACTGGAGGAGTATTCTTATCTGTTGGATTTACCTATTACCGATCGGGTTCCTTTTACTGGTTTGAAGAGTGAGCCAAAATCACATGAGATTGCTACTTTGATTCATCTGGGGAAGTCTGAGGTTGAAGCCCGTATGACTACTAAAGGAGGGATTAGAGGATTACCAGCTCAGTTCTTATTGGATAAAGCTCATTACTTTTCCAGGATGAAGAGTACAACCGCTTTTGAGGCCATCTTTGCTTTACTTGATTACGGTTTGTTCTTATTTCCTAATATGGATAAGTTTGTTGACATTAATGCTATCAGGATCTTCATGATTAGAAACCTAGTTCCTACATTGTTGGGAGACACTTATTACTTTATTCATCTTCAGAATTCTTATCATAAGGGGATGATTATCTGTTGCACGCCTCTTTTGTACCAGTGGTTCATCTCTCATATGCCTCAGTCTGATGCTTTTTTGGATGTCCGAAAGGAACCCCTTTGGGCTCCTAAGATCATGGCACTTACCCACTCGGATATTGATTGGTATCATCGAGCTTACCAGGATATAGAGATTGTTGACAGTTGTGGTAGTTTCCCTAATATACTTCTTCTCGGTACAAAGGGAGGAATTAACTATAACCCTGTTCTTACACGACGACAGCTTGGTTATCCGATGAGGGATAAACCAAATAATATTCATTTGAGTAGTTTCTTTTTGAAGGAGGTAAAATACCATAAGGAAGCTAGGGAGCAGATTGTGAAGGCCTGGCGTCTCATTCATAAGAAGATTAGGAAAGATTTGGGACCGAGATGGGATGTTTCTTTAGAGCCATATCTTGAGTGGATCCAGACGAGCGCTATTCAGTTGAAGATGTCGTATTCTCGGGAAACACATATGCCTGATTTGTTCGTGAATACCACTCCTCCCTTATTGGATGACATGGAAGAACTACAACTTGCTTTGGTCAGGATGCAGCAGGAAAAGGATGCTTGGAAGAATAAGTGCCAAACTTTAGAGATTTCCTATAGAGCATACTTAAAGGAAAAAGACGACTTGATTGAGATTCTTGAGAGTCAGGCTATAGAGATGATGGAGAGGCAAGGGGATTTATTTTCTCCTAAGCCTCATTCAGATGTTAGTTGCTCACTTCCCGATTCAGGTGATTGGAAGGAGGTTGCCACCAGATATGCTAAAGAAAAGCAGAGGTTGAAGGCTCAGATTTCCAGGTTTACAGGGAAGCGCCAACATATAGAGTGATCTCCATCAGCTTTACTTCTTTGGGTATTTAAATTTATTATAATAAAAAATTCCAGTACTTCAAATGTGTTATTACTTTGATATTTGCAATATGTCTATAAATCTTTAAGTCCCTTGAAATAATATTAAAATAAATCATGTGAATTGCACATCATGCATCATATTGCACATGTTTCTTGCATTTCTTTGCATATCCAGGTGTCTTACAAAACTTCTTTACTTCGTTCAGCAAGCTGTCTCACCACTACAACACTCGAGCTAATTTCAGAAAGAAGATGGACAACTTAGAACAAGAGAATTGCGAGTTGCGCGAGGAAGTTTCTGCTTTGAATGTCGGCATGGCCAATCTTACTGCTCTGATGGAATCTCTGGTGGCTGCTCAGAATCAGCCACCGAGTGTTCAACCTCAACAAGCAAGGGTTACTACTGAAGCTCCGACTGTTCCTATGTCTGCTACTCCAGTTTTTGTTCATAATCGCATGCCTCAAGGTTATCCATGGGGAATTCTAGAGAACTGTGTGATTGAAGGTTTCAATCTGGGTCCTCAAGATACTCTAGTTGTTCATACTACTGTTACTCCCGCACCTCCTGTGGTGCATGTTTCTCCTATTGCACCTCCTTCGGTGAATATGGTCCCATTTGTTAATGATGATATGTGTCGCCCTTTTCCTCCACCAAGTGAAGACGTGGGTCTTTATGACAAAATGGATGATTTTCAAGAGAAGTTTGACAAGATGCAGAGAGAGATGAAGGCCCTCAGGGGAAAGGAATTGTTCGGGAAGAATGTGAATGAATTATGCTTGGTCCCGAATGTTAAGATACCTGCAAAGTTTAAGGTCCCGAAATTCAAAAAGTAGAAGGGAAACACTTGCCCTCGTGCTCATCTGGTGATGTATGTTAGGAGAATGTCTACCCATACTAATGATCAGGGTCTGCTGATTCACTTTTTTCAGGATACTTTGATCGGTGCTGCGCTGAAGTGGTATATGAGTTTGGACAATGTAAATATCCATACTTTCAATAACTTGGGAGAAGCATTTATCAGAAAATACAAATACAACATGGACATGGAGCCTGACCGTGATCAACTCAGGGTCATGGTCCAGAAAGACAGGGAATTATTCAAAGAATATGCACAAAGATGGCGTGAGGTAGCCGCCCAAGTGATTCCTCCCATGGAAGAGAAGGATATGACTAAGATTTTATTGAAGAATCTGGGTGCTTTCTACTATGAAAGGATGGTAGCAAGTGCACCAAGTGACTTTACAGAAATGGTAGGCATGGGTATCCGGTTAGAAGAGGTTGTAAGAGAGGGTCGTTTAAAGAAGAGTGAAGGTTCTGGAAATATGAAGAAGCCATCCTATGGGTTTACCAAAAATAAGGAAGGAGATACAAATGTTGTTATACGAGAGAGGAGAGTTAATCCTCCTAAAAGAAGTTATCAACGTCATCAGCAAGTCGCCTCAGTTACTCCAGTTGTTGATGTAGCTCCAACCATCGTTGCTTATCAGAGACCATCCTAGCAGGGGAATCAAGGGTATAATAAGAGAAGGGAGAGTTATAACCTTATCCCTATGAGTTATACAGAGTTACTACCGGCGTTAATTCAGAAGAAGTTGG
This sequence comes from Vicia faba, assembly GCA_948472305.1. Classification (NCBI taxonomy): domain Eukaryota; kingdom Viridiplantae; phylum Streptophyta; class Magnoliopsida; order Fabales; family Fabaceae; genus Vicia; species Vicia faba. Next base: position 1,788,728,605 of record OX451736.1, read on the forward strand.
TTCAGACCCGACCACCTCCCGTTGTACCATCATCATTGCCTTGGTATTACAAAGCAGACCAAACATGTGCTTTTCATCAGGGAGTACTAGGGTATAATGTTGAGAACTTCTATCCTTTGAGGACTGAGGTGCAAAAATTGGTGAAGTCTGGTATTCTATCTTTCAAATATGTGGGCCCTAATGTGAAAGATAATCCTCTGCCCAAGCATGGAGGAGCAAATGCTGTGAACATGGTGGCTGGTTGTCCAGGAGACTTCCGGATTTTTGATATTAATTTGGTTAGAGGAGATTTGGTGAAAATACATGCAAACCTCTATGAATTTAGCTACTATACGCATGACCATGCCAATTGTGATATTTGCAGTATAGACATACAGAGTTGTGACAAGATAAAGGCTGATTTGCAGGAGATGATGGATGAAGGCCTCATCCACATAATCAGGCCTAGGGAAGAGTATGAAGAGGAGGTAAACATGGTTTATGGATGTCCAGGAGAGTTCAAAATTTTTGATGTGGAGTATATGAATGAGGACCTTGTGCAGTTCCACGCTACTTTCTGCCACATGGCTGGTCAGGTAGAACATCAGTATGGATCTTACCGAATTTGCTGCCGGGACTCCCAAGGTGAATGACGAAAGATAGACACTAAAATAAAAATACAAGTTTTCAAAAACTTAGACATTGTCCCAGTGGGCGTGCCAATTTTTTTACGCGTGAATTTGGTAAACAACCGCTAGTCCTCCAAACTAAATACTTTGGTAACTTGCAGGATCGAGTAGATTGATTCTAGGACATGTGTCTAAGTTTCTAAGATCAAACTTTTAATGGAATTCATGTTTAAAATTACTTTCTTGATAACAATATAAAGATTAGAATTATAATTTAAAGTAAGTTCAAATAAAATGGTTTTGAATGAGTAATGCAAAGGTTACGACTAGAATCGTAAAGAAACGTAAAGGAAATGCAGAATAAATGTAAATGACTTGAAAAAGTAAAAGTTTTGACTAAAAAGTAAAGGAAACACTGGAAATGTTAAAATACTTGATATTTATAAAGTAAAATGATTTGAAAAGAATAATAATGGTGTTTATACATACATTTTATGCAACTCTTTTCTCTAACACTTGGTACTTCGAGTATATTGAGTAATTTGTACAAAATGAACACACTGAATCCTAACATTAAGATACCCATTTATACTAATTTGACCCTAACGGTTTTCCTATAATAGAGTACCATGTTCGAAGATTACATGTCCTTCGAACCTATCAGACTTCCACGCATCTTCTATGAATCAAACATTCGATTTCAAATTCAAATTCCTCTCTTATGTTGGCGCCAAGTTTTCGAAGTATATATCCATAAACTTTCGATTTCAAAATATACTTAACAAATATTTATTATATTCGTTTTGTCTATCCATCGAACCATTTCAAACGCTTGGGCTTTTACTCAATTCAACCCAAACACCAAAAACAATATTAATGCGTTCAAACAACCACTATAATCGAAATTCCAAGCCAAAATGTATATAAGAAATAAACTCCCTAGTAGAGCAACGGACGACCAAGGTTCCTAACATCTACTCTCCAAGCAGGAAGTCAATATTCCCCACCGAATTTTCCTCAAAATAGTAAGCAGGAATCCCCAGCGGAAGCATCCTAGACAAGATTGAAGATACACATACTCTTCATCCCCAACAATAGTCAGGGATTTATTTTCCCAGACAAAAATACTGCACGGGTTTACAAATACACTTCAACAACATTTCGCATTCATACATCATAGCATATGCATATGAAACGCATATGACACAATCTCATTTATTGAGAACATCATTACACAATGCATTTCATACATCATAACATTGTATACAACTAACTCTTTACCTTTTCAGGAAAGACCAATCAAAAGACAAATATCAACAACAATTTTCAAATAGGTCAAAGATTAATTCCTGAAACAAGATGGGGCAACTATCTCTATGGTCAACAAAAAGCAGGTTCTAGATTAATTCCCGAAACAAGACGTGGCAACTATCTGGATGACCAGCCACAGATTTATTCCTAAAACATAACAGGGCATCTATCACTGAAAAAACAGATTGTAGATCAATTCCCGAAACAAAATAGGGTGACTATCTATGTAACCGGGCCAGAATTTAATTCCCGAAACAAGACGGGGCATCTATCTCTACGGCCAACAAAAGAAGGTTCCAGATTAATTTCTGAAACAAGAAGGGAAACTATCTGGATGACCAACGACAAATTAATTCCTGAAACAAGACAGGGAAACTATCTGTTAAGAATAGATTATATATTAATTCCCGAAATAGGATGGGGAAATTATCTACATGAACAGATTGAAGATTAACTCCCGAAACAAGACGGGGAAACTATATTTCTTTATCTTTGGTCAGATAAAGGTCAATTCCCGAAATAGGACGAGGCGACTATCTTTATCACCAATGTTATAAACTCTTGAAACAAGACAGGTTTACCAATAAACTGATTGAAGATTAACTCCAGAAACAGGACAGGGAAACTATCTTTCTTCCTTTGGTCAGATAAAGGTCAATTCCCGAAACAGGACGGGGCGACTATCTTTATCACCAATGGTATGATCTCCCGAAACAGGACGGGTTTACCAACAAACTGATTGAAGATTAACTTCTGAAATAGGATGGGGAAACTATCTTTCTTCCTTTGGTCAGATAAAGGTCAATTCCTGAAACAGGACAGGGCGACTATCTTTATCACTAATGGTATGAACTCCCAAAATAGAACGAGTTTACAAACAAACTGGTTGAAGATTAACTCCCAAAACAGGACGAGGAAACTATCTTTCTTTCTTTATGGTCAGATAAAGGTTAATTCCTGAAACAGGTGAAACAAGACGGGGCGACTATCTTTATCACCAATGGTATGAACTCCAAAAATAGGACGGGTTTACCAACAAACTGATTGAAGATTAACTCCCGAAACAAGACGGGGAAACTATTATCCTTCCTTTATGGTCAGATAAAGATCAATTCCCGAAATAAGAAGGGGTGACTATCTTTATCAGTAATGGTACAAACTCCCGAAGCAAGACTGACTTACCAATAAAATAGATTGTAGATCAATTCTCGAAACAGGATAGGGCGACTATCTACATAAGCAGATTGAAGATTAACTCCCGAAACAAGATGGGTTTACCAACAAACTGATTGTAGATCAATTCCCAAAATAGGACAAGATGACTATCTACATGACAAACATTTCTTTCAAGCTTCTGCTAGCTCAGACTAAATCAACCAAAGATTTATTCTAGTACTTCTCCCTGTTAGGGTCGAGCGTAGCCTTGGTCTAATTTCTCTTAACGGTTATTTTGAATGGCATTTGTAAGCCCATCTCCAACAACTCTCTGTCATCTCTCTGAATGGAATCTTTAAGGCCATTCTCGGTATAACAAACTGACAACATCACTTCATGCACAAGCAAGTGCAAATTTCTGGGAATTTAAGTGTTCAATCATCTTCTACCTTCAAGTCACGAATGGCAGACGAGCCAATCTAACTCTTCAGGTTTAAGAAGATTGAACAGGGGAAGTTGTTGTACCCCAAAATTTTCCCTCCCTTTTCTTGCAAATCTATCCATAATCAGATGTTTACACAATTGATTAAACCATTATCCAAGTGGTTCAAGTATTGTCCATTGCATCTTTCAATTTTTTTCACAAAGGCACCATTGCCATTCTTAAAAAGTTCACTTTAAACATAGATTTAATTTCTTGAGCCTCTAAGTTATTGTTCTAATCACACTCAACTTATACAAGTTAGAACAAACATGTTTAAAGTGATCAACCACTTTAGATAGCTTGGTACAAGCATTGGAAACATGTTCTTTATGTTTGCTTCAAAAGCAAGCAAGATATCCATAACATGTGATTCAAAATCTGATTTGTTTGAAGTCTCAAACCTTCTCTATAAATAGAGAGGCCAATTGCAAGAGAAAGAGGTCAGAAAAAAGAAGGGGCAACTAACACTCAAAATCAATTTTGCTATCAAAAACCAGAATTATCCACAAAACTTCCATTTTTGAGCTTTGAAGTCCAAATCTTTGAATCTCATACCTTGCAAGTTTTATCCAAACAAACCATCAAAAAACTCCACATACATCATATAGAAGTTGTTCAAACACAAAAACAACTTCTGTAACATCACTATCATCACTTCCCAAGCTCAACAACAGCCCATACAACAACTCAAACTCAAAGCACAAATTTTAGTTTAAAGTTAAGTTTTCTTGACTTTGAACTCTTCATACAAGCATCATTAATGGTTCATTTGTGAAGATAAAATATAGATATCATTTCCTTGAAGCTAACCATATGCTTGCTTTTTATTTTCACTAACCATGTGTTGAGAACTAACTTTTACGTGTAGCAAAACAGTGATAAAAGCAAAAAACAGCAGTTATGCGTCGACACGAAATGCTATGAGTCGACACATATTATGTTCAAAACAGATTATGAGTCGACACGAAACACGTATGCATCGACACGAAATGATTATTAGTTGATACGAAACCAGTATGCGTTGACTCATACTGAGTTGTTTTGACTTCTAGGAGAAAGAAACATACATGAGCCAATACATGAGTCGACACATGAGCCAATACGAAACCTGCATTATCCAATACATGACTCAATACATAAGCTCATGTGTCAGCTCATAAAACATTTTTTTAACTTTTTTTTAAATTTTATTTTTACTTTTTCTTTATATTTTTATTATTATTATTTTCATATAAAAAATTCCAAAAAAATATTTTTATTTATTATTTGCATTCTATATATTTTATTCCTTTAAAAACAAAAGAAAAAAACATTTTTCTTATAAAAAACTTAATTTCTTTTTTTTATTAAATTAATAATTAGATTTAGGTTTAGTTATTCTCTTTTTAATTAAAATTAACTTAGAATTTAGGTTTTCTTTTAATTAATTAATTTCCATACTATTTTTATTAAACTTAAAAACTTTTCTAAAAAACCCTAAGAAATGCTTTCTAACTTAATTTCTTTTCTTAATTAATTTAGGTTTAATTTTCTTAATTTAATTAATTATTTCTTTTAGTTAATTAGGTTTAAACCAAGACCCTTTCCTCAAAAAACCAAACAAAAATCTTTTTCTTTTACATTTATATCCTTGTACATTATATTTATTTATTTCTTGTACATTATTTCAATATGGTTGTAAAAGATAATTAGGTTTAATTTCTTGCAATCCCCATTTGTAAATTTGTATACCCCATCCCCCTAATGATTGTAATAGCGTAGAATATTTACTTTCCACAATTTATCGCTTTCATATAAATGCTAGTAAATAGGGTTTGTATGGGAAAATAAAATCAACAAGTAGATAACCCTAATCAAAGATTAAATGCATGCAAATTAAACACACTATTCACACATGCACCCTTAAGGTTAAATCCACTTGTTGGCTAAAAAATGGTCATGTTATGCATGTGGGATGCCTTAGCATAAACAAATCAAAAAAACAAGATCATAGTCCCTCGATGACGCTTCAAATGTTGCCTTTCAAATGATCTTAGTCCCTCCAAGAGAAATGCTAAGACACCTTACAACATTGCTATCATGACTATACGATGACCGTCGCCCGTCCCTTTTACATCCAAAGATAAATCTTCTTACCAATCAATGGTAAGATAGCAATATCAATGGAATGGAGGAAATGAATAAAAGACTTTTGAGTAGGTAGATTGTTCCTAGTTGCTTGCTCATTTTCCAAACAAATATCCTTGCTTATTTTCAAAACAAACACCAAACACTTTCAAAAACACTTTAAAAAACACTTTCAAAAACACTTTCAAAACAGTTTCCAAACATGAAATATTTTCAAAAGCCCAACACTTTGTATAGGTTCTTACGAACGAGAACTATTACAAAGTTTGCCTAAACGAAGGCACCTTTTCTAAATACTTTCAAAAACAACACAAAGCACATTTTCAAACAAAAGCAAGTGATCTAGCAAGCAACTAAGAGCCCATAGATAATTATGGATGAAAATGGTGCTAACACCTTCCCTTTTCATAATCTACCCCCCGAAATCAAGAAATAATCTCAAAGGTCTTTCCTGTTCTTTTCCACCTTTCCTTTTGGATAAAAGAAAAGTCGATGGCGACTCTTGCTAACCGCAACATTTGTGATCCAACGCAAAACATCTTGTTGTACCCCAAAATTTGCCCTCTCATTTCACTCAACACATGCCCACTGAGGTCCTCAATTGCTCAAGGATGACTAAGGATTGACAAGACAAATCCTCCTCCTAAGGCAACAATCTTCAAACTAGGGTTTCACTCCTCATCAAGATGGTTTAATTCCAAGGGTCCCAAATTCTTTCCATGGTCCCAATATGTTCTCAAGATAACCCATGTCAATTTTCATGCCTTGCACAAGAAGTTTGCTCAGTCAATTGCTCAAATGCCTAAAAATCAACTATATTAGGTTAAAAGTCAAATGTGGCCCACATACAGTCAAACTTTAAGATTTTTGGTCAACATCAACATTTTTAAGAGATATCCGTCATTTGATCAAGGGTTGATCATGATTCCTCAAGGAATGCCCCCAAATTCATCAAAACCCAAAAGTTGCTAAATTAGGGTTTCATAGGAAAAGTCAACCAAACTTTGACCAAACATAACTTCTTCATACTTCATCAGAAATTTTCCATCCAAGGCTCATTTTGAAGAGGATGAAATTTACTACAACTCATCTTCAGCCCACAAGTTAAAAATATGCACTCATCAAAAGATATGAATTTCTACATTATAGGTCCTTTTGAAAAGTCAACAAAAGTACCTTTTGGGTCAAAGCTTCTTACATGAACATGGAAGATCCAATTGAGATGAAACCAAAGGGTTTGTTTAGGGGACATCCTAAGCTTTCTAAAAAGTCCAAGAACACCTCTCTAGGGTTAAAATTGGAGGAGATATGCCTTGTCAAGCTCAAAAGTGCATTTTTTGTCAAATGGGCCTAGCTTTTCATGATTGAATATTGTTAGAGACATGGTCCACGACCCAAATCAGCATCCTCACATTTTTTTATTTATTTATTTATTTATTTTGATTTTTTATTATTTAAAAGTTAAATTAAATCAAATAAATTGCAAAAAATATAAAAAGATTGGTTTTGATCTGATTTTTTGTAGGAATCAAATCCAATTAAGTTGGTGTATCATATCCAAATCGTGCAAGGAAAATTGAATAAAAATTGGCATGATTAGGCTATTTTGTAAAGATATCATACAAGGAGCAAAATCAAATCAAATCTCCATGATTTTCAAAGATACAAAGTGTTATTGTTAACCTAATTTGTGTTAGAACAATGTTTGAATCTAGTACCCTATATTTAAGTTTTGATGATAACAAAGTGAAAAGAAATAGTAGTTAAATATTTTATGATTGAATTATATGCTGCCTAAAATTACTATGCTCTGACTTGCAGATATGCTGATTAAAATAAGCAAGATCACGTTTTCAGCATCAGAATATGAGTTTGCACATCAGCATCAGAAGTTGCTGAATCAGAACGTCAAGATCAGATGATCAACGCTTGCACATGCTGAAGCTTGATGAACAGAACTGCGCGTAAAACACTCTGATACAGAAAAAAATTAGTTCATCAGCAGCGAAGCAGAATCAGAATGAGCCAAGCCAGATCGTGCATTGAAGAAGCAACGGTACTGTGCATTGAAAGCTAATCAATACCAACGGCATCATTCTAGACAAGATCTGCTCAAAAAGGAAAGCTTGTTAATAGCATTGAATCAAGAATATTTGCTTCAACGTTCATCTTCTCAAAGTGCTATATAAACCAAGCTTTGAAGATTATCACGGCTAATGCTTCCAAACTCTCTACACGCAAAAAGCTGAACAATAATCTTCACTCTACAAGTCTTGCTAAACCAACAAACTCTGATACTTTATTAGCGTTTAGCAACCTAGTATTCTAAGCTTCATTTGTGTAAACATCACAGTTGTGATATAGTTTTTGTAGAAACATTCACACACATTTGATTATACCTTTGTAAGAAAGTGTTGCCTTGACAAACCGGATTGTGGTTTGAATCAAGAAGGTTTTAGCAGTTGCTAAAGCAGATTTGTATTCAGTTGAATATAGTGAATTAAGACCTCGTTGGAGAGAGGCGAAATCACCTTGAACGGGTGGACTGGAGTAGTTTGAGATCAAACGAACCAGGATAAAAATACCTTGTCATTTGCTTTAAGTTTCCAGTTTTACAATTCAACCCCCCCTTCTTGTGTTTTTCACCCCTTCAATTGGCATCAGAGCGCCTGGTTCTGAGCTAAAACACTTAACCGTGTCAGTAAAAGATCCAGCGTCAGAAAAACACTATGGCAGGAAACAACTCTCATTTCAGCAATGACACCAATGAGGACAGAGACAGATTCAGCGGCAAACCTCCAGTCTTTGATGGAGAAAACTTTGACTACTGGAAAGACAGAATTGAAAGCTTCTTTCTAGCACATGATGCTGATCTGTGGGATATGGTGACAGATGGATACACGCACCCTGTTAATGCAACTGGTCAGAAGATTGATAGAAAATCAATGACTGATCAACAAAAGCGTGACTTCAAGAATCACCATAAGGCCAGAACCATCCTTCTCAGTGCTATCTCCTATACTGAGTATGAGAAGATCTCCAACAGAGACACAACTAAGAACATCTTTAATTCTCTCAGAATGACGCATGAGGGCAACGTTCAAGTCAAGGAAACAAAGGCTCTGGCGCTCATTCAGAAGTATGAGGCGTTTAAAATGGAAGAATCTGAATCCATTGAAACTATGTTCTCTAGATTCCAGATTCTGGTAGCTGGTCTCAAAGTTCTGGACAAGGGATACTCTACTGCTGACCATGTCAAGAAGATAATCAGAAGTTTACCCAAGCAGTGGAGGCCTATGGTTACTGCTCTGAAGCTGGCGAAAGATCTCAACAAAATCACTCTGGAGGAACTTATAAGCTCCCTCAGAAGTCATGAGATAGAGCTGGAAGCTGACGAGCCTCAGAAGCAAGGTAAGCCTATAGCTTTGAAATCTAACAGAAAATCTGAATCTAAAGTTTTGCAGGCAGTTGAAGAAACATCTGATGGATCCTCATCAGAAGAAGACGAGCTTTCTCTTCTCTCCAGAAGAGTAAATCAACTGTGGAAGCAGAGACAAAAGAAGTTCAGGAATCCCAGAAGATCTGATCAGAACGAGTCCTCTTCCAGATACAGAAGAACAGACTCTTCCTCTGGATACAGAAGATCTGAAGGCTCCTCAGGTAGCAAGAAGCCAAATACAAAAGACATCATCTGCTACGAGTGCAATGAGCAAGGTCACTACAAGAGTGACTGTCCAAAGCTTCAGAGGGAAAAGCCAAAAAGGAAGTTTGGAAGAGAGAAGAAGAAAAGTCTCATGGCCACATGGGATGACTCTGACTCGTCTGAAGCTGACTCAGAATCAGATGATGAAAGGGCGAACATAGCGCTTATGGCTAACATTCCAGATGACAGTGAAGCTTCTGACTCAGACTCAGAATCAGACACAGAAGAGGTATTCCCTAACTTCGCTGTTAATTTTACAAAGGCTGAACTTGCTGAAAGCCTAAATGAAATTCTGGAACGTTATCAGCAGATTAGAGCTAAATTCAGAGACCTGAAAAGGACTCTTGAATCTGACTCTAATAAGTCTGAGAGTCTCAAATTGGAAAACTCTGAGCTGAGAGATAAAATTTTAAAATTAGAAAACTCTTTACAAAACTCTCAGAAGGTACCAATTTCTGAAACTCCCAGCAACGCTGATGAGATCATCAAGGAGTATGATCATAGTTTCCAGAAGTTCCTTGCTAAAAGCATAGATAGAAGCAGAATGGCTTCAATGATCTATGGAGTTAGCGGAAACGGCAGGAAAGGAATAGGATACCTAGGTAAGGTTCCTACACCTAAAAATGTCATGGATTTAGTTATTAAACACACTCCTCTAAATTCACACTTTGTGTATGGTCACACACATGACATCAAATATACTAGTAGTAATCACTTTGTGAAACCAAAATTCAACCAGAGTTTTGGTAAGACTAACAAATCAGGACCCAAGAAGATCTGGGTACCTAAGGATAAAATAATACATGTTGCAGATATCTTTAGCAGCAAGTCAGAAACACCAGTCATGGTACCTGGACTCTGGCTGCTCACGTCACATGACGGGAAGAAGGCATATGTTCCAAAGCCTGGAACTTAAGCCTGGAGGCCACGTTGGCTTTGGAGGCAATCAGAGGGGAAAGATAATTGGCTCTGGAACTGTAGGTAACGGAAATCTTCCCTCTATTAATAATGTTCTGCTTGTTGATGGATTGATGCATAACCTGTTATCCATAAGTCAATTAAGTGATAACGGTTATGATATAATCTTTAATCAAAAATCATGTAAAGCTGTTAGTCAGAAAGATGGGACTATCCTATTTAATGGTAAGAGGAAAAACAACATTTACAAAATCAAACTTTCTGAACTTAAGAGTCAGAACGTAAAATGTCTTCTGTCTGTTAACAACGAGCAGTGGATCTGGCACAGAAGATTGGGACATGTTAGTATGAGAAGAATATCTCAGATTAACAAACTCAATCTGGTCAGAGGACTTCCAAATTTGAAGTTCAATTCAGATGCTCTGTGTGAAGCATGTCAGAAAGGCAAATTTGCAAAACCCTCTTTTAAATCCAAAAATGTTGTTTCTACCTCTAAGCCATTAGAACTTCTGCACATTGACTTATTTGGACCAGTTAAAACTGCTTCTGTCAGTGGCAAGAAGTATGGGTTAGTAATCGTAGATGACTATAGCAGATGGACATGGGTAAAGTTCTTAAGACACAAGGACGAGTCACACTCTGTGTTTGTTACCTTCTGTAACCAAGTTCAGAATGAAAAAGATCTTAGAATCGTTAAAGTCAGAAGTGATCATGGTGGAGAATTTGAAAATAAAGATTTTGAGTCATTCTTTAATGACAAAGGCATTCTGCATGATTTCTCTTGTCCTAGAACTCCCCAACAAAATGGAGTTGTAGAACGAAAGAACAGAACATTGCAAGAAATGGCCAGAACCATGATCAACGAGACAAACGTTGCTAAGACTTTCTGGGCAGAGGCAATAAACACAGCGTGCTACATTCAGAATAGAATCTCAATAAGACCTATTCTGGAAAAGACTCCATATGAATTGTGGAAGAACAGAAAGCCCAACATTTCGTATTTTCATCCTTTTGGATGTACTTGCTATATGTTAAATACTAAGAATTATTTGAACAAGTTTGATTCTAAGGCACAGAAGTGTATTATGTTAGGATACTCTGAACGCTCAAGAGGGTACAGAGTATACAATACAGAAACACAGATTGTGGAAGAATCAATCAGTGTTCGTTTTGATGACAAGCTTGACTCTGAAAAGTCAAAGCAGAATGAAAATCTTGCAGGTATAGAAATTGAATTTGCAGGTTCTGAAGACAAGTCATCAGAAGCTCTCAACACAGACATTCCTTCAACGTCTGAAAGAAGCAATGCTAGAAATCCTACAACTGCTGCTGATCAACCTCAGAAGAGATTACCCAGAAGCAGTTTGGATCACCCAGAAGAAACTATTCTAGGAAGAAAGGAAGATCCAATCAGAACAAGAGCAAGCTTCAGAAACTCTGAAGAAACTCTGATGGGACTTGTGTCTCTGATTGAACCTTCTTCTATTGATGAAGCACTTCTGGACAATGACTGGATTCTGGCAATGCAAGAAGAGCTGAATCAATTCACCAGAAACGACGTATGGGATCTCGTTCCAAGACCAAAAGGATTCAACGTCATTGGAACAAGATGGGTGTTCAGAAACAAGCTTAATGAACAAGGTGAAGTCGTCAGAAACAAGGCACGACTGGTTGCACAAGGTTATAGTCAGCAAGAGGGGATAGACTATACAGAAACCTTTGCCCCAGTCGCCAGGTTAGAATCTATCAGACTTTTAATCTCATTTGCTGTTAATAGAGGCATCACTCTGTATCAGATGGATGTCAAAAGTGCATTCTTAAATGGTTATATAGAAGAAGAAGTGTATGTTCACCAACCCCCAGGTTTTGAAAATACAAAACATCCAGAACATGTTTTCAAACTGAAAAAGTCACTGTATGGTCTGAAACAAGCTCCCAGAGCTTGGTATGAAAGGCTAAGTAACTTTCTGCTTGAAAATGAGTTCACCAGAGGGAAAGTGGACACCACTCTATTCTGTAAAACAGTTAAGAGTGACATTTTAGTCTGTCAAATTTATGTTGATGATATAATCTTTGGTTCTACTAATCCTTCTCTTGGAAGAAAATTTGCTAAGTGTATGCAGGCAGAATTTGAGATGAGCCTCATGGGGGAACTGAAGTTCTTTCTAGGAATTCAGATCAATCAAACTCCAGAGGGAACTTACATTCATCAGAGCAAATACATCAGAGATCTTCTGAAGAAATTTGACCTCTCAGAATGTAAGCCATCAAAGATTCCAATGCATCCCACGTGCATTCTGGAAAGAGAAGAGGTAAGCAAAAGCGTAGAACAGAAAGTCTACAGAGGTATGATTGGTTCTCTCCTTTATCTGACTGCTTCAAGACCTGATATTTTATTCAGCGTATGTATTTGTGCTAGATTCCAATCAGATCCTAGAGAATCTCACTTAACAGCTGTTAAGCGAATTTTCAAGTATCTGAAAGGTACTACTAATCTGGGTTTGTTTTATAGAAAATCTAGTGATTACAGTTTAGTAGGCTACTGCGACGCTGATTTTGCTGGAGACAGAGTGGAACGAAAAAGTACTTCTGGAAGCTGCCAGTTTCTGGGAGAAAATCTGATCTCGTGGTCCAGCAAAAGGCAATCAACTATTGCTCTGTCAACAGCAGAAGCTGAGTACATAGCAGCAGCTGGATGTAGCACACAGATGCTCTGGATGAAAAGTCAGCTTGAAGACTTCCAGATTTTTGAGAGTAACATTCCTATTCTTTGTGATAATACTTCTGCTATTTGCTTAAGTAAGAATCCTATTTTACATTCTAGAGCTAAGCATATAGAAATAAAACATCATTTCATTAGGGACTATATTCAGAAAGGTATTTTAAACTTGAAATTTATAGATACAGACCATCAATGGGCTGATATCTTCACAAAACCCCTTTCAGAAGATAGGTTTAATTTCATTCTGAAACATCTCAGCATGAAAGTATGCCCAGAATGAAAATGCTTTAATTCCATATTCTTATCCTTCAGAATGTATTTATATTACTGTGAACTTCTGATCAATCTCCTTTCAGAAAGTTAAGAACATGCAGATTGTATCAGAGGCAAGTCTAAAGATCTGAGAGTCTAATCTCAAATACAGACGTGCTGATCACTACATCAAACAAGTGTCATCCAATCATCAGCAAATCCCTGAAGCAGAACGCGTGCACGTTTCTGAGAAGGCAAAGCGCTGATTGGGTGCATTGAGACACATGTCTGGTAACCGTTTTTAAGTATCTTTCTCAAATCCCCCAAAATCAGCAAGCATTAAATGCAAAAGTAATCACGCTTGTTAATGGCAATCATTATTTTTTCTCTCTCTTAAAAACGTTTTATTTTTCAAAATAATTTTTGAAAATCCTATTTAAGCACATTACTCTTCATTCTTAATCTTTACGCTTACTCATAATCTGTTAAGAATTTTTCTGCATATCTCCTTCAAAACCCTAGCTTTTCTCAAATCATTCTCAAGCTTTTTGTGTGAGAACAATGGCATCCTCCAGCATTTCTGCAGGAAATCAGAAGAAGGAAACCTCTGAGCAATATCAAGCAATGCTGGAAAGCCTGTTCTCACGCATGCCCCCACAACCTTGAAATTTTTTCATGCATGACATTCTCTTTTTTTTTTCTTCATTTTCTGATGTACTTTTGACTATGTTTTGACTATGTTTGTGTAATGCTCTTGTGATCTGAACTATTTTTAATATAATTTGTTTTTCTGATCTAAATTGTTTTAGCACATCACTAACACTTTTTGATTGCTGACAAAAAGGGGGAGAACAAGAATGATATTTAAAATCAATAACGGCTAACTAGACAGAAATTCTCAAACATTCTAACTCTATTACTTGAAATGTTTTTCTGTTTTATTGTTAAGTCTACAGGCACAAGGAAGCTCTGAACACTATGAAGACTAAGAACTAGAAGCTCTGATCAAAATATAAAAGCTCATGTTGCTCTGATCAAATATGAAGTTCTGATATATGAAGATCTGATCGACCTAACACTCTGATCCGAAGCAAAGCTCTGACAGGAAAAGCTCTGAAGCTCTGCTTTCTGATAAGTCAAAGACTTATGATCTGATGCTCAAAGATAGAAAAAGATCTGACTCTGAAGAACACACATATCAAAGGGAAGTAACAAACTCAGGGGGAGTATCTCTTAACTCTGACTTCTCCGTACTTCTTATTCTGTTACATAGATCTGATAACTTTTCACGTTATTTTTCATTTAAAATATCTAGTTTTTGTCATCATCAAAAAGGGGGAGATTGTTAGAACAATGTTTGAATCTAGTACCCTATATTTAAGTTTTGATGATAACAAAGTGAAAAGAAATAGTAGTTAAATATTTTATGATTGAATTATATGCTGCCTAAAATTACTATGCTCTGACTTGCAGATATGCTGATTAAAATAAGCAAGATCACGTTTTCAGCATCAGAATATGAGTTTGCACATCAGCATCAGAAGTTGCTGAATCAGAACGTCAAGATCAGATGATCAACGCTTGCACATGCTGAAGCTTGATGAACAGAACTGCGCGTAAAACACTCTGATACAGAAAAAAATTAGTTCATCAGCAGCGAAGCAGAATCAGAATGAGCCAAGCCAGATCGTGCATTGAAGAAGCAACGGTACTGTGCATTGAAAGCTAATCAATACCAACGGCATCATTCTAGACAAGATCTGCTCAAAAAGGAAAGCTTGTTAATAGCATTGAATCAAGAATATTTGCTTCAACGTTCATCTTCTCAAAGTGCTATATAAACCAAGCTTTGAAGATTATCACGGCTAATGCTTCCAAACTCTCTACACGCAAAAAGCTGAACAATAATCTTCACTCTACAAGTCTTGCTAAACCAACAAACTCTGATACTTTATTAGCGTTTAGCAACCTAGTATTCTAAGCTTCATTTGTGTAAACATCACAGTTGTGATATAGTTTTTGTAGAAACATTCACACACATTTGATTATACCTTTGTAAGAAAGTGTTGCCTTGACAAACCGGATTGTGGTTTGAATCAAGAAGGTTTTAGCAGTTGCTAAAGCAGATTTGTATTCAGTTGAATATAGTGAATTAAGACCTCGTTGGAGAGAGGCGAAATCACCTTGAACGGGTGGACTGGAGTAGTTTGAGATCAAACGAACCAGGATAAAAATACCTTGTCATTTGCTTTAAGTTTCCAGTTTTACAATTCAACCCCCCCTTCTTGTGTTTTTCACCCCTTCAATTTGTTCCACTATATATACAGAACATAACCAATGCAAAAAAACAAGGATTGCAGGTCGTGAAAGCTGGAAACAAAACTAAAAAAATTGACAAAAAGTGGTGAATCGTCTTCCAACCTAGAGCGAAATTCAAAGCCTTTCAACACTCCCAATCGTTTCACGGACCTTCCTAGAAGCTAACACGATCAATTACAAGCTTCCACAAGCCCAGAATCGTCACATAACACCCACGCGGTTTGCTTCCTTTTTCAAATTCGATTACAATAATTCTTGCATCATAAACATGTTCTAATGATATATTTGTGTTCATTGACATATTTTCAGTGTGTTTGAATGGTTTAATTGATGTTTTGATGCATGTATTCCATAACTGCAATTGTTAGGGTTTACCTTTCCGTTTTAGGGTTTTTCTATACAGGTTAAATTGGCCCAAGAAAGGGGTACCATGATGCTCGTGAGATCAAGAAGAATTGATCTATGTACTCACAATTGATTTATCTTACTTGCTGTGAATTTTTGAAGCTTGCAGTGCTATAGCCATGGAAGTTTGTCCGTAGATAAAAGTTTCAAACCTAAAACGACGGACAGGGGAAGAAGAAGCTAACCTGTCTAACCATCATTAGCCTATTTGAATAATGGGCGCGCGTTTTTTTTGTTTCAGTTATCCCTTTGGTTTTATATATGATATATTGTTATTATTATATTAACAATTAAACATTGTAGCCCAATTGGTTAAGAGCGCGTGGTATTGAGTGGGAGGACCAGGGTTCGATCCCAGGTCCCAGCGATTTCTCTATTTTCTTAATATTTGATAACAGGTTCCATGCTTCATGCTTCCAGGCATCTACCATACGCTACAACCATCCAGCCGTTTGATGCATCTCTAATCCAAATCCAACGCTCTATCAAAGAGGACCACGGTACACCATCAGAAAGAGGATGCACTAAATCAGACGCAAAGACTGGACTGAACAAGGAATGGGCCTCACAAATTCAAAATACACCCCCTGATTGCTTGTAAACAGGCCCATCTCTTTTCATTTTTTTAATTTCTTATTTTTATTATTTACTAATTATCTTTTTTACAAAATAACAAAAAATCATTTTTTTATCATAAAAATCAAAAATCACAAAAACATTAAAAATTAATTTTTTTATAAAATATTTTATTTCTTTAATTAATTAGTTTAATTAAAATTAGGGCAATTTAATTCTTTTCATAATTGAAAATAATTAGAAATTAGGGTTTAATTTGTACATAGCCTAATTAATTTTTTCCCAAAAATAACCTAAATATTTTTTCAATTAGATTTTAGGATTTGCTAATTATTCTCGCACTTAATTTGCCGCGCGCATTTTTAGTTTCCTTTTTATTATTATTGTAACTGCTCCGAGTTTGTAATAGTAATTAGGGTTTCAATTCCGCATCTTTATTTTCAGTCAAAATAATTATGTATCTGCAAAAGCCCTCTAATAGCTAGGATTTCAATTTCTCGCATTTTAACTTCCGCAAACTATAAACTACTTAGATGTATGTTAATAGGATTGTATGGAAAGACTAA
The DNA here is from genome assembly GCA_948472305.1 of Vicia faba. Classification (NCBI taxonomy): domain Eukaryota; kingdom Viridiplantae; phylum Streptophyta; class Magnoliopsida; order Fabales; family Fabaceae; genus Vicia; species Vicia faba. The sequence goes on from OX451736.1 coordinate 1,788,745,751, forward strand.
CTGAAAATTAATATGGTAGAAAACCGTAAATGTGCAAAGATAAACTAACTGAAAACATACACTCGCACATGCTCACTCCTAGGGTTTGCCCCACTCTGGTTGCCTTCGGTAAACGGTCATGAAGTATAGGGTTTGTTAGTGGTTGTCCTCTAGCCCCGAAAGATCTAAAATGACCCATTCAGATGTTGCCTCGGAAAAAGATCTGTAAGGCTTTAGGATGATTACTAACATTTTCTAACATTGCTTTTATGATCGTACATGTTCCTTCGAACGTCCCTTAAAACTCCAACAATGATGCTACCTATTTCTCAATAATGAGATAGCATTGTCTAAAAGGAAAACGAACAGACCTTTTTCGAGCAGGTAGGAAACTCTTAAGTACTTGCTCAAATAAACAAAAACTTTTTCACACCAACACTTTCCCAAACAAAGTTTTCAAAAACAACTTCGTAACACTCTTGAGGACAGAAACAAGGGATAAAACGAAGTAAAGAAAACTTTTCAAAACAAGCGCACACAAGCAATTTAAAAATGAGCAAGTACCTAAGAGCCCGTGGAAAACCACAGATAGAAAGGGTGTTAATACCTTCCCTTTCTATAATCTAACCCACGTACTCTGAAACATCTCGAAAAAGGTTTTTTCTGTTCTTTTTCCTTTTCCTGATTAGTTAAATAAAAGTCGGTGGCGACTCTTGCTTACCGCGACATTTTGCAAACAAAAAATGCAAACCAGTATTAACAGTCGGTTGTGCCACCGTATCACAGAACTGGCAACTCTGCTGGGGAATAAAATATAAAGTGGGGTAAACCTTAGGATCTAGGTCATATTTAATTGCTTTCTCTTAATTGTCTTGCTTGCATTATATTTATGGGAACTGTTTGGGCTATTTGATCCTACACCTGGATTGGAAACACCTTTTAGGTAAGTAGCAATAAACTGTGAGGGAGATGTGTGGGGTATACTGACACGGTTGAAGCAGTAGCTACGTTGATGTGGCACTTTAGTTGGTACCCGTAACCCTTGAGTCAATCAGGGAGATGTATGAGACCTCCGCGTGGTGTCATAAAGAATCAACTGACCTTAGAACCTTTAATTGCACAACTTGGCCAGTAGGACGTAGTGATATGGCCGACTTTGGTGTATGCCCAAGGTCGACAGATACTCGATGTTACACTCATTAAGGTTTGACTTCTGAGTTTTGTTGGATTATGAGTCAATCATTGATTGAACAAGGCTTGGGGGAAAGATCGGTGATATTGAGATCCCTTTAGAACCCGATTACATATTTATAGGACATGTTGAACCAATACAGCTTCAAGAGGGTATGACCTTAAAACTCAAGTAGATCTTAAACCTAAGGACTTGGTGTGATTTGTTTATGTTTGCTATACCTGCATTTTATCATGACATCATAAACATCATACCATAGCATATCATACTAACTATTTCAAGGGTTTCTAGGGCTCATCTTTGCTCTATTTTGTAGGATATGGAATCCTACCGCGGGAACACTATTCAGATTAACCTAGTGAAAGTATCTCCCAAATTAAGGGACTTGGCAATAAGGATTCCCGAAATCTCTCCTTTCACTGAAAAGCATGGTCGATTGCTCAACTTGGTCACTGCAAAACCTGACGAAGAAATGTTGAAAGCGCTGTTTCAGTTCTTCGATCCTCTGCATCACTGTTTCACATTCCCGAATTACCAGTTAGTGCCTACTATGGATGATTTTTCTCAGTTATTAGGGATACCCATTCTTAATCAGCTACCTTTCATCCGTACGGAAAGAAATCCCAAACCTGAAGAAATTGCTAAAGCTCTATCCTTACAACGGTCTGACATAGTGACAAATTGGGAAACCAGAGGGAGTGTTCAAGGAATTCCGGTTAAATTTCTGTTTGAGAAGGCTTACTATTTTTAGGATACCCTGGATCTACAAGCTTTTGAAGAGGTTTTGGCGCTCCTTGTCTATGGGATAGTATTGTTCCCTAATGTGGATCCACTCGTAGATGTGAGCACAATCCAGGTTTTTCTGTCTCGAAATCTGGTACCTACATTACTCGGGGATATTCTACACTCTCTGCATGCTCGCACTCTAAAAATAAGGGGGACCCTCCAGTGTTGCACTCCTCTATTGGCTAGGTGGTTTATTTTGCACCTACCCAGGTCTACTTTGAAAAATGAATAGGGTAAAAGATGGTCTCATCGACTGATGTCCCTTACACATTCAGACATTCATTGGTGTTCACGATTCTCGGAAGATGTTACTATCATCGATCGCTGTGGTGAATTCCCTAATGTCCCTCTCTTAGGAATTATGGGAGGAATCACTTATAACCCTTGCTTAGCATTACGACAATTTGGTTATGCGAGAAGGGATGGTCCTCATGATACACTTATTCAAGGAATCGCCTTCAACTATGAGAATGATGTTCAGGGTTATCGCAAAAGGTTCATACAAGCTTGGAGTATGGTACATAGGTTTGACAGCAAAGACACTTGGGCATAATAATTCGATACCTCTCGAGCCTTATCTCAGATGGGTACGATCCCGTGCTCAAACTCTTATGATGCCTTATTCTGCTATCAAACCTATGATTATGGAACCATTTGCCGAGGGAGACACTCCTCATCTTGTTCTTCATCCAGACATGCCAACTGATCATGAAGAGTTACAAAAGTCTTGGGTTTAGCTTAAAGAGGAGTGGGATACGTTTGAAGCCCAATTTTATGCCAGCGAGAAGAAGGTCTTGGAACTCACTAGGATACTTCATGAAGAGAGGAATATAAACGCCTACATTGCGCCAAAGAGGATGCGCCCTTGGGAAACCTAGTCTTCTTTTTGTTTTAGTTTGCTTAATTGTACTCTCAAAATACTTTCTTTGTAACAATTCAAGTTTACTAATACAATTCGCGTTTGTTCCTTTTTGTTTAAGAAAATTTGAGCCTTTAATAACCCTTGAAAACATTGCATACATATCATACATATCATTTCATAACAAGATTCATAATAGGTTTCTCATCTACTCCGCTGTTTATTTCAACAATGGCTCTTGAACAAACTATGAAAGATCTTCAGACTCAGAACACGCGGTTCCAGCAAATGATTGTGGCTCTGGCCAAAGGACAGGAAGAGCTGAAGGCTCTGATTGTTAAGAAGAACACTAAGAAGACCAAGAGGACAGCCAGTGTGGCATATATGAGCAGAAGGTTCAGAGGGCCGCCAAGACGGGTTGTTGATTTAGCTTCTTCATCTAAAGAAGGAGAGAATCAAGAGGGTGAAGCCAGAGAAGAGGACCCTAGTCCTAAAGAGTCTGACAATGAAACTGATTATAATGAGGAGAAGTACCCTCCGTTGATGAAAAGTATAATCAGTTAGAAGAGCGTCTGAGTGCTATGGAAATCCAGAAGGTTCCTGGGCTGGATTTTGAAGATTTGGGTCTGGTCTCTGGGGTTGTCATCCCCCCAAAATTCAAGGCACCAGTATTTGATAAGTATGATGGGGTCTCTTGTCCTAAAATGCATCTCCGTTCCTATGTGAGGAAGATATAGCCTCATACTGCCGACAAAGACTTGTGGGTTCACTTCTTCCAAGATAGTCTGTCTGGAACACGGGTGGATTGGTTCTATCAGCTGGAAAGAGCCAATGTTCGTAACTGGGAAGACCTTGTTGCTGCATTTTATAAGCAATATCAGTATAATGCGGACCTCACTCCCACCCGTACACAACTCCAAAATCTGTCTATGGGTTCGAACAAGGGTTTCAAGGATTATGCTCAGAAGTGGAGAGATTTGGCTGGAAGAGTTCAACCTCCCTTGGCTGACAGGGAGCTCGTGGATATATTTCTGGGAACTTTGATTGGGCCATTCTTCAACCATCTGATTGGATGTTCATCGGCGGGTTTTACTGAACTAATCTTAACAAGAGAAAGAGTGGAAGCTGGAATCCGAAGTGGAAAAATTCAGAAGGATGCCTCTTCTAGTGCTGCAAGGAAGCCATTTGCAGGTAAAAAGGAAGTCAGTGTCGTATATAACCAAAAGAATCAGAATCGAATCGAGTGTCGTTCGGCGATAGGGGCTGTTATGATTTCCAAACCTACACCTGCTCAATAAAGAAACAATCAATCAAGAGCAGAAAGACCAGCTAAACAGTTCACTCAAATTAACATCATGTTGTCTCAGGTTTTACCTCAGTTGTTGAAGTCCAATCTGGTTACTCTGAGGGAATCTCCGAAGAATCCGAAGAATCTGAATGCTTGTTGTGCTTACCATTCAGAAAGTTCATGCCATGATACCAATGACTGCTGGGCTTTGAAGAACAAAGTGGAGGATCTGATTGATGCTAAGGAGATTGAATTTGGTCCCCCGGAGACTCCCAATGTTATCAATGCTACTATGCCGAAACATGGTCGGGTGTTAATACCGTTGAAGAAGATGTGTTTGTGACTTCTGTGGAAGAATTGGTGACTCACTCATGACTATCAAAGGGAATTTGCTGAAGGTCGGTTTATTTCTGGGATGTGATAAAGGTTGCCACCTTTGTTCATTTCTACCGACTGGTTGCCCTTTGTTGAAGACAGGTGTTCAGCGCCTGATGGATGACAAAGAGATTATGTTTGAGAAGACTCCTGTTCCGACTGTTTCTTGTGAAGACGTTGCTATCATAACCATTTCCGCCAATCCTTTGAGGGCCTCCTCTAAGAGACTCGTCAGGATTACATCAATTTCAAAGGTGACCCCGTTGATCATAACCATGCTTGGACCAATCCCATACTCCTCGGACAAAGTTGTTCCTTGGAACTATGGGGCCAACGTCTATTACCACGGCATAAAGCAGGACATGCTAGCCATTGAAGACAATGTTGCTGAAAATGATGATTCTGACATCGTCAATATTGTCGGAAGCAGTAAAATAACAAGAAGTGGAAGAGTGTTCTCCCCTGAAATTTCTCCCCCGAAGAGTGTTATCGGACCTGTGATCATCCCTGATGTGGTTCCATCTAAGACTACTACTGGAATTCTGGTAATCACTCATGTTGAACCTCCCATCACTGAGTAGGCCGAGACTCGAGGAAAAGACATATTGATTGAGCCTGTCCTGACAAAGGCCAATTCAGTAACCATACCAGAAGCTTCCAAAAAATAAATGAATGAAATTTTGAATATAATAAAGAAGAGCGACTACAACGTGGTCGAGAAGCTGGGGTAGACCCCATCCAAACTTTCTATGTTGGCTTTGTTGTTTTGTTCTGATGCCCATGCGAAGGCTTTGGTTAAGTTTCTGAAGACAGCTCATGTGCCACAAGAGACATCTGCTGATCAGTTTGAAGATTGTGTGGCTAGTCTAAATGTTGATAATGGTTTGGGTTTTTCCAATGCGGACCTGACACCAAAGGGGAGGAAGCATAATGATGCTCTTCATGTTTCCGTTGAATGCAGGGGCACGACTCTGGCTGATGTTTTGGTAGATATTGGCTTCTCGTTGAATGTGCTACCTAAAAAAGCTTTGGACAGATTGGAATGTGAAGGCTTGACCTTGAAGCCTAGCAATATAGTAGTGAGAGCTTTCGATGGTTCAAAGAGGATGGTGCACGTGGAAGTGGATGTCCCTATCAAAGTTGGTTCCCAGACCTTCGACTCCACTTTCTACATAATGGATATCAAACCATCATATTCTTGCTTATTGGGACGCCCTTGGATACATGGGGTTGGGGTTTTTACTTCTAACCTCCACCAAATGTTGAAGTAACCAGTAAGAGGAAAGATTGTCATTGTGCATGGTGAAGAGGAGTACATGATCAGTCACTTGAACTCCTTCAGGTACGTAGAGATGGATGGCGAGTTCATCGAGACTCCTTGCCAAAACTTTGAAGAAGTACCTCAGATCACGGCTATAGCAGAAACTACCGACAGTCCTCCAAAGGTCACCAAATCTCCCTAGAATATGGCTTCTCTCAAGGATGCACGAGCAGTGGTTAAAGAAGGTGCGTCTACCATTTGGGGTCAGCTCCCGATTATTCATTACAAGTCTGACAAATATTGTTTGGGCTTTACTACAGGTGCTCAATGGGCTGTTCGTCGTGCTCAGCCTAGAGGACCTCCCATGCGTATTAGCAATCTTGGGGTCAATGCGCTTGAAGACAATGATGGTGATTCCGACATTGACAGCTGGATCTTCCCGACTACCAACAGCGTACTTAGTAACTGGACTGCTAAGGAATTTGTACTGATTACTTTTGTTCAAGAGTATTGTCTTTCTGATTTTTTAGATATGTAATTTAAAAACAATATAAACTCTATAGCCATGTGTCTTACCAGGGGCACAATGGTTCTATTTGTGAGGGTTATCATGTTTCATTTTCATGTGAAATCAATAAAGCATTGGACGTTTGCATAAAAATTTTGCGCTCTTTGTCTTTCTTTTATTTTATTTTGTCTATACAGCTATGCTCTTACACACACTCACGTATTCAAATGCAGATCCATATCCACTCTGGATCCCATTGATAACAGTTATGCTACTGCTCATTATGACTTTGGAAATCCGATCAACCAAGCCGAGGACGAAGGTGAGGAAGATTGTGAGGTACCCGGAGAACTTTCTAGACTATTACAGCAGGAAGAAAGGGCCATATAGCCTCATGAAGAGCCGGTTGAGACAGTGAACTTGGGTACAGAGGAAGACAGAAAATAGGTTAATATAGGTGCAAATCTGGAGCTTAGTGTCAAATAGTGGTTGGTACAGATGTTGCATGAGTATATTGAAATCTTCGCCTGGTCATATGAAGACATGCCGGGACTAGACACAGATATAGTGGTTCATCGTCTGCCGACTAAAGAAGACTACCCTCCGGTAAAGCAAAAGGTCCGTCATATGTGCCCTGAGATGTCAGAGATGATTAAAGCAGAGGTTATGAAGCAGTTCAACACAGAGTTCTTAGCTCTCACCTCCTATTCGCAGTGGGTTGCTAATGTAGTTCCAGTACCTAAGAAAGATGGTAAAGTACGAATGTGTGTGGATTACAGAGACCTGAACAGGGCAAGCCCCAAGGATGACTTCCTGCTTCCCCACATCGATGCTCTCGTTGACAACACCACACAACACAAAGTCTTTTCCTTCATGGAAGGTTTCTCCGGCTATAATCAGATCACAATGGCACCTGAAGACATGGAGAAGACAACCTTTGTTATACAGTGGGGCACTTTCTGCTACAAGGTGATGCCGTTTGGGTTGAAGAATGCTGGGGCAACTTATCAGCGAGATATGGGAGCTCTGTTCCATGATATGATTCACCATGAGATTGAGGTTTACGTCGATGACATGATATCCAGGTCTCAAGTTGAGGAAGAACATCTTGATCATCTACAAAAGTTGTTTGATAGATTGAAGACGTACAAGCTGAGGTTAAATCTGAACAAGTGTACCTTCGGGGTAAGATCTGGTAAGCTTCTGGGATTCATCATCAGTGACAAAGGTATTCAAGTAGACCCTACAAAGGTGAAGGCCATACAAGAGATGTCAGCTCCCTGTACTGAGAAGGAAGTTAGAGGTTTCTTGGGACGCCTAAATTACATTTCCCGGTTCATTTCACATCTGACTGCTACTTGTGCGCTGATCTTCAAGCTTATGAAGAAAGATCAAGTGGTAAAGTGGAATGACGAATGCCAAGTAGCCTTTGACAGAATCAAACAATATCTCCAAGAACCTCCTATTCCGATGCCTCCGACTGAAGGAAGACCTTTGATAATGTACTTAACAGTGCTAGATAATTCATTGGGGTGTGTGCTAGGGCAACATGACGAGTCTGGTCGAAAAGAGCACGCAATATACTACCTTAGCAAAAAGTTTACCGACTGTGAAACACGATACTCACTGCTCGAGAAAACTTGTTGCACTTTTTCATGGGATGCTCGCCGACTGAGACAATATATGTTGACCCACACTACTTTTTTGATATCTAAGATGGATCAGATCAAGTACATTTTCGAGAAGCCCGCTTTCTCCAGAAGAATAGCAAGATGGCAAATGATCTTAACCGAGTACGACATCCAATACACAACCAAAAAAGAAATCAAGGGAAGTGTGTTAGCTGATCATTTGGCACATCAAGACGTGGATGACTACCAGTCCATGAATTTTGAGTTCCCGGATGAGAACATCATGTAAGTAACTGACTATGAAGAACCTAGACCGGATGAAGGACCTGAGGAAGGATCCTGATGGTCTATGTTTTTTGATGGAGCCTCAAACGCACTGGGTAATGGCATTGGCGCTATAATCATATCTCCCGAGGGTTGTCATACTCCGTTCACTTCCCAATTATGTTTCAACTGTACCAACAACATGGCAGAGTATGAAGTGTGTATCATGGGTCTTAGAGCTGCTATTAACCTAAGGATCAGGTTCTTGAGTGTATTCGGGGATTCCGCTTTGGTGATAAGTCAGATCAAAGGCGAGTGGGATACGAAACACCTAAACATTATCCCTTACAGAGAACATGTACTCACACTATTGCTGCATTTTGAAGAGATCACCTTTGAACATTTCCCACAAGAAGAGAATCAGTTAGCGGACACACTAGCTACTATGTCATCAATGTTCAAGCTCAGGTGGGACAATGAAGCTCCCCTAATCACTATTGACAGGTTGGATGAACCGGCATACTGTTGTGAGATCGACACTGAGGAGGTAGCCGACAAACCTTAGTTTCATGAGGTTAAAAGGTATCTCGAGGCTCAAGAATACCCCGAAGGGGAATCTGTCAATGATAAGAAATTTCTGAGAAGGTTTGCTGCAAAGTTCTTCCTCATCAATGGAATCCTCTATAAGCGCAATCATGACTCTACCTTATTGCGGTGTGTAGACAAGAGCGAAGCAGAGAGGACCATGGAAGACCTACACGAAGGTACCTTTGGCACTCATTCCAGTGGACATACCATGGCAAATAAGATCCTACAGGCAGGATACTATTGGTCCACTTAGGAAACCGACTGTTATCAGCATTCTCGAACTTGTCATAAGTGCCAAATCTATGCTGATAAGGTGCATGTACCTCCAATTCCCTTGAACATCTTGACAGCTCCCTATGGGGGATTGACATGATCGGCGAGATCAGACCTACCGCGTCTAATGGGCATCACTTCATCCTAGTGGCCATTGATTACTTCACGAAGTGGGTTGAGACTGCCTCCTTTTCTACGGTTACCAAGAATGTGGTGGCACAGTTCATCAAGGATAACTTGGTTTTTCGTTATGGTATCCCTGAGAGAAGCATCACTAATAATGGTACTAATCTCAACAACTCGATGATCACTGAACTCTGTAAACAGTTCAAGATTCAGCATCACAACTCTTCTCCTTACCGGCCGAAGATGAATGGGGATATCAAAGCTGCTAATAAGAATATTAAGAAGATTATACAGAAGATGACAGTGACATATAAAGACTGGCACGGGATCTTACCATTTGCTCTTCATGGGTACCATACCTCAGCACGTACATCAACAGGGGCAACACCCTATTCTTTGGTATATGGCATGGAGGTTGTCCTACCTATTGAGGTCCATATCCCTTCTCTACAGATTATGAAGGATGCGGGTTTGAGCGAAGACGATTGGATCCAGACTCGACTTGATCAATTGAGCTTAATCGACGAGAAAAGACTTATGGTTGTCTGCCATGGTCAAATATATCAGAAACGGATGATCAAGGCCTTCAACAAGAAAGTCAGAAAACAAGTGTATCAAGTAGGGGATCTGGTAATCAAGAGCATCATATTGCCACAAGGTGATCCCAGGGGCAAATGGACTCCCACCTGTGAGGGACCATTTGTAGTTAAGAACATATTTTCCGGTGGAGCCATGATTTTGACAACAATGGATGGTGACGACCTTCCACACCCTGTCAATGCGGACATAGTGAAAAGATACTACGCATAATAAAGACCCGCTAGGTTGACATACCTAGGCAAAAATAAGGGCATCCCGGCGAACCAAAAGGGTTCGGGAAAAAATTAGGGATAAAAAATGAAAAAATATGTACACCCGGCAAGTCGAAAACCCGAAAGGGCGGCTTGGGCAGAAAAGGGTATCCCGGTGGACTAAAAACCCGAAAGGGCGGTCCAGGCAAAAATTAGAGATTAAAGCATATCACTATGTTCCATTGGATCACCTTGCGATCAGACCTCAGTAATCAGATATCAAGCTCAAACGGTACCAATTAATCCAGTCAGCTTCAGACAAATAGCAAAGTGATGATATGCTCGAAGACATAGGGGCAATAGTAGGATTGAAACTCAATGGGATCACTATACATAGCTGTTTTCTTTTTGTACATAATTTCTGTAATAATTTCCATTTTTACGGCGACGTTCTCTTACTAGAGCGTCAACCTCCTTGTAAAATAATGGTTGTTATAAAAAATTTCAAATCAATACAAAGCGTCTTTTGAGTACCAACCTCTTTGTTTGTTTTTTCGTTATCTATTTTGTTTTGCAAAAAAAAACGTCCAATGTCTTATTCTTGACATATGCATTTGAATATGATTACTGTTCACAAATATCTGCATATAAAATAGAAAGACAGTTACTAAGAACTCAAAGAAACGGGTACAAAACATAAATACCGACAGTTACCCCTTATATCATGGTACAATGGGCAGGGACAGTTGGAAGCGAAGTCACTATCACATACAAGCCAGTGATACCTATATTCCCCACAGAGCCGAGACAACCAAGGTCCGACTTTCATATCCCCAAGCAGGAATTCCTTCCCCAGCAGGTTCTTTCAAAAAGTTGATATCTGCAATCCTCAGCTGAGTTTTATAACCATGAGCAGTTTATAAAGCCATCTCCCGAGCAGAGTTTATTTCTCTGACAACGGAAGCTCAATCTCCAACAGAGCTCTTCTCTCTAGCAATGGAAGTTCATCCCCAGCTGAGTTTATTTCTCCAAATCAGCAGATCTTCCAACAGAGTATCTCTCTTCCATTCAGAGTCATTCCCCCGCAGGATTATTCTCAGACAGAGTCTCCTCCGGCAGAATGTTCTCAAGCAGAATGGATGTAAATCCCCAACTAATCATCTTCGATCACTATCCCCAGCAGAAACGAAGAACTCAACTCCTTATACTCTCCAGCAGCAGTCTAAGATTTATTTTCCCCAACCAGAGAATATCACAATAGCATTGAATATCCATACATCATGGCATGTGCATACATATTATACAGCACAATCTCATTACTCAATACATTTCATACATCATGACATTACATACGACTAACTCTTTAATTTTCAGGGAAAGATGCAATCAAGTTCTCACAAGTTCTCTCTGGTTCATTCAAACTGACACCAAGGTTTCTATTCCAGTTGAAGATATTCCAACACTTTTCAAGATTTCCTCTGGTTCAGTCAAACCGACACTAAGGTTTCTATTCTAGTTGAAGATGTTCTAAGACTTTCGTCTGGGTTAGCCGAATCGCCGCTAAGATTCTCTTGATTTCTATTCCATTCAAAGGCAATCCGAGCCCTGCCCCTGGTTCATTCAAATCGATACTAAGATTTCTCTCCCAGTTGAAAACAACTCGAGATCTTTCCCTGGATCAGTCAAATCAATACTAAGATTTCTATTCCAGTTCAAAAGCCATGAAGCCTGGAAATCAACCGGATAATATCTTAATTTCTTCAAAATACTACGAAGCCTGAAATCGACCAGATAGTGGTATATCTCAAATTCAAGCTATGAAGCCCGGAAATCGACCAGATAATATCTTAGTTTCTCCAAAATACTACGAAGCCTGGAATCGACCAGATAGTGGTATATCTCAAATTCAAGCTATGAAGCCCGAAAATCGACTGGATAATATCTTAATTTCTCCAAATTACTGAAGCCCGGGACACGACCAGATAATGGTGTAAGACACCATGAAGCCTGGAGCATGACCAGATAACGGTATGAGACACTGTGAAGTCTGGAGCACGACCAGATAATGGTAAGAGACACTGTGAAACCTGGAGCACGACCAAATAACAGTATAAGGTACTGCGAAGCTTTAAATTCGACTAGATAGAAGTTTACTTGGCCAATTACTATGAAGCCTGGAAATGACCGGATGTTAGTATGCCTTAAATTAAATTTGAAACCCGGATAACCACTTAATTTCTTCTAAAGCCTGGAACACGACCATATAAGAATTGAGAAATTGAAAAGCCTAGAGCACGACCAGATAGCAAGTTTAATCTCATCTCCCCAGTAAGTCACTGTAAAACCTGGAGCACGGCCAGATAGCAGTCAGTCTTATTATCCTCAGCAAATCATTGTAAGGCCTGGAGCACGACCAGATAGCAGTTCATTTTCATCTACTCGACTAAGATATGATTCCCCAGTAGAGTAACGGACAACTGGAGTTCCTAAAGTTCCATTTCTCCCAAGACAGAGACCAACATTCTTTAGCAGATTCCTCCTGAACAACAGGAACAAGATTTCTCATCAAAGGAATATCTCTGGAAATCAACATCCTCTAGATGTCATCTTTAAGCCCATCTCCGATGATTCTCTGTCATATCTTCCGGATTGAATATTTAAGCCCATATCCGGTGACCTTCCGTCATGTCCTCCAAATGGCATCTATAATCCCATTCCCGATACTACCTACACAGTCCATCACCATCTCAGACGAGTGCAAATTTCTAGGCACTCTAGTGTTCAATCATCTTCCCCCTTCAGATTACGAAAGGCATACAAGTCAATCTACATCCTCAGGTTTAAGAAGATTGAACAGGGGCAGCTATTGTACCCCAAAATTTTCCCTCTCATTTCACTCAAAACATTCCCACTGAGGTCCTTAATTGCTCAAGGATGACTAAGGATTGACCAGACAAATCCTCCTCTTAAGGCAACAATCTTTAAACTAGGGTTTCACTCCTCATCAAGATGGTTAAAGTCCAAGGGTCCCAAATGCTTTCCATGGTCCTAATATGTTCTCAATATCATCCATTTCAAGTTTCATGCCTCGCACAAGAAGTTTGCTCAGTCAGTTGCTCAGATGCTTGTAAATTAACTGTACTAGGTCAAAAGTCAATTGTGGCCCACATACAGTCAAACTTCAAGATTTTTGGTCAACATAAACATTTTGAAGATATATCCATCATTTGATCAAGGGTTGATCATGATTCTTCAACGAATGCCCCCAAATTCATCAAAACCCAAAAGTTGCTAAATTAGGGTTTCATAGGAAAAGTCAACCAAACTTTGACCAGGCATAACTTCTTCATACTTCATCAGACATTTTCCATCCAAGGCTCATTTTGAAGAGGATGCAACTCCCTACAACTCATCTTCATCCCACAAGTTTAAAATATGCACTCATCAAAAGATATGAATTTCTACATTATAGGTCCTTTTGAAAAGTCAACAAAAATACCTTTTGGGTCAAAGCTTCTTACATGAACATGGAAGACCCAATTGAGATGAAACCAAATGGTTTGTTTAGGGGAAATCCTAATCTTTCTAAAAAGTCCAAGAAAACCTCTCTAGGGTTAAAATTGGATGAGATATGCCTTGTCAAAGTTGACCATTTTTTCAAAATGGCCAAAAGTCAAATGTGCTCAAAAATGCATTTTTTGTCAAATGGGCCTAGCTTTTCATGATTGAATCTTGTTAGAGACATGGTCCACGACCCAAATCAGCATCCTCACATTTTTTACTTTATTTATTTATTTGTTTTGATTTTTTATTATTTAAAAGTTAAATTAATTCAAACAAATTGCAAAAAATATAAAAAGATTTGTTTTGATCTGATTTTTTGTAGGAATCAAATCCAATTAAGCTGGCATATCATATCCAAATCGTGCAAGGGAAATTGAATCAAAATTGGCATGATTAGGCTATTTTGGAAAGATATCATACAAGGAGAAAAATCAAATCAAATCTCCATGATTTTCAAAGATACAAAGTGTTTTTTAACCTAATTTGTTCCACTATATATACAGAACATAACCAATGCAAAAAAACAAGGATTGCAGGTCCTGAAAGCTGGAAACAAAACAGAAAAAATTGACAAAAAGTGGTGAATCATTTTCCAACCTAGAGGGAAATTCAAAGCATTTCAACACTCCCAATCGTTTCCTGGACCTTCCCTAGAAGCTAACACGATCAATTACAAGCTTCCACAAGCCCAGAATCGACACATAACACCCACACGGTTTGCTTCCTTTTTCAAATTCGATTATAATAATTCTTGCATCATAAACATGTTCTAATGATATATTTGTGTTCATTGACATATTTGCAGCGTGTTTGAATGGTTTAATTGATGCTTTGATGCATGTATTCATAACTGCCATTGTTAGAGTTTACCTTTTCGTTTTAGGGTTTTTCCATACAGGTTAAATTGGCCTAAGAAAGGGGTACCATGATGCTCATGAGATCAAGACGAATTGATCTATGTACTCACAATTGATTTATCATGCTTGTTCTGAATTTTTGAAGCTTGCAGTGCTATAGCCATGGAAGTTTGTCTGTAGGTAAAAGTTTCAAACCTAAAACGACGGACAGGGGAAGAATAAGCTAATGTGTCTAACCATCATTGGCCTATTTGAATAATGGGCGCGCGTTTTTTTTGTTCCAGTTATCCCTTTGGTTTTATATATGATATATTGTTATTATTATATTAACAATTAAACACTGTAGCCCAGTTGGTTAAGAGCGCGTGGTATTGAGTGGGAGGACTTGGATTCGATCCCAGGTCCAAGCATTTTCTCTATTTTCTTAATACTTGACAACAGGTTCCATGCTCCACGCTTCCATGCATCTACCATATGCTACAACCATCCAGCCATTTGATGCATCTCTATTCCAAATCCAACTCTCCATCAAAGAGGACCATGGTTCACCATCAGAAAGAGGATGCAATGAATCAGACGCAAAGACTGGGCTGAGCAAGGAATGGGCCTCACAAATTTAACATACACCCCTCTGATTGCTTCTAAACAGGCTCATCTCTTTTCCTTTTTTTATTTCTTATTTTTATTATTTACTAATTATCTTTTTTACAAAATAACAAAACAATCTTTTTTTATCATAAAAATCAAAAATCACAAAAACATTAAAAAATCATTTTTTTTATAAAATATTTTATTTCTTTAATTAATTAGTTTAATTAAAATTAGGGAAATTTAATTCTTTTCATAATTGAAAATAATTAGAAATTAGGGTTTAATTTGTACATAACCTAATTAATTTTTTCCCAAAAATAGCCTAAATATTTTTTCAATTAGATTTTTAGGATTTGCTAATTATTCTCACACTTAATTCGCCGCGCGCATTTTTAATTTCCTTTTTATTATTATTGTAACTGCTCCGAGTTTGTAATAGTAATTAGGGTTTCAATTCCGCATCTTTATTTTCAGTCAAAAAAAATTATGTATCTGCAAAAGCCCTATAATAGTTAGGAAATCAATTTCTCGCATTTTAACTTCCGCAAACTATAAACTGCTTAGATGTATGTTAATAGGATTGTATGGAAAGACTAACTGAAAATTAATATGGTAGAAAACCATAAATGTGCAAAGATAAATTAACTGAAAACATACACTCACACATGCTCACTCCTAGGGTTTGCCCCACTCCGGTTTCCTTCGGTAAATGGTCAAGAAGTATAGGGTTTGTTAGTGGTTGTCCTCTAGCCCCGAAAGATATAAAATGACCCATTCGGATGTTGCCTCGGAAAAAGATCTTTAAGGCTTTAGGATGATTTCTAACATTTCCTAACATTGCTTTTGTGATCGTACATGTCCCTTCGAACGTCCCTTAAAACTCCAACGACGATGCTACCTATTTCTCAATAATGGGATAGCATTGTCTAAAAGGAAAACAAACATACCTTTTTCAAGCAGGTAGGAAACTCTTAAGTACTTGCTCAAACAAACAAAAACTTTTTCACACTAACACTTTCCCAAACAAAGTTTTCAAAAACAACTTCGTAACACTCTTGAGGACAGAAACAATGGTTAAAACGAAGTAAAGCAAAATTTTCAAAACAAGCACACACAAGCAATTTAAAAATGAGCAAGTACCTAAGAGCCTGTGGAAAACCACAGATAAAAAGGGTATTAATACCATCCCTTTCTATAATCTACCCCTCGTACTCAGAAACATCTCGAAAAAGGTTTTTTCTGTTCTTTTTTCCTTTTCCTGATTGGATAAAATAAAAGTCGGTGGCGACTCTTGCTTACCGCGACATTTTGCAAACAAAAAATGCAAACCAGTATTAACAGTCGGTTCTGCCACCGTGTCACACATCCTAAGTCAGTTTTCCCACCGTATCACAGAACTGGCGACTCTGCTGGGGAGAAACTTAAAAGTGGGGTTACCTTAGGGCTAGATCACCTTTATTTTCTTTCATTGTTTGACTTGCTTGCTTTACATTTTGGTTCCTTGTTTGGGCTTATTTTAATCCTCTACCCGGATTTGGGATACCTTATAGGTAAGTAGCAATACATTATGGAAACTGTGTGGGGTATACCGATATGGTATAAGCAATAGCTATGTTAGTGTGACACATTTGTGGGTACCGGTAGCCCTTTAGTAGTCAAGGAGAATACGAGGCTACTGTGTGGTGTCATGAAGCACTAACTGACTTTAGAACCTTTACTTGACCAACTTGGCCATTAGGACGTAGTGAGATAACCGACTTTGGTGCAATCCAAAGTTGGTTGATACTCGATACTACACTCATTGAGATTTGACTTCTCAGGATATTTCGGTCGCCATGAAAGAGGCTTGCGTTGAAACAATGCCTGATAAGAAAGATCAGTGATATTGAGATCCCTTAGAACCCAGTTACTATTACTAGGACAAGTTTGAGCCAACTAAACTTCAAGAGGGTATTTACCTACAAAACTCCATGCAAGCCTAAACCTAAGGACTTGTCTGCTTTGTGTGTATATGACTATTTGTACAAAATAACTTGCTTATTTCGCATACTTGTACATAACATCATGACATCATACCATAGCATTTTCAATAACCATTTCAAGGGTCTCAAGGGCCTACGATGCAGGGTCACATTGAACCAGACGTTTATCAAGGGGAAAGAGGATTTATTTTTCCTCTAACCAAATGCCGTCAAGACCAAAGCACGGTAACTTGAGTCAAGGGCTATGACCCACTTGACATGGTGAGCTTGATTCTCGTGGAAGGACATCCACTGATACAAAGTTTGCTAATCAAAGCTGTTTATTGATGTTCAAATTCTAACATCTTCTTGTGTTTACCCCATGATATCCTTGAAAACATTGCATCCACATATCATGCATGTCATCATAACAGGTTTTCCCATACAAGTTTCCTTATCTTCTTACTGGTTATTTCAGTAAGGATGGCCCTAGAACAGACCATCAAGAGAATTCAGATTCAAAACGGTCGACTTTAAATGATGTTCTTAAACCTATCTAAGGGACAAGAAGAGGTGAAGGAACTCCTCACCAGGGGCATGATCATGGGAAACTCTAAGGACGACAGACATGATTGGTTGGAGCGGCTACAAACCGAGATAGACATAATAAAGGACCAAATGATGGGACAACTGGTGGGCCAAATGGCTCTTATCCAAAACATGTCTCAAGGACAAGAAGAGTGTAGAGCCCTTGTCAACCAACTTCATCAGGACGGTTGCAACCGTATGAAACAAACGGTCAATATCGGGGATCAAGTCACTAGTCAGCAGCCCATGAGACAAGAAGTTGGTTCAAGGGAAAAAAGACCATTCTGAATTGCTGCCATGTCACAGGCCCAACAATGACCTCGTCAATGTCAACAGGAAAATCAGCAAAAGCAAAATAAGCCTGAGAGACAGTTTACTAACATCAACATGTCATTGGCCCAATTATTGCAACACATGTTGAAGTTGGAGTTGATTACATTGATGGATCCTCCTCGAAATCCCAATACCTCCTCTCCTAACTATCATCCTAATACAGTGTGTACATTCTATTCCAATAGTTCGGGACATGATACAAATAGTTGTTGGGCATTGAAAAATAAGATTCAAGAGTTGATCGACGAAGGAGTAGTGGAGTTCACACAACATGGTCAGACTTAATTCTTCTGCCATCCCTCAAAGACTCACCACCTGAAGTGACAAGTTCAGACAAAGAGGCTTTTGTTCATTTTAACTTTCAATTGTAATTTCTTTTGCTTGTTCAAACACTTATCTATTGATGTCAAACTCTATTTCATTAATGCATTGCATATGTTTGTCTTGAATTCATCCATTCGTTTTCACTATATTTAAACTATGCTTTTTATTCTCAACTCTTGCTAAAAGTTACAAGCCTTTAGAGGGAGGATGACGAAAACAATGCCTTAATCCCATACATTATGCTTTTGGACAGACCTTGCTGACGATGTACATGCATTATTTCAAATCCTAAACACTAGAGTTATAAGGAAGATAATCCCTAGTCAACCCCTTTGAGCCAAAGAAATAGAAGTTTTCTTTTTCACACAAATTGAAACCTTTAATCAAAACCCAGGGCAAGGTAGTCTCTCAGTTAATTCAAATGCGCGTTCAGTCGCAAACTTTCACTTTGTAATACAACGAATGATGTCAAAAACATTCCTCTGGAATCAAAAGATAGTGATGGATCCCTATCACATAGATAGTCATTGTCTCTCAAAAAAGAAAAGCCCGCTAAGTCAAAACCTATGAAGGAGACTTAAGAAAAAGACTGGGGCATCCCGCTGACTGAAATCTCAAAACATGAACTGTCAGGAAAAATCAGGGATAATAAATCAAAAAGAGGTCACTGCAAATCCTCACCAACATGAAAAATGTTGCAAAAAAAATGACTTCCTTCCGACAAACTTAACTTGGCTGAACCATCACCAAAACGTCATTCCAGACTCAATTGGAATTCAATCGCACGGTTAATTGAGTTTAGGACTGAAGAACATCATGAAGAATGGTCGGGCACAAATACACTTTGAGCCTTATCCTTTGTTTCTTAAACCGTGAACCAAGTCACGTTATAATCCTTCAAAATTTCTAATTGAAGCATGGGTTAATTCGAAAGCATATTGTTACAAAAGGTATCCTGACTCCTGTAAGGCTTTACTCTAAATCCTGAGTTGAATTTTCCTACAAAAATTCTTTTATCTGCTAAAAAGGCATTTTCAAAACTTCAAGACAAGCATAAAATTTGCATTATTTAAGTATCACTATTTGCATAGGGCTAATTGTTTGACAACAGAGAAATTCATACAACGAATATCCAATGAACAAAAACCCTCTCAATGAGCAAAATCATTTCAAGTGGGAAGACACTTCCAATAACAAATCTCCTATAAGAAATGGGGCATGACGTGTCACTATCAAACACACTTGGAGCAGTCCAGTCAAGATTCCAAGAAATCTCTCAAGAAATGTTGAATATACCATGGGGAGGTATATATCTGAATCACTTGGAGCATTAAACGCGAATCCCAACAAAGGGTTACGTACAATTGAACATTTCCTGGTAGTGCCACAAACACCTGCTACTAGGGGAAATGACAAATCCCTCCAAAGTCCTTTTCATAGGGTGACCCCCAGCCTGGGTTTCAATCTCTGAAAACTTCTCCCCAACTGAGTCAACCTCAAGAATCCACGAGGATTTCTGCCAAAAGAAGACTCCTCCCTGACAGACTGACGACAAGGTTTATTTTCCCAACAAACTACAGATTCCCCAACTTGAGTTTGCCTCTCTGATTGCTACAAATCAAGGGACCATGACTCTTCCTCCCCAGTAGACTTTTCTACAATCCCCAGTAAGTTACTGCAAAGTCTGGATCCGACCAGATATTAGTTCAACTTCATCCTTTCTAGCAAGTCACTCTAAAGCCTGGAATCCAACTAGATAACAATTAACTTATTTATCCCCAGCAAGTTGTTGTGAAGCTGGGAATCCGACCAAATAACAGCTAAACTTTCTTCCTCTCAATTCAAGAGATAACTCCCTAGTAGAGCAACAGACAACTGAGACTCCTGAAATCTTTTCCTCCAAGAAGAGATCAACACTCACCACCGAGTCTTCCTAAGCAAAGTCAATGTTTCCCAGCAGAGTTCTCCTCAAACAAAAAAACAAGATTCCCCGGTGGAAACATCCTAAAACAAGGTCCGAAGAGGAGCATACTCTTCATCCACAGCAGCGGTCCAGGATTTCCTTTCCCAAAGCTCCCCAGCATTTGTGAAGGATTTATTTTCCAGACAGAGATACATTTCAATAACATTTCACATTTCATACATCTTATTTACATACATGATAAATGCATACGACATAATCTCATTTATTTTGAGGACACCATGAATTTCATACATCATGAGATTGCATACAAATAACGTTTTACCTCTTCAGGGAAAGGTCAATCAACAGATAGTTATCATTAACCATTTCCAAGTTCCAGATTAATACCTGTAACAAGCCAGGAAAATTATCTATGGACAACTGATTGTAGATTAATACCTGTAACAAGCCAGGAAAACTATTTACATGAAGAGATTGAAGATTAACACCTGTAACAAGCCAGGAAAACTATCTTTATTTCTCAGGTCAGGGATTAATACCTGAAACTAAACATGACAACTATCTCAACGACCAACCTTTTCAAGTTCTAGATTAATACTTGTAACAAGCCAGGAAAACCATCTATGGATGACATATTGTAGATTAATACCTTTAACAAGCCAGTAAAACTATTTACATGAAGAGATTAAAGATTAACACTTGTAACAAGCCAGGAAAACTATCTTTATTTCTCAGGTCAGAGATTAATACCTGAAACCAAACAGGACAATTATCTGCACGACCAACTAAAGTTACCCTACACATGTTCCTTATCATTACTAGATGAAGTTTTATACGGACTCATCATGAAGCAACCCTACCCAGGTTCCTTCTCATTCCCAGTTGAAGTTTTACACTGACTCATCATGAAGCAACCCTACCCAGGTTCCTTCTCATTCCTAGATGAGGTTTTACACGGACTCATCATGAAGAAACCCTACCCAGGTTCCTTCTCATTCCCAGATGAATTTTTACACGAACTCATCATAAAGCAACCCTACCCAGGTTCCTTCTCATTCCCAGATGAAGTTTTACACGGACTCATCATGAAGCAACCCTACCCAGGTTCCTTCTCATACACCCAGATGAAGTTTTACACGGACTCATCATGAAGCAACCCTACACAGGTTCCTTCTCATTCCCATATGAAGTTTTACACAGACTCATCATGAAGCAACCCTACCCAGGTTCCTTCTTATTCCCAGATGAAGTTTTACACTGACTCATCATGAAGCAACCCTACCCAGGTTCCTTCTCATTCCCAGATGAAGTTTTACACAGATTCATCATGAAGCAACCCTACCCAGGTTCCTTCTTTTTTCCAGATAAAGTTTTACACTGACTCATCATGAAGCAACCCTACCCAGGTTCCTTCTTATACATTTCCAGATATAGTTTCACATGGACTCATCATGAAGCAACCCTACCCGGGTTCCTTCTCTACATTTCCAGACGCAGTTTTACACGAGCTCGTCCTGAAGAAGCCCTACCCAGACTTCCCCATCATATGTCTCATAAAGCAGCCCTACACAGGCGACCAAAAGTCCTCTTCTGGATAGATTCATTTCTTCCAGTTAATAACAGGCGAATCCAAGGCCTCTTCTGGTTAGATTTATCTCTTCTAGTTCAAAACAGGAAAAGGACATCTATTATTTCAGTATAAATCAACTAAAAGATTTATCTTGATACCTTCCACAGTCGCTCTGGATGGAATCTATAAGCCCATCTCCAACAACTTTCTATCATCTCTTCAAATGGAATCTTTAAGCCCATTCCCTACACAATCAACCACCACATCATCGAGTGCAAATTTTTGGGCACTCTAATGTTCAATCATCTTCCACCTTTAAGTCACGAATGGAAGACTCGCCAATCTAACTCTTCGGGTTTAAGAAGATTGAACAGGGGAAGCTGTTGTACACCAAAATTTTCCCTCTCATTTCTCAAGACATTTCTCATAAAGATCTGCAAAAGCTCAAGCTTGCAGCAGTATTGACTAGGTCAAGCCATCTCCTCAACACTGATACCTCAAGATTGGAGTTTGAATTTTCATAAGGACAATTAGACTTATAATACTTCAAGTAACGTTCTTGGATCATTAAGGACCTTCAAGAATGCTCATGTCAAGTTTCAAGTATTCTCAATCAATTGACCAAGAAGCCAAAAATCAGCTGTATTGATGAAAAAGTCAACTATAGCACCAAAAGTCAAACTTTGACTTTTTGGTCAACATTAAGCATCAAAGATCAAAATTCATCAATACATTTAAAAATATGAACCTTAATCATCAAGAAATCAAGAAAGTCAAAAGTCAATGTGAAAATTCAAACTCTTCAAGACTTAGAAATTTTTCTAAGTGTTTTTTATACTGGATAATTTCATTTCTTCATGCCAACGTTTCACCATGATGAAAGATGATTCAAGGAAAACTTCCAACATGAAAGTTGTAGATCTCAATGAGATCTAAAACTTTGTAGGACGGGAATTTTTCTATAAATTCTTGGATTTTGAGTTATAAATTCATGAAGTCATGGCATTTTTGAATAAACACTTAGAGAAATTTTCAGCAGTTTTAGTCAGGATTTTATCCCAACTTCTTGGCATTTTTTCACATAGTTAAAAGATGATTTTGTCAAAATGGCCAACATGAAAGTTATAGAGGGTGTTTCAAGCTTTCTAAAACAACGAAGAGCGTGAATTTGTCATATTTGAGCTAGGAGATTCAAGGATCTGAAGTTGGGCATTCATTCTTGATTTACAAGGCAGATTAGTGATGAACAAGGAACCAAAATCTTAGCCCTGCTGCATAATCATAACTTTGGAGGCCTCTTGACTTGCAAATCTATCCATAATTATATGTATACACAATTGATTAAACCATTATCCAAGTGGTTGAAGTATTGTCCATTTCATCTTTCCATTTTTGGCACAAAGGCACCATTGTCATTCTTGCAAAGTTCACTTTAATCATAAAGTAAATTTCTTGAGCCTCTAACTTGTTGTTCTAATCACACTCAACTTTTACAAGTCATAAAAAACATGTTTAAACTGATCAACCACTTTAGATAGCTTGGTACAAGCATTGGAAACATGTTCTTCATACTTTCTTCAAAAACAAGCAAGATAGCCATAACATGTGATTCAAAATATGAGTTGTTTGAAGTCTCAAACCCTCTCTATAAATAGAGAGGCCAATTGCAAGAGAAAGAGGTCAGAAAAAGAATGGGAAACTAACACTCAAAATCATTTTTGCTGTAAAAAAAACCAGAATTGTCCATAAAACCTCCATTTTTAAGCTTTGAAGTCCAAATCTTTGAATCTCATACCTTGCAAGTTTTCTCCAAACAAATCATCCAAACACTCCACATACATCATATAGAAGTTGTTCAAACATAAAAACAAATTCTGTAACATTACTATCATCACTTCCCAAGCTCAACAACATCCCATACAACAGCTCAACCTCAAAGCTCAAATTTCAGTTTCAAGGTAAGTTTTATTGACTTTGAACTCTTCATACAAGCATCATTAATGGTTCATTTGTGAAGATAAAATGTAGGTATCATTGCCTTGAAGCTAACCATATGCTTGCTTTTCATTTTCACTAACCATGTGTTAAGAACTAACTTTTACAAGTAGCAAAACAGTGATAAAAGCAAAAACCAGCAGTTATGCGTCGACACGAAATGCTATGAGTCAGCACATATTATGTTCAAAACAGGTTATGAGTCGACACGAAACACGTATTCATCGACACGAAATGATTATGAGTCGATACGAAACCAGTATGCTTCGACTCATACTGAGTTGGTTTGACTTCCAGGAGTAAGAAACATACATGAGTCAATACATGAGCCGACACATGAGCCAATACGAAACCTGCATGAGCCAATACATAAGCTCATGTGTCAGCTCATAAAACAATTTTTTAACCTTTTTTTTAATTTTATTTTTACTTTTTATTTATATTTTTATTATTACTATTTTCATATAAAAAATTCCAAAAAAATATTTTTATTTATTATTTGCATTCTATATATTTTATTCTTTTAAAAACAAAAGACAAAAAACATTTTTCTTATAAAAAACTTAATTTATTTTTCTTATTAAATTAATAATTAGATTTAGGTTTAGTTATTCTCTTTTTAATTAAAATTAACTTAGAATTTAGGTTTTCTTTTAATTAATTAATTTCCATACTATTTTTATTAAACTTAAAACCTTTTCTAAAAAACCCTAAAAATGCTTTCTAACTTAATTTCTTTTCTTAATTAATTTAGGTTTAATTTTCTTAATTTAATTAATTATTTATTTTAGTTAATTAGGTTAAAACCAAGACCCTTTCCTCAAAAAACCAAACAAAAATCCTTTTCTTTTCCATTTATATCCTTGTACATTATATTTATTCATTTCTTATACACTATTTCAATATCATTGTAATAGATAATTAGGCTTAATTTCTTGCAATCCCCATTTGTAAATTTGTATACCCCATCCCCTAATGATTGTAATAGCACAGAATATTTACTTTCCGCAATTTACCGCTTTCATAAAATGCTAGTAAATAGGGTTTGTATGAGAAGATAAAATCAACAAGTAGATAATCCTAATCAAAGATTAAATGCATGCAAATCAAACACACTATTCACACATGCATCCTTAAGGTTAACTCCACTTGTTGCCTAAAAAATGGTCATGTTATACATGTGGGGTGTCTTAGCATAAACAAATAAAAAATACAAGATCATAGTCCCTCGATGACGCTTCAAATATTGCCTTTCAAATGATCTTAGTACCTCAAATAGAAATGCTAAGATACCTTACAACATTGCTATCATGACTATACGATGATCCACGCCCGTCCCTTTTACATCCAAAGATAAGGCTTCTTACCAATCAATGGTAAGATAGAAATATCAATGGAAAGGAGAAAATTAATAAAAGACTTTTGAGTAGGTAGATTGTTCCTAGTTGCTTGCTCATTTTCCAAAAAAATATCCTTGCTTATTTTCAAAACAAACACCAAACACTTTCAAAAACACTTGCAAAACATTTTCCAAACATGAAATATTTTCAAAAGCCCAACACTTTGTATACGTTCTTACGAACGAGAACTATTACAAAGTTTGCCTAAATGAATGCACCTTTTCAAAATACTTTCAAAAACCACACAAAGCACATTTTCAAACAAAAGCAAGTGATCTAGAAAGCAACTAAGAGCCCATAGATAACTATGGATGAAAAGGGTGCTAACACCTTCCCTTTTCATAATCTACCCCCCGAACTCAAGAAATAATCTCAAAGGTCTTTCCTGTTCTTTTCCACCTTTCCTTTTGGATAAAATAAAAGTCGAGGGCGACTCTTGCTAACCGAAACATTTGCGATCCAACGTAAAACATCCCAAGGTAGTTCTCCCACCGTATCACACTTATTATTTTTAGTAATTAGGGTTTGTATGGTAATATTTAAAATCAAACATTAGAAAAACCTAATTCAAGATAAATGAATGAATCAAACATACTTTGCACACATGCACCTCTAGGGTAACCCACACTTGTTACCTCGGATAAAAACAGTCATGTCCCTTGAATGTGGGACGGTTTAGCAAAAGACCCTAGATGAAAAGATCGTAGTCCCTCGATGACCTTCGATGTTGCCTTTGGTAAAATGATCTTAGTCCCTTACGATAATTGCTAAAACATCTTACAAGTTACCTTCTATGACTGTACGATGGCCCACGTCTGTCCCTCACATCCAATGATATGGCTCCCTACCAACCAATGGTAAAGTAGCATTATCTAAGGGAGGAAGAAAAGAAAAAAGACGTTTTGAGTAGGTAGATTGCTCGTAATTGCTTGCTCACAAACCAAAATAATCTTTACACCTCACACTTTCAAAACACATTCGAAAAACAAACATTTTTATACATTCTCAATGATACGAGAATTATTATAAAATTTCATTGCATTAGAATTTTCAAAAAAAAATTCCAAACATTCCTTTTCAAAAAATATTTTCAAAGCAAACATTTTGTATACATTCTCAAACGATACGAGAATCATTGCAAAATTGTTGCAGTAAGGCGTTTTCAAAATATTTCGAAAAACAAACATTTTGTATACATTCTTAACAATACGGGAATCATTACAAAATTAGCATTTTCAAAAGATCTTCAAACATACACAAAGCATTTTCAAAGTGGGCTAGAAATTAAGAGCCCGTAGATAACTACAAATGAAAATGGTGCTAACACCTTCCCTTTTCATAACCAACCCCCCGAACTCAAGAAAATTCTCAAAAGGTCTTTCATGTTCTTTTCACCCTTTCCTTTATTGGATAAAAGAAAAGTAGGTGGCGACTCTTGCTATCCACGACATTTGCAATAAAACGCAAAACATTAAGTCAGTTCTCCCATCGTATTACACATGTCTTGCGAATACCTGTTATGCAATGATATGGCATGTAAATGTATATGCATATGCAATGTTTTCCAGGACCTCGTGGGATTCAAATTTGTTATACAAAAAAGAAACAAAGAAACTTAGTAGTAAGTTTAAATTATAATTGACTTATAGGCTTACAATGAAAATAATATAGTTAAAATATAAAATTCCTAATGCCTAAGGTATTAAGTCTCCCATGGACGCTTCCTCTTTCTGGTGACATGTGCATTAAGGCTCTACTCTTTGTGGAGTCGTTTCGTCAGCTCCAATACTTTCTTCTCACTAGCATAGCATTGAGTCTCATAGGTATCCCTTTCTTCCTTGAGTTTAGTCCAGGACTTCTGTAGTTCCTCAAGGTTAGTAGGCATATCAGGATAAAGAATGGTACGAGGAACATCTCCTTCAACAATAGGCTCTATGATCATTAGTAGGATAGCAGGATATGGCATTTTAAGATTTTAAGCATGAGACTGTAGCCATCTGTGGTAGGGGTCCAAAGGGATGGAGTTCTTATTCCCAAAAGTCTTGTTATCAATTTTGTTGACCATGCCCTAAGTGTGAGTAAACCTTTAACGGTAACTTTGAGGACCATTCTCATAGTCGAATATAATACCCTGGATGAGCATATCATGAGGGCCGCCTCTTTGAGCATAACCAAATTGACGTAGAACCAGAGAAGGATTGTAAGTAATTCCTCCTCTTATGCCAAGGAGTGGTACATTAGGGAATTCCCCATAGCAGTTAATAATGGTGATATCTTCCTGAGATCGGGAACAACAATGGATATCTGAATGAGCGAGTAACATCAACCTTTGAGACCACCTCAAACGTTGTTCATTCTTTATCACTGATCAGGGAAGGTGCGAAATGAACCACCTGGAAAGTAAATATATGTAACACATGAGAGTCCCTCATTTCCTCATAGTACGAGTATAAAGAGAATGCAGAACAACTCCAAGCAAAGTAGGCACATGATTATGAATAAGAAATATTTTGATGGCATTCACATCTATGAGTTGGTCCAGATTAGGGAATAGTACCAAACCATAGATCAGCAAAGCCAAAAATATCTTTAAAAGCATGAAAACTCATGGTATCTAGGAACAACTGAGCCTTATCTATCATAAATGTAGCAAGAAAACCTTTAACTCCACTTCTTGTTTCCCAATTAGATATGATGTCTGATTGTTTCAGATGTAAGGTTATTGCAATATCTTCAGGTTTTAGAACTTGCTCTAGACCAGTGAAGGGTGTCTGATCAAGAATAGGCACTCCAAGTAGCTTAGATAAATATTCCATTATGGGAACCAATTGATAATCTGGGAAAGTAAAACAATGATGCTTAGGGTCAAAGAACTGGAACAGAACACTCATCATGTCTTCTTGGAAATCGGGAGTAACCAAACTGAGTAGATAACCATGTCTTTTGGTGAATTGAGAATTTTCGGGAACCTTTGAGACTAAATCCTTAAGCTTGGAAGGTACCTTTACAAAGTTGATTCAGATGATATTTATGTGATCAGAAGCCATGACTTGTAACAAAGGACAAAGATAAATCCCTAGATCCTTGAAACGGTTAGTTAAAATGTTATGATGCCATGATGTCATGATGTTATGTTCATGTTCAGACAAGAAGTAAACACAATCAAATTACACAAGAGACTTAGGTTTAAAGGCTTGCATGAGGTCCATAGGTAAGTACCCTTTTGTATTGAAGTTAAGTTGGCTTAACCTGTCCTAAAATAGTAACCGGGTTCTAGGGATCTCAATCTTACTAATTTTTCTCACAGGTTTTATTTAACACGGAAACTGACTTGCCACCCAAAAAACCCGAGATTCGAATCTCAATGAGCTTAGCATCGAGTATCAACCAACTTCAGACTGAACCAAATCCGACCATCTCACTACCTTCTAATGGCCGATATGGGTCAATTAAGGATCTAAAAGTCAGTTAGTTACTATAACACCATGCAGAAGCCCAATGTTATCCTCGAATGACTCAAGGAACATCGGTACAAACCAAAGTGTCACACTAACATAGCCAACACTTCAACCATATTGGTCTATGTCGTACAATTTCCATGATCTATTGCTACTTACCTAAGGCATCCCTAGATCCCGGTGTAGGATCTTTACAAGTAATGAAACCCAAGAAACCCTTAAAGATGAAGCAGACAATGCAGATAAAGCAAAAAGTAAAGTGATCTAGACTCTTAAGGTAACCCCTCTTTCATTCTTTTCCCCAGCAGAGTCGCCAGTTCTATAATATGGTGGGAGAAATGACTTGTTTTGCATTTTATCGCAAATATTGCGGTTAGAAAGAGTCGTCACTGACTTTTCTTTTATTCAATAGGGAAAGGGTGAAAAGAACATGAAAATCCTTTAAAGATTTTGAGTTCGGGGGTAGGTTATGAAAAGGGAAGGTGTTAACACCCTTTTAATCTGTAGTTATCTATGGGCTCTTAATCGCTTATCTCACTTTGAAAATTTTCTTTTTGTGTGTGTTTGAAAATATTTTGAAAATGCCAATGTAAGGTGAACTTTGTAATGATTCTTGTATCGGTCCTCAAGAATGCGTACAAAGTGTTTTGAAAATATCTTTGAAAGTGTTTGTGTGAGATGCTTTTGCTTTAAAAAGTGTGAGAAAGCGATTAATAGTATTCTACCCACTCAAGGTCTTTATTATAATTTTCCTTCTCCTTTAGATAGTGATATCCGTACCATTAGTTAGTAGGAAGCCCTATCATTGGATGTGAAGGGACATGCGTAGGGTCATCGTATGGTCATCAAAGGCAAGATGTAAGGGTACTTTAGTAATTGTACAGAAGGGACTAGATCATTTTACGCAGGCAACATCGAAGAGTCGTTGGGGGACTATGATATTTATTCAAGGGTCTTTTTCTAAAGCATACCTATTTTCGAGGGACATGACCATTGTTTTCCGAAGGCAACAGAGGAGGTTACCCTAGAGGTGTATGTGTGTAAAGTGAGTTCAGTTCAGATATGTTATCTTGGAATTGTTTAAGATTATTTACCGTTTAATTTTATCTTTCCATACAAGTCTATTACTACAAAATTATATATACACAAGACATAAAGAATAAGTGCAGAAAAGTAAAGTCCTACGCTATTATAGGGCCTTGGAGCAGTTACATGGTAAAGAAATTGTGCGGGAATTTAAACGAGGTTATTACAAAATTTGTACATCCTATACAATTTGTATAATAAAATAAATAGCAAAATAAAATAAAATGTTAGTAAATTATTTTTAATGTCCTAATATCTAAAGTGTTAGAAATTAATTTTTTGGTTTGATTTGAATGATAAAATAAATAGATTTTAAACATAAATTAAACACTTAATTAATTATATAAAAAAAACCTATGTCTAATTAATTAATTAATAAAAATATTGTCAAAAATTAAATTAACCTATTAAAAGTCTAAATATTATTTTATTATATTTTTTATGAATTTTTTTTATTTAATAGAAATTAATTAAATGAGTAAGAAAATATAAAGAAAGAAAGTTGGAAATAAGTGGAACTAAAAAATGCATGGGGTGGAATCGGTTCATCAATGACCAACCAAAATTTGGACGTTATAAACTTCATGTAATGGTCGCGACCTGTTCTAAACATCATCATAATCATACATGAACACACAAGATTAGTTAAAAATACATAAAATAGAAGTTTAGGATTTTGGAAAAGTTACCCAACCGGTATTCTTGAGAGAGAACATTTTGGGATGTCTCGAGCTTGTTGAAAGAATGGAAATGACTTTTGGGACCTTTAGGAGTGTAATGGAATGTTTGGAATTGCTTGGGAGAGGCTGCAAATAGAGTTTCACGCTTGCCCTAGTTCTTGAGAATTTTTTATGATTCTTGGAGCTTCTCTTGAGGTAGCAATTCATGGTCTCGAGTGTATGAATGAGTTAAGAATTTATAGAGGAAGAAAACACAAAAGAGGAAAAGACCAAGTATTCAATTCCTTGACAAAACACAAAAAAAAACATGTTTTCAAACTCCCAATCTTGCCTCCCACGGTTTTGGCAAGTTGGATATATGTTCTCGAGCCTGAAATTTGATCCAAAACCAAGCCCACGTGCCTTGGTCCATCATTTGTTATTTTATTTAATTTATTTTGTATTTAATTGAATAAAAATAAAAATAAAAAATAAAAATCATGGTAAGGTATGAATGAGTTTAGGAGTCCTCTATAAGGTGATGAACATGTTTAGACCTTAGAATATAGGTCCATTAGTCCAAAATTTAAAAATTGATCAATGTAAGTTTCATGCATTTCTCAAAATTTGTTCAATTTGCACCAATCATAAATCTCTTAAATTTCATCATTTGAATGTGATCTCTGACTTTTAGGAAATTACAAGATGTCCCCTACAACTCTCATGTTGGTCACTTTTTCATTTGCAGTCTTTATCTTGATGTAAATTGCTTTTGACAAAAGATGACTTTTTGTTGACTTTCAAAATGACGTGTAATGTCTTGGCTCATATCTCTCAAATGAAGCATTTTTTGGACTTGATCTTAGATAGATCAACTTGTATAGCATTGAATTTGCTTCACAATAGGATTTGTTTGATAATTTTCTGATTAAGCATGTGAAATTTATGCTTGAACAAAGTTTAGTTGACTTCTCCTTAAGAAAACCCTAATTTAGTAACTTTTGACTTTTGATGAATCTTGAGTTTTCTTGAGGAATCATGATCAACGCTTGATCAATTGATGAATTTTAACTCAAAATATAAATGTTGACCAAAAATATTTAACTTTGACTGTACGTTGACCACAATTGACTTTTTGTTCAATGTAGTTGACATTCACTCATCTGAGCAATTGACTGAGCAAACTTGTGATGCAGGGCTTGAAACTTGACATGATGATTATTTGAATCATATTAGGAACCATGAAACTCATTTGAGACATTAGAATCTCAATTTTATTTTAGAAAACCAAAACCCTAATTGTAGGCCATTGCTTAGGAGAGGTGCTTGTATGCTTAAACCCTTTAGTATTCTTGAGCAGTTGAGAACCCTAAGAGCATGAGGAGGTGTCTTGAATCAATTGTATTCAAAAATGGGAGGGAAAATTTTTGGGCACAACAACTTGTCTTCATTCTTGTGATGACTGAGTGATGAGTAATTCAGAAACTAATTTGTTGTTGTAGCGTAGGAACACCAGAGTGGTCAGAACCAAATCTTATCTTCAGAATTTTGGGCAGCAGCCTATCTGAAACACAAAGCTTTTCTTATAACCTAGAACTAATCTTAAATGCATTTTTATTTTCTGATATGAAAGATGAATATTGTGTTGAAAAGATGTTTCATTTCAGATACTTAGAATGATCGACATCAGCCTATCTAAGAAACAAGTCTTGTGGTTGTACGTGAAATATTTTATGATGAATGATATCAAAATATTTTCTGATGATGGACCTTGAAATCAGATATTATGACAACAGCCTATCTGATTCTCAAGTCTTTGAATTCTTGAGCTTTGATTCTTTATTTTCTTGCTGGATTAATTTTGATTGAGGAGTGATAATGATCCAGAAGATTCTTCTTTGTGATAAAGTCATAGTCATTCAAATATTTGAACATCGTCTTCAGATATACAAGTAATAGATTATTTGATGAATAACTTCTTTGAGTGAAAATGCTTCTAATCTACTTCATCTTCACCTTGCCTTGATACCTTGATAATCAACTTTTCTGAGTTGCATATCTGATTGTGAATTCTGAAGCAACAACTTATATCAGTACATCTGATTTTGACGTTGAGTTCCTTCTTTTTGATCTCTTGATCTTTGGATTGATTCCCTTTCTAATGAACATTCAACATTCCTTAGAACTGTTGATGTTTCTATAAAAACTGTCATAATATTTCTTCTGTTGAGTGCTATGGTGCTTCTGATGATGTCTTTCTTCTAATGAATATTACTTCTGTTGAGTAGATGGTCTTGATAAGATATCATCCTTTGATTTTGTCTTCTGATTGACTTTGCGATGTTGATTAGATATGAGCCCAAAAGATCTTTCTTTCTTTAATCCTTTCTTCTGATAAAATACTTCTGATGTTGAATGAAAGTGTGTATTCCATCAATTCTTCGAGAATTCAGAATCTTGACTTCGTCTTTAGAAATGTGAGAAGAAACTTTGTTTGTGAACAAATCTCGACTTCTGATTGAAGTATAATCTATCTCTATATGTGTTCAGAATCTTGACTTCGTCTTTTAGAATCATAAGCAATAAATCTTCTAATGAACTAGTCTTGACTTCTGATCTTCTGCATTAAAAGCTTATTTCTTGTACGCTCTTGATTTCTGATCTTGAAGCAATAGTGTAATACGGTGGGAGAATTAGTTGTTACACTTGTTTTGCGTTTGTATTCGCAAATGTTGCGGTAATCAAGAGTCACCTCCGACTTTTCTTTTATCCAACAAAGGAAAGGGTGAAAAGAATAGAAAAAAACCTTTTGAGATTATTTCTGAGTAAGGGGGTGGATTATGGAAAGGGAAGGTTTTATCACCCTTTCCATCCGTAGTTACCTACGAGCTCTTAGATGCTAGCTCATTTGAAAATACCTTGTGTTTGTGTGTTTGAAAAAAAGTATTTTGAAAATACGCCTTAGTGCGGAGAACTTAATAATGTTTCTCGTATTGTTGAGAACGTATACAAAGTGTTTTTGGAAATATTTTTGGAAAGGAGTGTAGGTGTGGAAAATGTTTTGTTTTGAGCAAGAATCTAAGAACTATCTACCTACTCTAAAAGGTTTGTTCTTTTCCTCTTTTCCTTTAGACAGTGCTATCCTACTATTAGTGAGTAGGTAGCCCCATCGTTGGATGTTTGAGGGACAATCGAAGGTCATCGTACAGTCACAAAGGCAACTTGGAAAGATACTTTAGTAACACCCCTAAGGTTTTAAGATCATGTACTGAGGAAACATCGAAAGGGTCATTTTATGATCTTTAAACCAAAGGGTTTCCACTAAAATCCCTCACGTTCGAGAGTTGTGATTGTTTTATTCCGAAGGAAACCGGAGTGGGAGTACCCTAGAGGTGCACTTGTGCGGGTGCGTTGTGTTTCAGTTATTTGTCTTTGATGTTTAAGTTTGATAACGTTTGCTTTTAGTTCTTGTCATGCAATCCTATTAGGCATACATCTAATAGTTCAATAAGTAAGGAAAATAAAAATGCAGAAATTTGAAACTACGCTATTACAATGCTTCGGGATGGGGGAATTACAAACCAAAAAATAGGGGGGAAATGTAAAGAGTCCTAGTTTTAACTATTACATCTCATGTACAATTACATATAATTATGAAAAAATAATGTGAATAAAGTAAAGCACGCGGAGAAAGAAAGTCCTAAAAAAGTTCTAAGTGATAAAAAGAAAAAGATTTTTTTTTGTTTTTTTTTTGTTTAGGAAAAATAATGATTAAATCAAATTAAGACAACCCAATTCTAATTAGTTTAATTAATTAAGAAAAAGATGATTAAAATAATTAAAATTTTTAATTTAATTAATAAAACCTAAGTCTAATATTTTTGTGATTTTGATTTTATGATTTTTATGATTTTTTAATAAAAGGAAATTAATTGAAATAAAAGAAAATAAATAAAGCAAAAAGTCAAAAATGGGCCGCGCCGCAAAAATGGAAATGAGGGGATGAGAAAGAAGCAGGATTAAAAGCCTAAACTGGACAAAGCCCAATTCTACGTTGGATCCAGTATGGATAACATCTGGGGTGCACCACGGGGACGCGCCTTTGAGGCTTTAGATCTTGCATTTTCAGATTCCTGCGCCAAAACTTAAAAGAAATGGTGCTAAAAGATTCTAAACATTAGTATGAACATGCATGAACGCTTATAAACCATTTACAACGTAAGAATTCAGAGTTTATAATTAAGAATTTTTACCCAACCAGAGCTACTTGGTGCGGCTATTTAAGGTGTGGATTGGCTTGGCAAGAGGCTCGAGTAGACTCCTGGAAGTCTCAGAAATGTGATTTGCTCACTTGTTTGGATTAATAGCGCCTGGGAATATAGCTGCGAATTCTTGCAACTTTTAGCAATTTTTGAGAATTTTGTAGAGTTTTCTTGTAGAGTTTTGGGAGATCTTTTTTGAAGAGGAATTTAGTGTCCTTTGATTACGCTTTTGTTTTGTATTTATATAGGGATAAAATGGTGAGTAAACATGGAAAGAATCCACACATAATGGCCCCCTGTTGTACCCTAAAATTTTCTCTCTCATTTTACTCAATACATACTCGTAGAGATCCTCAATTTGCTCAAGCTTGCCCAAGAGTTGACCAGACAAACTCTCTCCTAAGGCAGTGTACCTAAAATTAGGGTTTCCATTTTCATAAAGATGGTTGAACCACAAAGGCCTCATATGCTCTCCATGGTCTTAATATGTTCTCAAGACCCTACATGTCAAGTTTCATGCCTTGCACAAGAGGTTTGCTTAGTCAACTGCTCAGATACTTGAGAATCGATTGTATTAGGTCAAAAGTCAATTGTGACCCACATATAGTCAAACTTCAATATTTTTGGTCAACATTAAAATTTTGAAGTTACTTTCATCATTTGATCAATGGTTGATCATGATTCCTCAAGCAATGCTCCAAATTCATCAAAACACAAAAGTTGCTAAATTAGGGTTTCTTAGTAAAAGTCAACCAAACTTTGACCAAGCATAACTTCCACAAGCTTTATCATAAACTTTCCATCCAAAGCTAATTTTTAAGAGGATGCAATTACCTACAATTCATCTTCATCCCACAAGTTCAAAATATGCACTCATAAAAAGATATGAATTTCTACATTATGGGTCCTTTTGAAAAGTCAACAAAAACACCTTATGGGTCAAAGCTTCTTACATGAACATGGAAGAATAAATTGAGATGATACCAAAAGGGTTTCTTAGGGGACATCCTAATATTTCTAAAAATTCAAAGAACACCTCTCTAGGGTTAAAATTGGAGGAGATATGCCTTGTCAAAGTTGACCATTTTTTCAAAATTGCCAAAAGTCAAATATGCTCAAAAATGCATTTTTTGCTAAATGGGCCTAACTTTTTATGCTTGCACCTCACTTATAATGTGGTCCATGACTCAAATATTCATCCACCCATTATTTGCTTCATTTTTCAATTTATTTTGATTTTTTATTAATTAAAAATTGAATTAAATCAAATAATTGATGAATAATAGCAAAGATATGATTTGATTTGGTTTTTGGACAGGTTGGCAATCAAAATATGTTGAGTTATCAAGGCCAAAACGAATCAAGCATAATTGGTACAAGAAAGGGATGATTTGGCTTAAAATAGAAAGTTTACATGTAGCTGGAAAATCAAATCAAATCTCTCATAATTGTAAAGATTCAATCCAAGTTTGTAACCCTAATTCATTCCTAGATATATATTGGATAAGAACAAAGCATGGCATACGGTTTTGCAGTCGTGAAAGTGAGAGAACAAAAAGCTCAAAATTGGACAAAAGTGGTGAATCAGTTTCAATCATACAGGCCATCTCAAGCCATCCATGCATTGCCAATCAATTGTTAAACGTCTCAGGAAGCTTTTCCAATCAATCACAAGCCCTTTCACGCCCAGAAATAGCTTGTATAAAAATTACGGTTTGCCTTATTTTTTTGAAAACGATTACATCAATTCCTACATTGTTAATACATTTGATTGGCATATTTGTGATCCTCATCGTGTTTGCAAGCTAACTGAATAATTTAATTGCATTTTTTAAGCTTATATCTGCACTTGCCATTGTTAGGGTTTCCATATGCGTTTTGGGGTTTTTGGCTACAGGAAAAATTAGACCACAAGTTAGATACTGGGATGACCGGGACATCATGACCGGTTGAACCATGGTCTTAAATTCCATTTATATTGCATTTTGTGAATTTTTGAATTGCACAGGTGTTTAGCCATGGAAGTTGTCCGTAGGTATAGGTTATATGCCTAAAACGACGGATGAGGAAGAAGAAGATAACGTGTTCAATCATCATTGAACTGTTTGAAAGATGGCGCGCGTTTTTTCTTTTATTCATTAATCCACTTATTTTTTATATAATATTAATTGCTCTTGTTATACTAACAAAATAAAGCAGATGGCTCAGTGGTAAAACGCGCTTGGTATTGGGTGGGAGGACCTGGGTTCAATCCCAAGTCCCAGCAAATTTTATTTTCCAACTTTGTGCTTGCAGATTCTATACACCACCTTGCCAAGTGTCTTCCATGCACCTCACTCATCCAGCCATTGGATCCATTGCTAGCCAAATCCAACTCTCAAATCCATGAGGGACTATGATGCACCCTCAGGTCAACGCTACAAGGAATCCAATGTTGGCTGGGCTTGAAGGGTTATCGGGCTTGAAAAATTCAGATTGGCACCCCCCCCCCCCCCATTTGCTAGCACACAGGCCCAGTTTGCATTTTCTTTTTGTTTCTTTTTTTTATTTCTTTAATTAATTTCTTTAATTGTTTTAATTAATTAGCACAAAATTATTCTTTTTCTACAAAATCAAAAAACCAAAAAATACATAAAATCTTTTTTTAATAAAAAAATTTTATTTCTTAATTAATTTAGTTTAATTGACTTAGGGCAATTTAATATCCTTTTATAATTAAAAATAATTATACTTGGGATTTGAATTGTACATAATTTAATTAAATTTCTTTTAAAATACACCAAAATCATTTTTTCATTAAAATATTTATTTTAATTAATTAGGTTAACTTAAATACTTTTTCATAATTAAAAAGCAATTAGAAATTAGGGTTTTATTTAAATTGCAATCTCATTGTTTTCTCCAATAAAAAATGTACAAAAATCTTTTTTCTTTGAATTAGGGTTTAGGTTATTTTTCAACATCCCTCGTATTTAACTCGCCGCGCATTTAATTATTTCTTTTCCATTATTTTTGTAACTGCCAATGATTTGTAATAGTTAAACTAGGGTTTTATTTACTGCTTTAATCCCCGGTTCTTTGGTTATGTAATTAATCCCCATCCCCGAAGCTTTGTAATAGCTAGGTTTGTTTTCCCGCACTTTCAAATTCCTGCAAATATTTAACTGTCTAGATGTATACTAATAGGATTGTATGGCAAGAATATATGGAAATTTAAACGGTAGATCACCTAATGTGCAAAGATTAAATAACTGGAATAATTCATATGC
Source organism: Vicia faba (assembly GCA_948472305.1). Classification (NCBI taxonomy): domain Eukaryota; kingdom Viridiplantae; phylum Streptophyta; class Magnoliopsida; order Fabales; family Fabaceae; genus Vicia; species Vicia faba. The sequence goes on from OX451736.1 coordinate 1,788,783,513, forward strand.
ACATATTCACTCCTAGGGTTTACCTTACTTCAGTTGCCTTCGGTAAACAATCATTAAGCATAGGAGATTTTAGTGGTTTCCCTCCAGTCTAAAAGATCAAAGTGTCCCACTCGAATGTTGCCTCGAAAGTGTTTCCTCAAAGATGTTGCCTCGGAAAGATCTTAAGACTCCAGGGTTACTACTAAAGTTTTCTAACTATTGCTTTAGTGATTGCACTTGTCCCTTTTGAATGTCCCTTAAAACTCCAACGATGGGGCTACCTACTCCTTAATAGTAGGATAGCGCTATCTAAAGGAAACGAGAACGAACAATCTTTTTTTCGAGTAGGTAGAATCTTAAGTACTTGCTCCACAAAACTTTTCACACAAACACCTTTCAAAACAAATTTTCAAAACAAACTTCGTCACACTCTTGAGGACTGATACAAGGGTTATCACGAAGTAAACCATTTTCAAAACAAACACACACAAGCAATTTTAAAATGAGCAAGTACCTAAGAGACGATGGAAAACCATGGATAGAAAGGGTGCTAACACCTTCCCTTTCTATAATCTACCCCCCGTACTCATAAATCTCGAAAAAAAGGTTTTTTCTGTTATTTTTCCTTTTCCATGATTGGATAAAATAAAAGTCGACGGTGACTCTTGCTTACCGCGAAATTTTGCGAACAAAAAATGCAAAACGCAAATCAGTAAAAACAGTTGGTTCTACCACCGTATCACAGAATTGGCGACTCTACTGGGGGAAAATAAGTGGGGTATAACTTAGGATCTAGGCCATTAAATTGCTTCTCTTGATTGTATTGATTGCTTTACTTTTGAGGGTTTGTTTGGGGTTACTATAGATCCTACACCCGGATCTGGGGGAACTCATTAGGTAAACATCAATAGATCGTGGAGACTTCACGTCATAGACCGATATGGTTTAAGTGGTGGTTGTGTTGGTGTGGCACTTTGGTTGGTACCGATATCCTTCATGGGGAAACGAGGAGAATACGGGGCCTCCATGTGGTGTCGTGAAGCACTAACGGACCTTAGAACCTTAGTTGAACAAACTTGGCCATTAGAAAGTAGTGAGATATTCGGCCTCGGTGCAGAGCTGAGGATTGGTTGATACTCTATGCTACACTCATTGAGATTAGACTTTCGGGATATTTCGGCCGCAAGAAAAGATTGCTTGAGTTGAGACAATACCCGATAAAGGATGGTCAGTGATATTGAGATCCTCTAGAATCCAGTTACTTTTTAAGACAGGTTTGAAACCAACTAAACTTCGAGAGGGTATTACCTTTGACCTCATGCAAGCCTTAAACCTAAGGACTTGGTGTGATTTGACTGTGTTTGCTATACTTGTGTTTGCTATACCTGTGGTTTCTCATGACATCATGCATCATAACATAACATACATTCTTATTGCAATAACCATTTTAAAGACCAATGGAATTTATCTTTGTTATGTTTTGCAGATCATGGCTTCCGTTTGTAGAAACACTATCTGAATTAGCTTATTGAAGATACCTTCCCAACTCAAAGAGTTAGTATCAAGGGTTTCTGAAACTTCTGCGTTCACCAAGAGACATGGTCGACTTCTCAACCTGGTTACTTCAAACATTGATGAAAGGATGATGTGATCGGTGGAAATAGAACTGACTGTTTAACGCTGGTTCGCGAAATGTCGCGGAAGCAAGAGTCGCCACCGTCTTTTATTTTCTCCAAATGGAAAGGACAAAAGCACAGAAAAATTCATTAAAGAGATTGCTCTCTCGGTTCGGGAGGTAGGTTATAGAAAGGGAAGGTGTTAGCACCCTTTCTATCCATGGTCATCCATGGGCTCTTAGATACTTGCTCATTTGTGTTTTCAAAAATGGTTTGTTTGCTTTTCAACTGTGGGTTTTAAAAAAGTTTCTTTGAAAATTCCAGTTCAACTCTTGTATCGGTCCTCAAGAGTGTTTGAAAAGTTGCTTTCGAAAGCTTTTTGAAAAGGTGTCGGTATGAAAAGTATTTTTGAATTTTGTTTTGAAATTAGAGCAAGTATCTAGAGTCGTCTACCTACCCTAAGGAATTCGTCTGTGTAAATGCCCTTAAAGTAGTGCCATCCCACCATTGAGAGGTAGGTAGCACCACCGTTGGAGGTGTTCGGGTCAATTCGAGGTTCGGGACATGGTGATCGCCAGAGCAATGGGAAGACACCTTAGAAGCTACCCTCATGCCAGGTTCCCGGATCATGAGGACTTACTAAGACATCCTCTACTCGACGATCACCTTTCGAGGCAAGGCAACAGTGAGGCGTACCCTAGGGGTGGTGTGTGATTTGTGTGTCATGTTCAGTTTAGCGTTTATCTTGTACAGGTATCATGGTGATCTACGCATTTGTTTTTATTTTAGGCCATTCATTCTTGCATGCTTTTATTTAGCAGTTAAAAATTGCGAGAAATTAAAAGTTCTAAACTATTACAAAGGCGCGGGTCCACATCGCCAAAATTAATCCAGGACCCGATTTGACAGAAAATAAAGAAATAAAGTAAAAGTGCGGAAAATAAAGTTTACACGGCTTTGGGAGAATTACATAAAAATTATACGAAAAGAAAATAAATGCGCGAATAGGAATTAATATTGGAAACGAGGGCGTTGGATCCTTTTTAATGAAATTAAACTAAATGATTAAATTAATTAAATTAAAATAAAAAGAGAAACTATTTTTGAGGTTTTCGTATTTATGGTTTTAATGAGAATTAAATGAAATTAACTAATTAACCCTAATTCTTCAACTTTTATTTATTAAGAAAACATGTTAAAATTTAAACCTAAAATTAAATTAATTATTTACATGCAATTTGATTTATAAAAATAAATAATATTTAATTATTAGTGAAAAGAAAAGAAAAAGGATAAAAAATTAATACAAATCCTAATTCTACAAATTTTAAATTAATTAAGAAAATGCTTGAATTAAACCTAATTTAATAGCTAAAATTAATGAATAATATTTATTTACAAAATATTAAAATATAATATATTTTTAATTTTTATGACCTTTCTGATTTTTCGTGTTTTTATATATTATTATGAAAATATTTAAATTAAAGAAATTAATCAAAAGAGAAATAATTGAATCAAATAAAAAATGAAAAATATAAGAGAGATTGCAAACCTAGGGGGGTCTGTCCCCAATTGAGAGGTATAATCCAGTATTTCAGGCCCATTAACTTCTGGCCTGATTGACTTTTCTGCTAGCATGTATGGGCGTTGACTCCTGCCCAGGGTGTTCTTCCAATCAGCGCCTTTGGACTGATCTTTCTATACGCGTGGCAAGCTTGAGATTATGGATGTATGGTGTTCCCTAGTACTGAAATTGCACAGAAGCGTTAATGGAAAAATAATATGGAAAGGGGTGGGGACCTGGGGCTCGAACCCAGGTCCTAGAGATTACTAGTAACGTGCCTTGCCAACTGCTCCACTTGACTCCTTTGTATATTAAATAACAAACAATTATTATAAAATAAAACAACGCGTTAGTGACTTTTTCGCGCGAAATTTTGAATGAACCAACCAGTCTTGGCCACCTAGCCTTCTTCTTCATCCCTGTGTTTTCCTGAAATAAAAAACAACTGAATAGCGGGGGTTTTAAACCCCCACTAAGTGACAAGTTCAAAAATAGCGATTAGCACCCTGCTAATCATAAATTAATCGCGAGGTGTGCTTTTAAATCGTCCAAGCATGCTGAGTTGAACGGCCTAGGTTTCGTGTCCTGATTTTTTCATAACTGGGAAACCCCAATTCAAGGTTCTGAAAACCCTAAGCATCGTCCATGGTAGTTTCGCGCATAGGTGATGAAAACTCAATCAAACAACTGGGTTAGCTTCAGAATGATGCAAATAACACAAACCAAACATTAAAAATCAAGAATAATGCAAGAATCATGATAAGTGAGTATGGAAAAAATCTTGAACAGGGCTCAGTCGTTCTACCAATTCTGGGCGTTAGAGGTAGTGATTTTGATCCAGGAGCCTTCCTTGATGTCCCAGGAAGGTGATAGAATGGTTGTTTTGGCTTGAAAACCCTTGCAATGGTGATTTCAGTTTCAGAATTTTCTTGAAAAAATGTCAACTTGGTTATGGCTTTTGGGCGCAGCTGGGAGCCTCTTTGCATTAGGTTTGCACTATGTATTTATGTGTGAATGATTTAGGTCAAAGAAACCAAACAAAAACCTTTGCATTCATGATTTTCAAGATTTGATTTTTAAGGATCTTTTCAAATATTTCTTCATGAAGAACCATCACAATTTGCACCAATTCTTTCCACTTTTGATAGGCACGAAATCTTTAGTGAATCATGAGTCATTGTCTTGCACAAAAAGATTTAAAACATTAGGTTTAATATTTTTCACCTATTTATTTTAATTAAATGAATTATTAATAATTAAAAATCCAAATAAATAAATAAAAATGATAAAAAAACTTCCCTTTGGGCCAAATGGTCGTGCACATGCCTTGGATGATGAATTGTGGAAGAAAAAGAGGCCCATTAGCATTTTTAAGACATTTGAAGCAATGTTGACTTTTCAAAATATCCAAAAATTTCCCAACTTCTACAAGGCATAACTTGCTCAATTTTTAAGCTTTGTTCATGTTCTTGGACATTTTGGAAAGGTCTTTGAGTCCTCTAACCAATTCTTTTGGTCCTATGTCATTTTGATTTACCAATCTCAAGTTATGGCCTTTGACTTAAAGTCCCTTTTTGTTGACTTTTGAAAATGACCTATAATGTTGAAATTGATAACTTTTTGTGAGAGCATTTCTTAGACTTGAAGTATGAATAGGAGTTGTAGGAAATGTCTTTCTCTTCAAAATGAGCTTTGGGTGGAATTTTTCTGATAATCCATGTGAAAGTTATGCCCTGGTCAATTTACAGTTGACTTTTTCAACTGTCCAAATATGGAAACTTTTGCATCTTGAGACTTTTTGAGCCAAGCCTTGAGAATCATGATCAAGCATTGATCAAATGATGTTTGTGGCTTCACAATGAGATGTTGACCAAAAATTTGAACTTTTGACTGTCAAATGACCATTTTGCCCCTACAGTTGACTGTAGTGCAATTAGAGTTTTTGACTGTGCAATTTTGTGATGTAAGTCTTGAAGCTTGGTATGGGGATGCTTGACCATGTTTATAGGCTTGTAGGACTTGATTGGACCCTTGGAAACTTCATTTTCTTTGTCAGAACCAAAACCCTAATTTTTGACTGTTAGGAGGCCCTTGAACTGTGCAACCCTTGGGGAATTTTGAAGCTTTGACTTGGAAAATTTTGAAGAATATGGGAGGGAAAATTTTGGGGTACAACAGATGACGAGTGTACAATTTCAGTTCTTTGATCCCAAGCACCACAACTTCACTTTTCCAGACTATCAATTAGTACCTACCTTGGAAGAATTCTCTCAACTGTTGGATATACCCATTCTTGAACAGTTGGCCTTCACAGGTCTAGAAGAAGTTCCTAAGCCAAAAGTCATTTCCCCAGATTTGCATCTGACACGGGCTGACGTGGTATCCAATTGGGAAACAAGAAGCAGAGTCAAAGGTTTTCTAGCTAAGTTTTTGATAGACAAGGCCCAGCTGTTTTAGGATAACATGGATTTTCAGGCTTTTGAGGAGGTTTTGGCTCTTCTAATCTATGGGTTAGTCCTATTCCCTAATCCAGACTCATTCATAGATGTGAATGCTATCAAGATCTTCCTCTTCCGCAACCCTGTGCCAACATTGCTCGGAGATATTTTGCACACTCTCCATACTCGTACCATGAAGAGAAGAGGGATTCTTATGTGCTGCACACTATTGCTGTCGAGGTTGTTTATTTCTCACCTCCCTAAGTCCATACTGAAGAATGAAGTAGGTTTGGGTTGGTCGCAAAGGATAATGTCACTAGCTTACATGGATATTCTCTGGTGTTCCCGAGCTATGGAAAACACTGCTATTATTGACCGTTGTGGGGATTATCCTAATGTCCCGTTACTTGGTATCAGAGGAGATATAACCTATAACCCTTGTTTAGCTTTGCGACAATTTTGTCATGCTCGAAGGGATGGTCCCCATGAGTTACTTATCGAGGGCATTATATTCAACTATGAGGATGATGTTAACGAGTATTGTCGGAGGTTCATACGAGCTTGGGGCATGGTAAACCGATCTGGCGCCAGGGCTTTAGGGCCAAAGACTTCCATTCCTATGGAACCTTACCTCCAGTGGGTACGAGCTCGTGCCCAGAAGCTTATGATGCCCTATGTGTCCATTTTACCAGTGATTATGGAGCCCACTACTAAAGAAGGTGTTCCTTACACGGTTCTCTATCCTTATATGTCCATGGATCTTGGAGAGTTACAGAGGTCTTGGGTTGAGTTGATAAAGGAGCGGGATACTTATAGGGACCAGTTCCATGCTCAGGAGAGGAAGGTTTTAGAGCTCACAAAGCAACTCCATGAGGAAAAAGGACTGAATGACTATCTCGGCACAAAGAGAAAACATCCATGGGAATTTTGATTTCTTTTCTAGTTTTAGATTTATTTTTAGTTGTAACGCCTAAAAGGAATTTTGAACCTTCAAATTCAGCTAATAAAATCTTTGTTTATTCTGGTTTGCAAATTTAAATTCCCCAAAGTCTTTGAAATCATTGCATACGCGTCCCATTATCATACACATCATTATAGGTACCATTGCAGGTTTCTCATCTTCTTCGCTGTTTATTTCAGCACGGAATGTCTTCCGAGCAAACCATCAAGGGCCTTCAGGCACATAACGCCCAGTTCCAACAAATGTTTATAAGTCTAGAAAAAGGCCAGGAGGATCTGAAAGCCCTTATCCTGAAAGAGAAGAAGAAAAAGAAGAAGGTTATGGGTATTCTGAATATGGGCAGAAGGTTTAGAGAGCGGTTGAAGCGACAAGCCGGTCTGACCTGTTCATCCAAGGAAGGGGAGAATCAGGAAGAAGAGAAGGATCCCAGTCCTGCAGTTTCTGACAATGATACTGACTACAATGATAAGCAATATCCTCCTGCTGAGAATAGATACAAGCAGTTGGAAGATCGTTTGAGTGCCATGGAATTTCAGAGGATACTTGGACTAGATTTCGAAGAATTGGGATTGATGTCGGGAGTGGTCATCCCGCAGAATTTCAAAGCTCCAGTTTTTGCTAAGTATGATGGGGTGTCCTGCCCAAAACTCCATCTCTGTTCTTATGTCAGAAAAATCCAGCCCCACGCCGCTGATAGAAATATGTGGCTTCATTTCTTTCAAGATAGTCTGTTAGGGACTCAGCTTGAATGATTCTACCAGCTGGAGGGAGCCAATGTCCGAAACTGGGAAGATCTGGATGCTTCTTTCTACAAGCAGTATCAATACAACACCGACCTTGCTCCTACTCGTACTTAACTCCAGAGTATGTCCATGGGGGCGAGTGAAGGCTTTAAGGATTATGCACAGAAATGGAGAGACTTGGCTGGGAGAGTTCAACCCCTGTTGTCTGATAGGGAGTTGGTTGATATGTTTCTGGGGACACTATCGGGTCCATCTTTCAATCATTTGATCGGCAGCTCGTCAGCTGATTTCACCGAGCTGATTCTAACTGGAGAAAGAGTAGAAGCTGGGATTCGGAGCGGAAAGATATTGAAGGATGCCTCTTAGAGCTCAGTAAAGAAGTCTTTTGCTGGTAAGAAGGAAGTCGGTGCCATTTATAGCCCGAGGGGCCAAAACAGGGCTGAACATTGTCAGACAGTAAGTGTCGTGATGATACCTAGACCTGCAGTTGCTCCACAATGCAACAATCAACAAAGGGTGGAAAGACCACAACGGCAGTTTACGTGAATCAACATGACATTGGCTGAAGTGCTACCTCATCTGCTGAGATCCAACTTGGCAACCTTGAATAAGGCTCCCAAGAATCCAAATACTACATCTCCCCAATATAATCCAAATGCTCGGTGTGCCTATCATTCTGAGAGCCCTGGCCACGATACAAATGACTGCTGGGCTCTGAGAAACAAATTACAAGACTTGATTGAAGCCAAGGAAATATATTTTGATGCTCCGGAGAAGCCAAATGTCATAACGGCTCCTATGCCCAAGCACGATCATGGAGTTAATGATGTTGACACTGATTTGTTTGTTACCTCTGTTGATGAAGTTTCTACTCCTCTCATGACTGTCAAGAAGAATTTTTTGTCGGCCAGTTTATTTCCGGGTTATGGTGAAGGTTGCCGCATGTGCTCGATTCTACCTTCTAGTTGCCGTTTGCTGAAATTAGGTGTTTAACGCCTGATAGATAGCAAATAAATTTTGTTTGAGCAAAATTTGGTTCCCGTTATTCCATATGAAGATGTTGCTATTATAACCATTTCCGCCAATTCTTCCAAGGTCTCCTCGAGAAGAACTATTAGATTCAGTATCACCAGCAACGGTAATTCATCCCCAGCAGCATTTATCAGTGGAATCCTCAGCAGAACATCTCTTCCTTACAGAGTAATCTCCTCACCAGTTTATCCCCCAACGGAGTTATCCTCTCCTGCGGGTTTATTCTCACAGTCATCTTCGTTCGCCATCCCCAGCGGACACGAAGAATTCAACTCTTTTTCTCCAGCAGCTATCCGGAATTTATTTTCCCCAACTAAAAACATTACATTTCCATACATCATAACACATGCATATACGCATCATACAACACCAATCTCATTTATTTTGAGAACATCATTGCTTGATACATATCATGCATTACATACAGCTAACCTTTACCTTTCATGAAGGATGTGATTAAATTCTCAGCTATGAAGCTTTTATCTCAGTCGAATTACTGACAAGTTCTTAAATCTCAAGAGAGTTTTTCTCAGTTGCAGTACAGACAAGGTCCTAAATCTCGACAAAGTTATCCTCCATCGAATTACAGACGAGTTCCTAAATCTCAGCAGAGTTTTCTCAGTTGAATTACGGGCGAGTTCTTAAATATCGATGAAGATGTTTCCCTCCAGTCGAATACTGACAAGTTCTTAAATCTCAGCAGAGATAGTTTTCTCAGTTGAATTACAGACAAGGTCCTAAATCTCGGCAAAGTTCCTCCGTTGAAGTACAGACGAGTTCCTAAATCTCAGTAGAGTTTTCTCAGTTGAATTACGGGCGAGTTCTTAAATCTCGGTGAAGATGTTTCCCTCCAGTCGAATTACTGACAAGTTCTTAAATCTCAGGAGAGATAGTTTTCTCAGTTGAATTACAGACAAGGTCCTAAATCTTGACAAAGTTCCTCCCTTGAATTACAGACGAGTTCCTAAATCTCAGCAGAGTTTTCTCAGTTGAATTACGGGCGAGTTCTTAAATCTCGATGAAGATGTTTCCCTCCAGTCGAATTACTGACAAGTTCTTAAATCTCAACAGAGTTTTTCTCAGTTGAATTACAGACAAGGTCCTAAATCTCGACAAAATTCCTCCGTCGAATTACAGACGAGTTCCTAAATCTCAGCAGAGTTTTCTCAGTTGAATTACGGGCGAGTTCTTAAATTTCGATGAAGATGTTTCCCTCCAGTCGAATTACTGACAAGTTCTTAAATCTCAACAGATTTTTTCTCAGTTGAATTACAGATAAGGTCCTAAATCTCAACAAAGTTCCTCCGTTGAATTACAGACAAGTTCCTAAACCTCAGCAGAGAAATTTTCTCAGTTGAATTACGGGAGAGTTCTTAAATCTCGATGAAGATGTTTCCCCAGTTGAACTACGGATAAGTTTTTAAATCTCAGCAAAGATGTTTTCTCAGTTAAAGTACAGACAAGGTCCTAAATCTCGACAAAGTTCCTCCGTTGAATTACAGACGAGTTCCTAAATCTCAACAGAGAAGTGTTCTCAGTTGAATTACGGGCGAGTTCTTAAATCTCGACGAAGATGTTTCCCCAAGTCGAATTACTGACAAGTTCTTAAATCTCAGCAGAGATGTTTTTCTCAGTTGAATTACAGACAAGGTCCTAAATCTCGACAAACTTCCTCCGTTGAATTATAGACAGGTTCCTAAATCTCAGCAGAGAAGTTTTCTCAGTTGAATTACGGGCGAGTTCTTAAATCTCAATGAAGATGTTTCCCCTAAGTCAAATTACTGACAAGTTCTTAAATCTCAATAGAGTTTTTCTTAGTTGAATTACAGACAAGGTCCTAAATCTCGACAAAGTTCCTCCGTTGAAGTACAGACGAGTTCCTAAATCTCAGCAGAGTTTTCTCAGTTGAATTACGGGCGAGTTCTAAAATCTCGATGAAGATGTTTCCCTCCGGTCGAATTACTGACTAGTTCTTAAATATCAGTAGAGATAGTTTTCTCAGTTGAATTACAAACAACGTCCTAAATCTCGACAAAGTTCCTCCGTCGAATTAAAGACGAGTTCCTAAATCTCAGCAAAGTTTTCTCAGTTGAATTACGGGCGAGTTCTTAAATCTCGATGAAGATGTTTCCCTCCAGTCGAATTACTGACAAGTTCTTAAATCTCAACAGATTTTTTCTCAGTTGAATTACAGACAAGGTCCTAAATCTCGACAAAATTCCTCCGTCGAATTACAGACGAGTTCCTAAATCTCAGTAGAGTTTTCTCAGTTGAATTACCGGCGAGTTCTTAAATCTAGATGAAGATGTTTCCCTCCAGTCGAATTACTGACAAGTTCTTAAATCTCAATAGAGTTTTTCTCAGTTGAATTACAGATTAGGTCCTAAATCTCGACAAAGTTTCTCCGTTGAATTACAGACAAGTTCCTAAACCTCAGTAGAGAAGTTTTCTCAGTTGAATTACTGGCGAGTTCTTAAATCTCGATGAAGATGTTTCCCCAGTTGAATTACTGACAAGTTCTTAAATCTCAACAGAGTTTTTCTCAGTTGAATTACAGACAAGGTCCTAAATCTCGACAAAGTTATCCTCCGTTGAATTACAGACAGGTTCCTAAATCTCAGCAGAGAAGTTTTCTCAGTTGAATTATGGGAGAGTTCTTAAATCTCAATGAAGATGTTTCCCTCAAGTCGAATTACTGACAAGTTCTTAAATCTCAACATAGTTTTTCTCATTTGAATTACAGACAAGGTCCTAAATCTCGACAAAGTTCCTCCGTCGAATTACAGACGAGTTCCTAAATCTCAGCAGAGTTTTCTCAGTTGAATTATGGGCGAGTTCTTAAATCTCGATGAAGATGTTTCCTCAAGTCGAATTACTGACAAGTTCTTAAATCTCAACAGAGTTTTTCTCAGTTGAATTACAGACAAGGTCCTATATCTCGACAAAGTTCCTCCGTTGAATTACAGACGAGTTTCTAAATCTTAGCAGAGTTTTCTCAGTTGAATTACGGGCGAGTTCTTAAATCTCGATGAAGATGTTTCCCTCAGTCGAATTACTGATAAGTTCTTAAATCTCAACAGAGTTTTTCTCAGTTGAATTACAGACAAGGTCCTAAATCTCGACAAAGTTCCTCCGTCGAATTACATATGAGTTCCTAAATCTCAGCAGAATTATCTCAGTTGAATTACGGGCGAGTTCTTAAATCTCGATGAAGATGTTTCCCTCAAGTTGAATTACTGACGAGTTCCTAAATCTCAACAGAGTTTTTCTCAGTTGAATTACAGACAAGGTCCTAAATCTCGACAAAGTTATCCTCCGTTGAATTACAGACAGGTTCCTAAATCTCAGCAGAGAAGTTTTCTCAGTTGAATTACGGCTGAGTTCTTAAATCTCGATGAAGATGTTTCCCCTAAGTCGAATTATTGAAAAGTTCTTAAATCTCAACAGAGTTTTTCTCAGTTACATTACAGACAAGGTCCTAAATCTCGACAAATTTATCCTCCGTTGAAGTACAGACAGGTTCCTAAATCTCAGCAGAGAAGTTTTCTCAGTTGAATTACGGGCGAGTTCTTAAGTCTCGACGAAGATGTTTCCCCCTCAGTTGAATTACAGGCAAGTTCCTAAATCTCAACAAAGATCAGCATTCCCCAGCGGAATCTTCCCAAACAACAGGTATGCAAGCTCTCGCTAAGGAATCTCTTATGCGATCGACACTCCTTCAGATGGCATCCTTAAGCCCATCCTCCTGCCAGAAATCTCCAAATGGCATATGTAAGCCCATTCCCGACATCACAAGGTTGATTACCACTTCATGCGAGTGCAAATTTCTGGGCACTCTAATATTCAATCATCTTCCACCTTCGAATCACGAAAGGCATAAAAGCCAATCTACATCCTCAGGTTTAAAAGATTGAACAGGGGAAGCTTTTGTACCCCAAAATTTGCTCTCCCATATTTCTCAAGACATTGCAAGAAAAATCTCCAAGTTGCTCAAGGTTGCTCAAGGATTGACTAGACAAGCTCTCTCCTAAGGCAGTCTACCCCACATTAGGGTTTTGTGTTGCATCAAGATCCTTGAGTCCAAATGACCCCAAGGGCTCACCAATGTCCTAATATGTTCTCAAGATCATCCATGTCAAATTTCAAGCATTATAGAGGAAGTTTGCTCAGTCAATTGCTCAAAAGTCCAAAAATCGATTGTGCTAGGGCAAAAGTCAACTGTGACCCAAATACAGTCAAACTTCAAGATTTTTTGTCAACATTATCATTTTGAAGGATATTTAATCATTTGATCAAGGTTTGATCATGATTCATCAAGGATTGTTCAAAATTCATCAAGATTCGAAAGTTGCTAAATTAGGGTTTTGTAGGAAAAGTCACCCCAACTTTGACCAAGCATAACTTTCTCATACTTTATGATAAATGACCTATCCAAAGCTCATTTTGAATAGGATGCAATTTCCTACAATTCATATTCATATCCCAAGATCAAAAAATTTACTCATAAGAAGTTATGAATTTGGACATTATCGGTCATTTTGAAAAGTAAACAAAAACACTTTTTTTGCCAAAGCTTCTAGATCATGGAATATCAAAATGAGATGAGACCAAAAGGGTTGGTTAGAGGACATCTAAAGCTTTCTAAAAAGTCCAAGAACACCTCCAAAAATTCAAAATTGAAGAAGTTATGCATTGTTGAAGTTGGACTTTTTTGCAAAATTGCCAAAAGTCAACTATCCCTAAAACTTAAAATTTTGCCAAGTGGGCCCATTATTTTTCACTTGATTTGAGTTTGCATTATTGCCCACGTGCTCTAGCTTTAGCCATGTGTCCATATATTATTTTTATTATTTAATTTGATTTTTATTTGAATTAATTCATTTTAAATCAAATAAAATCAAATAAAATCCAAAGCATTGTTACCAATAGATTTCTTGATTATTTCAGGCTCCAATTACAGCTAGCTTTGCAATCAAATTCGTATCAAGGCCATTATGCACAAAGAGATTGGATTCAAGCTAAAATTGGAAGGTTTTAATGGAAGATCAAATCAAATATGAAATCATCAATGTAGGAGGATTTGGACAAAGTTTGTTACCCTAATACAATGCACAATACATAAGCAAGCGTGCAAGACAGAAAAAAGGGTTGGAAATCACTTGTAGAGGCAGAACAAAAGTTGCAAAAATCACAAAAAGTGGGAGATCAAAATCAACCCTAGAGGCATTTTCAGAGCTTGATATTGGTCTCAATCGTTTACTGGCCATCTCCAGAAGCTAACCCAATCCAAACCAGGAGCTTTCAAGCTTCCATACGCATTGTAAGTCCTTTGTAACAAGGCCCTGTTCTTGATTTCGTATCTCTGAAATTAGGCATCATTTTCATGAAATAACTGCATATTCTTAACCCTCACATCATTTGCAAGCTTTTCATAATAATCAATTGCATTTATCTGACTTATATGGAGAACCACCATTGCTAGGGTTTGGTTCGTATTTTTGGGTCTTTTTGTTTCAGGGAAAATTAGCTTCAATAAAGGCCATGATTGTGATCAGTAGGTTGAGATGAATCCAACCATGGTCTTAGAGCCCATTTTTGTGGCCTGTGCAAGATTTTGGAGATGAACAAGTTTGTAGTGACGGAACTTGGTCCGTTCGTATAGGTACTCTGTTTTTTAGCCACGGTTGGGAGGTCAGGGATAATACGTGGCATCCATCCATTGGACTATTCAAATCCCCCGCGTTTTTTTCTTCTTTGACCATTGAATTTTGTTTTTTTATATTATTATTAATTCCTATTATACTAACAATCAAAACAACATGGCGTGATGGCAAGTGTATTGTGTATTTCCCTTCAGGACCTGGGTTCGAATCCCAGGTCCCCCCCTTTCTCAATATTATTTGTTTTCAGATATTCCAGTGCATATGTCAGCCTAAGATCTACCATACTCCCTCACTCCTCAAAGCGCCAGATGGCCAAATGGCCAGATCTGGTGGTCAATGTTGGAGGTCCACCAAAGAGCCAGGTCAACGCATATGCAGCAAATCAAGAAAGTCAAACGGACCACCTTAAGGGGCCAACAAAAATGCTTTCAACACCTCCAAAAAAGTCCCAATTCTCTTTCTCTTATATTTTCTTTTTATTAATTTAGTTATTTTATTTTATTTTAATTAATATCTAACCAATAACAAATTTTCTTTTTTCTATCAAAAATCACCAAAATACTTTTTAATTAAGAATTTTATTTTATTTAATAAATTTTAATTAATTAATTAGGTTTTAATTCTAGGAAACTTTAATTTATTTTGTAAATATTTTAAATTAATTAGAAATCATTAGGTTTTAATTTATTTAATTATTTTTATTTTCTTTCTTAAAATATCAAAAACTCCAAAAATATGTCATTAATTATTTTTCATCAATTAATTTATTTAATAATTAATTTAGTCTTTAATTTTAGGATTAATTTCTTTTCTTAAATAAAAACAACAAAAAAAGAATTTTCTTTTAAAAGGGTCAAAACCCTAATTTTGCATCCGATTTAATTGCGCGTCGCGCTTTATTTATTTTTATCCATATTGATGTATCTGTTTCCGGTATGTAATAGATAATTAGGACATTTTATTTATTTACCGCTTTATTTTATTTTCAAAGGGTTGCTTTTGGCGATGTAAATACCCGATGCTTTGTAATTTAATTTCCGCACTTTAAATTCTGCTAATTATAACTGCTAGATGTTTGATAATAGGGTTTGCATGACAAGACTGAATATTAAATCTTAAAATCAAAATTAGATCACCCTTAACATGTGCAAAGATAAAAATAACTGAAATCAACACACTCGCACATGCGCACTCTTAGGGTACACCCCACTTGGTTGCCTTCGTACACGGTCATTGAGTATAGGTCATTTTAGAGGTCGCCCTCTTGTCTAAAAGATCATAGTTTCCTCGGAAAGGTTGCCTCGGATATTGTTGCCTCGGAAAATTGATCTAAGACTTTAGGGTTACTACTAAGACGTCCTAACATTGCTTTAGTGACCGTATGTCCCTCATTCGAATTGACCCTCAAACTCCAACGACGGTGCTACCTACTCACTAATAGTGGGATAGCATTGTCTAAAGGAAATTAGCATAGAATGATTATTTTTTCGAGTAGGTAGATAGTTCTTAGATACTTGCTCTTTCAAAACAAAACTCTTTCACACTTACACTTTTACAAAAAAGTTTTCAAAAACACTTCATTACACTCTTGAGGACAAAAGCAAGAGTTAAATCGAAGTTTTAAAACAAAAACTTTTTCAAACCCACAAGCACAAAGAAAACAATTTTGAAAACAATTGAGCAAGTACCTAAGAGCCCGTAGATAACTACGGATAGAAAGGGTGCTAACACATTCCCTTTCTATAATCTACCCCCCGAACCCGAGAAATATCTCAAAAAAGGAATTTTTCTGTGCTTTTTTCCTTTCCTTGTTGGATAAAATAAAAGTCGGTGGCGACTCTTTCTTACCGCGACATTTTGCGAAAACAAAACGCAAAACGCAAACCAGCATTCCAAAAAACAGTCAGTTCTTCCCACCGTATCACAGAACTGGCGAATCTGCTGGGGATGATTGTAAGTGGGGTGTACCTTAGGAATAGTTCATCATAATGTTTTCAATTGCTTGATTTGTATGCTTTATATTTGTGGGTTTGAATCAGAGTTACTATAGATCCTAACCCGGATCCGGGGATACCCTTTAGGTAAGTAGCAATAGACTGTAAGGAAACTGTACGGCGTAGACCGATACGGTTGAAGCAGTAGCTATGTTGGTGTGGCACTTTAGTTTGTACCGATATCCCTTGTGGCACAACGAGGAGAATATTGGTCTACTAAGGGGTCATTAAGCACCAACTGACCTTAGAACCTATAATTGACCAACTTGGCCATAGAACAGTAGCAATATGCTACACTCATTGAGACAAAACTTTCGCGATGATTCCGGCTGCAAGAGAAGGTTGCTAAACTGGAATTATGACCGATCAAGGGTGGTCAGTGATATTGAGATCCTCTAGAACCCGGTTACTATTTCTAGGACAGGTTTGAACCAACTGAACTGAAAGAGGGTAGTACCTAAGCTCCTTGCCAGCCTGAAATCTAAGGGCTATCAGTGTGACTTGTGTGCCTTTACCATGTTTGCTATCTGTGAATACATGTGATGTGTTTCTATCATGACATCATGACATTGCATGCATATTGCATTGGACAAACCATTTCAAAGACCAATGGGATTCATCTTTGTTCTGTTTTGCAGACCATGGCATCTATGCATAGAAACACTATTCGGATCAGCTTTGTCCAGATTCCTGCTCAACTTAAGGAATTGGTTTCCAAGGTTCTTGACACTTCCTCCTTTATCAGAAGACATGGGCACCTTCTCAGTCTAGTTACCTCCAAGCTGGATGAACAGATGATGACTGTCTTATTCCAGTTCTTTGATCCACTGTACCACTGCTTTACTTTTCCGGACTACCAGTTAGTCCCTATCTTGGAAGAGTTCTCTGATCTATCTTGGCAGACGCCATTCACATGTTGGGAGGTACCCCTTATGCTGGAAGAGATTGCTTCAGCCCTCCATCTGACAAAGGCTGAGGTAATGTCTAATTGGGACACTCGGAGTGGAACAAAAGGCTTCTTGACTAAGTTCTTGGTTGATCGGGCTAATCATTTCTGGGACAGTTTACACTTTCAGGCTTTTGAAGACATTCTGGATCTTCTCATTTATGGTTTGGTTCTATTTCCTAATTCAGATTACTTTGTCGACGTGAATGCAATAAGGATTTTCATGTCCCAAAATCCAGTGCCCACTCTCTTGGGTGACATCCTACACACTCTTTATGCTCGTACTGCTCGGAAACGGGGAACCCTTATGTGTTGTGCACCATTGCTGGCGAGGTGGTTTATTTCTCACCTCCCAAAATCTATTCTGAATAACAAGGAAGGCATGAGCTGGGCCTACATGATTATGTCTCTTGCTTACACAGACATCATCTGGAGTAATAAAGAAATGGAAGAAGTAGCTATTATTGATCGCTGTGGGGAATACCCCAATGTTCCATTGTTGGGAACTCATGGAGGGATCACCTATAATCCAAGTTTGGCCTTACGACAGTTTGGGCGAGCTAGGAGGGATGCACCTCAAGAATTACTGCTTCCAAGTATTGTCTTTGACTTTAGGCAAGATACAGAGGGACATCGCCGCAGATTCATACGAGCCTGGGATAGGGTCAACAGGTCTGATCCGCACGAGCTAGGTGTGAAGACTTCTCTTCCGATGGAACCGTATCTCCGGTGGGTCCGTACACGTGCTCAGAAACTAGGGATGCCCTACGAAGCTGTCTTACCTGTGATAGTTGAGAATGCTGATGAATAAGGGGTTCCTCCTACCATCATCCATCCTCATATGCCCACTGACATTGGGGAACTGAAAAGGTCTTGGATCCAGATAAGGGAAGAGCGGGATGCTTACAGAGAAAAGTATCATGAGCAGGAGCAGAAGATTCTGAAGCTTACAAGGCAGCTGGAAAGTGAGTGGGTCTTCAATGACTATTTCAGCACCCAAGGAAAACGGCCATGGGAGCGCTGATGTCTTTTACTATTTTTGATTTACTTTTCAGTATTCCTTGTGTATTTCCCTTCAGGACCTGGGTTCGAATCCCAGGTCCCCCCCTTTCTCAATATTATTTGTTTTCAGATATTCCAGTGCATATGTCAGCCTAAGATCTACCATACTCCCTCACTCCTCAAAGCGCCAGATGGCCAAATGGCCAGATCTGGTGGTCAATGTTGGAGGTCCACCAAAGAGCCAGGTCAACGCATATGCAGCAAATCAAGAAAGTCAAACGGACCACCTTAAGGGGCCAACAAAAATGCTTTCAACACCTCCAAAAAAGTCCCAATTCTCTTTCTCTTATATTTTCTTTTTATTAATTTAGTTATTTTATTTTATTTTAATTAATATCTAACCAATAACAAATTTTCTTTTTTCTATCAAAAATCATCAAAATACTTTTTAATTAAGAATTTTATTTTATTTAATAAATTTTAATTAATTAATTAGGTTTTAATTCTAGGAAACTTTAATTTATTTTGTAAATATTTTAAATTAATTAGAAATCATTAGGTTTTAATTTATTTAATTATTTTTATTTTCTTTCTTAAAATATCAAAAACTCCAAAAATATGTCATTAATTATTTTTCATCAATTAATTAATTTAATAATGAATTTAGTCTTTAATTTTAGGATTAATTTCTTTTCTTAAATAAAAACAACAAAAAAAGAATTTTCTTTTAAAAGGGTCAAAACCCTAATTTTGCATCCGATTTAATTGTGCGTCGCGCTTTATTTATTTTTATCCATATTGATGTATCTGTTTCCGGTATGTAATAGATAATTAGGACATTTTATTTATTTACCGCTTTATTTTATTTTCAAAGGGTTGCTTTTGGCGATGTAAATACCCGATGCTTTGTAATTTAATTTCCGCACTTTAAATTCTGCTAATTATAACTGCTAGATGTTTGATAATAGGGTTTGCATGACAAGACTGAATATTAAATCTTAAAATCAAAATTAGATCACCCTTAACATGTGCAAAGATAAAAATAACTGAAATCAACACACTCGCACATGCGCACTCTTAGGGTACACCCCACTTGGTTGCCTTCGTACACGGTCATTGAGTATAGGTCATTTTAGAGGTCGCCCTCTTGTCTAAAAGATCATAGTTTCCTCGGAAAGGTTGCCTCGGATATTGTTGCCTCGGAAAATTGATCTAAGACTTTAGGGTTACTACTAAGACGTCCTAACATTGCTTTAGTGACCGTATGTCCCTCATTCGAATTGACCCTCAAACTCCAACGACGGTGCTACCTACTCACTAATAGTGGGATAGCATTGTCTAAAGGAAATTAGCATAGAATGATTCTTTTTTCGAGTAGGTAGATAGTTCTTAGATACTTGCTCTTTCAAAACAAAACTCTTTCACACTTACACTTTTACAAAAAAGTTTTCAAAAACACTTCATTACACTCTTGAGGACAAAAGCAAGAGTTAAATCGAAGTTTTAAAACAAAAACTTTTTTAAACCCACAAGCACAAAGAAAACAATTTTGAAAACAATTGAGCAAGTACCTAAGAGCCCGTAGATAACTACGGATAGAAAGGGTGCTAACACATTCCTTTTCTATAATCTACCCCCCGAACCCGAGAAATATCTCGAAAAAGGAATTTTTCTGTGCTTTTTTCCTTTCCTTGTTGGATAAAATAAAAGTCGGTGGCGACTCTTGCTTACCGCGACATTTTGCGAAAACAAAACGCAAAACGCAAACCAGCATTCCAAAAAACAGTCAGTTCTTCCCACCGTATCACAGAACTGGCGACTCTGCTGGGGATGATTGTAAGTGGGGTGTACCTTAGGAATAGTTCATCATAATGTTTTCAATTGCTTGATTTGTATGCTTTATATTTGTGGGTTTGAATCAGAGTTACTATAGATCCTAACCCGGATCCGGGGATACCCTTTAGGTAAGTAGCAATAAACTGTAAGGAAACTGTACGGCGTAGACCGATACGGTTGAAGCAGTAGCTATGTTGGTGTGGCACTTTAGTTTGTACCGATATCCCTTGTGGCACAACGAGGAGAATATCGGTCTGCTAAGGGGTCATTAAGCACCAACTGACCTTAGAACCTATAATTGACCAACTTGGCCATAGAACAGTAGCAATATGCTACACTCATTGAGACAAAACTTTCGCGATGATTCCGGCTGCAAGAAAAGGTTGCTAAACTGGAATTATGACCGATCAAGGGTGGTCAGTGATATTGAGATCCTCTAGAACCCGGTTACTATTTCTAGGACAGGTTTGAACCAACTTAACTGAAAGAGGGTAGTACCTAAGCTCCTTGCCAGCCTGAAATCTAAGGGCTATCTGTGTGACTTGTGTGCATTTACCATGTTTGCTATCTGTGAATACATGTGATGTGTTTCTATCATGACATCATGACATTGCATGCATATTGCATTGGACAAACCATTTCAAAGACCAATGGGATTCATCTTTGTTCTGTTTTGAAGACCATGGCATCTATGCGTAGAAACACTATTCGGATCAGCTTTGTCCAGATTCCTGCTCAACTTAAGGAATTGGTTTCCAAGGTTCTTGACACTTCCTCCTTTATCAGAAGACATGGGCACCTTCTCAGTCTAGTTACCTCCAAGCTGGATGAACAGATGATGAGTGTCTTATTCCAGTTCTTTGATCCACTATACCACTGCTTTACTTTTCCGGACTACCAGTTAGTCCCTATCTTGGAAGAGTTCTCTGATCTATCTTGGCAGACGCCATTCACAGGTTGGGAGGTACCCCTTATGCTGGAAGAGATTGCTTCAGCCCTCCATCTGACAAAGGCTGAGGTAATGTCTAATTGGGACACTCGGAGTGGAACAAAAGGCTTCTTGACTAAGTTCTTGGTTGATCGGGCTAATCATTTCTGGGACAGTTTACACTTTCAGGCTTTTGAAGACATTCTGGATCTTCTCATTTATGGTTTGGTTCTATTTCCTAATTCAGATTCCTTTGTCGACGTGAATGCAATAAGGATTTTCATGTCCCAAAATCCAGTGCCCACTCTCTTGGGTGACATCCTACACACTCTTTATGCTCGTACTGCTCGGAAACGGGGAACCCTTATGTGTTGTGCACCATTGCTGGCGAGGTGGTTTATTTCTCACCTCCCAAAATATATTCTGAATAACAAGGAAGGCATGAGCTGGGCCTACATGATTATGTCTCTTGCTTACACAGACATCATCTGGAGTAATAAAGAAATGGAAGAAGTAGCTATTATTGATCGCTGTGGGGAATACCCCAATGTTCCATTGTTGGGAACTCATGGAGGGATCACCTATAATCCAAGTTTGGCCTTACGACAGTTTGGACGAGCTAGGAGGGATGCACCTCAAGAATTACTGCTTCCAAGTATTGTCTTTGACTTTAGGCAAGATACAGAGGGACATCGCCGCAGATTCATACGAGCCTGGGATAGGGTCAACAGGTCTGATCCGCACGAGCTAGGTGTGAAGACTTCTCTTCCGATGGAACCGTATCTCCGGTGGGTCCGTACACGTGCTCAGAAACTAGGGATGCCCTACGAAGCTGTCTTACCTGTGATAGTTGAGAATGCTGATGAATAAGGGGTTCCTCCTACCATCATCCATCCTCATATGCCCACTGACATTGGGGAACTGAAAAGGTCTTGGATCCAGATAAGGGAAGAGCGGGATGCTTACAGAGAAAAGTATCATGAGCAGGAGCAGAAGATTCTGAAGCTTACAAGGCAGCTGGAAAGTGAGTGGGTCTTCAATGACTATTTCAGCACCCAAGGAAAACGGCCATGGGAGCGCTGATGTCTTTTACTATTTTTGATTTACTTTTCAGTATTCCTTGTGTATTTCCCTTCAGGACCTGGGTTCGAATCCCAGGTCCCCCCTTTCTCAATATTATTTGTTTTCAGATATTCCAGTGCATATGTCAGCCTAAGATCTACCATACTCCCTCACTCCTCAAAGTGCCAGATGGCCAAATGGCCAGATCTGGTGGTCAATGTTGGAGGTCCACCAAAGAGCCAGGTCAACGCATATGCAGCAAATCAAGAAAGTCAAACGGACCACCTTAATGGGCCAACAAAAATGCTTTCAACACCTCCAAAAAAGTCCCAATTCTCTTTCTCTTATATTTTCTTTTTATTAATTTAGTTATTTTATTTTATTTTAATTAATATCTAACCAATAACAAATTTTCTTTTTTCTATCAAAAATCACCAAAATACTTTTTAATTAAGAATTTTATTTTATTTAATAAATTTTAATTAATTAATTAGGTTTTAATTCTAGGAAACTTTAATTTATTTTGTAAATATTTTAAATTAATTAGAAATCATTAGGTTTTAATTTATTTAATTATTTTTATTTTCTTTCTTAAAATATCAAAAACTCCAAAAATATGTCATTAATTATTTTTCATCAATTAATTTATTTAATAATTAATTTAGTCTTTAATTTTAGGATTAATTTCTTTTCTTAAATAAAAACAACAAAAAAAGAATTTTCTTTTAAAAGGGTCAAAACCCTAATTTTGCATCCGATTTAATTGCGCGTCGCGCTTTATTTATTTTTATCCATATTGATGTATCTGTTTCCGGTATGTAATAGATAATTAGGACATTTTATTTATTTACCGCTTTATTTTATTTTCAAAGGGTTGCTTTTGGCGATGTAAATACCCGATGCTTTGTAATTTAATTTCCGCACTTTAAATTATGCTAATTATAACTGCTAGATGTTTGATAATAGGGTTTGCATGACAAGACTGAATATTAAATCTTAAAATCAAAATTAGATCACCCTTAACATGTGCAAAGATAAAAATAACTGAAATCAACACACTCGCACATGCGCACTCTTAGGGTACACCCCACTTGGTTGCCTTCGTACACGGTCATTGAGTATAGGTCATTTTAGAGGTCGCCCTCTTGTCTAAAAGATCATAGTTTCCTCGGAAAGGTTGCCTCGGATATTGTTGCCTCGGAAAATTGATCTAAGACTTTAGGGTTACTACTAAGACGTCCTAACATTGCTTTAGTGACCGTATGTCCCTCATTCGAATTGACCCTCAAACTCCAACGACGGTGCTACCTACTCACTAATATTGGGATAGCATTGTCTAAAGGAAATTAGCATAGAATGATTATTTTTTCGAGTAGGTAGATAGTTCTTAGATACTTGCTCTTTCAAAACAAAACTCTTTCACACTTACACTTTTACAAAAAAGTTTTCAAAAACACTTCATTACACTCTTGAGGACAAAAGCAAGAGTTAAATCGAAGTTTTAAAACAAAAACTTTTTCAAACCCACAAGCACAAAGAAAACAATTTTGAAAACAATTGAGCAAGTACCTAAGAGCCCGTAGATAACTACGGATAGAAAGGGTGCTAACACATTCCCTTTCTATAATCTACCCCCCGAACCCGAGAAATATCTCAAAAAAGGAATTTTTCTGTGCTTTTTTCCTTTCCTTGTTGGATAAAATAAAAGTCGGTGGCGACTCTTTCTTACCGCGACATTTTGCGAAAACAAAACGCAAAACGCAAACCAGCATTCCAAAAAACAGTCAGTTCTTCCCACCGTATCACAGAACTGGCGACTCTGCTGGGGATGATTGTAAGTGGGGTGTAACTTAGGAATAGTTCATCATAATGTTTTCAATTGCTTGATTTGTATGCTTTATATTTGTGGGTTTGAATCAGAGTTACTATAGATCCTAACCCGGATCCGGGGATACCCTTTAGGTAAGTAGCAATAGACTGTAAGGAAACTGTACGGCGTAGACCGATACGGTTGAAGCAGTAGCTATGTTGGTGTGGCACTTTAGTTTGTACCGATATCCCTTATGGCACAACGAGGAGAATATTGGTCTACTAAGGGGTCATTAAGCACCAACTGACCTTAGAACCTATAATTGACCAACTTGGCCATAGAACAGTAGCAATATGCTACACTCATTGAGACAAAACTTTCGCGATGATTCCGGCTACAAGAAAAGGTTGCTAAACTGGAATTATGACCGATCAAGGGTGGTCAGTGATATTGAGATCCTCTAGAACCCGGTTACTATTTCTAGGACAGGTTTGAACCAACTGAACTGAAAGAGGGTAGTACCTAAGCTCCTTGCCAGCCTGAAATCTAAGGGCTATCTGTGTGACTTGTGTGCCTTTACCATGTTTGCTATCTGTGAATACATGTGATGTGTTTCTATCATGACATCATGACATTGCATGCATATTGCATTGGACAAACCATTTCAAAGACCAATGGGATTCATCTTTGTTCTGTTTTGCAGACCATGGCATCTATGCGTAGAAACACTATTCGGATCAGCTTTGTCCAGATTCCTGCTCAACTTAAGGAATTGGTTTCCAAGGTTCTTGACACTTCCTCCTTTATCAGAAGACATGGGCACCTTCTCAGTCTAGTTACCTCCAAGCTGGATGAACAGATGATGAGTGTCTTATTCCAGTTCTTTGATCCACTGTACCACTGCTTTACTTTTCCGGACTACCAGTTAGTCCCTATCTTGGAAGAGTTCTCTGATCTATCTTGGCAGACGCCATTCACAGGTTGGGAGGTACCCCTTATGCTGGAAGAGATTGCTTCAGCCCTCCATCTGACAAAGGCTGAGGTAATGTCTAATTGGGACACTCGGAGTGGAACAAAAGGCTTCTTGACTAAGTTCTTGGTTGATCGGGCTAATCATTTCTGGGACAGTTTACACTTTCAGGCTTTTGAAGACATTCTGGATCTTCTCATTTATGGTTTGGTTCTATTTCCTAATTCAGATTACTTTGTCGACGTGAATGCAATAAGGATTTTCATGTCCCAAAATCCAGTGCCCACTCTCTTGGGTGACATCCTACACACTCTTTATGCTCGTACTGCTCGGAAACGGGGAACCCTTATGTGTTGTGCACCATTGCTGGCGAGGTGGTTTATTTCTCACCTCCCAAAATCTATTCTGAATAACAAGGAAGGCATGAGCTGGGCCTACATGATTATGTCTCTTGCTTACACAGACATCATCTGGAGTAATAAAGAAATGGAAGAAGTAGCTATTATTGATCGCTGTGGGGAATACCCCAATGTTCCATTGTTGGGAACTCATGGAGGGATCACCTATAATCCAAGTTTGGCCTTACGACAGTTTGGGCGAGCTAGGAGGGATGCACCTCAAGAATTACTGCTTCCAAGTATTGTCTTTGACTTTAGGCAAGATACAGAGGGACATCGCCGCAGATTCATACGAGCCTGGGATAGGGTCAACAGGTCTGATCCGCACGAGCTAGGTGTGAAGACTTCTCTTCCGATGGAACCGTATCTCCGGTGGGTCCGTACACGTGCTCAGAAACTAGGGATGCCCTACGAAGCTGTCTTACCTGTGATAGTTGAGAATGCTGATGAATAAGGGGTTCCTCCTACCATCATCCATCCTCATATGCCCACTGACATTGGGGAACTGAAAAGGTCTTGGATCCAGATAAGGGAAGAGCGGGATGCTTACAGAGAAAAGTATCATGAGCAGGAGCAGAAGATTCTGAAGCTTACATGAAGCTTACAAGGCAGCTGGAAAGTGAGTGGGTCTTCAATGACTATTTCAGCACCCAAGGAAAACGGCCATGGGAGCGCTGATGTCTTTTACTATTTTTGATTTACTTTTCAGTATTCCTTGTGTATTTCCCTTCAGGACCTGGGTTCGAATCCCAGGTCCCCCCCTTTCTCAATATTATTTGTTTTCAGATATTCCAGTGCATATGTCAGCCTAAGATCTACCATACTCCCTCACTCCTCAAAGCGCCAGATGGCCAAATGGCCAGATCTGGTGGTCAATGTTGGAGGTCCACCAAAGAGCCAGGTCAACGCATATGCAGCAAATCAAGAAAGTCAAACGGACCACCTTAAGGGGCCAACAAAAATGCTTTCAACACCTCCAAAAAAGTCCCAATTCTCTTTCTCTTATATTTTCTTTTTATTAATTTAGTTATTTTATTTTATTTTAATTAATATCTAACCAATAACAAATTTTCTTTTTTCTATCAAAAATCACCAAAATACTTTTTAATTAAGAATTTTATTTTATTTAATAAATTTTAATTAATTAATTAGGTTTTAATTCTAGGAAACTTTAATTTATTTTGTAAATATTTTAAATTAATTAGAAATCATTAGGTTTTAATTTATTTAATTATTTTTATTTTCTTTCTTAAAATATCAAAAACTCCAAAAATATGTCATTAATTATTTTTCATCAATTAATTAATTTAATAATGAATTTAGTCTTTAATTTTAGGATTAATTTCTTTTCTTAAATAAAAACAACAAAAAAAGAATTTTCTTTTAAAAGGGTCAAAACCCTAATTTTGCATCCGATTTAATTGTGCGTCGCGCTTTATTTATTTTTATCCATATTGATGTATCTGTTTCCGGTATGTAATAGATAATTAGGACATTTTATTTATTTACCGCTTTATTTTATTTTCAAAGGGTTGCTTTTGGCGATGTAAATACCTGATGCTTTGTAATTTAATTTCCGCACTTTAAATTCTGCTAATTATAACTGCTAGATGTTTGATAATAGGGTTTGCATGACAAGACTGAATATTAAATCTTAAAATCAAAATTAGATCACCCTTAACATGTGCAAAGATAAAAATAACTGAAATCAACACACTCGCACATGCGCACTCTTAGGGTACACCCCACTTGGTTGCCTTCGTACACGGTCATTGAGTATAGGTCATTTTAGAGGTCGCCCTCTTGTCTAAAAGATCATAGTTTCCTCGGAAAGGTTGCCTCGGATATTGTTGCCTCGGAAAATTGATCTAAGACTTTAGGGTTACTACTAAGACGTCCTAACATTGCTTTAGTGACCGTATGTCCCTCATTCGAATTGACCCTCAAACTCCAACGACGGTGCTACCTACTCACTAATAGTGGGATAGCATTGTCTAAAGGAAATTAGCATAGAATGATTCTTTTTTCGAGTAGGTAGATAGTTCTTAGATACTTGCTCTTTCAAAACAAAACTCTTTCACACTTACACTTTTACAAAAAAGTTTTCAAAAACACTTCATTACACTCTTGAGGACAAAAGCAAGAGTTAAATCGAAGTTTTAAAACAAAAACTTTTTTAAACCCACAAGCACAAAGAAAACAATTTTGAAAACAATTGAGCAAGTACCTAAGAGCCCGTAGATAACTACGGATAGAAAGGGTGCTAACACATTCCTTTTCTATAATCTACCCCCCGAACCCGAGAAATATCTCGAAAAAGGAATTTTTCTGTGCTTTTTTCCTTTCCTTGTTGGATAAAATAAAAGTCGGTGGCGACTCTTGCTTACCGCGACATTTTGCGAAAACAAAACGCAAAACGCAAACCAGCATTCCAAAAAACAGTCAGTTCTTCCCACCGTATCACAGAACTGGCGACTCTGCTGGGGATGATTGTAAGTGGGGTGTACCTTAGGAATAGTTCATCATAATGTTTTCAATTGCTTGATTTGTATGCTTTATATTTGTGGGTTTGAATCAGAGTTACTATAGATCCTAACCCGGATCCGGGGATACCCTTTAGGTAAGTAGCAATAAACTGTAAGGAAACTGTACGGCGTAGACCGATACGGTTGAAGCAGTAGCTATGTTGGTGTGGCACTTTAGTTTGTACCGATATCCCTTGTGGCACAACGAGGAGAATATCGGTCTGCTAAGGGGTCATTAAGCACCAACTGACCTTAGAACCTATAATTGACCAACTTGGCCATAGAACAGTAGCAATATGCTACACTCATTGAGACAAAACTTTCGCGATGATTCCGGCTGCAAGAAAAGGTTGCTAAACTGGAATTATGACCGATCAAGGGTGGTCAGTGATATTGAGATCCTCTAGAACCCGGTTACTATTTCTAGGACAGGTTTGAACCAACTTAACTGAAAGAGGGTAGTACCTAAGCTCCTTGCCAGCCTGAAATCTAAGGGCTATCTGTGTGACTTGTGTGCATTTACCATGTTTGCTATCTGTGAATACATGTGATGTGTTTCTATCATGACATCATGACATTGCATGCATATTGCATTGGACAAACCATTTCAAAGACCAATGGGATTCATCTTTGTTCTGTTTTGAAGACCATGGCATCTATGCGTAGAAACACTATTCGGATCAGCTTTGTCCAGATTCCTGCTCAACTTAAGGAATTGGTTTCCAAGGTTCTTGACACTTCCTCCTTTATCAGAAGACATGGGCACCTTCTCAGTCTAGTTACCTCCAAGCTGGATGAACAGATGATGAGTGTCTTATTCCAGTTCTTTGATCCACTATACCACTGCTTTACTTTTCCGGACTACCAGTTAGTCCCTATCTTGGAAGAGTTCTCTGATCTATCTTGGCAGACGCCATTCACAGGTTGGGAGGTACCCCTTATGCTGGAAGAGATTGCTTCAGCCCTCCATCTGACAAAGGCTGAGGTAATGTCTAATTGGGACACTCGGAGTGGAACAAAAGGCTTCTTGACTAAGTTCTTGGTTGATCGGGCTAATCATTTCTGGGACAGTTTACACTTTCAGGCTTTTGAAGACATTCTGGATCTTCTCATTTATGGTTTGGTTCTATTTCCTAATTCAGATTCCTTTGTCGACGTGAATGCAATAAGGATTTTCATGTCCCAAAATCCAGTGCCCACTCTCTTGGGTGACATCCTACACACTCTTTATGCTCGTACTGCTCGGAAACGGGGAACCCTTATGTGTTGTGCACCATTGCTGGCGAGGTGGTTTATTTCTCACCTCCCAAAATATATTCTGAATAACAAGGAAGGCATGAGCTGGGCCTACATGATTATGTCTCTTGCTTACACAGACATCATCTGGAGTAATAAAGAAATGGAAGAAGTAGCTATTATTGATCGCTGTGGGGAATACCCCAATGTTCCATTGTTGGGAACTCATGGAGGGATCACCTATAATCCAAGTTTGGCCTTACGACAGTTTGGGCGAGCTAGGAGGGATGCACCTCAAGAATTACTGCTTCCAAGTATTGTCTTTGACTTTAGGCAAGATACAGAGGGACATCGCCGCAGATTCATACGAGCCTGGGATAGGGTCAACAGGTCTGATCCGCACGAGCTAGGTGTGAAGACTTCTCTTCCGATGGAACCGTATCTCCGGTGGGTCCGTACACGTTCTCAGAAACTAGGGATGCCCTACGAAGCTGTCTTACCTGTGATAGTTGAGAATGCTGATGAATAAGGGGTTCCTCCTACCATCATCCATCCTCATATGCCCACTGACATTGGGGAACTGAAAAGGTCTTGGATCCAGATAAGGGAAGAGCGGGATGCTTACAGAGAAAAGTATCATGAGCAGGAGCAGAAGATTCTGAAGCTTACAAGGCAGCTGGAAAGTGAGTGGGTCTTCAATGACTATTTCAGCACCCAAGGAAAACGTCCATGGGAGCGCTGATGTCTTTTACTATTTTTGATTTACTTTTCAGTATTCCTTTTTGTAACGCCTTAAAGGCATCTGTTGAACAATGAATTCAAGTTTTATCTAATAAAAGTGTGTTTCGTTTTGGTTTACGAATTTGAATCTCTAAAGTATTTGAAATCATATCATACGCATTTCATTCCCATGCACCTCATTACAGGTACCCTTACAGGTCTCTCATATTCTCGCTGTTTATTTCAGCAATGGCTTTCCAACCAGACAACCAAGATCTTCAAACCTAAGAAGCTCAGTTCAGGGACGTATTCCTAAACCTATCCAAGGGACGGGAAGAGTTGAAAGCACTCCTCGTCGGGAACTTGGTCAAGAAAAGTCCTGAAGACAATAAGGACGAACGGATGGAACAACTACAAGCTGAGTTAGGTGCCATGAAAACCCAGATGTTGGGGAAGATGGCTCTTATCCAAGGCTTAGCTCGGGAACAAGAAGAGCTGAGAACTATTATCAACCAGCTTCATCAAGACCGACACAACAGTATGAAGCAAATAGTCTGGGCCGGGGACCAAGTCATTGATCAGCCTCCAAGAAGACAAGGGTCTGGTATGGTGAAGAGTGGACCTCTCCAAATTTCTACTACATCACGGGTCCAACAACAACCTTGTCATAAACAACGGGTTCATCATAGGTCGTTTACCAAGCTCAACATGCCACTGTCCCAAGCTTTACAACACCTATTGAGATTAAAACTGGTGACGTTGGTAGGACCGCATCCAAATCCTAAGACTTCTTCACCCAACTACAATCCTGATGCAAGGTGTGCATACCATTCTAACAGCCCGGGGCATGATACTAATGACTGTTGGAAGTTGAAGTACAAAATTCAAAACCTGATTGATGATGGAGCATTGGAATTCACACAAGATGGTCAGGCTGAGTTCTTCTACCATCCTACCAAGGCATGTCCTCTGGAGTGACAAGACCAGACGAGAAGACTTTTTGTTCATTAGAATTTTCAATTTGTAATTTTCTTTTGATTGTTCAGACATTTATTCATCTCAAACTTTGTTACTTTATCAATGCATCGCATATGTCTGTTTTGAATCAATCCATTTGTATTCACTATATTCAAATTGCTTTCATTTTTTTATGATGATCAACTCTCGTTAAAAAATTCTAAGCCTTTAGAGGGAGGATGACGAAAATGATACCAAAATCTCTACAGTATGCTTTTGAACAGACCCAGCTGACGATGTACAGGCGTTGTTTCAAATCCTAAATAGTGGAGTTATAAGGAAGATAATCCCCAGTCAACCCCTTTGAGCCAAAGAAGTTGGAGTTTTTCTTTTCACAAATTAAAACCCTTAATTATAACCTGGGGCAGGATAGTTTCTCAGTTAATTCGGGTACACAATGAATAACGTCAAAGAAGTCCTTCCGAAACAAAAGACGGTGATGGTTCTGTATAATCATATGGACAGGCAGTCACTATCTCTCGAAATAAAAGCCCATTAAGTCAAAACCTATGAAGGAGACTTAAGAAAAACTGGGGCATCCCACTGACTGTAATCACAAAAAAAAAACAGTTCAGGCAAACGACAGGTGTGATACGGTGGGAGAACTGACTATGGTTTTGCGTTTGTTTTCACAAATGTTTCAGTTGAGCAAGAGTCGCCACCGACTTTTTATTTTATCCTAAGGAAAGGTTTAAAAAGCACAGCAAAAACCTTTGAGATGTTTTCTTGGGTTCGGGGAGTAGATTATAGAAAGGGAAGGTATTAGCACCCTTTCTATCCATGGTTATCCATGGGCTCTTAGTTACTTGCTTAGATCAACTTGCCTTAATTTTCAATTGTTTGAAATGGTGCTT
The DNA here is from genome assembly GCA_948472305.1 of Vicia faba. Lineage (NCBI taxonomy): Eukaryota > Viridiplantae > Streptophyta > Magnoliopsida > Fabales > Fabaceae > Vicia > Vicia faba. The sequence goes on from OX451736.1 coordinate 1,788,814,810, forward strand.
TGTGTGTGGGTTTGAAAATGTTTTTGAAAAGAGGCCAATGTGGTGGAAACCTTGGTAATGATCCATGTTGGGATGTATACAAAGGTGTATGTCTTTTGAAAAGGTTTTCATTTGTTTTTGAAAGTTGTTTTTGAAAGTGAAGTGATGTGTGGTTTAGAAAATAGGCAAGTGTTTTGTTTTGCAAGTTGGATTCAAGTAACTAAGAGGTTATCTACTCCTAAATTTCTCAAAGATCTTTGCTATGTTTTTAACCCTTTTAACAATTTTGTTCCACCATTGCATTTGATGGACAATCTTGTGTTAGGATGTGAAAGGGACGGGCGTGGGTCATCGTTTAGACCATGATTGCAATGGTGCCAAGTATCTTTGGGCAATTTTTCCTTTAAGGGACTTGATCATTTTTTAGGCAACTTTCAAAAGCGTCATCGAGGGACTATGATCATTTGATTGTTTTGTTTTGCCCAAAGAGACCTAACATGCAATATGGCCCATTATTGAAGGCAACAAGTGGAATACCCTAGGGGTGCAAGTGTGATTAGTGTTGTCCATTTTCATGCTTGTTTATCTTGAAATTAGGTCAAACTATTTTTGTTGTTTTTTGATTCGCATACAAACCCTAATTCTAGCATGGTATAATTAGAAAGCATTAAAGTGCGAAAAATAAAGTTCCTAAGTTATTACAACACAATATGGGAAGGGGGGTACAAATGTTCAAATGGGGGGGGGGGGGGGGGGGGGTATTTTGACAAGGAATTTAAACCTAGACTATTACATCAATTTGGAATTATACAAGGTAATTAATGTACAACAATTAAATAAAATGGAATAAATATGCAAGATGCAAAAAATGTTTTTTATATGTATGAAAAAAAAGTGTTTTTATGTATAAAGGAAACAAAAATAAAAGTATTAATTTTTTGGAGTTTTTGTGTATTTAGGGCAAAACCCTAATTTATTAAATAAAAGGATTAATTATTTAATATGTACAATATTTATTTATTATATACAAAAATAAAATAAAAATGAAGTATATTTGTAAAAAAGGTATTTTTAATATTAAATATTAATAAAAAAATAAAATGTATATATTTTGCATTTTAACCTATATATATATATATATATATATATATATATATATATATATATATATATATATATATATATATATATATATATATATATATATATATATATATATATATATATATATATATATATATATATATATATATATATATATATATATATATATATATATATATATATATATATATATGTGTGTGTGTGTGTGTGTATTTGTATTATATGATAAATATATTAAATATATACAAAATAATAATATTTAATATTTATAAAAAAAAGTATATTTTATATAAAATATTTTCAGAAGATAAAATAAAATAAAAATGGAAAATAAAATGTGTTTACATTATTTTAGTATTTTTTTAAATAAAAGTGTTTATGTATTTATTTATGTACAAATATTAATCTAAACAAATAAATGCCTAATAAATATAAAAATGGTATGAAAAATATTTTTTATATTTTTAATATTATTAGAAAAAATAAATAAGTCAGAACAAAAAAGAAAAGATCAAAAAATCATAAAAATAAGCATAATGGGCCAGGGGAGTTCAAAAGTAACAAAAGGGTGCAAAAAGAAATATGAAACAGAGCCCAGCCCAAGAAGTCCTTCTTCAACCTCCAGACTGTATGAACAACAATGAACACGCGTTTTCTATCTTCCAATTCCTGGACTTTCAAGCAAAACTCACAACATGAAAAATGTAGGGCATTAAGAGACGAATCCAGACATATAAAGAACTTGGCTTAACTCTCTAAGATGAGAGAGAATTTCTTCTCCCCCAATTCCTGACCTAGTTTTTGTTCCATGTTCAGACATTAAATTCTCACAGCACACATAATATAAATGAAAACTAATTACATGGGCATGTTCAGGGCTATGAATGTGACATATTTTCTTCACAAACCTAAAGCTAACAATGCCTGGATAGAGAGATACGAGTTCATGAACTTACCTGTTCAGTTGGAGTTGTATCTGGTGATGGAGGTACTTTCAGTGCAAGGTGATGATTGGTACAGCTTCCTTGATGTCCAGGGATGCTATTCCAAGTTTTACTTTGCTTTGAAACTAGCTGAATCGAGTTATAGAACTCCACCTGCAAAACAGAAAAATGAAAATGGTGATGTTGAATGGGAGTGTTACAGGTCGTGTTTGAGGTTTGGAATAGCTTCAAGGGATGTTGTGGGATGTGTTTGAAGTGTTTTTAGCAAGAATGCATGAAAGGTTTGAGCTATGGAACTCAAACTGCAGCAGGTCCCCTGTTTTGGCAGTTTGAGGGTGATTCTGTGAATGAGAAGGTTATGGAGATGATTGACTCGTGTTCTAGCTCAGTTAGGATGTTTAGAAAGTGTACAAAATCTCTGCTTAAGCTTGCCTTGACAGGAATGATAGATGTGTTATGTTATGCTAGCTTTCTTCTTACTTAAGCAACAAAAGGCCACTTGAGTTTTTAGACAGGTAGAGGCCCCCCTAATGTGCTGCAAACCTTGGCCTTGATCAGTGCAATTAGCCCATAAACTTGTGCCAAGGAGATTTGAACTGTACTTGCTTGGATTTGCATTTGACATAAAGTCCTACTTTTCAAAAATGGATAATTTGCTTTTTCTACTTTGGGACTAAACCTTTATGTAATGCTTGAACACATAAAATATGGTCTTGGCACAATGAGTTTGATTAAATTTATGAGTGCAAAAGGGATTTAGGGCCTGTAATCAAGAAATGCAAGCTGAGTTCAAAATTACCTAAGTGTATGGACATGTAATTTGGTCATGAACAAAGTGAGTTTTTCCCAACTTGCCAAATTCGATTCTCCCTAACCATGAGGTTGTTTGATGAGTTCTTGGACATTTTGGAAATCTTGGAATGTGTACTAAAATCCACCTTTGAAATGAAAATTGAAATTCCAAGTGGAAGTATATGAAAAATGGTCTTGAAGTTAGGCAAAAATCCTGCCTAAAATAGGTCAAATTTTCTCTAAGTTAAGAATGGTTTGGTACCCTTGTTCTAAAAATTGTAACTTGAGCTACAAGCTTCTTTTGGGAAAACTTTGTGAATCAAAGTTGTAGATTTTGCAATAGGATACAACTTTCATGTTTTGACTTTTGCTTGAATCCAAATGAATCTTGGTGAGAAAGTGGAACAAAGTTAGGAAAAAATTAGGGTTTTTTATAACTTAGAAAAATTCTAAGTTATGAAAAATCTTCATTTCAAACCCTAATTTGCAATTCTTGATTTCTTGATGAACAAGTTTCATGATTTGGCATGTTTTGATGAAAAATGACTCTTGACACTTGATTTTGACCAAAAAGTCAAAGTTTGACTTTTCAGTATACAGTCAAAATTGATCAATTGACTGGGAAATTCAACTGTCAATCTTGTGTATTTGGGATCGTTTGAACTTGTTGAGCATGTCAAGACAATTCCATGGGGTCCTTGAGTCCATATGTGAGCTTGGTTTGCCATTGGCTAGGTCAAACAGTCAAAAATTGCCTTTGTGCAGTCAAAACCCTAAAAAATGACCATTTTGCCCTTTTGGTGATCTGATCAAATTTCTTGTGGAATTGTGATCCAAATTTGATCAAATGGTCCATGTGAGTTCATAATGTTGATGTGGGTCAATTTTCATGAGATTTGACTGTCAATTGGCCACAGTTGACTTTTTCCCCAATACAGTTGATTTCTAGGTCAACTGTCCAATTGACTGGGCAAAGTTTGGAATCAAGACTTGAAACTTGGTATGGATAAACTTGGGAGTCCAACATGAAGCATGAAAGTCATCTTAGGCATTTTAGGTCAAAATATCTTTGTGCAAACACAAACCTTAATTTGGGTCAATAGTGTAAGGAGAAGTCTTGAACAGAGGAAACCCTAATTGGATCTTGAGCTCCAAGGGTTTTTGTGATGAGAAAATGTTGAGGAAATGGGAGGGAAAATTTTGGGGTACAGCAACAGGGATAATAAAATAAAAAATAAAGAGGTCCTACAAACCCTCAACAAAACAAAAATGACTTCCTGTTTAAAATAAATTATCAGTATCCGAACCATCACTGGAATATCAGAGAATTGACTCAAACAGGATCTAAATGCACGATTAGCTGAGTTTAGGATCGAAGAACATCACGAAGAACGGGTGGGTACAAATACATTTTGAGTCTTTATCCTTTGTTTCTTGAAACGTGAACCAGGCCACGTTATAACCCTTAAAAGTCCTAGCTGAAGCATGGGTTAGTTCGAAAGCATACTGTTACAAAAGGTATCCTGACTCTTGTGGGGCTTGCTGTAAATCCTGAGTTGACATCACATTTTACAAAAATTCGCTTGTTTTATTGAAAACTGCATTTTCAAAGAACTTCAAAACAGACATAAGCTTTGCATTCTTAAAATAACATTGTTTGCATATGACTATTTGTTCAAACAGCAGAGAAATTCGCACGACGAATATCCAGTGAACAAGAAATCTTCTCAATAAAAGGATCACCTCAAGGGGAAAAACACTCCAACCATGGGGCACGACATGATCATCGTCCATCATCTGGGGCAGTTAAGTAAAGATTCAAGGAATCTCTCAAAGTTGCCAAATAGCCATGGGCAAATCTCCATCTAAATCGCTTAAGGCATCGGACATGAATTCTAGCAACGAATCTTGCATGATCAGACAAACATCTTCTGGTATCGTGGCAACATAACACTACTGACAGTGACAACTCCCTACACCTTGAGAGCGTGGACATAGTCAGAAAATACTGTGCATGGATAAAGACCCGCTAGGTTGACAGGCCTAGGCAAAAATAAGGGCATCCCGACGAACCAAAAGGGTTCGGGAAAACAATTAGGGATAAAAAATGAAAAAATCTGTACACCCGGCAAGTCGAAAACCCGAAAAGGCGGCTTGGGTAAGAAAGGGTATCCCGGTGGACTGAAAATCTGAAAAGACAGTCCAGGCAAAAGTTAGGGATTAAAGCGTACGACTATGTCCCGTCATCTTATCACTAGCCTACCAGAAGAAGACTTGTCACTTCAATCGAAAGTTACCAAGCACCTCATAGGTTGGGATAATACTCGATCCACAAGGCCTCCACAGGAACCTTCTCCCGCAGAAACAGGGGCAGAAAAGTCTCGATGCAAAGCCATCGCCATATCCTCAGCACGCGTCCCAATAACATTCACTCTCTGTAGAGTAAGAAAAAGATAGTGATGTTAGCTGTCCTAAACAGGTCACCACTCTCCCCAGCTGAGACTCGCAACCACGAATGAATCGATGATATTCTCCCCAAGCAGAGTTTATCTACCATCAGCACTAAAAAGTCTTAATATCCCCAGCGGAGTATAAAAATATATATCCCCAATGGAGTTTGAAATTTTCCCAGCGCAGTCTGAAAAAGCTTCCCCAGTGGAGTTTAGAGAATCAACCCTAGTAGACTTTGGAAGATTGCCACCAATAGAACCTAAATGGTTATCCCCATTGAAGTCGCAACTGAAGATCATTCCCAGCAGAGTTCTTTCCTTTCACAAAACAGGAATTCAATCCCCAACAGGATTCAGTATCACCAGCAACGGTAATTCATCCCCAGTGGAATTTATCAGTGGAATCCTCAGCAGAACATCTCTTCCTCATAGAGTAATCTCCTCACCAGTTTATCCCCCAACGGAGTTATCCTCTCCTGCAGGTTTATTCTCACAGTCATCTTCTTTTTCCATCCCCAGCGGAAACGAAGAATTCAATTATTTTTCTCCAACAGCTATCCGGGATTTATTTTCCCCAGCTAAAAACATTACATTTCCATACATCATGACATATGCATATACGCATCATACAACACCAATCTCATTTATTTTGATAACATCATTGTTTGATACATATCATGCATTACATACAGCTAACATTTACCTTTCAGGAAGGATGCAATTAAATTATCAGCTATGAAGCTTTTATCTCAGTCGAATTACTGACAAGTTCTTAAATCTCAACAGAGTTTTTCTCAGTTGAAGTACAGACAAGGTCCTAAATCTCGACAAAGTTATCCTCCGTCGAATTACAGACGAGTTCCTAAATCTCAGCAGAGTTTTCTCAGTTGAATTACGGGAGAGTTCTTAAATCTCGTTGAAGATGTTTCCCTCCAGTCGAATTACTTACAAGTTCTTAAATCTCAGCAGAGATAGTTTTCTCAGTTGAATTACAGACAAGGTCCTAAATCTCGACAAAGTTCCTCCGTTGAAGTACAGACGAGTTCCTAAATCTCAGCAGAGTTTTCTCAGTTAAATTACGGGCGAGTTCTTAAATCTCGATGAATATGTTTCCCTCCAGTCGAATTACTAACAAGTTCTTAAATCTCAGAAAAGATAGTTTTCTCAATTGAATTATAGACAAGGTCTTAAATCTCGACAAAGTTCCTCCGTCGAATTACAGACGAGTTCTTAAATCTCAGTAGAGTTTTCTCAGTTGAATTACGGGCGAGTTCTTAAATCTCGATGAAGATGTTTCCCTCCAGTCGAATTACTGACAAGTTCTTAAATCTCAACAAAGTTTTTCTCAGTTGAATTACAGACAAGGTCCTAAATCTCGACAAAATTCCTCCGTCGAATTACAGACGAGTTCCTAAATCTCAGCAGAGTTTTCTCAGTTGAATTACGAGCGAGTTCTTAAATCTCGATGAAGATGTTTCCCTCCAGTCGAATTACTGACAAGTTCTTAAATCTCAACAGATTTTTTCTCAGTTGAATTACAGACAAGGTCCTAAATCTCGACAAAGTTCCTCCGTTGAATTACAGACAAGTTCCTAAACCTCAGCAAAGACGTTTTCTTAGTTGAATTACGGGTGAGTTCTTAAATCTCGATGAAGATGTTTCCCCAGTTGAATTACGGATAAGTTCTTAAATCTCTACAGAGATGTTTTCTCAGTTGAAGTACAGACAAGGTCCTAAATCTCGACAAAGTTCCTCCGTTGAATTACAGACGAGTTCCTAAATCTCAGCAGAGAAGTGTTCTCAGTTGAATTACGGGCGAGTTCTTAAATCTCGACGAAGATGTTTCCCCAAGTCGAATTACTGACAAGTTCTTAAATCTAAGCAGAGATGTTTTTCTCAGTTGAATTACAGACAAGGTCCTAAATCTCGACAAAGTTCCTCCGTTGAATTACAGACAGGTTCGTAAATCTCATCAGAGAAGTTTTCTCAGTTGAATTACGGGCGAGTTCTTAAATCTCGATGAAGATGTTTCCCCAAAGTCGAATTACTGACAAGTTCTTAAATCTCAACAGAGTTTTTCTCAGTTGAATTACAGACAAGGTCCTAAATCTCGACAAAGTTCCTCCGTTGAAGTACAGACGAGTTCCTAAATCTCAGCAGAGTTTTCACAGTTGAATCACGGGCGAGTTCTTAAATCTCGATGAAGATGTTTCCCTACAGTCGAATTACTGACAAGTTCTTAAATCTCAGCAGAGATAGTTTTTTCAGTTGAATCACGGGCAAGGTCCTAAATCTCGACAAAGTTCCTCCGTCGAATTACAAACGAGTTCCTAAATCTAAGCAGAGTTTTCTCAGTTGAATTACGGGCGAGTTCTTAAATCTCGATGAAGATGTTTCCCTCCAGTCGAATTACTGACAAGTTCTTAAATCTCAATAGAGTTTTTCTCAGTTGAATTACAGACAAGGTCCTAAATCTCGACAAAATTACTCCGTCGAATTACAGACGAGTTCCTAAATCTCAACAGAGTTTTCTTAGTTGAATTACGGGCGAGTTCTTAAATCTCGATGAAGATGTTTTCCTCAAGTCGAATTACTGACAAGTTCTTAAATCTCAACAGAGTTTTTCTCAGTTGAATTACAGACAAGGTCCTAAATCTCGACAAAGTTCCTCCGTTGAATTACAGACAAGTTCCTAAACCTCAGCAGAGAAGTTTTCTCAGTTGAATTACATGCGAGTTCTTAAATCTCGATGAATATGTTTCCCTAGTTGAATTACTGACAAGTTATTAAATCTCAACAGAGTTTTTCTCAGTTGAATTACAGACAAGGTCCTAAATCTCGACAAAGTTATCCTCCGTTGAATTATAGACAGGTTCCTAAATCTCAGCAGAGAAGTTTTCTCAATTGAATTACGAGCGAGTTCTTAAATCTCGATGAAGATGTTTCCCTCCAGTCGATTTACTGACAAGTTCTTAAATCTCAACAGAGTTTTTCTCAGTTGAATTACAGACAAGGTCCTAAATCTCGACAAAGTTCCTCCGTCGAATTACAGACGAGTTCCTAAATCTCAGCAGAGTTTTCTCAGTTGAATTACGGGCGAGTTCTTAAATCTCGATGAAGATGTTTCCCTCAAGTCGAATTACTGACAAGTTCTTAAATCTCAATAGAGTTTTTCTCCGTTGAATTATAGACAAGGTCCTAAATCTCGACAAAGTTCCTTTGTTAAATTACAGACGAGTTCCTAACTCTCAGCAGAGTTTTCTCAGTTGAATTACGGGCGAGTTCTTAAATCTCGATGAAGATGTTTCCCTCCAGTCGAATTACTGACAAGTTCTTAAATCTCAACAGAGTTTTTCTCAGTTGAATTACAGATAAGGTCCTAAATCTCGACAAAATTCCTCCGTCGAATTATAGACGAGTTCCTAAATCTCAGCAGAGTTTTCTCAGTTGAATTACGAGTGAGTTCTTAAATCTCGATGAAGATGTTTCCCTCCAGTCGAATTACTGACAAGTTCTTAAATCTCAACAGATTTTTTCTCAGTTGAATTACAGACAAGGTCCTAAATCTCGACAAAGTTCCTCCGTTGAATTACAGACAAGTTCCTAAACCTCGGCAAAGACGTTTTCTTAGTTGAATTACGGGTGAGTTCTTAAATCTCGATGAAGATGTTTCCCCAGTTGAATTACGGATAAGTTCTTAAATCTCTACAGAGATGTTTTCTCAGTTGAAGTACAGACAAGGTCCTAAATCTCGACAAAGTTCCTCCGTTGAATTACAGACGAGTTCCTAAATCTCAGCAGAGAAGTGTTCTCAGTTGAATTACGGGCGAGTTCTTAAATCTCGACGAAGATGTTTCCCCAAGTCGAATTACTGACAAGTTCTTAAATCTAAGCAGAGATGTTTTTCTCAGTTGAATTACAGACAAGGTCCTAAATCTCGACAAAGTTCCTCCGTTGAATTACAGACAGGTTCGTAAATCTAATCAGAGAAGTTTTCTCAGTTGAATTACGGGCGAGTTCTTAAATCTCGATGAAGATGTTTCCCCAAAGTCGAATTACTGACAAGTTCTTAAATCTCAACAGAGTTTTTCTCAGTTGAATTACAGACAAGGTCCTAAATCTCGACGAAGTTCCTCCGTTGAAGTGCAGACGAGTTCCTAAATCTCAGCAGAGTTTTCACAGTTGAATCACGGGCGAGTTCTTAAATCTCGATGAAGATGTTTCCCTACAGTCGAATTACTGACAAGTTCTTAAATCTCAGCAGAGATAGTTTTTTCAGTTGAATCACGGGCAAGGTCCTAAATCTCGACAAAGTTCCTCCGTCGAATTACAGACGAGTTCCTAAATCTAAGCAGAGTTTTCTCAGTTGAATTACGGGCGAGTTCTTAAATCTCGATGAAGATGTTTCCCTCCAGTCGAATTACTGACAAGTTCTTAAATCTCAATAGAGTTTTTCTCAGTTGAATTACAGACAAGGTCCTAAATCTCGACAAAATTACTCCGTCGAATTACAGACGAGTTCCTAAATCTCAACAGAGTTTTCTTAGTTGAATTACGGGCGAGTTCTTAAATCTCGATGAAGATGTTTTCCTCAAGTCGAATTACTGACAAGTTCTTAAATCTCAACAGAGTTTTTCTCAGTTGAATTACAGACAAGGTCCTAAATCTCGACAAAGTTCCTCCGTTGAATTACAGACAAGTTCCTAAACCTCAGCAGAGAAGTGTTCTCAGTTGAATTACGGGCGAGTTCTTAAATCTCGACGAAGATGTTTCCCCAAGTCGAATTACTGACAAGTTCTTAAATCTAAGCAGAGATGTTTTTCTCAGTTGAATTACAGACAAGGTCCTAAATCTCGACAAAGTTCCTCCGTTGAATTACAGACAGGTTCGTAAATCTCATCAGAGAAGTTTTCTCAGTTGAATTACGGGCGAGTTCTTAAATCTCGATGAAGATGTTTCCCCAAAGTCGAATTACTGACAAGTTCTTAAATCTCAACAGAGTTTTTCTCAGTTGAATTACAGACAAGGTCCTAAATCTCGACAAAGTTCCTCCGTTGAAGTACAGACGAGTTCCTAAATCTCAGCAGAGTTTTCACAGTTGAATCACGGGCGAGTTCTTAAATCTCGATGAAGATGTTTCCCTACAGTCGAATTACTGACAAGTTCTTAAATCTCAGCAGAGATAGTTTTTTCAGTTGAATCACGGGCAAGGTCCTAAATCTCGACAAAGTTCCTCCGTCGAATTACAAACGAGTTCCTAAATCTAAGCAGAGTTTTCTCAGTTGAATTACGGGCGAGTTCTTAAATCTCGATGAAGATGTTTCCCTCCAGTCGAATTACTGACAAGTTCTTAAATCTCAATAGAGTTTTTCTCAGTTGAATTACAGACAAGGTCCTAAATCTCGACAAAATTACTCCGTCGAATTACAGACGAGTTCCTAAATCTCAACAGAGTTTTCTTAGTTGAATTACGGGCGAGTTCTTAAATCTCGATGAAGATGTTTTCCTCAAGTCGAATTACTGACAAGTTCTTAAATCTCAACAGAGTTTTTCTCAGTTGAATTACAGACAAGGTCCTAAATCTCGACAAAGTTCCTCCGTTGAATTACAGACAAGTTCCTAAACCTCAGCAGAGAAGTTTTCTCAGTTGAATTACATGCGAGTTCTTAAATCTCGATGAATATGTTTCCCTAGTTGAATTACTGACAAGTTATTAAATCTCAACAGAGTTTTTCTCAGTTGAATTACAGACAAGGTCCTAAATCTCGACAAAGTTATCCTCCGTTGAATTATAGACAGGTTCCTAAATCTCAGCAGAGAAGTTTTCTCAATTGAATTACGAGCATGTTCTTAAATCTCGATGAAGATGTTTCCCTCCAGTCGATTTACTGACAAGTTCTTAAATCTCAACAGAGTTTTTCTCAGTTGAATTACAGACAAGGTCCTAAATCTCGACAAAGTTCCTCCGTCGAATTACAGACGAGTTCCTAAATCTCAGCAGAGTTTTCTCAGTTGAATTACGGGCGAGTTCTTAAATCTCGATGAAGATGTTTCCCTCAAGTCGAATTACTGACAAGTTCTTAAATCTCAATAGAGTTTTTCTCCGTTGAATTATAGACAAGGTCCTAAATCTCGACAAAGTTCCTTTGTTAAATTACAGACGAGTTCCTAACTCTCAGCAGAGTTTTCTCAGTTGAATTACGGGCGAGTTCTTAAATCTCGATGAAGATGTTTCCCTCCAGTCGAATTACTGACAAGTTCTTAAATCTCAACAGAGTTTTTCTCAGTTGAATTACAGATAAGGTCCTAAATCTCGACAAAATTCCTCCGTCGAATTATAGACGAGTTCCTAAATCTCAGCAGAGTTTTCTCAGTTGAATTACGAGTGAGTTCTTAAATCTCGATGAAGATGTTTCCCTCCAGTCGAATTACTGACAAGTTCTTAAATCTCAACAGATTTTTTCTCAGTTGAATTACAGACAAGGTCCTAAATCTCGACAAAGTTCCTCCGTTGAATTACAGACAAGTTCCTAAACCTCGGCAAAGACGTTTTCTTAGTTGAATTACGGGTGAGTTCTTAAATCTCGATGAAGATGTTTCCCCAGTTGAATTACGGATAAGTTCTTAAATCTCTACAGAGATGTTTTCTCAGTTGAAGTACAGACAAGGTCCTAAATCTCGACAAAGTTCCTCCGTTGAATTACAGACGAGTTCCTAAATCTCAGCAGAGAAGTGTTCTCAGTTGAATTACGGGCGAGTTCTTAAATCTCGACGAAGATGTTTCCCCAAGTCGAATTACTGACAAGTTCTTAAATCTAAGCAGAGATGTTTTTCTCAGTTGAATTACAGACAAGGTCCTAAATCTCGACAAAGTTCCTCCGTTGAATTACAGACAGGTTCGTAAATCTAATCAGAGAAGTTTTCTCAGTTGAATTACGGGCGAGTTCTTAAATCTCGATGAAGATGTTTCCCCAAAGTCGAATTACTGACAAGTTCTTAAATCTCAACAGAGTTTTTCTCAGTTGAATTACAGACAAGGTCCTAAATCTCGACGAAGTTCCTCCGTTGAAGTAAAGACGAGTTCCTAAATCTCAGCAGAGTTTTCACAGTTGAATCACGGGCGAGTTCTTAAATCTCGATGAAGATGTTTCCCTACAGTCGAATTACTGACAAGTTCTTAAATCTCAGCAGAGATAGTTTTTTCAGTTGAATCACGGGCAAGGTCCTAAATCTCGACAAAGTTCCTCCGTCGAATTACAGACGAGTTCCTAAATCTAAGCAGAGTTTTCTCAGTTGAATTACGGGCGAGTTCTTAAATCTCGATGAAGATGTTTCCCTCCAGTCGAATTACTGACAAGTTCTTAAATCTCAATAGAGTTTTTCTCAGTTGAATTACAGACAAGGTCCTAAATCTCGACAAAATTACTCCGTCGAATTACAGACGAGTTCCTAAATCTCAACAGAGTTTTCTTAGTTGAATTACGGGCGAGTTCTTAAATCTCGATGAAGATGTTTTCCTCAAGTCGAATTACTGACAAGTTCTTAAATCTCAACAGAGTTTTTCTCAGTTGAATTACATACAAGGTCCTAAATCTCGACAAAGTTCCTCCGTTGAATTACAGACAAGTTCCTAAACCTCAGCAGAGAAGTTTTCTCAGTTGAATTACGTGCGAGTTCTTAAATCTCGATGAATATGTTTCCCTAGTTGAATTACTGACAAGTTATTAAATCTCAACAGAGTTTTTCTCAGTTGAATTACAGACAAGGTCCTAAATCTCGACAAAGTTATCCTCCGTTGAATTATAGACAGGTTCCTAAATCTCAGCAGAGAAGTTTTCTCAATTGAATTACGAGCGAGTTCTTAAATCTCGATGAAGATGTTTCCCTCCAGTCGATTTACTGACAAGTTCTTAAATCTCAACAGAGTTTTTCTCAGTTGAATTACAGACAAGGTCCTAAATCTCGACAAAGTTCCTCCGTCGAATTACAGACGAGTTCCTAAATCTCAGCAGAGTTTTCTCAGTTGAATTACGGGCGAGTTCTTAAATCTCGATGAAGATGTTTCCCTCAAGTCGAATTACTGACAAGTTCTTAAATCTCAATAGAGTTTTTCTCCGTTGAATTATAGACAAGGTCCTAAATCTCGACAAAGTTCCTTTGTTAAATTACAGACGAGTTCCTAACTCTCAGCAGAGTTTTCTCAGTTGAATTACGGGCGAGTTCTTAAATCTCGATGAAGATGTTTCCCTCCAGTCGAATTACTGACAAGTTCTTAAATCTCAACAGAGTTTTTCTCAGTTGAATTACAGATAAGGTCCTAAATCTCGACAAAATTCCTCCGTCGAATTATAGACGAGTTCCTAAATCTCAGCAGAGTTTTCTCAGTTGAATTACGAGTGAGTTCTTAAATCTCGATGAAGATGTTTCCCTCCAGTCGAATTACTGACAAGTTCTTAAATCTCAACAGATTTTTTCTCAGTTGAATTACAGACAAGGTCCTAAATCTCGACAAAGTTCCTCCGTTGAATTACAGACAAGTTCCTAAACCTCGGCAAAGACGTTTTCTTAGTTGAATTACGGGTGAGTTCTTAAATCTCGATGAAGATGTTTCCCCAGTTGAATTACGGATAAGTTCTTAAATCTCTACAGAGATGTTTTCTCAGTTGAAGTACAGACAAGGTCCTAAATCTCGACAAAGTTCCTCCGTTGAATTACAGACGAGTTCCTAAATCTCAGCAGAGAAGTGTTCTCAGTTGAATTACGGGCGAGTTCTTAAATCTCGACGAAGATGTTTCCCCAAGTCGAATTACTGACAAGTTCTTAAATCTAAGCAGAGATGTTTTTCTCAGTTGAATTACAGACAAGGTCCTAAATCTCGACAAAGTTCCTCCGTTGAATTACAGACAGATTCGTAAATCTAATCAGAGAAGTTTTCTCAGTTGAATTACGGGCGAGTTCTTAAATCTCGATGAAGATGTTTCCCCTAAGTCGAATTACTGACAAGTTCTTAAATCTCAACAGAGTTTTTCTCAGTTGAATTACAGACAAGGTCCTAAATCTCGACAAAGTTCCTCTGTTGAAGTACAGACGAGTTCCTAAATCTCAGCAGAGTTTTCACAGTTGAATCACGGGCGAGTTCTTAAATCTCGATGAAGATGTTTCCCTACAGTCGAATTACTGACAAGTTCTTAAATCTCAGCAGAGATAGTTTTTTCAGTTGAATCACGGGCAAGGTCCTAAATCTCGACAAAGTTCCTCCGTCGAATTACAGACGAGTTCCTAAATCTAAGCAGAGTTTTCTCAGTTGAATTACGAGCGAGTTCTTAAATCTCGATGAAGATGTTTCCCTCCAGTCGAATTACTGACAAGTTCTTAAATCTCAACAGAGTTTTTCTCAGTTGAATTACAGACAAGGTCCTAAATCTCGACAAAATTCCTCCGTTTAATTACAGACGAGTTCCTAAATCTCAACAGAGTTTCTTAGTTGAATTACGGGCGAGTTCTTAAATCTCGATGAAGATGTTTTCCTCAAGTCGAATTACTGACAAGTTCTTAAATCTCAACAGAGTTTTTCTCAGTTGAATTACAGACAAGGTCCTAAATCTCGACAAAGTTCCTCCGTTGAATTACAGACAAGTTCTTAAACCTCAGCAGAGAAGTTTTCTCAGTTGAATTACGGGCGAGTTCTTAAATCTCGATGAATATGTTTCCCTAGTTGAATTACTGACAAGTTATTAAATCTCAACAGAGTTTTTCTCAGTTGAATTACAGACAAAGTCCAAAATCTCGACAAAGTTATCCTCCGTTGAATTATAGACAGGTTCCTAAATCTCAGCAGAGAAGTTTTCTCAATTGAATTACGAGGGAGTTCTTAAATCTCGATGAAGATGTTTCCCTCCAGACGATTTACTGACAAGTTCTTAAATCTCAACAGAGTTTTTCTCAGTTGAATTACAGACAAGGTCCTAAATCTCGACAAAGTTCCTCCGTCGAATTACAGACGAGTTCCTAAATCTCTGCAGAGTTTTCTCAGTTGAATTACGGGCGAGTTCTTAAATCTCGATGAAGATGTTTCCCTCAAGTCGAATTACTGACAAGTTCTTAAATCTCAATAGAGTTTTTCTCCGTTGAATTATAGACAAGGTCCTAAATCTCGACAAAGTTCCTTTGTTAAATTACAGACGAGTTCCTAACTCTCAGCAGAGTTTTCTCAGTTGAATTACGGGCGAGTTCTTAAATCTCGATGAAGATGTTTCCCTCCAGTCGAATTACTGACAAGTTCTTAAATCTCAACAGAGTTTTTCTCAGTTGAATTACAGATAAGGTCCTAAATCTCGACAAAGTTCCTCCGTCGAATTACAGACGAGTTCCTAAATCCTAGCAGAGTTTTCTCAGTTGAATTACGGGCGAGTTCTTATATCTCGATGAAGATGTTTCCCTCAAGTCGAATTACTGACAAGTTCATAAATCTCAATAGAGTTTTTCTCAGTTGAATTACAGACAAGGTCCTAAATCTCGATAAAGTTATCCTCCGTTGAATTACAGACAGGTTCCTAAATCTCAGTAGAGAAGTTTTCTCAGTTGAATTACGGGCGAGTTCTTAAATCTCGATGAAGATGTTTCCCCTAAGTCGAATTACTGACAAGTTCTTAAATCTCAACAGAGTTTTTCTCAGTTGAATTACAGACAAGGTCCTACATCTCGACAAAGTTATCCTCTGTCGAATTACAGACGAGTTCCTAAATCTCAGCAGAGTTTTCTTAGTTGAATTACGGGCGAGTTCTTAAATCTCGATGAAGATGTTTCCCTCAAGTCGAATTACTGACAAGTTCTTAAATCTCAACAGAGTTTTTCTCAGTTGAATTACAGACAAGGTCCTAAATCTCGACAACGTTCCTCCGTTGAATTACAGACAAGTTCCTAAACCTCAGCAGAGAAATTTTCTCAGTTGAATTATGGGCGAGTTCTTAAATCTCGATGAAGATGTTTCCCTAGTTGAATTACTGACAAGTTATTAAATCTCATCAGAGTTTTTCTCAGTTGAATTACAGACAAGGTCCTAAATCTCGACAAAGTTATCCTTCATTGAATTGTAGACAGGTTCCTAAATCTCAGCAGAGAAGTTTTCTCAATTTAATTACGAGCGAGTTCTTAAATCTCGATGAAGATGTTTCCCTCCAGTCTATTTATTGACAAGTTCTTAAATCTCAACAGAGTTTTTCTCAGTTGAATTACAGACAAGGTCCTAAATCTCGACAAAGTTCCTCCGTCGAATTACAGACGAGTTCCTAAATCTCAGCAGAGTTTTCTCAGTTGAATTACGGGCGAGTTCTTAAATCTCGATGAAGATGTTTCCCTCAAGTCGAATTACTGACAAGTTCTTAAATCTCAATAGAGTTTTTCACCGTTGAATTATAGACAAGGTCCTAAATCTCGACAAAGTTCCTTCGTTAAATTACAGACGAGTTCCTAACTCTCAGCAGAGTTTTCTCAGTTGAATTACGGGCGAGTTTTTAAATCTCGATGAAGATGTTTCCCTTCAGTCGAATTACTGACAAGTTCTTAAATCTCAACAGAGTTTTTCTCAGTTGAATTACAGACAAGGTCCTAAATCTTGACAAAGTTCCTCCGTCGAATTACAGACGAGTTCCTAAATCCTAGCAGAGTTTTCTCAGTTGAATTACGGGCGAGTTCTTAAATCTCGATGAAGATGTTTCCCTCAAGTCGAATTACTGACAAGTTCTTAAATCTCAATAGAGTTTTTCTTAGTTGAATTACAGACAAGGTCCTAAATCTCGACAAAGTTATCCTCTGTTGAATTACAGACAGGTTCCTAAATCTCAGCAGAGAAGTTTTCTCAGTTGAATTACGGGCGAGTTCTTAAATCTCGATGAATATGTTTCCCCTAAGTCGAATTACTGACAAATTCTTAAATCTCAACAGAGTATTTGTCAGTTGAATTACAGACAAGGTCCTAAATCTCGACAAAGTTATCCTCCGTTGAATAACAGACAGGTTCCTAAATCTCAACAGAGAAGTTTTCTCATATGAATTACGGACGAGTTCTTAAGTCTCGACGAAGATTTTTCCCCCTCAGTTGAATTACGGGCAAGTTCCTAAATCTCGACATTTCAGTTGAATTACAGGCAAGTTCCTAAATCTCAACAAAGATCAGCATTCCCCGGCGGAATCTTCCCAAACAACAAGTATGCAAGCTCTCGCTAAGGAATCTCTTATGCGATCGACACTCCTTCAGATGGAATCCTTAAGCCCATCCTCCCGCCAGTAATCTCCAAATGGAATCTGTAATCCCATTCCCGATATCATAAGGCTGATTACCATTTCATGCGAGTGCAAATTTCTGGGCACTCTAGTGTTCAATCATCTTCCACCTTTGAATCACGAAAGGCATGAAAGCCAATCTACATCCTCAGGTTTAAGAAGATTGAACAGGGGCAGCTGTTTTACCCCAAAATTTACCCTCCCATATTTCTCAAGACATTGCAAGAAAAATCTCCAAGTTGCTCAAGGTTGCTCAAGGATTGACCAAACAAGCTCTCTCCTAAGGTAATCTACCCCAAATTAGGGTTTTGTGTTGCATCAAGATACTTGAGTCCAAATTACCCCAAGTGTTAACCAATGTCCTAATATGTTCTCAAGATCATCCATGTCAAATTTCAAGCATTGCAGAGGAAGTTTTCTCAGTCAATTGCTCAAAAGTCCAAAAATCGACTGTGCTAGGGCAAAAGTAAATTGTGACCCAAATACAGTCAAACTTCAAGATTTTTTGTCAACATTCTCATTTTGAAGGATATTTCATTATTTAATAAAGGGTTGATCATGATTCATCAAGGATTGCTCAAAATTCATCAAGATTCGAAAGTTGCTAAATTAGGGTTTTGTAGGAAAAGTCAACCCAACTTTGACCAAGCATAACTTTCTCATACTTTATGAGAAATGACCCATCCAAAGAACACTTTTAATAGGATGAAATTTCCTACAATACATCTTCATATCCCAAGATCAAAAAATGCACTCACAAGAAGTTATGAATTTGGACATTATAGGTCATTTTGAAAAGTCAACAAAAACACCTTTTTTGCCAAAGCTTCTAACTTGATCATGGAATATCAAAATGAGATGAGACCAAAAGGGTTGGTTAGAGGACATCTCAAGATTTCTAAAAAGTCAAATAAAACCTCCAAAAGTTCAAAATTGAAGAATTTATGCATTGTTGAAGTTGGACTTTTTTGCAAAATTGCCAAAAGTTAACTATCCCCAAAACTTCAAATTTTGCCAAGTGGGCCCATTCTTTTTCACTTGATTTGAGTTTTCATTATTTCCCAAGTGCTCTAGATTTAGCCATGTGTCCATATATTATTTTTATTATTTGATTTGATTTTTATTTGAATTAATTCATTTTAAAACAAATAAAATCAAATAAAATCCAAAGCATTGATACCAATGGATTTCTTGATCATTTCAGGCTCCAATTACAGCTAGCTTTGCAATCAAATTCGTATCAAGGCCATTATGCATAAAGAGATTGGATTCAAGACAAAATTGGAATGTTTTAATGGAAGATCAAATCAAATATGCAATCATCAATGTGGGAGGATTTGGATAAAGTTTGTTACCCTAATACAATGCACAATACATAAGCAAGCGTGCAAGACTGAAAAAAGGGTTGGAAATCACTTGTGGAGGCAGATCAAAAGTTACAAAAATCACAAAAAGTGGGAGATCGAAATCAACCCTAGAGGCATTTTCAGAGCTTGATATTGGTCTCAATAGTTTGCTGGCCATCTCCAGAAGCTAACCCAATCCACACCAGGCGTTTTCAAGCTTCCATACGCACTGTAAGTCCTTCGTAACAAGGCCATGTTCTTGATTTCTTATCTCTGAAATTAGGCATCGTTTTCATGAAATAACTGCATATTTTTAACCCTTACATCATTTGCAAGCTTTTCATAATAATCAATTGCATTTATCTGACTTATATGGAGAACCACCATTGCTAGGGTTTGTTTCATATTTTTGGGTCTTTTTGTTTCAGGGAAAATTAGCTTCAATAAAGGCCATGGTTATGATCAGTAGGTTGAGACGAATCCAACCATGGTCTTAGAGTCCATTTTTGTGGCCAGTGCAAGATTTTAGAGATGAACAAGTTTGTAGTGACGGAACTTGGTCCGTTGCTATAGGTACTCTGTTTTTTAGCCACGGTTGGGAGCTCAGGGATAATACGTGGCATCCATCCATTGGACTATTCAAATCACGCGCGTTTTTTTTCTTCTTTGACCATTGAATTTTGTTTTTTTATATTATTATTAATTCCTATTATACTAACAATCAAAACAACATGGCGTGGTGGCAAGCGTATTGTGTATTTCCCTTCAAGACCTGGGTTCGAATCCCAGGTCCCCCCCTTTCTCAATATTATTTGTTTTCAGATATTCCAGTGCATATGCCAGCCTAAGATCTAGCATACTCCCTCACTCCTCAAAGCGCCAGATGGCCAAATGGCCAGATCTGGTGGTCAGTGTTGGAGGTCCACCAAAGAGCCAGGTCAACACATATATAGAAAATCAAGAAAGTCAAACGGACCAGCTTAATGGGCCAACAAAAATGCTTTCAGCACCTCCAAAAAAGGCCTAATTCTCTTTCTCTTATATTTTCTTTTTATTAATTTAGTTATTTTATTTTATTTTAATTAATATCTAACCAATAACAAATTTTCTTTTTTCTATCAAAAATCACCAAAATACTTTTTAATTCAGAATTTTATTTTCTTTAATAAATTTTAATTAATTAATTAGGTTTTAATTCTAGGAAACTTTAATTTATTTTGTAAATATTTTAAATTAATTAGAAATCATTAGGTTTTAATTCATTTAATTATTTTTATTTTCTTTCTAAAAATATCAAAAACTCCAAAAATATGTCATTAATTATTTTTCATCAATTAATTTATTTAATAATTAATTTATTTTAGGATTAATTTCTTTTCTTAAATAAAAACAACAAAAAAAGCATTTTCTTTTAAAAGGGTCAAAACCCTAATTTTGCATTTGATTTAATTGCGCGTCGCGCTTTATTTATTTTTATCCATATTGATGTATCTGTTTCCGGTATGTAATAGATAATTAGGACATTTTATTTATTTACCGCTTTATTTTATTTTCAAAGGGTTGCTTTTGGCGATGTAAATAGCCGACGCCTTGTAATTTAATTTCCGCACTTTAAATTCTGCTAATTATAACTGCTAGATGTTTGATAATAGGGTTTGCATGACAAGACTGAATATTAAATCTTAAAATCAAAATTAGATCACCCTTAACATGTGCAAAGATAAAAATAACTGAAATCAGCACACTCGCACATGCGCACTCTTAAGGTACACCCCACTTGGTTGCCTTCGTACACGGTCATTGAGTATAGGTCGTTTTAGAGGTCGCCATCTTGTCTAAATGATCATAGTTGCCTCGGAAAGGTTGCCTCGGATATTGTTGCCTCGGAAAATTGATCTAAGACTTTAGGGTTACTACTAAGACGTCCTAACATTGCTTTAGTGACCGTATGTCCCTCATTCGAATTGACCCTCAAACTCCAACGACGGTGCTACCTACTCACTAATAGTGGGATAGCATTGTCTAAAGGAAATTAGCATAGAACGATTCTTTTTTCGAGTAGATAGATAGTTCTTAGATACTTGCTCTTTCAAAACAAAACTCTTTCACACTTACACCTTTACAAAAAAGTTTTCAAAAACACTTCATTACACTCTTGAGGATAAAAGCAAGAGTTAAATCGAAGTTTTAAAACAAAAACTTTTTCAAACCCACAAGCACAAAGAAAACAATTTTGAAAACAATTGAGCAAGTACCTAAGAGCCCGTAGATAACTACGGATAGAAAGGGTTCTAACACATTCCCTTTCTATAATCTAACCCCCGAACCCGAGAAATATCTCGAAAAAGGAATTTTTCTGTGCTTTTTTCCTTTCCTTGTTGGATAAAATAAAAGCCGGTGGAGACTCTCCTTACCGCGACATTTTGCAAAAACAAAACGCAAAATGCAAACCAGCATTCCAAAAAACAGTCAGTTCTTCCCACCGTATCACAATATCCACTCTGGATCCCATTGATAACAGCTCCGCTATTTCCAGCTATGACTTCAAAAATCTGATCAACCAAGCCGAGGACGAAGGTGAGGATGATTGTGAAGTGCCTGGAGAACTTGCTACATTGTTACAGCAGGAAGAAAGGGCTATACAGCCTCATGAAGAGTCGATTTAGACAGTGAATTTGGGTACTGAGTAAGATAGAAAAGAGGTTAAAATAGGTGCAAATCTGGAGCTTAGCGTTAAACAAAGGTTGATATAGATGTTGCACGACTATGTCGAGATCTTCGCCTGGTCCTATGAAGACATGCCTGGTTTGGACACTGATATTGTGGTACATCGCCTGCCGACTAAAGAAGACTGTCCTCCGGTTAAACAGAAGGTCCGCCGTATGCGCCCTAAAATGTCAGAAAAAATCAAGGCAGAGGTCATGAAGTAGTTCAACGCGGGATTCTTAGTTGTCACTTCCTATCCACAGTGGATTGCCAATGGTGTTCCGGTACCTAAAACGGACGGTAAGGTATAGATGTGTGTGGATTACAGAGATCTGAACAGGGCAATCCCCATGGATGACTTCCCACTTCCTCACATTGATGTTCTGGTTGACAACACCGTACAACACAAAATCTTCTCCTTCATGGATGGTTTCTCTGGCTACAACTAGATCAAGATGGCTCCTGAACACATGGAGAAGACGACCTTCGTCACACAGTGGGGCACTTTCTGTTATAAAGTGATGCCTTTTAGATTGAAGAATGCTGGGGAAACTTATCAACGCGTCATGGTCGCTTTGTTCCACGATATCATTCACCACGAGATTGAAGTTTATGTTGATGATATGATAGCCAGGTCTCAGACTGAGAAAGAGCACCTTGATCATCTCCAGAAATTGTTTGACAGGTTAAAGACATACAAGTTGAGTTGAATCCAAACAAGTGTACCTTTGGGGTAAGATCTGGTAAACTTATGGGTTTTATCGTCAGTGACAAGGGTATTCAGGTAGACCCTGCCAAAGTAAAAGCTATACAAGAAATGCCAGTTCCCTCGCATAGAGAAGGAAGTTAGAGGTTTCTTGGGACACCTGAATTACATCGCCATGTTCATTTCATATCTGACTGCTACTTGTGAGCCACTCTTCAAGCTTCTGAAGAAAGATCAAATGGTAAAGTGGAATGATGAATGCCAGACTGCTTTTGAAAGAATCAAGGAATACCTTCAAGAACCACCAATTCTGATGCCTCCAATTGAAGGAAGACCTTTGATATTATACTTGATAGTGCTAGATAAATCAATGGGGTGTGTGTTGGGGAAGCATGACGAGTCAGGTCGAAAAGAGCACGCAATATACTACCTTAGCAAAAAGGTTGCCGACTGTGAGACACGATACTCATTGCATGAGAAAACTTGTTACGCTTTGGCATGGGCTGCTCGCCGACTGAGATAGTATATGCTGACTCACACTACCTTGTTGATATCAAAGATGGATCTGATCAAGTATATTTTTGAGAAGCCCGCTCTCTCCGGAAGGATAGCAAGGTGGAAAATGATCTTAACTGAGTACGACATACAATATACAACCCAAAAAGCAATCAAGGGAAGTGTATTGGCTGATCATTTGGCTCATCAGGTCGTGGATGACTACTAGTCCATGAATTTTGAGTTCCCGGATGAGAATATCATGTTGGTGACTGACTACGAAGAACCTGGACCAGATGAAGGACCAGAGGACGGATCCCTATGGTCTATGCATTTTGATGGAGCCTCAAACGCACTGGGTAACGGCATTGGCGTTGTAATCATATCTCTCGAGGGTTGTCAAACTCTGTTCACCGCGCGATTATGTTTCAACTGCACCAATGACATGGCGGAATATGAAGCGTGCACCATAGGTCTCCGAGCTGCTATTGACCTAAGGATCAAGTTCTTGAGTGTATTATGGGATTCCTATTTGGTGATAAGTCATATCAAAGGTGAGTGGGATACGAAGCACCCGAATCCCATTCCTTACAAAGAGTATGTACTGACATTTCTCCCACACTTTGAGGAGGTAACCTTCGAACATTTCCCACGAGAGGAGAACCAGTTAGCAGACGCGCTAGCTACCATGTCTTATATGTTCAAGGTTAGGTGGGACAATGAAGCTCCCGAGATTACCATTGAGAGGTTGGATGAACCAGCACACTGCTGTGAGATCGACACTGAAGAAGTGACAGACAAACCCTGGTTTCACGAAGTCAAAAGGTATCTCGAGGCTCAGGAATATCCCGAAGGGGCATCTGTCAATGATAAGAAGTTTCTGATAAGGTTCACTGCAAAGTTCTTCCTCAATAATGGATTCCTCTATAAATACAACCATGACTCCACACTACTACAGTGTGTAGACAAGAGCGAAGCAGAGAGGATCATGACAGATCTACATGAAGGCACCTTCGGAACCCATTCTAGTGGACATACCATGGCTAAAAAAATCCTACGGGCAGGATATTACTGGTCCACTATGGAAGCCGATTGTTATCAACATTCTCGAACTTGTCATAAGTGCCAAATCTATGCTGATAAGGTGCATGTGCCTCTGGTCCCCTTAAACGTCTTGACAGCTCCGTGGCCCTTCACAATGTGGGGCATCGACATGATTGGAGAAATCAGGCCCCCCGCTTCCAATGGACATCGTTTCATCCTAGTAGCCATTGATTACTTCACGGAGTGGGTTGAGGCAGCTTCCTTTGCTATAGTAACCAAGAACGTCATAGCACGGTTTATCCAACACAATCTGATTTGTTGATATGGTGTACCAGAGAGAATTATCATTGACAATGGTACGAATCTCAACAACACAATGCTCACCGAGCTCTGTAAACAGTTCAAGATACAACATCATAACTCTTCTCCCTACCGGTCTAAGATGAATGGCGTTATTGAAGCAGCTAATAGAACATCAAGAATAGTGTACAGAAGATGATAGTGACATACAAAGACTGGCATGAGATGTTACCATTCACTCTTCATGGGTACCGTACCTCAGCACGGACGTCGACAGGGGAAACACCCTACTCTATGGTATATGGCATGGAGGAAGTCCTACCCATCAAAGTCCAGATACCCTCTCTCAGGATTATGAAGGATGTGGGTTTGAACGAAGACGACTGGATCCAAACCCGACTTGATCAACTAAATCTAATCGATGAAAATAGACTTACCGCTATCTGCCATGGTCAGGCGTATCAAAAGAGAATGATCAAGGCTTTTAACAAAAAATTCAGTCACCAAGAATATCAAGTCGGGGATCTAGTGATCAAACGCATCATACTGCCGCAAGGTGATCCCAGGGGAAAATGGACCTCAATGTATGAAGGGCCATTTGTGGTTAAGAACATTTTCTCGGGAGGAGCTATGATTCTAACCATCATGGATGGTGACGACCTTCCTCACCTTGTCAATGCAGACATAGTGAAAAGATACTACGCCTAATCAAAGACCCGCTAGGTTGAATGGCCTAGGCAAAAATAAGGGCTTCCCGGTGAACCAAAAGGGTTTGGGCAAAAGTAAGGGATGAAAATGAAAAAATTTGTACACCCGATAAGTCGAAAATCCGAAAGGGAGGCTTGGGCAAAAAAGGGTATCCCAATGGACTGAAAACTCGAAAGGGAAGTCCAGGCAAAAGTTAGGGATTGAAGTGTATCACTATGTCTCATTGGATCACCTTACGACCAGACTTCGGTATCGACTATCAAGCTCGAACGGTGCCAACCAATCTGATCAACTTTCGGCCAAGAAGCAAAGTGATGAGACGCTTGAAGATATAAAGGCAATAACAGAGTTGGAACCCAATGGGGTCATTTCACATAGCTGTTTTTCTTGCTTTTGCACAAATTGTATAAATCCTATTTTTTGGCGATGTTCTCTTACTAGAGCGTCAGCCTCTTTGTACAAAACGCCTATTACAGGCCAACTTCAAAAATCAATACAAATCATTTTCACAAAACTTCAATTTCTTTTTTCTTTTTTATGTTTTGTTTTGCAAGAACGTCCAACAATTTATTTTTGATATATGCATTTGAAAATGATTGCCGCTCATAAATATTTACATAAGAAACAGAAGACAATTACTCGTAATTCCAGAAACAGGGAAAAGCAAGAAGTGCCAAACCCTACGGTTACTCTGCCCAGCAGGTACCGGGATAGAGCCAGCTTGGGAACATAATTATTGGTATACACACTCCCCACATAGTAAGAGTATCCGAAGGCATTGAAACAAGACATAACTATCCCTAGCCGAGGTTCATAATCGTGGGCGAGTCCATAAATTTCATCCCCTAAGCAGAGTTTATTTCTCCAGATACAAAAGCTCAATCTCCAACAGAGCTTATCATCTCCAGCAACGGAGTTTCATCCCCAACTGAGTTTATTCCTCCAGATCAGCGGGTCTACCAACACAGTGTCTCTTCCCCCAAGTTGGTCACCGCAGAGTTATTCTCTAGCATCTCTTCCTGACAGAATATTTACAAATCTCCAGCAACCGTCAAGGATTTATTTTCCCAAGACGCGAGCATACCCCGATAGCATTTCGTGAACATACATCATGACATACGCATATATATCATATATCGCATAATCTCATTTATTTTGAGAACATCATCTCACCCTGCATTTCATGCATCGCATATAATTAACCCTGATATCTTTTGCAGTAGAAGATGATTAGCTTTAACTAATCCAACAGTTATACAGATCACATCTATAGACGACTAATGGAAACTCAGTTCCCGAAATCAAACGGATTGACTAATCTACACTATCGCTTTGAAGTAACCCTACCATCCAAGTTCCTTCTCACAGCCCTACTATCCGGACTTTCATATTGAAGTAACCCTACTATCCAGGTTCCTTCTCACAGCCCTACTATCCAGGCTTTCATATCGAAGTAACCCTACGACCCAGGTTCCTTCTTACAGCCCTACTATCCAAGATTTTATATTGAAGTAACCCTACTATCCAGGTTCCTTCTCACAGCCCTACTATCCAGGATTTCATATCAAAGTAACCCTACGACCCAGGTTCCTTCTCACAGCCCTACTATCCAGGATTTCATATCGAAGTAACCCTACGATCCAGGTTCCTTCTCACAGCACTACTATCCAGGCTTTCATATCGAAGTAACCCTACTATCCAGGTTCCTTCTCACAGCCCTACTATCCAGGCTTTCATATCGAAGTAACCCTACTATCCAGGTTCCTTCTCACAGTCCTACTATCCAGGCTTTCATATCGAAGTAACCCTGCTATCCAGGTTCCTTCTCACAGCCCTACTATCCAGGCTTTCATATCGAAGTAACCCTACTATCCAGGTTCCTTCTCACAGCCCTACTATCCAGGCTTTCATACCGAAGTAACCCTACTATCCAGGTTCCTTCTCACAGCGCTACTATCCAGGATTTCATATCGAAGTAACCCTACTATCCATGTTCCTTCTCATAACCTTACTATCCAGGTTCCTTCTCTCTTATCTCCAGACAGTAGTCCACAACACTGTAGAACCTGGACCTGATCAAACACGATTGATTACGCATTTCCCCAGTAAGTCGCGGTGCAGCATATACCCTGACCAGATATGCAGTTCACTTCCGCTTCCTCAAGCTGGAGTTTTATTCCCCAGTAGATTAACAGAGAAATGAAGCTCCTAAAATTATATTTCTCCCAAGACAAATACAAACGTTCCTCAGCAGATTCCTCATCAACAACAGTAACAGGAACTCTCATAGAAGGAATGTCTCAGGAAATCAACATCCTCTAGATGGCATCTTTAAGCCCATCTCCGACGGTATTCCGCCACATCTTGGATGGCATCTTTAAGCCCATCTCCGACGGTATTCTGCGACATCTTGGATGGCATCTTTAAGCCCATCTCCGACAATTCTCTAGCAGCTTTCGAATGGCATCTATAAGCTCATTCCCGATATCACCAAATCAAGTGCCACTTCATGCGAGTGCAAATTTCTGGGCACTCTAGTGTTCAATCATCTTCCACCTTCAGATCACGAAAGGCAGGCTAGCCAATCTACATCCTCAGGTTTAAGAAGATTGAACAGGGGCAGATGTTGTACCCCAAAATTTTCCCTCTCATTTTACTCAATACATACTCCTAGAGATCCTCAATTTGCTCAAGCTTTCCCAAGAGTTGACCAGACAAACTCTCTCCTAAGGCAGTGTACCTCAAATTAGGGTTTCCATTTTCATCAAGATGGGTGAACCACAAAGGCCTCATATTATCTCCATGGTCTTTATATGTTCTCAAGACCCTACATGTCAAGTTTCACGCCTTTCACAAGAGGTTTGCTCAGTCAACTACTCAGATGCCTGAGAATCGACTGTATTAGGTCAAAAGTCAACTGTGACCCACATACAGTCAAACTTCAAGATTTTTGGTCAACATTAACATTTTGAAGTGACTTTCATCATTTGATCAAGGTTTGATCATGATTCCTCAAGGAATGCTCCAAATTCATCAAAATCCAAAAGTTGTTAAATTAGGGTTTCTTAGTAAAAGTCAACTAAACTTTGACCAAGCATAACTTCCACATGCTTTATCAGAAATTTTCCATCCAAAGCTCATTTTTAAGAGGATGAAATTCCCTACAATTCATATTCAGCCCACAAGTTCAAAATATGCACTCATAAAAATATATGAATTTCTACATTATGGGTCCTTTTGAAAAGTCAATAAAAACACCTTTTGGATCAAAGCTTCTTACATGAACATGGAAGAATCAATTGAGATGAGACAAAAAGGGTTGCTTAGGGGACATCCTAATATTTCTAAAAAGTCAAAGAACACCTCTCTAGGGTTAAAATTGAAAGAGATATGCCATATCAAAGTTGACCCTTTTTGCAAAATTGCCAAAAGTCAAATATGCTCAAAAATGCATTTTTTGCTAAATGGGCCTAACGTTTTATGCTTGCACCTCACTTATAATGTAGTCCATGACTCAAATATTCATCAACCCATTATTTTCTTCATTTTTCAATTTATTTTGATTTTTTATTAATTAAAAACTGAATTAAATCAAATAATTGATGAATAATGGCAAATATATGATTTGATTTGGTTTTTGGACAGGCTGGCAATCAAAATATGCTGAGTTATCAAGGACAAAACGAATCAAGCATGATTGATACAAGAAAGGGATGATTTGGCTCAAAATAGAAAGTTTACATGTAGCTTGAAAATCAAATCAAATCTCTCATAACTGCAAAGATTCAATCCAAGTTTGTAATCCTAATTCATTCCTAGATATATATTTGACAAGAAAAAAGCACGGCATAAAGTTTTGCAGTCGTGAAAGTGAGAGAACAAAAAGCTCAAAATTGGACAAAAGTGGTGAATCGGTTTCAATCATACAGGCCATCTTAAGCCATCCTTGCATTTCCAATCGATTGCTGAACGTCCCAGGAAGCTTTTCCAATCAATCACAAGCCCTTTCACACCCAAAAAATAGCTTGTATGAACATTACGATTTGCCTTATTTTTTGAAAATGATTACATCAATTCCTGCATTGTTAATACAATTGATTGCCATATTTGTGATCCTCATCGTGTTTGCAAGCTAACTGAATAATTTAATTGCATTTTTGAAGCCTATATTTGCACTTGCCATTGTTAGGGTTTCCATATGCGTTTTGGATTTTTGGCTACAGGCAAAATTAGACCACAAGCTGGATACTGGGATGACCAGGACATCATGACCAGTTGAACCATGGTCTTCAATTCCATTTATATTGGGTTTTGTGAATTTTTGAATTGCACGGGTTTTTAGCCATGGAAGTTGTCCGTAGGTATAGGTTATATGCCTAAAACAATGGATGAGGAAGAAGAAGATAACGTGTTCAATCATCATTGGACTGTTTGAAATATGGCGCGCGTTTTTTATTTTATTCATTAATCCACTTATTTTTTATATAATATTAATTGCTCTTGTTATACTAACAAAACAAAGCAGATGGCTCAGTGGTAAAACACGCTTGGTATTGGATGGGAGGACCTGAGTTCGATCCCAGGTCCCGGAAAATTTTATTTTCCAACTTTGTGCTTGCAGATTCTATACACCACCTTGCCAAGTGTCTTCCATGCACCTCAATCATCCAGCCATTGAATCCATTGCTAGCCAAATCCAGCGCTCAAATCCATGAGGAACTATGATGCACCCTCAGGTCAACGCTACAAGGATTCCAATGCTGACCGAGCTTGAAGGGTTATTAGGCTTGAAAAGTTCAGATTGGCACCCCCCCTTATTTGCTAGCACACAGGCCCAGTTTTCATTTTCTTTCTATTTCTTTTTTTTATTTCTTGAATTAATTTCGTTAATTGTTTTAATTAATTAACACAAAATTATTATTTTTCTACAAAATCAAAAAACCAAAAAATACATAAAATCTTTTTTTTAATAAAAACATTTTGTTTCTTAATTAATTTAGTTTAATTGACTTAGGGCAATTTAATCTCCTTTTATAATTAAAAATAATTAGACTTAGGATTTGAATTGTACATAATTTAATTAAATTTCTTTAAAAATACACCAAAATCATTTTTTCATTAAAATATTTATTTTAATTAATTAGGTTAACTTAAATACTTTTTCATAATTAAAAAGCAATTAGAAATTAGGGTTTTATTTAAATTGCAATTTCATTGTTTTCTCCAATAAAAAATGTACAAAAATCTTTTTTCTTTCAATTAGGGTTTAGGTTATTTTTCAACATCCCTCGTATTTAACTCGCCGCGCATTTAATTATTTCTTTTCCATTATTTTTGTAATTGCCAATGGTTTGTAATAGTTAAACTAGGGTTTTATTTACTGCTTTAATCCCCGATTCTTTGGTTATGTAATTAATCCCCATCCTCGAAGCCTTGTAATAGCTAGGTTTATTTTCCCGCACTTTCAAATTCCTGCAAATATTTAACTGTCTAGATGTATACTAATAGGATTGTATGGCAAGAATATCTAGAAATTTAAACGGTAGATCACCTAATGTGCAAAGATTAAATAACTGGAACAATTCATATGCACATATTCACTCCTAAGGTTTACCTCACTTCGGTTGCCTTCATTAAACAGTCATTAAGCATAGGAGATTTTAGTGGTTGCCCTCCAGTCTAAAATATCAAAGTGTTCCACTCGAATGTTGCCTCGGAAGTGTTGCCTCGGAGATGTTTCCTCAAAAATATCTTAAGACTCCGGGGTTACTACTAAAGTTTTCTAACTATTACTTTAGTGATTGCACTTGTCCCTTTCGAATGTCCCTTAAAACTCAACGATGGGGCTACCTACTCCTTAATAGTAGGATAGCATTGTCTAAAGGAAACGAGAACGAACAATCTTTTTTTCGAGTAGGTAGAATCTTAAGTACTTGCTCAACAAAACTTTTCACACAAACACCTTTCAAAACCAATTTTCAAAACAAACTTTGTCACACTCTTGAGGACTGATACAAGGGTTATCACGAAGTAAAACAATTTCAAAAAAATCACACACAAGCAATTTTAAAATGAGCAAGTACCTGGAAAACCATGGATAGAAAGGGTGCTAACACCTTCCCTTTCTATAACCTACCCCCGTACTCAGAAATCTCGAAAAAAGGTTTTTCTATTCTTTTTCCTTTTCCATGATTGGATAAAATAAAAGTCGATAGCGACTCTTGCTTACCGAGACATTTTGCAAACAAAAAATGCAAAATGTAAACCAGTAAAAACAGTCGGTTCTGCCACTATCACACCCCCTTTCAATACAAAATCAAACATATTAAAATACTTCCAAAATTGTGAAAAACTTACCCTTCTTGAGATGCAATGAACCTAGTATTTTTCCTCATTCCTTGCACAAATTCTAAGGCTCAATATCAACGTAAATTATCAGCCCATGTGTCCATACTTTTTTTTAATTATTTTATGCAATTTATTTTGTGTTTATTTGAATAAAAATTAAATAAATATGAATAAAATAGATAAAAAAATTCAAATCAAGGTGAGATTGAATTTAGGGATCCTTGAGTAAGTCATAAACATATTTGAATCCCACAAAATAGGTCTATGAACTTAAAAATGCATTTTTGCTCAAAGTTAACTTTTTGCATTTTCACCAATTTGCCCAATTTGTACTGGTCCTAACTTGCTCAATTTTTATCTTTTGGATATGATATTTAACTTTTTAGAAATATAAAGATGTGCCCTACAATATCTATTTTATTCATTTTTGAATTTGGATAATTTATCTTGAGGTAACTTGCCTTGACAAAAAATGTCTTTTTGTTGACTTTCAAAAAGACCTGTAATGTATTGGCTCATATCTTTCCAATGATGCATTTTTTGAACTTGAGGACAAAATAAAAGTTGTAGGGAATTGAATATTATTCACAATGAGCTTTGGTTGTGGCAAAATGGATGAATCATGTGAAAGTTATGTCTGGTCAAAGTTCAGTTGACTTCTCCTAAGGAAACCCTAATTTGACAAATCTTGACTTTTGATGATCGAAGGACTTTCCTTGGGGAATCATGATCAAACCTTGATCAAATGATGAATATAACTTCAAAATGTTGATGTTGATCAAAAATATTGAAGTTTGACTGTATGTTGACCATAGTTGACTTTTTGATCAATATAGTTGATTTTCAAGCATCTAAGCGATTGACTGAGCAAACTTGTGATGTATGGCTTGAAAATTGACATGAGCCTTGTTGAGGACCTATGAAGAAACAAGGGAGCCACTTGAGACTTTTTTTAGACCAAATTTCCTTGTGAAAAAGGAAACCCTAGTTGGAGATCTATTGCTTAGGAGGAGAATTTGTCTCGTCAATTCTTAGTCATCCTTGAGCATTTGGGGACCTCTATGAGTATGTCTTGGATAAAATGAGAGGACAAATTTTGGGGTACAACAACTGCCCCTATTTAATCTTCTTAAACATGAAGAGTTAGATTGGCATGTCTGCCATTCGTAATCTGAAGGTGGAAGATGATTGAACACTAGAGTGCCCAGAAATTTGCACTCGCATGTGCATGAAGTAACGATGTTGGTTGATGATATCGAGAATGGGATTATAGATGCCATTTGGAGAAGATGACTGAGAGTCGTCAGAGATGGGCTTATAGATGCCATCTAAAGTAAATGTTGACTCTAAACTGGAAAAAGTATTAGAATAAATCTACGGTTGACTTTATCTGAACCAGAAGAGGTCTCTGTATCTGACTTCGTATGAGAAGTATACTAGAATGAGTTTTTGTTCGATTGTATCTAGAAGATATGTTGGGGAGTGTCAGAATGAATCTATGTCTTGATTGTATATGGAGATATATTGAGTATGAGTATCAGAATGAATCTATATCTTGAGCGTATCTGAAATGAAAGATGTATTGCTTGAGTATTCGAATGACATCCATATTTGGAGCGTATCGGAACTGTATCTGAAAGATGTATTGAATGAGTATCAGAATGACATCCGTATTTGGAGTGTATCTGAACTGTATCTGAAAGATGTACTGAATGAGTATCAGAATGACATCCGTATTTGGAGCGTATCTGAACTGTATCTGAAAGATGTACTGAATGAGTATCAAAATGATATCCGTATTTGGAGTGTATCTGAACTATATCTAAAAGATTTACCGAATGAGTATCAAAATGGCATCTGTATATGGAGCGTATCTGAACCGTATCTGAAAGATCTACTGAATGAGTATCAAAATGACATCCGTATTTGGAGTGTATCTGAATTGTATCTGAAAGATGTACTGAATGAGTATCAGAATGACATCCATATCTGGAGCGTATCTGGACCATATCTGAAAGATGTACGGAATGAGTATCAGAACGACATCCATATTTGGAGCGTATCTGAACTGTATCTGAAAGATGTACGGAATGAGTATCAGAATGGCATCCATATCTTGAGCGTATTTGAACCGTATCTAAAAGATGTACTGAATGAGTATCAGAATGACATCCGTATTTGGAGCGTATCTGAACTGTATATGAAAGATGTACTGAATGAGTATTAGAATGACATCCGTATTTATAGTGTATATGAACTGTATCTGAAAGATGATCTGGAATGAGTATCAGAATGACATCTGTATCTAGAGTGTATCTGAACCGTATCTGGAAGATGATAAACTGTTGACAATCTCTATCTTTTCGGGAACTAACCTGAAAAGACAAAGTTATTTTTATGCAATGGCATGATGTAGGTATTATATTGCGTAATGATGCTCTCCAAATAAAAGAGATTGTGCTATACGTGTGTTGTATGCATATGCTATGTCGTTTGTAAATGATGTATGAATGTGAAATGTTATTAAGGTGCATTTATAAACCCGACCATCTTTTTCTAGGGAAAATAAATCCCTGTATGTTATTGGGGATGAAGAGTATGTGTATATTCGATCTTCTAGGAATAGTTTCCACTGGGGATCCCTACTTTCTTGTTCGAGGAAACTCCGCTGGGGAACATTGATTTTTGCTCTTTGCTTGAGGAAACTCTATTGGATCGTGTTAATTCTTGCTTGGGGAGAAGAGTTTAAAAACATTGGATGTTCATTATTCTACTGGGGAGTTTATACCCTGACTGAGAATAGAAGAGATGGATAACCTTCCGGCTCTCCTGGGGAGGATAAAGTTGACTGACATCTAGTCCGGTTTCCAAGTTCCATAGCAAATCCCTGGGGATAGTGACGACTTCACTGGAGAGAGATTTTGCCAGTGATTTGTAGTAGAATCACACTCAAGCTGGGGAGTGTCAGAATAAATCCATGCCTTGATTGTATCTGAAGATGTATTGAATGGGTATCGGAATAATATCCATATCTGGACTGTATCTGAACCAGATCTGAAAGACTGAATGAGTATCAGAATGACATCCATATCTGGATCGTATCTGACCGGTATCTGGAAGAGAATTCTAGAATGAGTGCCACAATAAATTTGTGTCTTGATTGTATCTGTATTGTATGTAGAAGACAAATCTGGAATGAGTGCCATAATTAATTTGTGTCTTGATTATATCAGCACTGTATCTAGAAGATGATAAACTGTTTGAGGAAATAAACCCTATTGATGGAGAAGTACTCTTGCTGAGGAAACACCCTTGTTAAGGAAATGAACCTTGTTAGAAAGCAGAAGTCTGAATGGGGTCTTACAACCTTGGAGGAACAAGCTCAGCTGGGGAAGAGAAACTCCATGAACTGTACTGGTGGAAACTCTGTAGGTTGGTGATATTTCTAGGAACAAGATCAAACTCCTTTATCCGCCAGAGCGATCTGCCGGGAAAATTGCGGGGAATGTATGACTTTGTGAAGATTACTTTGTGGAGATAATCTCATGGAATTGGCTCTGTGGGGGTCCGTGGAGACTTGAACATATCTTAACTTCTAGAGCCCTTGGTGAATGTTGATCAGGGTGATAAGTCTTCTACTGATAGACAAGTGACGAGATGACAGGATATAGTCGTACGCTTTAATCCCTAACTTTTCCTAGGCCAGTCAACCTAACGGGTCTTTTTTTATGCGTAGTATTTTTCGATTATGTCCGTGTTCACAGGGTGTGGAGATTTGTCACTGTCCATAGTAGTAAGTATTGTAGAACTGCTAGAAAAATGTTTGCTCGATCGTACGTGATCCTTTGCTAGAATTCAGATTCAATGTCTCAAGTGATTAAGATGGAGATTTGCCCCTGTCTATTCAGCGCTTTTGAGAGATTCCTCGAATCTTGACTCGACTGCCCCCAGATCAGTAAGACACCATGTCATGCCCCTTGTGATTCAAATGGAGGTCTGCCCCTAGCTATTCGGTCCTTTTGAGAGATTCCTCGAATCTTGACTCGACTGCCCCTAGATCAGTTAGATACCATGTCATGTCCCTTGATTATGAAAGGTCTGTTACGGGAAATGCCTTTCCAGCTGAGGTGATTCTGTCCATTGAGAGGATTTCCGTTCATTGAATTTACGTTGTGCGAATTTCTCTGTTGTCGAATGATTAGTCATATGCAAACAATGGCATTTAAAGAATGCAAAGCTTATGTCTGTCTTGAAGTTTTAAAAATGCATTTTTAGTAAACAACCAGAATTTTATAAGAATATGAATTCAACTCAGGATTTATAGTAAACCTTACAGGAGTCAGGATACCTTTGTGTAACAGTATGCTTTCGAACTAATTCATGCTTCAGCTAGGACTTTTAAGGATTGTAGTGTGGCCTGGTTCACGGTTTAAGAAACAAAAGATAAAGGCTCGAAATTTATTTGTATCCAACCCGTTCTTCGTGATTTTCTCCAGTCTTATACTCAGTTAATTGTGCGTTTTAAATCTCAATTGAGTTTGGAATGTTTGCCTTCACACACACACACACACACACACACACACACACACACACACACACACACACACACACACACACACACACACACACACACACACACACACACACACACACACACACACACACACACACACACACACACACACACACACACACACACACACACACACACACACACACACACACACACACACACACACACACACACACACACACACACACACACACACACACACACACACACACACACACACACACACACACACACACACACACACACACACACACACACACACACACACACACACACACACACACACACACACACACACACACACACACACACACACACACACACACACACACACACACACACACACACACACACACACACACACACACACACACACACACACACACATATATATATATATATATATATATATATATATATATATATATATATATATATATATATATATATATATATATATATATATATATATATATATATATATATATATATATATATATATATATATATATATATATATATATAAATGAATATTACATAAAAATGAAAATTTTCAACCAATTGTCATATTCTTAATTAATATCAAATTTTGAAAAAGAATTCAATAATAAATTGAATAATAAATTTTAAACAAAATATAAAACAATTGATATTAACATTCCTCATTTAAGAAAATCAATTAAATATTTTATAAAAAGATATAATTAAAAAAAAAGATATCAAAATTGAAATAGTAATATACAATACTAAATTATACTAATAATATATTTTAGTAGGGAGAAAGTTGTGGTTCGAAGTTTTGAAGGCTCGTTACACGGATATCAATATGCAGGTAGTGAATTTGGGGAGCTATCAAAATAAGAGGATTTCCTCTTCTTCTTGGTGGAAAGATATTGTTTCCTTAGAGAGGAAGTTTCTGGAGGAGGTATTCATTAGGAACTGTAGGTTTCCTATCAGAAGTGGTTTTACCTCTTCCTTTTGGCATGTAGTGTGGGCGGAAAATTGCAGCCTGAAGGAAATTTTTCCGCTTATGTATTATGTTTCTCTTTTGCAGGATGTTTCAATAGCAGCCATGGGCAGTTGAAGTGAGGGCGTTTGGTCTTGGGGAGATTTCGAGATTTCGAGATTCTGCCTCTCGTTTTATCTGTTTCGATCTTTGATGTACAGGCGCTTTGCATCATGCTTCTGCCGGTTAGCCCATTAGAACTTGTTAAAGAAAATATTTCTTGGCCAAGGAATATCGAAGCCGAATTTTCTATTGGTGATTTTTACTATTTGATTAGTAGGGACCATATTCCATACAATCCAGCAAATTGCTTTGATAAGGCTCTTGCTTCGGTTTGGAAGATAGAGGTTCCTCATAAAATCAAGGATTTTGGATGGAGATGCTTCATCAACAGATTATCGACTAGAGACTAATTATTTTTCAGTGGTATAGTCTCTTACTCTAGAGATTTTACTTGCATTCTGTATAATATTGTTAGTGAATCTTTGGATCACTCTTTATTGTGGTGTTGTGTTTCAATTTTGGCGTGGAATGAGATGGCAGAGTGGATTGGTTTCGACGATTCTCTGGCTATTGGTCTCATGGAGATCTTTTTGAGATGGAGTTCTTTTTGTAAGCTTAATAAAGTGAAACATGGAAAAAATAGGTTGTGTTTGGTTGGTAACCGTTTGGAACATGTGGTTATTAAGGAATGATATAATTTTTAGGAATGAGGATTGAAATGTTTTAGACGTAGTTTGGAATGTCAAGACGTTGGTTTGGAGATGGTCTTTCATCGGAGATATTACATATTCCAATTGTAACTTCTATGAATTTAGCAAATCATCCTCTGTTTTATTTATCTTAAGTTGTAATTGGAGTCTAATCTTTTTTTTGTTGAGTTTTGCCTCGCTTTTTGTAATCGAGATTGAGAACCCTTAGTTCTCTCATCAATAAATCTTGCTTAAAAAAATTAATAAAGTCCCAATTAACATTGACTCTTATTCTAAAATATGAGTTTTAGTCTCCCATTTTAAAAAGCTAACTTTTTGGTCCCTTAACTTTACCTCACTCGGGATTTTGTTGGCCACCCTCTAGTATTGTATATGTGACACCCTTATTAATGACATGACATTGCTACAGTAACTCCACGTTAGATGAATACACATTGTAGGGTGTTACTCTAATAGTGTCATATCATTTATAAGGGCATCACGCATGCGAAATTAAAGGGGTCCAACAAAATCCCAAGTGAAATAAAGTTTAGGAACCAAAAAATTAGCTTTTAAAACGGGGAATTAAAACTAGTGTATGTTTAAAATTAGAGACATGAATTTCATAGTTTATTATATTATTAGGAAAGATAACTCTTGTGTTAACATCCTCGCAAATATTAGTTTTTTCCTCTTCTCTTTCAACAAATCTTCCTCCTCAACTTTTAACAAATCTTCATTGCAACAAGTTTGGTTCCTCCTTTATATCATTTTTTTTTTATCTTCTGCACCCAGTTTAAAAAATAAAATCTGCCCAATAACTCAAAGTCTAGCACAAATGATGTTTGCATGCAATAAAATCTATAAATCAATGATCATAGAAAATAAACAAAAATATTAAAAATACTTAGGATATACTTATTTAATATTGACAAAATGTCAACATTTTTCAATACATTTTATTGAATAGCATTACATAAAACATAGTATTATTTATTCATTATTGTAACATCTTGAATCTTTAAGTAACGTATGAAAGCACCGCAAGCACGACACACACTCACTTGAAGCACTAGTGCCTACAAAATTAAAACTATAGATAAATATATTTATATATACACATTTACCTGTATATTGTGAAAAAAGATAAGAAAAAAATACCATTACTTGTGTGAAGCATCATAATAGGGTGAATTTCTGCAAGCATCAAAACAATCTCGCATGCATACATCATAACCAACAATTACCGTAAAGTTACACTTAAAAAAACACTTAACCTCGCATTTAAATGCTGAATGCTTGCTTGACTTAAAATCTGGAGGTGGAGGTTGAGTAATGCATTCAACTTGTATGTTAAATATCATTATCATCAACACCATCACCATACATTTTCTAATTTGACTCATTGCCACTACTGTTATGAATATTTTTATTACACTTTGTGATGTTCTAGAGTCTGCACAACACTCTGAACAAAACGTTTGTGTTAGACTATTATTTATAGCCACCGTTTCTATATTAAATTTTTTAAGTATTCAATGAATATTGATTATGACATTTTATTAAAAAATATTCGATAAAATCAGATCTTCTTTCCTGTTTAATTATAGATATTAAAATTTTAAAAAACTATTTTAATATTAAACTTTATTTTTTAATAAAATCAGATATTCTTTTCTATATATATATATATATATATATATATATATATATATATATATATATATATATATATATATATATATATATATATATATATATATAGAAAAGAATATCTGATTTTTCAATAAATAATATTTTTTTAATAAATAATATTTTTAATAAAAATGATTTTTTATTTGAATTTTAAATAAAGTTAAAATACATAGAATAAATAATTTAAAAATATCTTAGAAAAATATGAGTACCTTTTAGTAAAACGGAGTAGTTTGTTTAACAATTGTGAGACCTTCAAAAATTGAAGACTTAACACTAAAATTTAATTGCACTTGCACAAGACAAACCTTGATATTCAGTCATATATGCATTAGTATTATAACAAAGTGTTTTAATTAATAAATATTTAAAGTTAAATTTGTAAAATATAATAATAATTCATGACTTATTTTTGTCAGAAATCACAACATTGAAATCATTGAAATCAGTGGCGGAGCCAGCGTCCGGCCAGGTAGGGCAGCTGCCCAGGCTCCGCCCGACCATGCTTCATCCTAATTTCGCTTCTCTCAATCTCAATTTCAACAAACCCTTATCAGGTTCCACCCCTTTCCCTCGCGCAACAAACCAAGATTCCAACAACCCTGAAACTCTACAAGGTTACATCTCTCTATTTCTATTTCTACCTCCTTGCTAATCTAATTTTCTACTTTAACAATTTTCTCTTCACATTTTCATCATCAGATGACGAAGTTGACAATTTGGGAGTTCAAGCTGCTCTTTCCATGTTAAGATTCTACAAAAGTAAGCATTTTTTTCTTTCTCCTTTCATCAATTTTGTAGTAAATTATGGAACTTTACGGGAAAAGACCAATTCATTATCCAAATATTCGTTGATTGCTGTTATGAGATGTTTTTTTTAGCAATAGACAAATGTTTCTTGTTAATATGCTATGTTAGTAGTCAAAATTTGAAATTTAAACTTGAGGAATGCTAGGAACACTCTTTTCAACACTCTCTCCTCATTTAAACTTTGTTCTCATGCTCTTTCAAGTGTCCTAGTTCAATCAATTGACCTATACATTGTTTAACTTAGGCTCTTTTATTTAGATAAACATTTATCATATAAGTGCTTATGTATAAGCTATTTCTATAACAAAAGATGATTAAAGACTTAACTACTTTCATAAAGTTATCCTGGAGAGCTTATGGAGTTAAGCTGAAAACACAGCTTATGGACATTTCATAAGTTGTTTCTATAAGTTTTGAGAAATTGGTGTGTACCTGAATGAACAGTGAACCGTCTTTATATTGGATTGTGCATCTGTGTAACTGAGTATCCAGTTCTGTTAGCCTTTGATGTGATGATTAATAGTCTCCATGTCTCTGACCGTTTAACTATCTTTCAGATGGTAGACGAGTGTGTTGGATTGACATACACATTTCATAATGGTTATTAGGTCTGAGACCGATGTTAACATTTGGTACTTGGCCAAGATGATCTTGAAGAAAAAGTAAAACAAGAAAAAAGACAAAAGTAGTTTTGTTCGAATCAAATGTCAAAAGTTAACTTAACTATAGTGGACCCTTTTAGGAATTTGAGTTATTGTATTATCATTATGTCTTGATTTTGTTATGTATATGTAGGGGAAATTTCACCAATCTTGCCGAGGAGTTGTCGTTACGTTCCAATGAAAACTTGCCCAAGCTTCATAATTTTCCTGACTCCGCCACTGATTGAAATCATGTATCAATTCATACATATTGATAAAAAAAATATAAACTTTCAAATATTTATACTTTAGTAATATTTTTAAGATTAAACACTCAAAATTTCGAGACATTATGTTAAAGACCCCGAAATTTTATTAGAATTCATATAATTATAACATAAAGTTGAACTAATTAGAAAGAATATAAAACCTTGAAAATATTGTAGTTAAACGTATTAATTTAACTTATCATCTATTTAATCATAAAGACTTAATTCAATAATGGTTAAAATTTTAATATTATTGTAAAATAAAATTAAGCAATTTATCTTTTTTAATAAAAATAATTGAACAACCAATATATAACAATGTATTATATTTGGTCTGAAGAATTTAATAATAAATGAGTTGGTCATATAATAGATTTTTAAATATTTAATTATAAAATATAATATTACATTTTAAAAAAATATAAAAATTAGATTTAATTACAATAAATAGCAGATGGTCTGATGGGGTTGAAATTTATCAAGCTATCTTCAAAAGAAAAAAGACGATGGTCTTCATGATAATCTAAGGATTTGGGCTAAATCTTTAGGTCAACGATTATTCAAGAATATCCAAGAAAATATAAATCATGTGTGATCGGTGGATCTGGAACTGACTGTTTAACGCTGGTTCGCGAAATGTCGCGGAAGCAAGAGTCGCCACCGTCTTTTATTTTCTCCAAATGGAAAGGACAAAAGCACAGAAAAATTCCTTAAAGAGATTGCTCTCGGTTCGGGAGGTAGGTTATAGAAAGGGAAGGTGTTAGCACCCTTTCTATCCATGGTTATCCATGGGCTCTTAGATACTTGCTCAATGTGTTTTCAAAATGTTTGCTTGCTTTTCAATGTGGGTTTCAAAAATATTCTTTGAAAAATTTCAGTTCGACTCGTACATCAGAGTGTTTGAAAAATTTGCTTTGAAAGCTTTTGAAAGTGTGTTAGTGTGAAAAGATTTTGATTTGTTTTGAAGAGAGCAAGTATCTATGAGTTGTCTACCTACCCTAAGGAATTTGTCTGTGTAAATGTCCTTTAAAGTAGTGCCATCCCACCATTGAGAGGTAGGTAGCACCACCGTTGGAGGTGTTCGGGTCAATTCGAGTTTTAGGGACATGGTGATCACCGGAGCAATGGGAAGACACCTTAGAAGCTACCCTCATGTCGGGTTCCCGGATCATGAGGACTTACTAAGACGTCCTCTACTCGACGACCACCTTTCGAAAGGCAACAGTGAGGCGTACCCTAGGGGTGGTGTGTGCGGTCCGTGTGTCATGTTTCAATTATTTTGTCTTGTCATGTTTGTTGTGATCTACGCTTGATTTTAATTTTAGGGCCATTCATTCTTGCATGCATTTAACAGTTATAAAGTTTGCGAAAAAATAAATCTAAACTATTACAAATGGCGCGGGTCCACATCGCCAAAATAAACCGAACCCGATTTGACTGAAAGTAAAAGTGCGAGAAATAAAGTAAAAATTATTACAAGGCTTTGGGGTATATACATAAGTATTTAAACGATATAAAATAAATGTGCGAAATAAAGAAAT
Organism: Vicia faba; assembly: GCA_948472305.1. Classification (NCBI taxonomy): domain Eukaryota; kingdom Viridiplantae; phylum Streptophyta; class Magnoliopsida; order Fabales; family Fabaceae; genus Vicia; species Vicia faba. The sequence goes on from OX451736.1 coordinate 1,788,857,241, forward strand.
TAAAAGAAACAAAACTAGGGCGTTGGACCCTTTTTGCAATAAATTAATGAAGAATGAAAATTAAATGTTTTGGTACTTTTGTGTTTTTTAAGATTTAAAAGAAAAAGAATTAATTAAAACAAAAAAAAAAAAAATTGGTTGTAAACCCTAATTCTAATGTTTTTTAAGTTATTAAGAAAAAGATTTAATTTTTAACCTAATTTAAATCTAAGTTATTTATATACATTTAATTATAAGATAGAATAAATAAATAATTATATTATGATAAAAAAGAAAAAATTTAAGAGGAATGAGCATTGTTAATTAACCTAATTCTATGTTTTTTTGATTTTTATTAAAAGGAATTAAAGCTAAAAAACCTAATTAAAACTAAATATTTGCATGTTATTATTTATACAAAAACAAACAATATTTAAAATAAACTAATTATTAAATTTTTTGACCTTTCTGATTTTTTGTGACTTTTGTGATGTTCTTGTATTTTTGTAAAAAAAAAATAATTATTGAATTAAAACAGCAAAACAAATAAAATAGTAATTAAAAGATATAAGAAAAATAAATTAAATGGGCAAACCAGGGGGGGTAGACCCCAAGATTGTGAGGTGCAGGCCTGGAGATTCTGGCCCATTAATATTCAGAATTGGTTGACTTTCTGGATCGTATGTGATGCGTTTGACCAGGTGCAGCGTGTCCCTCAAATCTAAGCCTTTAGTTTGATCTCCAGGGGGACGTGTCAAGGCTTGGTCCTGGGTGTATGGTGCATCTTCATTCCAGCATTACATGGGATTTATTTGTGAAAAATAATATTGAGGTTTTACACAGACCTGGGGTTCGAACCCAGGTCTTGGACTTTGCAAAGTGAAGTGCCTGCCAACTGCGCTGCTTGGATCAATTGACATATTATGGAAAAACAAATAATAAAAAGCAAAATCAACGCATAGTAATTAAAACGCGCGCAAATTTGAATTGGCCTGTCCCTGTGTGACACGACACCATCGTCTTCATCCCTGTAAAAACAAAACCCAGAGGCCACGGTTTTTGAAGCGTTGTTTTAGAGGGCCTATAAGAAAATAGCGACTAGCCCCTCGACGCTCATAAATTGAGCGCGAGGGTGCCATCTTCTTCGTCTCAACCTGCTTAAGCTAATGGCACTGGTCTGGAAGCGTAATTTTTCCTTGGGCAGAAAACCCCAAATTTGAAAAACCTGCAACCCTAGAAATTGGTTATGGAAAAATCGCATACGATGCATGATTGTTCAATTAAATACCATGGTCAGCTTTAGAACTTCATAAGGAACAAGAATCAACAAAGAAAAAGTGCAAAGGATGCTTAAAAAATGATGCACGATTTCAACAATTTTTCTGTACAGTTTGAGTTGTAGCTACCGCCTCTTCGCGTTTTGATTGAGGTTAGGGGTTGGCACACCTTCAGAGTTTGTCCAGGAAACTATTAGAAGAAGAATTGAGGCTTAAAACTCTCTCTAACTTTGATTTCAGTTTTGTGTTTTTATCCAAAATTTTCAATGTGGCAATCAGCTCTTGAGCGCAGCATATGATGTGTTAGGCTTAGGGTTTGACTTAGTGATTATAATGGATGGAAATTAGCTTGTTATTTGGCCTTAATTCATGCTCATGAAGGAATTAGTCCTAGGGTTTTTACCATTAACCAATTTTCCTTCTTTTAAGCCAAAACCTAGACCTAGTGTGAAACTTAACCCTAGCCTGAGTTTTTGAGTTGGCCCATGATACATGGAAGTTGTCCAAGTTCACATGACACTATTCCATTGGCTTTTGAATTTTATTTGAATTTTTAAGGATTTAAAATGAATTAAATTATCAAAAATTAAATAAAATAAAAAAATCAATATTTGGTCTTGAAATTAATCATGGGACACGTGTGTGGCATGACAAGGATGAACCAAGTGGAAAAAGTGGGCCCTTTTGTCAAAAATTGGAGTTTCAAGGATAGTTGACTTTTGCCATTTCACAAAAATTTCCCAACTTCTACAAGGCATAACTTGCTCAATTTTTAAGCTTTTCACATGTTCTTGGACATTTTGGAAAGGTCTTTGAGTCCTCTAACCAATGCCTTTGGTCCCATGTCATTTTGATTTTCCAATCTCAAGTTATGGCCTTTGACTTAAAGTCCCTTTTTGTTGACTTTTGAAAATGACCTATAATGTTGAGATTGATAACTTTTTGTGAGAGCATTTCTTGGACTTGAAGTATGAAGATTAGTTGTAGGAAATGTCTTTCTCTTCAAAATGAGCTTTGGATGGAATTTTTCTGATAATCCATGTGAAAGTTATGCCCTGGTCAATTTCAGTTGACTTTTTCAGCTGTCCAAATATAGTAACTTTTGCATCTTTGATGATTTCTGAGCCAAATTTTGAGAATCATGATCAAGCATTGATCAAATGATGTTTGTGGCTTCAAAATGATATGTTGACCAAAAATTTGAACTTTTGACTGTCAAATGACCATTTTGCCCCTACAGTTGACTGTAGTGCAATTTAGGGTTTTGACTGTGCAATTTTGAGCTGAATGCCTTGAAACTTGATATGAGGATGCTTGACCATGTTTGTAAGCATATGAGACTTGATTGGGCCTTTGAACACTCCATTTTCTTGATCAGCACACAAACCCTAGTTTTGACTGTATAGGAGACAGTTGACCTGCACAACCCTTGGGGAATTTTGTGACTTGGCTTGGCAATTTCTTGAAGAATATGGGAGGGAAAATTTTGGGGTATAACAGTTGCCCCTGTTCAATCTTCTTAGACCTGAGGATGCAGATTGGCTGACGTGCCTTTCGTAATCCGAGGGTAAAAGATGATTGGACACTAGAGTGCCCGGAAATTTGCGCTCACATGTTAGCAATGATGGGAATGGGCTTATAGATGTCATCTGGATGTTTGATTGCGTAAGAGATTCCTTGGCGAGAACCTGCATACCTGCAAAAGAAAAATGAGTACCTGACACGTTGCAGGAGCTGATTTTTGAGAAAAATCTTGGTGATTTTAACTTCAACGACGCTCGTTGAGAAAAGATCTGGGGGATTTTAACTTCAACAACGCTCGTTGAGAAAAATCTGGGGTGTCTTCTACTGGAATAAGAATCAGGGAGATCTTAGGGTCGATCTGACTGAACCAGAGAAGGCCTTTGACTGGATAAGCATCAGGAAAATCTTGGGACGTTTTAACTGAACCGGTCTAGGTCTTGAGATGTCTTCAACTGGATAAGCATCAGGGAGATATAGGGGCGATCTGACTGAACCAGAGAAGGCCTTTGACTGGATAAGCATCAGGAAAATCTTGGGACGATTTAACTGAACCGGTCTAGGTCTTGAAATGTCTTCAACTGGATAAGCATCAGGGAGATCTTAGGGTCGATCTGACTGAACCAGAGAAGGCCTTTGACTGGATAAGCATCAGGAAAATCTTGGGACGATTTAACTGAACCGGTCTAGGTCTTGAAATGTCTTCAACTGGATAAGCATCAGGGAGATCTTAGGGTCGATCTGACTGAACCAGAGAAGTCCTTTGACTGGATAAGCATCAGGAAAATCTTGGGACGATTTAACTGAACCGGTCTAGGTCTTGAAATGTCTTCAACTGGATAAGCATCAGGGAGATCTTAGGGTCGATCTAACTGAACCAGAGAAGGCCTTGAAATATGATTGAGAATTTAACTGAATCTTTCCTGAAAGGTAAAAGTCAGTCATATGCAATGCATGGTATGGATCAAGCAATGATGTTCTCAACATAAATGAGATTTGTATGATATGATGTGTATATGCATGTTATAATGATGTATGTGATGTTTTATGTATGTTTTTGTCTAGGAAAATAAATCCTTGACGGGTGCCGGGGAGTCGTATCCTGGGCTGATGTCGAAGAATAGACTTGCTTCCGCTGGGGATGATAACTGCAAGGATACCGGTAGGAGAAGATGACTCCGTTGCGGAATAAACTTGGCGAATGAAAGATTCTGCGGGGAGAAAAGATACTCTAGTGATCATGCTGGGAAGCAATACTCTGTGGGAAGAGAGATGCCTTGCTGAGTTGTTGATAACCTGCTGAGGATACCGTTGTTATATTGGAAGTATTGATGGACTTCGTTGGGGATAGGAAGGAACTACGTTGACGACGACCTTTCCTTTTGGCTGAGGATAACCCAGTTATATCCTGTTAAGGAAATAACTCTTTGAATGAAGCCGGACGACGCGTTCGTGCTCTGTTAGGGAATGAGCTCCCAGAATATACTGGGGATAAGCTTACTGCTTGGGGAGATGAATTCCATCTTTCCTGGGGAACTTGGATGGGACTCTCTTGGGGAAGTTTTGATATGCTGGGGAAGTGATTCCTTTGAATGTTGAGGTATGCCGCCGGGGACCAATCTTTAGACCAAGGCTGCCGGGGATGCTTGTTAAGAATATATGCTGCTGGGGGAATATTGGGATCTACTGGAGGATACCCAATTTCCTTGAGACTTGTTAACTTTGTTTGAGGAATAATGCACTGACTTGCTGTCTCACTCTCTGGGGAATTTAAGATGTCTGGTTAGGTTCTTTGGCTGAACCTGCCTTGGTACCTTGGAGGATAGAACGACTAGACTGCTCAGACAACTCCTTATTGCCCCTGTTTCTAGTGTCACCTGCAATTAATTCTTTGTTTCGTATGCAAATATTTATGAGCTAGCAAATTATTGTCAACGCATATATCACAAATTGAACCTTGGACGTTCTTCGCAAAACAAAACAGAAAAAGAAAAACAGTTGGCACGTTTAACTGAAAAGTATATTTGTATTGATTTTGAATGGCCTGCGAATAGGCGTTTTGTGTACAAGAGGCTGACGTCCTGGTAAGCGGAACGTCGCCGAACAAGAGAGTTTATACAAGTTTTGTACAAAAGAAAATAAACAGCTGTGTGAAATATGAATGATCCACTGGGTTTCAACTCTGCTATCGCCTTTATAACTCTGAGCGTCTCATCACTTGATGACCTTGGTTGAAGGTGAAGCTGACTGATCGATGCCGTCTGAACTTGATACCGGATTCTGGATGCAAAGTGATCCAATGAGACATAGGATTACGCTTTTATCCCTAATTTTTGCCTGGACTGCCCCTTCGGGTTTTCAGTTCACCGGGATACCCATTTTTGCCCAAGCCGCCTTTTCAGGTTTTCGACTTGCCGGGTGTACAGATTTTTTCATTTTCATCCCTTCATTTTGCCCGAACCCTTTTGGTTCGACGGGAAGCCCTAACTTTTGCCTAGACATGTCAGCCTAGCGGGTCTTTTTTCATGCGTAGTATTTTTTAACTATGTCTGCATTGGCGGGGTGAGGAAGGTCGTCACCATCCATGTTGGTTAATATCATTGCTCCTCCTGAGAACACATGTTTAACCACAAATGGCCCTTCGTACGTAGGGGTCCACTTGCCCCTTGGATCACTCTGGGGAAGGATGATTCGCTTGATCACCAGATCCCCGACTTGATATTCCTGTGGTCTGACCTTTTTGTTAAATGCCCTGATCATTCGTTTCTGATACGTCTGACCATGGCAGATAGCAGCAAGTCTCTTTTCGTCAATAAGGTTGAGCTGATCAAGTCGTGTCTGGATCCAATCATCTTCATTCAGATTTGCATCCTTCATTATCCGGAGAGAAGGAATTTGTACTTCAATCGGCAAGACTGCCTCCATGCCATAAACCAGAGAGAAAGGAGTTGCCCCGGTTGACGTCCTAGCTGAAGTACGATACCCATGCAGAGCGAACGGTAACATCTCGTGCCAATCTTTATACGTTACTGTCATCTTCTGCACGATCTTCTTGATGTTTTTATTAGCTGCCTCTACAGCCCCATTCATCTTCGGTCTGTAAGGAGAGGAATTGTGGTGCTGTATCTTGAACTGTTCGCAGAGCTCAGCGATCATCTTATTGTTCAGATTGGTACCGTTATCTGTAATAATCCGCTCAGGGACACCGTACCGACAGATCAGGTTGTGCCGAATGAACCGTGCCACAACGGTCTTGGTTACCGTAGCATAGGATGCTGCCTCAACCCACTTCGTAAAATAATCAATTGCCACTAGGATGAAGCGATGTCCATTAGATGCCGTAGGTTTAATCTCACCGATCATGTCTATGCCCCACATTGCGAATGGCCAAGGCGCAGTCAGAACATTCAGGGGAACCGGAGGAACATGCACCTTGTCCGCGTAGATCTGGCATTTATGGCATGTCCTAGAATGTTGGTAGCAATCAGCTTCCATGGTGGACCAGTAATACCCTGCCCGTAGGATCTTCTTTGCCATGGTATGTCCACTGGAGTGTGTACCAAAGGTCCCTTCATGCAGCTCTTCCATGATTCTTTCTGCTTCAGTCTTATCTACACAACGCAGTAGGGTTGAATCCTGGTTTCGCTTGTACAAGATGCCATTGCTAAGAAAGAACTTGGCTGCAAACCTCCTCAGGAATTTCTTATCATTGACAGATGCTCCTTCAGGGTATTCCTGAGCTTCTAGGTATCTCTTCACTTCGTGGTACCAAGGCTTCTCAGTCACCAATTCGGTTTCGAGATCACAACAGTATGCCGGTTCGTCCAGTTTCCAGATGATGATCCGGGGAGCCTCATTATCCCATTTAACCTTGAACATTGAAGACATTGTAGCTAACGCGTCCGCCAGCTGATTCTCTTCTCTTGGAAAGTGCTCAAATGTTATCTCTGTGAAGTGGGGGATCAGGGCCAACACACATTCTCTGTAAGGAACCAAGTTTGGGTGTTTCGTATCCCACTCTCCTTTGATTTGATTGATCACAAGAGCGGAATCTCCGAAGACACTCAGAAATTTGATCCTCAGGTCGATCGCAGCTTGAAGACCCATAATACACGCTTCATACTCCGCCATGTTGTTGGTACAGTTGAAACACAGCCGGGCGGTGAGTGGAGTATGAGTACCTTGTGGAGATACGATTATGGCGCCGATACCATTTCCCAAAGCATTGGAGGCTCCGTCAAAGTGCATAGACCATCGGGATCCTGGTTCAGGTCCTTCATCCGGTCCGGGTATTTCACAGTCAGTTACTATCATAATGCTTTCATCTGGAAACTCGAAGTTCATCGATTGGTAGTCATCCACAGCTTGATGTGCTAGGTGGTCTGCCAATACACTTCCCTTGATGGCTTTTTGGGTCGTGTACTGAATGTCGTATTCCGTCAAGATCATCTGCCATCTTGCAATTCTCCCAGACAGAGCAGGCTTTTCGAATATGTACTTTATAGGATCCATTTTTGAGATTAACAAGGTAGTGTGAGTCAACATATACTGTCTCAGCCGGCGAGCAGCCCATACCAAAGCGCAGCAAGTTTTCTCAAGCAGTGAGTATCGGGTCTCACAGTCGGTAAACTTTTTGCTAAGGTAATAAATGGCATGCTCTTTTCGGCCAGACTCGTCATGCTGCCCCAGCACACACCCCATTGCATTATCAAGCACTGTCAGGTAAAGTATCAAAGGTCTCCCTTCAACTGGTGGCATAAGGATGGGTGGTTCTTGGAGATATTCTTTGATTCTGTCAAAAGCAGCCTGACATTCATCATTCCAACGTACTACCTGATCTTTCTTCAGCAGCTTGAAGATTGGTTCACAGGTAGCAGTTAAGTGTGAGATGAACCGAGCAATGTAATTCAGACGTCCTAGAAAGCCTCTGACTTCCTTCTTTGTCTTAGGAACTGGCATCTCTTGAATGGCTTTGACCTTAGCAGGGTCCACTTGAATTCCTTTATCACTGACCACGAAGCCTAGCAACTTCCCAGATCTTACCCCGAAGGTGCACTTGTTAGGGTTCAATCTTAGTTTGTACAGTTTCAACCGGTCAAACAGTTTCTGTAGATGATCAAGGTGTTCTTCCTCAGTCTGGGACCTAGCGATCATGTCGTCAACATACACTTCTATCTCATGATGGATCATGTCATGAAATAAAGTAACCATGGCACGTTGGTAGGTTGCCCCAGCATTCTTTAGTCCGAAAGGCATGACTTTGTAGCAGAAGGTGCCCCACTGAGTGACAAATGTAGTCTTTTCCATGTCTTCCGGAGCCATCTTGATCTGATTGTAGCCTGAAAAACCATCCATGAAAGAGAACACTTTATGCTGAGCTGTATTATCAACAAGGACATCAATGTGGGGTAGAGGGAAGTCATCCTTGGGGCTGGCCCTGTTCAGATCCCTGTAATCGACACACATCCTGACCTTGCCGTCCTTCTTAGGTACCGGCACCACATTAGCAACCCACTGAGGGTAAGAAGTTACTGCAAGAAACCCGGCATCAAACTGCTTCATAACCTCGGCTTTAATCTTCTCAGACATCTCTGGACGCATACGGCGGACCTTTTGCTTAACCGGAGGGCAATCTTATTTAGTTGGTAAGTGATGGACCACAATGTCGGTATCTAATCCGGGCATATCTTCGTAGGACCAGGCAAAGATTTCTTTATAGTCATGCAGCATCTGAGTCAACCGTTGCTTCACGCTGAGTTCTAGGTTGGCACCAATCTTCACCTCTTTCTTGTCTTTCTCAGTACCCAAGTTTATTATTTCCACTGGCTCTTCATGGGGTTGAATTGCCCTCTCTTCCTGTTGTAACAATCTTGCAAGTTCACCAGGCACTTCGCAATCATCTTCACCTTCGTCTTCGGCTAAGTTGATCGGATTTTCGAAGTCATAACCGGCAGTAGCAGAGTCGTTACCAGTGAGATCCAGAGTGGATTGAAACCTGTATGAGTGAGTGTGTGTGTAAATACAGCTGTTTTGCAATATGTAAAGAAAGGAAAGAAAAGGAGCGCAAAATTTGAAATGTGAAAAACGTCCAATGCTTTTATTCATGATATATGACAGTGACAAACAAAAGCCCTCACAAATAAAACCACGGTGCCCCGGGTAAGACACCGGGCCATATAGTTTCAAATTATTGTTTATTACAAATCAAAAACAAAGAAATTCATTACTGGGGAACAAAAGTTATGGGTGTAAAATCTTTAGCAGTCCAATTGGTCAATCCACCGTCGGCCGTCGGGTAGATCCAGCTATCGAACTCTGACTCTTCCACCTTGTCTTCCTCTCCAACAGCATTCACCTCTGAGTGGGTGATGAGCACAGGAGGTCTTCCAATTCTCGCCTTGCGCACTGCTTTCTGAGCTTCTGTGGTGAAACCCAGCCCAAACTTGTCAGTCTTAGGAGTAAGATCAGGGAGCTTGCCCCAGTTTGCACATTCACCTTTTTCGATCACAGCCCGGGCGTCCTTTAAGGAGGCCATCTTCATAGGAGAAACCTCTTCATCTGCTTCTGCTGCTGCCAGGGTTTGTGGCACTTCCTCAAAATGTTGAAAGGGGGTTTCAATGAACTCCCCATCCATTTCCACGTATCTGAAGGAGTTGAGGTGGCTGACCATGTACTCCTCTTCCCCTTGCACTGTTACAATCTTCCCCCTGACCGGGTACTTGAGCTTCTGATGCAATGTGGAGGTCACAGCTCCAGCCTTGTGGATCCATGGGCGACCCAGCAAACAAGAATAGGACGGATGGATGTCCATCACATAGAATTTTGAATCAAATACTTGTGACCCAACCCTGATTGGGATGTCCACTTCACCATGCACCATTCTTTTGGACCCGTCAAAGGCCCGGACAACAATGCTACTTGGTTTGAGCTCTAGACCCTCACAATCCAGCCTATCCAGAGCCTTCTTGGGCAGCACGTTTAATGAAGAACCTGTGTCAACCAGCACATGAGCAAGAGTAGTGCCCCTGCATTCAATGGAGACATGCAGGGCATCATTATGGTTCTTCCCCTTTGCTGTCAGATCGGCATCAGAGAAACCCAGGCCATTATCAGCGGTTAGGTTGGCCACACAGTCGGTGAACTGGTCAGCAGACGTCTCTTGGGGTACGTGGGCTGTCTTTAAGAAAGCAATCAGAGCCTTTGCATGGGCCTCTGAACACAGCAGCAGTGACAACATGGAGATTTTAGAGGGGGTGTGCCCCAGCTGTTCTACAACGTTGAAATCGCTTTTCTTTATTATCTTGAGGATTTCTTCCATTTCCTGCTTGGAAGCCTCAACAACGGTCTTTGGTGCCTCCGTCCTGGCAGGCATATCAGCAGCAATTCCCTTGCCCCGAGTATCAGATGACTCAGTAGTAGGGGTGGATACTTGGTCAGGGGGAGAAACAGGCTCTCTGGCAGGTGTGAAGATCAAAGGCCTATGAATTGCCGGAGGAGCAATGTCTGGCGAGAACAGTCTTCCACTACGAGTGACCTTAGCAGGCCCGGTGATGTTGGAGACACCAGTATCAATGTTGCACTCTTGTTTCACACCCAGAACATAAACATCCGCCCCATAGTTCCATGGGACAGCCTTATCAGATTTGTAGGGTATAGGCCCCGGAACAGTAATGGTGATGGGAGCACTCTTGTGAACTGACAAAATTTGTATAGGCTTCTTTGAAGGAGCCTTGGAATGGTTGTTGAAGATGGTAACGATCGACACTTCTTCAACAGGAGCAGCAGGAACAGCAGTCTTTCTGAACAAAATCTCTCTACTATCTATCAGGTTTTGGATGCCTGACTTCAACAGAGAACAACCAGCAGGGGAAGCAACACATAGAGGGCAACTTTCGCTACATCCCGGAAATAAACCGGCTAGCAACAGATTCCTCTTGACCATCAGCAACGGAGTAGCAACATCATCCACCGAAGCTACATACAAATCCTCCTCAACAGCATTCACTCCATGCTGGGGCATGGGAGCAGTTACAACATTCGGCCTCTCGGGCGCCTCAAACTGTATTTCCTTTGCATCAATGAGGTCTTGACCCTTATTCCTTAGGGCCCAACAGTCATCTGTGTTATGCCCCGGGCTATCAGAGTGATAAGCACAGCGAGCATTTGGATTGAACTTGGGGGATGCGGTATTGGGAAACTTTGGAGCCTCCTTGACAGTCACTAAATTGGTGGATAGCAACTGTGGCAGGATCTGTGATAAGGTCATGCTTAACTGGGTAAACTCTCTCCGGGGTCTTTCAAACTTTTGAGGATTAGTTGGCCGAGGAGCGGCAGCAGGTTTGGCAATCATTACCGCACTGACAGATTGGCGGTGTTCAGGTCGCTCTGTTCTCCGGGAGCTATATACAGCACTAGCCTCCTTTTTGAAGGGTTTCTTTTCAGTACTGGAGGAGGCAACTTTCTGTATCTTCCCCGATTTTATACCGGCCTCGATCCTTTCACCAGTCAGGATCAGGTCAGTAAACCCAGCAGAGGAATTACCAATGAGATGATTGAAAAATGGACCAGATAAGGTCCCTAAGAACATATCTACCAGCTCCCGATCCGTCAATGGTGGCTGCACCCTGCCAGCCAGGTCTCTCCATTTCTGGGCGTACTCCTTAAAACCTTCACCCGACCCTAGCGACATACCCTGGAGCTGGGTACGTGTAGGAGCGAGGTCGGCATTATACTGATACTGCTTGTAAAAAGCAGTGGCCAGATCCTCCCAGTTACGAATGTTGATTCCATCTAGCTGATAGAACCAATCGAGGTGAGTCCCTGAAAGACTCTCCTGGAAGAAGTGGATCCAAAGGTTCTTGTCTGCTGTGTAAGGCTGGATCTTCCTTACATAAGAACGGAGGTGCATCTTGGGACAGGAAGCCCCATCATATTTCACGAAGGCAGGTGTTTTGAACTTGTGGGGGATCACCACTCCAGTAGATAACCCCAAGTCTCCGAAATCCAATCCAGGCACCCGCTGAACTTCCATAGCCTTTAATCTGTCTTCCAGCTGTTTGTACCGGTCTTCAGCAGGAGGGTACTGTTCGTCGTTGAAGTCTGTTTCAGTATCAGAGCCCACAGGAGTAGTGACCTCCCTTTCTTGGTGACTACCTTCCGTCACAGATGGAGGAGTCCTTTCAGCTTCAACCAAAGTGTTCCCGAGTCTGCGCCCAGTGTTAAATAGCACAGTCCTCCTCTTCTTCTTAGTCTTCTTCAGAAGCATGGTCTTTAACTCTTGTTGACCCTGAGCCAAGCCCTTGATCAGCTCCTGAAATTGGGCGTTCTGCGCCTGAAATTGGACATTTTGCGCCTGAAGAGCCTTGATAGATGCCTCGGTTGATGATTCAGGATTCATGATGCTGAAATAAACAGCGAAGAACAGTAAACAACCTGAAAAGAAGAGTACCTATGATGCACATGATGAATGATATGTGTTTATGCGATGCATTCAAGAGTTCGAAAATTCAAATTCGTTGTAGACCAAAAGGAGCACTCGTTATTATTAAGAAAATCATTGTTTAATACATCAAAGCCTCATGGGCAAAAGTACAAAAAAGATCAAATCAATCCCAAAATATGTTGCGCATCTTCTTTGGAGCTATGTAAGTGTTGAGGTTCCTTTCCTCGTGCAACAGGCGGGTGAGCTCCAAGACCTTCCTTTCACTGGCATGCAAACTAGTCTCAAGAGAATTTTGCTCTTCCTTAAGCTGGATCCAACTCTTCTGCATCTCTTCCCAGGATGTGGGCATATCAGGGTGCTGAATAACATGAGACACCTCTCCTTCCAAGGCAGGCTCTTTGATTACTGGAAGCATGTGAGGATAAGGCATTACTAATTTCTGAGAGCGGGCTCGTACCCACTTGAGGTAAGGCTCCAAAGGGATGGAGTTCCTGTGCCCCAGTGTCTTGCTGTCTATCCTACTAGGCATCCTCCAGGCTCTGATAAATCTCTGGCGAAGTCCTTGAGTATCGTTGTCGAAGTCAAAAACTATGTCAGGAATCAACATGTCATGAGGACCATCCCTCCGAGCATAACCAAATTGTCTCCAAGCCAGGCATGGACTATAAGTAATACCCCCTCTGATTCCAAGTAAAGGAACATTAGGATACTCCCCGCAACGATCAATGATAGTGACATCTTCTCTGGACCTAGGGCACCAATGTATATCTGCATGTGTAAGAGTCATCAACCGTTGTGACCATCTCAAACCCCGCTCATTCTTCAGGACTGATTGTGGAAGGTGCGAAATAAACCACTTTCCCAGGAGAGGAGTGCAACACATAAGGACACCTCTTTTTCTCATGGTTCGAGTGTAACATGAGTGAAGGAGGTCCCCCAGCAACGTAGGTATAGGATTCCTGGACATAAAGATCTGGACAGCATTGATATCAACGAGCTGGTCTGGGTTAGGGAACAACACCAAACCATAAACAAGAAGGGCCACAACCTCTTCAAAAGCTTGTAAGTCAAGGGAGTTCCAACATTCATAGGCCTTTTCAAACAGAAACCTGGCTAAGAACCCTTTGATACCACTTCTAACTTCCCAATGTCCCTTGAGGTCAGATGACCGTAGGTGCAAGGCTTTAGCAATCTTTTCAAGCTTAGGTTCCTTTTCTGTACCGTTGAAGGGTAGCTGATCAAGGATAGGGATTTTCAGGAGTCGGGAGAACTCCTCCAATGTAGGTACCAACTGATAGTCCAAGAAGGTGAAACAGTGATGCAGAGGGTCAAAGAATTGGAACAGGACCTTCATCATATCTTCCTCAATGTTGGTATTGACCAAGCTGATGAGACTTCCATGCCTTTCACTGAATGAAGAGTTCTCGGGAATCCTGGATATAAGCTCCTTAAGCTGAGGAGGGATCCTTACAAGACTGATTGGAATTGTCTTTCTACGAACAGTTTCCATGTCCTACAAAACAAGAACAAAGATGAAAATTCGAACCCCTGAAATGGTTAGTTAATGCATATGATGCTGGATGATGTCATGATGTTATGATTAAACACACCACAGATATTTACAAAGACAAACATGTAAGGCACACAAGGCACACAAGACAGACCCTTAAGGTTTTAAGGCCAGCATGGGGTCTGGGTGGTACCCTCTTGAAGTTGGTGGGTTCAACCTGTCCTAATCAAAGTAACCGGGTTCTAAGGTTCCCAATATCATTGGATTGTTTTCATTGTTCATCGTTTCGATTTAGCCACTGAACTGGCGACCGAAATATTCCAGGAAAGCAACCCTCAATTGAGTGTAGTATCGAGTATCAACCAACCTCGGACTGCACCAAAGTCAGTTATCTCACTACCCTAAAGAGGCCAAGATGGTTCAATTAAGGTTCCTAAGGTCTGTTGATGCTTCATGACACCACATGGAGGCCCCGTACTCTCCTTGACTGAACTCAAGGGTTACTGGTACACACCAAAGTGCCACATCAACGTAGCAGACTGTTTCAACCATGTCGGTATACCCCGCACAGTTCCCTCACAGCCTTGTTGCTACTTTCTAAGAAGGTATCCCCCAGATCCGGGTTAGGATCTATAGAACTCCCAAGACAATACCCACAATTTAAAGCAAGCAAAGAAAGCAATTGAAAACACAGTTATGAACTATCCCTAAGGTACACCTCACTTTATAAAGGTTCCCCAGCAGAGTCGCCAGTTCTGTGATCGGTGGATCTGGAACTGACTGTTTAACGCTGGTTCGCGAAATGTCGCGGAAGCAAGAGTCGCCACCGTCTTTTATTTTCTCCAAATGGAAAGGACAAAAGCACAGAAAAATTCCTTAAAGAGATTGCTCTCGGTTCGGGAGGTAGGTTATAGAAAGGGAAGGTGTTAGCACCCTTTCTATCCATGGTTATCCATGGGCTCTTAGATACTTGCTCAATGTGTTTTCAAAATGTTTGCTTGCTTTTCAATGTGGGTTTCAAAAATATTCTTTGAAAAATTTCAGTTCGACTCGTACATCAGAGTGTTTGAAAAATTTGCTTTGAAAGCTTTTGAAAGTGTGTTAGTGTGAAAAGATTTTGATTTGTTTTGAAGAGAGCAAGTATCTATGAGTTGTCTACCTACCCTAAGGAATTTGTCTGTGTAAATGTCCTTTAAAGTAGTGCCATCCCACCATTGAGAGGTAGGTAGCACCACCGTTGGAGGTGTTCGGGTCAATTCGAGTTTTAGGGACATGGTGATCACCGGAGCAATGGGAAGACACCTTAGAAGCTACCCTCATGCCGGGTTCCCGGATCATGAGGACTTACTAAGACGTCCTCTACTCGACGACCACCTTTCGAAAGGCAATAGTGAGGCGTACCCTAGGGGTGGTGTGTGCGGTCCGTGTGTCATGTTTCAATTATTTTGTCTTGTCATGTTTGTTGTGATCTACGCTTGATTTTAATTTTAGGGCCATTCATTCTTGCATGCATTTAACAGTTATAAAGTTTGCGAAAAAATAAATCTAAACTATTACAAATGGCGCGGGTCCACATCGCCAAAATAAACCGAACCCGATTTGACTGAAAGTAAAAGTGCGAGAAATAAAGTAAAAATTATTACAAGGCTTTGGGGTATATACATAAGTATTTAAACGATATAAAATAAATGTGCGAAATAAAGAAATTAAAAGAAACAAAACTAGGGCGTTGGACCCTTTTTGCAATAAATTAATGAAGAATGAAAATTAAATGTTTTGGTACTTTTGTGTTTTTTAAGATTTAAAAGAAAAAGAATTAATTAAAACAAAAAAAAAAAAATTGGTTGTAAACCCTAATTCTAATGTTTTTTAAGTTATTAAGAAAAAGATTTAATTTTTAACCTAATTTAAATCTAAGTTATTTATATACATTTAATTATAAGATAGAATAAATAAATAATTATATTATGATAAAAAAGAAAAAATTTAAGAGGAATGAGCATTGTTAATTAACCTAATTCTATGTTTTTTTGATTTTTATTAAAAGGAATTAAAGCTAAAAAACCTAATTAAAACTAAATATTTGCATGTTATTATTTATACAAAAACAAACAATATTTAAAATAAACTAATTATTAAATTTTTTGACCTTTCTGATTTTTTGTGACTTTTGTGATGTTCTTGTATTTTTGTAAAAAAAAAATAATTATTGAATTAAAACAGCAAAACAAATAAAATAGTAATTAAAAGATATAAGAAAAATAAATTAAATGGGCAAACCAGGGGGGGTAGACCCCAAGATTGTGAGGTGCAGGCCTGGAGATTCTGGCCCATTAATATTCAGAATTGGTTGACTTTCTGGATCGTATGTGATGCGTTTGACCAGGTGCAGCGTGTCCCTCAAATCTAAGCCTTTAGTTTGATCTCCAGGGGGACGTGTCAAGGCTTGGTCCTGGGTGTATGGTGCATCTTCATTCCAGCATTACATGGGATTTATTTGTGAAAAATAATATTGAGGTTTTACACAGACCTGGGGTTCGAACCCAGGTCTTGGACTTTGCAAAGTGAAGTGCCTGCCAACTGCGCTGCTTGGATCAATTGACATATTATGGAAAAACAAATAATAAAAAGCAAAATCAACGCATAGTAATTAAAACGCGCGCAAATTTGAATTGGCCTGTCCCTGTGTGACACGACACCATCGTCTTCATCCCTGTAAAAACAAAACCCAGAGGCCACGGTTTTTGAAGCGTTGTTTTAGAGGGCCTATAAGAAAATAGCGACTAGCCCCTCGACGCTCATAAATTGAGCGCGAGGGTGCCATCTTCTTCGTCTCAACCTGCTTAAGCTAATGGCACTGGTCTTGAAGCGTAATTTTTCCTTGGGCAGAAAACCCCAAATTTGAAAAACCTGCAACCCTAGAAATTGGTTATGGCAAAATCGCATACGATGCATGATTGTTCAATTAAATACCATGGTCAGCTTTAGAACTTCATAAGGAACAAGAATCAACAAAGAAAAAGTGCAAAGGATGCTTAAAAAATGATGCACGATTTCAACAATTTTTCTGTACAGTTTGAGTTGTAGCTACCGCCTCTTCGCGTTTTGATTGAGGTTAGGGGTTGGCACACCTTCAGAGTTTGTCCAGGAAACTATTAGAAGAAGAATTGAGGCTTAAAACTCTCTCTAACTTTGATTTCAGTTTTGTGTTTTTATCCAAAATTTTCAATGTGGCAATCAGCTCTTGAGCGCAGCATATGATGTGTTAGGCTTAGGGTTTGACTTAGTGATTATAATGGATGGAAATTAGCTTGTTATTTGGCCTTAATTCATGCTCATGAAGGAATTAGTCCTAGGGTTTTTACCATTAACCAATTTTCCTTCTTTTAAGCCAAAACCTAGACCTAGTGTGAAACTTAACCCTAGCCTGAGTTTTTGAGTTGGCCCATGATACATGGAAGTTGTCCAAGTTCACATGACACTATTCCATTGGCTTTTGAATTTTATTTGAATTTTTAAGGATTTAAAATGAATTAAATTATCAAAAATTAAATAAAATAAAAAAATCAATATTTGGTCTTGAAATTAATCATGGGACACGTGTGTGGCATGACAAGGATGAACCAAGTGGAAAAAGTGGGCCCTTATGTCAAAAATTGGAGTTTCAAGGATAGTTGACTTTTGCCATTTCACAAAAATTTCCCAACTTCTACAAGGCATAACTTGCTCAATTTTTAAGCTTTTCACATGTTCTTGGACATTTTGGAAAGGTCTTTGAGTCCTCTAACCAATGCCTTTGGTCCCATGTCATTTTTATTTTCCAATCTCAAGTTATGGCCTTTGACTTAAAGTCCCTTTTTGTTGACTTTTGAAAATGACCTATAATGTTGAGATTGATAACTTTTTGTGAGAGCATTTCTTGGACTTGAAGTATGAAGATGAGTTGTAGGAAATGTCTTTCTCTTCAAAATGAGCTTTGGATGGAATTTTTCTGATAATCCATGTGAAAGTTATGCCCTGGTCAATTTCAGTTGACTTTTTCAGCTGTCCAAATATAGTAACTTTTGCATCTTTGATGATTTCTGAGCCAAATTTTGAGAATCATGATCAAGCATTGATAAAATGATGTTTGTGGCTTCAAAATGATATGTTGACCAAAAATTTGAACTTTTGACTGTCAAATGACCATTTTGCCCCTACAGTTGACTGTAGTGCAATTTAGGGTTTTGACTGTGCAATTTTGAGCTGAATGCCTTGAAACTTGATATGAGGATGCTTGACCATGTTTGTAAGCATATGAGACTTGATTGGGCCTTTGAACACTCCATTTTCTTGATCAGCACACAAACCCTAGTTTTGACTGTATAGGAGACAGTTGACCTGCACAACCCTTGGGGAATTTTGTGACTTGGCTTGGCAATTTCTTGAAGAATATGGGAGGGCAAATTTTGGGGTATAACATCATGCATACCTGGAGATCTCCTATACTTCTTGTACTTCATTTCCTGGGATTTTCATATAAATCTTCCCTCTCTTCTGTTTTGTCATTTGAGAGATAATGTGAGAAATATAAGAAAAGGAAGTGATAAGAAGAAGTATTACATTCCCTTAGGAAGATTCACATCCTGCATCATAAATAAGAGTATTGATCTGATAGTTTTGGATGAAAAAGATCTTGAGAAGACTTTTGGAAAACCCTTCGATGCTTAAAATCTAATAGAAATGGGAATTCTTGAAAAATTATCTAAACCATCAGAAAAAAAGATTATGAATGCTGACATCTTAAGAAAATCTCCACAATTCACAAATCAGAATCAAAATCACAGTCTGAAGGTAATGATTCCTTTTAGGAACTCCACCATATAAGCAGACTATGTTGAAGTAAGAATTTGAAAGGGTAAGAAGCCACACACCTTTTCGCCAGAGTGAATCTATCTAGTAAGAAAAGATCAACCATCAATGAAATGATTCAAAACTCTGAATCATCTCTGAAGAAGAAGAAGAGGCAAAAGAAAAGGAAAGATCCATTTATGGAAACTGATGAAGTACTCACATCTTCTTACCCCTCTTCCACATGTGAGTTGACCACTTCTCAGTTTGATGTCATTTGTTCGAGCTATGATCTTATGAGTATAGTCTTACCACTTCCTACATCCACTTAAATTTTCTTCACAATTGTTATCACCTCTACACTCCCTCAAACACTCATATCTCATAAAGCCTCCCATAAGACAGGAAGCTGACTTGGTTAACATTGCTAAACCTCTAGTTAATGGAAAAAGGCCTTTCCAAATTGTTACTACATCGTAGGCTAAAAAAACAGAGTAATCAGCGTAAGCGTGATATACCCAAAAGACAATTTACCAAAATCAACATGTCATTGTCTCGAGCATTGCAACACATGTTGAAGATGGAGCTGATTACACTGAAAGAACCTCCTCGGAATCCCAATACTTCCCCCCATTAAGATCCCAATGCAAGGCTTGCATATCACTCCAGCAGTCCTGGACATGACACTAACAGTTGTTGGACGTTGAAACATAAGATCCAGGACCTGATTGACGAATGAGTTTTCGAGTTCGCATGAGATAGTCAGATTGAGCTTTTCCATCATCCCTCAAATGTCGAAAATGAAAAGCACACCATATGAAGTGACAAGTTCAGGCAGAGAAGCGTTAAGATCATTTGAAGTTCTATTTGTAATTTCTTTTGCTTGTTCAAACAATTATTGTCATGTGAAACTCTGGTTTTTTCCATTAATGTATTGCATATGTTTGTCTTGAATTAATCCATTCGTTTACACCATATTTAAACTGTGCTTTTTACTTCATGTTTATGATATTCAACTCTCGTTAAAAGATATAAGCCTTTAGAGAGAGGATGACGAAAACGATACCATAATCTCATACAATATGCTTTTGAATAGACCTTGCTGATGATGTACATGCATTGCTTCAATTCCTAAACAGTGGAGATATAAGGAAGTTAATCCCTAGTCAATCCCTTTGATCCTAAGAAGTAGAAGTTTTCTTTTTCATGAAAATTGAAACCCTTAATCATAACCTGGAGCAGAGTAGTTTCTCAGTTAATTCAGTTGTGCATTTAATCACAAGCTTTTCCTTCATACACAACAGGTAGTATCGAAGACATCCTTCCAAATCAAAAGTCGATGATGGTTCCCCGTAATCATTAAGTCGGGAAGTCATTATCTTTCAAAATAAAAGCCCGCTAAGTCAAAACCTATGAAGGAGACTTAGGAAAAATTGGGGCATCCCGCTGACTGTAATCTCAAACAAAACAGTTCAGGAAAAAATTAGGGATAATTAAGTCAAATAGAGGTCGCTACAAATCCTCAACAAAAGAAAAATGTTACAAGAAAAAATGATTGCCTTCTCAAATAAACTTTCAGTTTCTGAACCATCATCAAGTTTCAGTGCTATAATTCCAAACTCTATTGGAACCTAAATGCATAATTAACTGAGTATAGGACTGAAGGAAATCATGGAGAATGGGTTGGGTACAAATAAACTTTGAGCCTTTATCTTTTGTTTATTAAACTGTGAACCAGACCACGCTACAACCCTTCAAAGTCCTAACTGAAGCATGGGTTAGTTCGAAAGCATACTATTACAAAAAAGGTATCATGACTCCTGTAAGGCTTACTATAAATTCTGAGTTGATATCACATTCTTACAAATTTTGCTTTACTAAAAAATTCATTTTTTAAACTTCAAGACAGACATAAGCTTTGCATTTTAATACCACTGTTTGCATATGACTAAGTGTTTGACAGCAGAGAAATTTGCATGACGAATATTCAATGAATGAAAATCCTCCTAATGGACAGATTTACTCCAGAGGATGGGTTAAAGAGAAAGATACTTCCAGTAGCAGGCCTTTCATGGACACAATTGGTTATAAATCACGGGGCATGACATGTTATTATCCAACTCATCTGGGGAAATCTAGTCAAGATTCAAAGAATCTCTCAAAAGTGTTGAATAGCCAGGGGCAGATCTCCATCTGAATCACTTGGGGCATGTTACATTGATCACGAGTTTCAACAAAAGCCACTATAAAAATTGAATCTTAGGTATCACCAAATTGCTTGTCTATGTCAGCAGTATTAGATGGTGTCATTCTTCCGTGGCAGTTCTTAGAAAAATACTGAGGAAGGTCAAGACTATCAGAAACCTCGTAATCAATGGTTAATTAATAACTTCAAACATCGGGTGCACCCGACTAATCCCAAGGGAAAATGGACTCCCGCATACGAAGGGCCACGTATGATCAAGAAAATATTTTTGGGCAGTGCTACAACACTTACTACCATGGACAGTGAAAATTCCCCGCGCCCTGTAAACACGGACATAGTTAAAAATACTACGCATGAAAAAGAGACCCGCTAGGTTGATTGGCCTAGGAAAAAATAAGGGCATCCCGATGAACCAAAAGGGGTCGGGCAAAAATTAGGGACATATAAATAAAATTGTACACCTGGCAAGTCGAAAACCTGAGAAGGTGGCTTGGGCAAAAAAAAGTATCCTGGTGGACTGTAAATCTGAAAAGACAGCCCTGGAAAAGTTAGGAATTAAAGCGTACGACTATGTCCTATTATCTCATCACTTGTTTATCACTATGATCAGTATTTACTAAAGACTCTAGGAGTTAGGGTAATGTTCAAGTCATCCACGAATCCCCCACATAGAAATCTCCATGCAATTATCTCTACAGAGCTATCTTCACAAGCTCATCCCCAACAGAGATATATTCCCAAACAAGTCTAATATGCCCTCAGGCAGAAGTTAGGTCATCTTCCAGCAGTTCACCTCCATATTCCTAATGAATAGCTTTACATGATCATCTTCCCCAATAGGACCCCTAGCATATAAGGAAGTTTGATCATTTCCCCAGCATACAGTAGAGACTTCCTCAGCGCAGCCTATAAAATTATAATCCCCATCAGAGTTTACTTCCTCGACACAGTTTATAGGAATCTAATTCCCCAATGGAGTTTATTACTCCAACACCGTAAATCCCTAACAAAATTCTCTTCTCCGGCAGCATTTAATCAAAGTTGTTATCCCCAGAAGAGTTGCTACGGTATCTGAAACCTGGACAGATAGCATACCGTAAGAATATCCATCTCTTTTATCCCTAGTCAGTTACATAAGAATCAAATCCTCCAACAAAAAGAACGACAAACTGTCATACCCCAAATTTGCCCTACCTTTATAATTATATTTATGTTTCTTTTTCAATAAATCACATTATTTGGTTTTTATTCCTATGGAGGTGTAAAACATGGAAGAAGAGGTATTATATTTAGAATGTACCACCAATATCTAATGGCCCATTCGGTTTTAAAAGAAGAGTTCGCCTCAAGTTAAAAGAAGAAGACGCTTTGTTTAGTCAAGTAGGTGTGAGCAATCCATTTCTCTCGATTAAGGCCCATTTAGGTTTTTTTTTGTATAAAAAGCAATCTGGTTTCTTGTTGAGGTCCATAAAAAATTTTATTTGTGAAGGCCCAATAAGGTGAACTTCTGGCCCATTTTCATTTTTATTGTTTTATTAACATTATTGATAAAATTATCTTTATTAACATTATCATTTTATTTTGATTAATAATACTATACTTATTATTATTAAAATTAATTATTATTGTAATTGGTGATTATTCTTAATATTTTTACACTATTATTAACACTACTATTTATTAATTATTCCTTTTTAATTAAAACATCATATTGAGAACATAGTAAAATTTGATTTATGTTTTATGGATTTAGAAAGAAGTGTTTCTCATGGCCTAAGTCCAGTTAATTAAGAGTATTTTTTTGTGTACAAACAGAAACACACACAGGCCCTTGTCCGTCCAAGGCAAAAAAAACCACTTGGCCCAATTGTATTAAAGGAAAAAAAACAACTATTGTTGGGATCAAGCCCTGTAATGCACATTCGTAACTGTGATACGGTGGGAGAACTGATTTGATGTTTTGCGTTTCGATCGCATTTATGCAGATAGCAAGAGTCGCCACCGACTTTTCTTTTATCCAAAAGGAAAGGTAAAAAAGCACAGGAAAGACCTTTCGAGATTATTTCTCGGGTTCGGGGGGTAGATTATGAAAAGGGAAGGTATTAACACTCTTTTCATCCATGGTTTTCCATGGGCTCTTAGTTACTTGTTTAGATCACTTGCTTTCATTTAACAGTGTGCTTGTGGTGTGGGCTTTGAAAGTATTTTGAAAAATCTCTTTGTAATGGTTCTCGTCTCTATAAGAACGCGTGCAAAGTTTTTGTTTCAAAAAGTGGTTCAAAGATGTGTTTGTGAATCGTATTTCGGAAAGTGTTTTGAAAAAGTTATTTTGTAATGGTTCTCGTCTCTGTAAGAACGTATACAAAACATTTTGTCTTTTTGAAAATGTTTTGAAATGGGAGTGTAGGTGTAAAAAGTTTTTATCGTGAGAAAGCGAGTAACTAAGAGCGAATCTATCTACTCGAAAGGTCTTAAATTGTTCTTTTCTTCCTCCTTTTAATGGTTCTATCTTACCATTTATTTGGTAAGAAGCCCCACCGTTGGATGTGAAGGGACAGGCGTAGGTCAATTTCACAATCATCGAAAATAACTTATGAGACGCTTTAGAAATTTTTGTAAGGGACGAGATCGTTTTAACCGAAGGCAACATCGAGGGTCATCGCGGGACTACGATCTTTTTTATCGAAGGGTCATTTCTAAAGCATCCCATATTCAAGGGACATGATTGTATTTCCGAGGCAACGAGCGAGGTTACCCTAGAAGTATGCGTGTGAAAAAGTGTGTTGGTTTCAAGTTATTTTATTCTTTGATTAGGTCATCTAGCGATTGATTTTTGAATCTTTCCATACACGCCTAATTACTATACAGTATATGGAAAACAGTAAATTACGGGAATTGAAATTCTATGCTATTACAAAGTATTCGGGAATGGGGTACAATTTTTACAAATGGGGATGAATCAAATGAGATAGAAAGGTCCGAATAACAAGCAATACAACCAAATCGAATTTTGTGCGATTTAATTAAAGCTATGATAATCCATGAAAATAAAATCAACAAAATATGGAAATGAAATGTTAAGTATTTACTTGAAAAGAGAAAAGTAAAACCTATTCTAAAAATAAAAATAATTGATTAAATTATATTCTTTATTATTGTATTTTATTAATTTAAGTAAAATCTAAAGAAGGAAAAACAAACTAAATTGTTATTTTTTGGTGTTTTATTAAGTCAATTAAATCTAAAACAAAATTTATTAAAGAAAGAAAATGCTAAAAATTATTTACAAAACCTAAATCAAATTAATAAAAATATATTTTAAGTTTTATTAGTATTTTGCATAACAAAAAAAAGTATAAGAAGAAAACAAATTAAAAAAAATGCATGGGCTTATGGTGATTTGGGAGGAGGCCCAAAGAAATCAAATGCTTTTTTGCTATAACAAAAACAAACCAAAGGGGGGGGGGGGGGGGGGGGGGGTATGGCCAACAGAACGAAAATGGGCTTGCAGAAGTTGGAACCTAACAGTCATTTTTGTTATGTTTTTTTGAATGAAAAAAAAAGGGCTAAACCCGGATCCTTGGCCCGTTGAATCATGTTACTTCTAGAAACTAAAAAAAAAAACCTAAAGCGGCAAAACGTCAGCCGCACACTCCTTCTTAAATTCTTTTCATATCATATTAATTCCTTTTATGTTCTCTCTACTCTTATTCGAATCTAATTCGTCTTCTTTTCCTTGACCTAGTGTTTCTGAGTTGCTGTTTGTTGATTATTAGCATGAGGATTGCGACATGTTGTCATTATTTGCCTACCGCTAGTATGGTGTGGTTATGGATTGTGATGTTTGAAGGTTGCTCTGTGTGAGTGTTAGCTTGGAGGTTTATGATGGATTTGGGAGATCGAGCGGTCTGTGATGATGGTTGTTGGTGCATGCAAGTTGTTGGGCGATGGTGATGATGCTAACAGGTTTTTCGTTCGATGCTTTACTAACGTTTTTTTTTAGTTTGATGATGGTCACTGTTTTTTTTTGGATTTTTGAGGCTTGGTGATAGGTTTTTCGATTTTGAGGCTTGTCAACTGCGTTTGGGATTTTGAAGCTTGTTACAGTTTTTTTGGATTTGATGATGATTATTGTGTTTGAGCTTTATGCTATATTTTTTCAGGGTTTTTGGATTGAGGCTTTGTTACACGGGTTTTGAGTTTGATGATGGTTTGCTACTATGTTGTTAGTTCTTTTGCTGGCTTTTTATGGGTTTTTCGGATTGAGGCTTTTGTTACACAGGTTTTGGGTTTGATGATGGTTTTCTACTGTGTTGTTAGTTCTTTTGCTGGCTTTTGTGGGTTTTTCAGATTGAGGGTTTTGTTACACAGGTTTTGGGTTTGATGATGGTTTGCTACTGTGTTGTTAGTTATGAGTTTGGACCAAGATTCATCCTACTGCATTTTTCTATTCTTATTCTATTACTGTTATTCTTAGCTAACTACTTAGCAATGAATATCCAAATGACAAAAAAAAAAGAAAAAAAATGATTCAAGATGAATGCAAAAAAGGGATAGAGATTTTACCTCGATGATGGCCTTTGCTTGACAGGGAAGTTGAACTCTATTCCTTTCTCTGTATTTTTCTTCTTTTTCTGAAGGGTGGTGCTTGAGAAAATGATGATCTTTTATTGGGTTTTTTGGTATATTTTGTTATGTTGTTGGTTCTTTGTGAATGATGAAATTATCTCCTTTTTTCCTCCTCCTTGCTTGTGCCGAATGGCCCTGTTTTATGCTGAAACATCAAAACTTTTTGGAGGGAAAAACCATTGAGTTTGAACAATTATGCTATGCTGTTTTTGCTTCCTCTTGTGGCAGTTTTGACTTAGCCTATATTTGTGCAATTTTGGATAGAATTTGGCTTCTTGTGAACAGCATATGAAGGTCTGCAATGCAGTCCCTTTTGACAGCATTTTGGCTTTTTGTGATTGTTTCTTTTTTATTGTGATGCAAACTGATTTTTCAGCATTTGAACCCATGATAAAACAATTAATTTTGACTTGCATTTCTCTTTATTTTGTCCTCTGTGAACCAATAAAAAATTGCGGTTTTCAAATGGACCAAATATGGATAAAACGTTGTCCCCTTGTTTCTGATTCTTTTGCCAATCCCTAATGATGAGAATATAGATATTTTCTTTGGAATTTTCCAATATTCCAAAATGAATTTTGCTAACCAATGCTTCTCTTATTTTTTGTTTACATGTACGGCCCATTGGATTGACGACGAGTGGCTTGAAGCATTTGAAGAAAACTTGATGATGAAGAAAACTCTTTTTGAAGTTTTAATGCATTATTAAGAATTTGTAACATAACCTTTTTTTTTTGTAATTGCAAACTTGTAAAAGCTTTAGCAATTATACGTTCTTTGATTTTGAACAATATTTTGGATGTAAGTTTTGTACCTAAAGGAAATTGAATGATAATGGTGAGAACTTAAGTATTCAAAAATCACTTTGTAGTCTTGTAAGCTTTCTTATGAAATTTGAATGAAGAATGATGGGTTGACTTTTGAATGTATTCTTGAAAAGTGGCATTTGGAATAAGATTTGGACTTGAAATTGAGAATGGAAATTTGGAATAAACCCCTGCCTTGTAATATGTAAAATTGATATGGACTCGATTCTCATGTAGAGCTCTTGAACTTGAATGGATAATGAGACTTTGAATGAAATTTATGAACAAAATGATTGCGCCTAGCAAAACTTGAACCGTTTGAACTTGACCTTGAATCCACAGATTTAGCACATTGAATTTGAAATGAACGCATGGACTTGAAAGTATTAATGAATGTCTTGTAAAATTTCATGGTCTTCCAAACGCACTTTAACCTTGATCATTGAAATAATCTTATAGACAATACTATTTGTGATACTTTGCAAAAAGAATCACTTCATGATATTGAAAATTGAAGACATTGTGAGTCTCAAAATTTGGACAGGAGTTTCTTGCGACTAGGTCAAATTTGCAAAATGACCTTTAAAACATTTGAATTCTCTGATGATCTTTCGCACATCATTAAATCTTAACTTGTGAAGAGAAAATAGAGATAACGTCAGAGAGAGTCATACGCAAAAGAAACGCCCAAAAAAAATCGAGTAACGAAAGAGTTACAGTCACTTGAACTTGATGTCGCAGAAGGTCATCTTTTGGGTTACTGGAGTCATTTTCGGTCGTCTGAACTACTGACTGAGCAAACTCACAGTGCGAGGCTTGAAACTTGGCACAAATATCTCTGATAACACATGAAGGACCATAAAGACCGTTTGAATCCTTGAAAACTCATTTTCTTTTGAGAACTGTAAAACCCTAATTGCTGATTTACTGTCTCGGAGGAGAATCTGTCTGTTCAATCTCTGAGCCAACTTGAATATCTGGGAAACCCTAGGATTGTATCTTGTATGAAAAATGGGAGGGAAAATTTTGGGGTACAACAGTAACGTTTACTGCTATTTTGAATAAAAAATACATAATTTCTTATTACAGAAAACAACATCTTCACTAATCAAAGCATAAACCAGAAAAAACATAATACAAAATCCGGACATAAATCAATACAGATCTGTACATAACAGAATCAACCTAAAATCAGAAATTAATTAAATTTTCTTCAATAAAAAATAAAATTGAAATTAAGACTAAATCGGAATTACAGACATGTTAATTTCCTTCCAAATCTCTATAAACCCTAAAGCACTATAAAGGGGGGATTAACAGAGGGAAGAAAGGAGAGTAGAGACCGACAAAGAGATATAGAGGAAGAAGGATAAATCGTTACAAGGGGAGGGAGCCTCACCACTATCACCGCCTAGGGTTCCAACATCTGGAACCCTAACCCCAGTGGTTATGCCGTAATTCACTATCCCTCCGCTGCGACAATCTTCACCACACCGTCGCTATTCTCGCCATCACCAATACCTATAGAACAAAAGAGAAGGAAAGAATCAGGAATAAAAAAAGATGAAGGATATGAAACATAAACTCAAAGAATCACGACCATATAGGTGTTCTGGTGACTTAGCTTTTGACGATAATGTTTTCCTTTTTCTTTATGTTTGATTTTTTATTTAGGTTTTGTATAAGAGATGTAGGGATGTTGGGTTGTTGTTGTTGGGGTTTTAGGGGTGGAGCTGGTTTGCTTATGTTTAAAAATGACAGGTGGATGAGGGATGAGAGGCGGAGGGGAAGAGAGGAGGTAGCACCGTCGGGTGTGGGTTTTTGTTTTTAGGGCTTCAATTCGTTGAAACAAAGAAAAAGGGTAGTGAGAGAAGAGAAAGGAGGCGTGAAGAGAGATAGAGAGAGAGGGAGGGGGGGTAAAAAGGATTAATAGCATATTGTCT
Source organism: Vicia faba (assembly GCA_948472305.1). Lineage (NCBI taxonomy): Eukaryota > Viridiplantae > Streptophyta > Magnoliopsida > Fabales > Fabaceae > Vicia > Vicia faba. Next base: position 1,788,885,384 of record OX451736.1, read on the forward strand.
TGTAAAAATGAAGAATATAATATCGTAGCAATCATGTACGGGCCATCTCGTAGCCACTACCATGCACACTCAGCCATCACCATGCGATCTCAATCACTCATCTCTCACGCACATATGCATATGGTATCCCCTGCACTCTCCCGTACTAGATCCAAACGAAATAGAGTTATGTTCGTTGGGCCATACCTATTGACTGTTCACACCCCCATTCAATTTTTGTTTACTAACCAAGCTCAGACTCACACCCCCTGGCCTTTTGGGCCTGAATTCAAAAATCTGAATTTTGGCCCTTCCTAATAGCACCCCACATTTACTACCCGTAATATAATTTGCACCCCCAGTGAATTTATTTTTATTTATTTATTTTCTTTTATAATTTCATTCATATATTTACTTATTTATTTTTTCTGTATTTATATATATTTATATATATTTTTATATTTATGTTTTTATAATATTATATTATTATTTATTATATAATTGATTTATGTTAAACCTATTTAGAATATAATATTGTTTATTTGCAATAAATCATATCTTTTTAAATCATGTACTTAAAAATATTTTTCATAATATGAGTTAATTTAATATTTTACATCAAAATATTAAAACTCGCGCAACTCACCAAGTTACTACATCCGCAAGTGACATGTGGTCAATATCTGACCACGTGATGAAGAGACTATATTAGACTCTATCGCTCTACGTCTTACAATTATTCAGACAAACAAATTATTTTTCATAATAAATTAATTCAAAATTAACTTTCAAAAAGGAGTGCAAATATATTTAAATCAATTGCGCACTTGGTCTAAACAAACTCCGATATTCACACTTTTAGACTACATACGCGGAAAATTCAAAATATATTTCGCAATCCATAAAAAACACAAACCCACCATGAACTATGAAATGGGACTCTGATTCCTCGTAAGAGGATACATATGCATACGATTAAAATCGTGGCGACTCCCCCTAACTAAAATTAAAACCCTTTCCCTAATTATACTTAGAACCCCTATTTTCCAAATAACACGCTTCTAAACCTAGTATCCTTGCGAACAAGGTAGATGAGGGGTGCCTAACACTTTCCTTTCGTCTAGAACCGAGTTCAAACCTAGAATCTCTGAACTTTAGGGTTATTCCTTTATACTCCATTCCATTAGGATAAAAATTAAGGTTGGCGACTCTGATTCAAAAACCAATTGCAACACGAACGATCGATTCTCCTTGAATGCCTTTATCCTCAAGCAGAAGTCGAAGATCCCCAGTGGAGTATCCTCAAACAAAATGCAGGAATTCCCAGCAAAATTATTCCAGCAAATTATCCCCAGCAAAAGTTGAAGAATCACCCTCTTCATCCTGAGAAACAGTCAGGGATTTATTTTCCCCAGCCAGAGTTGTTACAAGGAGCTACTGATAAACTTCAATGGCACATTGCATCCATACATCATTTCACAATACATTATAGCATATGCATATCAAGACGCATATAACATTCTCATTTATTTTGAGAGCATCATTACGTAATGCATTACATATATCATGACATTGCATAAAGCTAACTTTTTCTTTTCAAGTAAAGTTCACAAACAGACGAATATCATCAGAAATTTTCGAACAGGTCAGAGATTATTCCTGAAACAGGACGGGGCAACTATCTATATGACCAGGAGATATGAATTCCCGAAATAGGATGACTTTACCAATGATAAATAGGTCGCAGATTAATTCCCGAAACAAGACGGGGAAACTATCTATATGACCAGACGGTATGAATTCCTGAAACAGGACGAGTTTACCAACGAAAAATAGGTCGCAGATTAATTCCCGAAACAAGACGGGGAAACTATCTATATGACCCAGCGATATGAATTCCCAAAACAGGACGGGTTTACCAATGAAAAATAGGTCTCAGATTAATTCCTGAAACATGACGAGGAAACTATCTATATGATCAGGTAGTATGAATTCCCAAAACTAAACGAGTTTACCAACAAAAAACAGGTCTCAGATTAATTCCCGAAATAGGACGAGGAAACTTTCTATATGAGCAGGCGGTATGAATTCCCGAAACAAGATGGATTTATCACACAAAAAAACAGGTCACAAATTAATTCCCAAAATAGGACGGCGAAAATATCTATATGACTAGGCGGTATGAATTCCCGAAACAGGACGGGTTTACCAACAAAAAATAAGTCGCATATTAATTCCTGAAATAGGACGGGGTAACTATCTATATGACCAGGCGATATGAATCACCGAAACAAGACGAGTTTACCAACAAGATACTGATTATAGATCAATTCCTAAAATAGGACGAGAACAAAAAAAATAGGTCACAAATTAATTCTTGAAACAGGACAGGGCAACTATCCATATGACCAGGCGATATGAATTCCTGAAACAAGATGGGTTTACCAATGAAAAACTGATTGTAGACCAATTCCCGAAACATGACGGGGCGACTATCTATATGACCAAATGATTTCCCCTTTAGAGACCAAATTCTGAAAAGCATCTCCTTCATAGCCTTTGTTATGAAAAGCATTCCCCCCAGAGACTGAATTATGGAGAGCATTTTCCTTCTGAAAAACATTCTTCAGATACAGTCAAGCGTAGACTAATTCTGATACTCCTATCAACAGTTACCTTGGGTGGCATCTATAAGCCCACCTCCAGCGACACTCTTTCACCTCTATGAATGGCATATTTAAGCCCATTCAAGCACTATAATCAACCAACAGTGTCACTTTATGCACATGTGAGTGCAAATTTCTGGGCACTTAAGTGTTTAATCCTCTTCCACCTTCAGATCAGGAATGGCAGACATGCCAATCTAACTCTTCAGGTTTAAGAAGATTGAACAGGGGAAGCTGTTGTACCCTAAAATTTGCCCTCCCGTTTTTTAATACAATGATTCAAGACACCTCCCCATGTTCCTAGGGTTCTTAATTGCTCAAGAATTCTCAAGGATTTAAGCATATAAGCACCTCTCAGAAGCAATGGCCTACAATTAGGGTTTTGGTTTTCTCAAAGAAAATTGAGCTTATAATGCCTCAAGTGAGTTTCATGGTTCCTCATATGCTTCAAAGAATCCTTATGTCAAGTTTCAAGCCTTGCATCACAAGTTTGCTCAGTCAATTGCTCAAATGAGCGAAAGTCAACTGTATTGAACAAAAAGTCAACTATGGTCAACATATAGTCAAACTTCAAGATTTTTGGTCAACATCAAGATTTTAAGGTCAAATTCATCATTTTATCAAGGTTTGATCATGATTCCTCAATAAAACTCAAGATTCATCAAAAGTCAAAAGTCCTAAATTAGGGTTTTCTTAAGGAGAAGTCAACAGAACTTTGGCCAAGCATAATTTTCACATGCTTCTGTCATACCCCAAATTTAACCTAACTTTTACTTTTGTCTGGATTAGGATTTTCAGATCATCTGCATACATTCTTCTAGATTCATCTGTATAGTGCACATTCATCCATAAAACATATTGGTTCAAAAGAATTAGTGCTCGTGCAAGCGAGGGTTTTTCAGTAGTTTGAGTTTTCTACATTCAATACAGTTGATTTCTCTGGTTGCTCCTTTAGCAGTGGATTGTGGGATTAGGTTTTGAAGTATGGTTATCACGGATTTCTTTCTCATCAAGTTACAAGGCCTACTCTCATTCAAATTCTTCATACCCTGGATTAGGGTTTATTTCCCTTTTGTTTGTCAAGAGACTAGGGTTTTGGATCCCTGGTTATTGTGAAATGTTTCTTTCATCCGCTTCAAATACAACTCAAGGTCAAGTGTATGTCTTCCTTCATGCCTAGGTTTTCTACATTACTTCATTTGAGATCATATTGAATTAGGGTTTTGATACTCATCATGATTCGACTTGTAAACACACATCAACTAAAAGGCATTTGGTTAGGGATTTCATGTCAAATATCTCTTTACACTTCAAGTTTCCTTCTTAAGATATTTAAGTCACCAATTCAAGAGTTTGTAGATTAAATTGATGAACATGGAATCCTACTATCCGGGCTTTCATATCGAAGTAACCCTACTATCCAGGTTCCTTCTCATAGCCCTACTATCCAGGCTTTCATATTGAAGTAACCCTGCTATCCAGGTTCCTTCTCACAGCCCTACTATCCAGGCTTTCATATCAAAGTAACCCTACTATCCAGGTTCCTTCTCACATACCTACTATCCAGGCTTTTGTACCGAAGTAACCCTACTATCCAAGTTCCTTCTCACAGCCCTACTATCCAGGCTTTCATATCGAAGTAACCCTACTATCCATGTTCCTTCTCATAACCTTACTATCCAGGTTCCTTCTCTCTTATCTCCAGACAGTAGTCCACAACACTGTACAACCTGGACCTGATCAAACACGATTGATTTTGCATTTCCCCAGTAAGTCGCGGTGCAGCATATACCCTGACCAGATATGCAGTTCACTTCCGCTTCCTCAAGCTGGAGTTTATTCCCCAGTAGATTAACAGAGAAATGAAGCTCCTAAAATTCTATTTCTCCCAAGACAAATACCAATGTTCCTCAGAATATTCCTCATCAACAACAGTAACAGGAACTCTCATAGAAGGAATGTCTCAGGAAATCAACATCCTCTAGATGGCATCTTTAAGCCCATCTCCGATGGTATTCCGCCACATCTTGGATGGCATCTTTAAGCCCATCTCCGACGGTATTCTGCCACATCTTGGATGGCATCTTTAAGCCCATCTCCGACAATTCTCTAGCAGCTTCCGAATGGCATCTATAAGCCCATTCCCGATATCACCAAATCAAGTGCCACTTCATGCGAGTGCAAATTTCTGGGCACTCTAGTGTTCAATCATCTTCCACCTTCAGATCACGAAAGGCAGGCTAGCCAATCTACATCCTCAGGTTTAAGAAGATTGAACAGGGGCAGATGTTGTACCCCAAAATTTTCCCTCTCATTTTACTCAATACATACTCCTAGAGATCCTCAATTTTCTCAAGCTTTCCCAAGAGTTGACCAGACAAACTCTCTCCTAAGGCAGTGTACCTCAAATTAGGGTTTCCATTTTCATCAAGATGGGTGAACCACAAAGGCCTCATATTCTCTCCATGGTCTTGATATGTTCTCAAGACCCTACATGTCAATTTTCAAGCCTTGCACAAGAGGTTTGCTCAATCAACTGCTCAGATGCCTGAGAATCGACTGTATTAGGTCAAAAGTCAACTGTGACTTTCATCATTTTATCAAGGTTTGATCATGATTCCTCAAGGAATGCTCCAAATTCATCAAAATCCAAAAGTTGTTAAATTAGGGTTTCTTAGTAAAAGTCAACTAAACTTTGACCAAGCATAACTTCCACATGATTTATCAGAAATTTTCCATCCAAAGCTCATTTTTAAGAGGATGCAATTCCCTACAATTCATATTCATCCCACAAGTTCAAAATATGCACTCATAAAAATATATGAATTTCTACATTATGGGTCCTTTTGAAAAGTCAATAAAAACACCTTTTGGATCAAAGCTTATTACATGAACATGGAAGAATCAATTGAGATGATACAAAAGGGGTTGCTTAGGGGACATCCTAATATTTCTAAAAAGTCCAAGAACACCTCTCTAGGGTTAAAATTGAAAGAGATATGCCATATCAAAGTTGACCCTTTTTGCAAAATTGCCAAAAGTCAAATATGCTCAAAAATGCATTTTTTGCTAAATGGGCCTAACTTTTTATGCTTGCACCTCACTTATAATGTAGTCCATAACTCAAATATTCATCAACCCATTATTTTCTTCATTTTTCAATTTATTTTGATTTTTTATTAATTAAAAACTGAATTAAATCAAATAATTGATGAATAATGGCAAATATATGATTTGATTTGGTTTTTGGACAGGCTGGCAATCAAAATATGCTGAGTTATCAAGGACAAAACGAATCAAGGATGATTGATACAAGAAAGGGATGATTTGGCTCAAAATAGAAAGTTTACATGTAGCTTGAAAATCAAATCAAATCTATCATAACTGCAAAGATTCAATCCAAGTTTGTAATCCTAATTCATTCCTAGATATATATTGGACAAGAACAAAGCATGGCATAAGGTTTTGCAGTCGTGAAAGTGAGAGAACAAAAAGCTCAAAATTAGACAAAAGTGGTGAATCGGTTTCAATCATACAGGCCATCTCAAGCCATCCCTGCATTTCTAATCGATTGTTGAATGTCTCAGGAAGCTTTTCCAATCAATCACAAGCCCTTTCACACCCAAAAAATAGCTTGTATGAACATTACGATTTGCCTTATTTTTTGAAAATGATTACATCAATTCCTGCATTGTTAATATAATTGATTGCCATATTTGTGATCCTCACCATGTTTGCAAGTTAACTGGATAATTTAATTGCATTTTTGAAGCCTATATTTGCACTTGCCATTGTTAGGGTTTCCATATGCGTTTTGGATTTTTGGCTACAGGCAAAATTAGACCACAAGCTGGATACTGGGATGACCAAGACATCATGACCAGTTGAACCATGGTCTTCAATTCCATTTATATTACGTTTTGTGAATTTTTGAATTGCACAGGATTTTAGCCATGGAAGTTGTTCGTAGGTATAGGTTATATGCCTAAAACAACGGATGAGGAAGAAGAAGATAACGTGTTCAATCATCATTGGACTGTTTGAAATATGGCGCGCGTTTTTTATTTTATTCATTAATCCACTTATTTTTTATATAATATTAATTGCTCTTGTTATACAAACAAAACAAAGCAGATGGCTCAGTGGTAAAACACGCTTGGTATTGGGTGGGAGGACCTGAGTTCGATCCCAGGTCCCAGAAAATTTTATTTTCCAACTTTGTGCTTGCAGATTCTATACACCACCTTGCCAAGTGTCTTCCATGAACCTCACTCATCCAGCCATTGAATCCATTGCTAGCCAAATACAGCGCTCAAATCCATGAGGGACTATGATGCATGCTCAGGTCAACGCTACAAGGATTTCAATGTTGACAGAGCTTGAAGGGTTATTAAGCTTGAAAAGTTCAGATTGGCACCCCCTTATTTGCTAGCACACAGGCCCAGTTTTCATTTTCTTTCTATTTCTTTTTTTTTATTTCTTGAATTAATTTCGTTAATTGTTTTAATTAATTAACACAAAATTATTATTTTTCTACAAAATCAAAAAACCAAAAAATACATAAAATCTTTTTTTTAATAAAAACATTTTATTTCTTAATTAATTTAGTTTAATTGACTTAGGGCAATTTAATCTCCTTTTATAATTAAAAATAATTAGACTTAGGATTTGAATTGTACATAATTTAATTAAATTTCTTTAAAAATACACCAAAATCATTTTTTCATTAAAATATTTATTTTAATTAATTAGGTTAACTTAAATAATTTTTCATAATTAAAAAGCAATTAGAAATTAGGGTTTTATTTAAATTGCAATTTCATTGTTTTCTCCAATAAATGTACAAAAATCTTTTTTCTTTCAATTAGGGTTTAGGTTATTTTTCAACATCCCTCGTATTTAACTCGCCGCGCATTTAATTATTTCTTTTCCATTATTTTTGTAATTGCCAATGGTTTATAATAGTTAAACTAGGGTTTTATTTACTGCTTTAATCCCCGATTCTTTGGTTATGTAATTAATCCCCATCCCGGAAGCCTTGTAATAGCTAGGTTTATTTTCCCGCACTTTCAAATTCCTGCAAATATTTAACTGTCTAGATGTATACTAATAGGATTGTATGGCAAGAATATCTGGAAATTTAAACGGTAGATCACCTAATGTGCAAAGATTTAATAACTGGAACAATTCATATGCACATATTCACTCCTAGGGTTTACCTCACTTCGGTTGCCTTCACTAAACAGTCATTAAGCATAGGAGATTTTAATGGTTGCCCTCCAGTCTAAAAGATCAAAGTGTTCCACTCGAATGTTGCCTCGGAAGTGTTGCTTCGGAGATGTTTCCTCAAAAATATCTTAAGACTCTGGGGTTACTACTAAAGTTTTCTAACTATTGCTTTAGTGATTGCACTTGTCCCTTTCGAATGTCCCTTAAAACTCCAACGATGGGGCTACCTACTCCTTAATAGTAGGATAGCATTGTCTAAAGGAAACGAGAACGAACAATCTTTTTTTCGAGTAGGTAGAATCTTAAGTACTTGCTCAACAAAACTTTTCACACAAACACCTTTCAAAACAAATTTTCAAAACAAACTTTGTCACACTCTTGAGGACTGATACAAGGGTTATCACGAAGTAAAACAATTTCAAAAATCACACACAAGCAATTTTAAAATGAGCAAGTACCTAGAAAACCATGGATAGAAAGGGTGCTAACACCTTCCCTTTCTATAATCTACCCTCGTACTCAGAAATCTCGAAAAAAGGTTTTTCTATTCTTTTTCCTTTTCCATGATTGGATAAAATAAAAGTCGATAGCGACTCTTGCTTACCGAGACATTTTGCAAACAAAAAACGCAAAATGTAAACCAGTAAAAGTAGTCGGCTCTGCCACCGTATCACACTCCCTTTCAATACAATATCAAACATATTAAAATACTTCCAAAATTGTGAAAAACTTGCCCTTCTTGAGATGCAATGAACCTAGCCTTTTTCCTCATTCCTTGCACAAATTCTAAGGCTCAATATCAACGTAAATTATCAGCCCATGTGTCCATACTTTTTTTTTATTATTTTATGCAATTTATTTTGTGTTTATTTGAATAAAAATAAAATAAATATGAATAAAATAGATAAAAAAATTCAAATCAAGGTGAGATTGAATTTAGGTATCCTTGAGTAAGTCATAAACATATTTGAATCCCACAAAATAGGTCTATGAACTTAAAAATGCATTTTTGCTCAAAGTTAACTTTTTGCATTTTCACCAATTTGTACTGGTCCTAACTTGCTCAATTTTTATCTTTTGGATATTATATTTCACTTTTTAGAAATGTAAGTATGTTCCCTACAATATCTATTTTATTCATTTTTGAATTTGGATAATTTATCTTGAGGTAACTTGCCTTGACAAAAAATGTCTTTTTGTTGACTTTCAAAAAGACCTGTAATGTATTGGCTCATATCTTTCCAATGATGCATTTTTTGAACTTGAGGACAAAAGAAAAGTTGTATGGAATTGAATATTATTCACAATGAGCTTTGGTTGTGGCAAAATGGATGAAGCATGTGAAAGTTATGTCTGGTCAAAGTTCAGTTGACTTCTCCTAAGGAAACCCTAATTTGATAAATCTTGACTTTTGATGATCGGAGGACTTTCCTTGGGGAATCATGATCAACCCTTGATAAAATGATGAATATAACTTCAAAATGTTTATGTTGATAAAAAATCTTGAAGTTTGACTGTATGTTTACCATAGTTGACTTTTTGATCAATACAGTTGATTTTCAAGCATCTAAGCCATTGACTGAGCAAAGTTGTGATGCATGGCTTGAAAATTGACATGAGCCTTGTTGAGGACCTATGAAGAAACAAGGGAGCCACTTGAGACTTTTTTAGACCAAATTTCCTTGTGAAAAAGGAAACCCTAGTTGGAGATCTATTGCTTAGGAGGAGAATTTGTCTCGTCAATTCTTAGTCATCCTTGAGCATTTGGGGACCTCTATGAGTATGTCTTGGATAAAATGAGAGGAAAAATTTTGGGGTACAACAACTGCCCCTGTTTAATCTTCTTAAACATGAAGAGTTAGATTGGCCTGTCTGCCATTCGTAATTTGAAGGTGGAAGATGATTGAACACTAGAGTGCCCAGAAATTTGCACTCGCATGTGCATGAAGTAACGCTGTTGGTTGATGATATCGAGAATGGGATTATAGATTCCATTTAGAGAAGATGACTGAGAGTCATCAGAGATGGGCTTATAGATGCCATCTAAAGTAAATGTTGACTCCAAACTGGATAAAGTATTAGAATAAATCTACGGTTGACTTTATCTGAACCAGAAGAGGTCTCTGTATCTGACTTCGTATGAGAAGTATACTAGAATGAGTTTGTGTTCGATTGTATCTAGAAGATATGTTGGGGAGTGTCAGAATGAATCTATGTCTTGATTGTATCTGGAGATATATTGAGTATGAGTATCAGAATGAATCTATATCTTGAGTGTATCTGAAATGAAGGATGTATTGCTTGAGTATTCGAAAGACATCCATATTTGAAGCATATCGGAACTGTATCTGAAAGATGTATTGAATGAGTATCAGAATGACATCCGTATTTGGAGCGTATCTGAACTGTATCTGAAAGATGTACTGAATGAGTATCAGAATGACATCCGTATTTGGAGCGTATATGAAATATGTACTGAATGAGTATCAAAATGACATCTGTATTTGGAGCGTATCTGAACTGTATCTAAAAGATTTACCGAATGAGTATCAAAATGGCATCCGTATATGGAGCGTATCTGAACGGTATCTGAAAGATCTATTGAATGAGTATCAAAATGACATCCGTATTTGGAGTGTATCTGAACTGTATCTGAAAGATGTACTGAATGAGTATCAGAATGACATCCATATCTGGAGCGTATTTGGACCATATCTGAAAGATGTACGGAATGAGTATCAGAACGACATCCATATTTGGAGCGTATCTGAACTGTATCTGAAAGATGTACGGAATGAGTATTAGAATGACATCCATATCTTGAGCGTATCTGAACCGTATCTAAAAGATGTACTGAATGAGTATCAGATTGACATCCGTATTTGGAGCGTATCTGAACTGTATATGAAAGATGTACTGAATGAGTATCAGAATGACATCCGTATTTATAGTGTATCTGAACTGTATCTGAAAGATGATCTGGATTGAGTATCAGAATGACATCCGTATCTAGAGCGTATCTGAACCGTATCTGGAAGATGATAAACTGTTGACAATCTCTATCTTTTCGGGAACTAAACTGAAAAGACAAAGTTATTTTTATGCAATGGCATGATGTAGGTATTATATTGCGTAATGATGCTCTCCAAATAAAAGAGATTGTGCTATACGTGTGTTGTATGCATATGCTATGTCCTTTGTAAATGATGTATGAATGTGAAATGTTATTAAGGTGCATTTATAAACCCGAGCATCTTTTTCTAGGGAAAATAAATCCCTGAATGTTATTGGGGATGAAGAGTATGTGTATATTCGATCTTCTAGGAATAGTTTCCACTGGGGATCCCTACTTTCTTGTTCGAGGAAACTCCGCTGGGGAACATTGATTTTTGCTCTTTGCTTGAGGAAACTCTATTGGATCGTGTTAATTCTTGCTTGGGGAGAAGAGTTTAAAAACATTGGATGTTCATTATTCTACTGGGGAGTTTATACCCTGACTAAGAATAGAAGATATGGATAACCTTCCGGCTCTCCTGGGGAGGATAAAGTTGACTGACATCTGGTCCGGTTTCCAGGTTCCATAGCAAATCCCTGGGGATAGTGACGACTTCACTAGAGAGAGAGATTTTTCCAGTGATTTGTAGTAGAATCACACTCAAGCTGGGGAGTGTCAGAATAAATCCATGCCTTGATTGTATCTGAAGATGTATTGAATGGGTATCGGAATAATATCCATATCTGGACTGTATCTGAACCAGATCTAAAAGACTAAATGAGTATCAGAATGACATCCATATCTGGATCGTATCTGACCGGTATCTGGAAGAGAATTCTAGAATGAGTGCCACAATAAATTTGTATCTTGATTGTATCTGTATTGTATGTAGAAGACAAATCTGGAATGAGTGCCATAATTAATTTGTGTCTTGATTATATCTGCACTGTATCTAGAAGATGATAAACTGTTTGGGGAAATAAACCCTATTGATGGAGAAGTACTCTTACTGAGGAAACACCCTTGTTAAGGAAATGAACCTTGTTGGAAAGCAGAAGTCTGAATGGGGTCTTACAACCTTGGAGGAACAAGCTCAGCTGGGGAAGAGAAACTTCATGAACTGTACTGGTGGAATCTCTGTAGGTTGGTGATATTTCTAGGAAGAAGATCAAACTCCTTTATCCGCCAGAGCGATCTGCCGGGGAAATTGCGGGGAATGTATGACTTTGTGAAGATTACTTTGTGGAGATAATCTCATGGAATTGGCTCTGTGGGGGTCCGTGGAGACTTGAACATATCTTAACTTCTAGAGCCCTTGGTGAATGTTGATCAGGGTGATAAGTCTTCTACTGATAGACAAGTGACGAGATGACAGGATATAGTCGTAGCTTTAATCCCTAACTTTTCCCAGACTGTCCTTTCAAATTTTCAGTCCACCGGGATACCCTTTTTTGCCCAAGCTACCTTTTTAGGTTTTCGACTTGCCGGGTGTACAATTTTATTTATATATTCCTAATTTTTGCCCGAACTCTTTTGGTTCGCCAGGATGCCCTTATTTTTTCCTAGGCCAGTCAACCTAACGGGTCTTTTTTTATGCGTAGTATTTTTCGATTATGTCCGTGTTCACAGGGTGTGGAGATTTGTCACTGTCCATAGTAGTAAGTATTGTAGAACTGCTAGAAAAATGTTTGCTCGATCGTACGTGATCCTTTGCTAGAATTCAGATTCAATGTCTCAAGTGATTAAGATGGAGATTTGCCCCTGTCTATTCAGCGCTTTTGAGAGATTCCTCGAATCTTGACTCGACTGCCCCCAGATCAGTAAGACACCATGTCATGCCCCTTGTGATTCAAATGGAGATCTTCCCCTAGCTATTCGGTCCTTTTGAGAGATTCCTCGAATCTTGACTCGACTGCCCCTAGATCAGTTAGATACCATGTCATGTCCCTTGATTATGAAAGGTCTGTTACGAGAAATGCCTTTCCAGCTGAGGTGATTCTGTCCATTGAGAGGATTTCCGTTCATTGAATTTACGTTGTGAGAATTTCTCTGTTGTCGAATGATTAGTCATATGCAAACAATGACATTTAAAGAATGTAAAGCTTATGTCTGTCTTGAAGTTTTAAAAATGCATTTTTAGTAAACAACCAAAATTTTATAAGAATATGAATTCAACTCAGGATTTATAGTAAACCTTACAGGAGTTAGGATACCTTTGTGTAACAGTATGCTTTCGAACTAATCCATGCTTCAGCTAGGACTTTTAAGGATTGTAGTGTGGCCTGGTTCACGGTTTAAGAAACAAAAGATAAAGGCTCGAAATTTATTTGTATCCAACCCGTTCTTCGTGATTTTCTCCAGTCTTATACTCAGTTAATTGTGCGTTTTAAATCTCAATTGAGTTTGGAATGTTTGCCTTCACACACACACACACACACACACACACACACACACACACACACACACACACACACACACACACACACACACACACACACACACACACACACACACACACACACACACACACACACACACACACACACACACACACACACACACACACACACACACACACACACACACACACACACACACACACACACACACACACACACACACACACACACACACACACACACACACACACACACACACACACACACACACACACACACACACACACACACACACACACACACACACACACACACACACACACACACACACACACACACACACACACACACACACACACACACACACACACACACACACACACACACACACACACACACACACACACACACACACACACACACACACACACACACACACACACACACACACACACACACACACACACACACACACACACACACACACACACACACACACACACACACACACACACACACACACACACACACACACACACACACACACACACACACACACACACACACACACACACACACACACACACACACACACACACACACACACACACACACACACACACACACACACACACACACACACACACACACACACACACACACACACACACACACACACACACACACACACACACACACACACACACACACACACACACACACACACACACACACACACACACACACACACACACACACACACACACACACACACACACACACACACACACACACACACACACACACACACACACACACACACACACACACACACACACACACACACACACACACACACACACACACACACACACACACACACACACACACACACACACACACACACACACACACACACACACACACACACACACACACACACACACACACACACACATATATATATATATATATATATATATATATAAATGAATATTACATAAAAATGAAAATTTTCAACCAATTGTCATATTCTTAATTAATATCAAATTTTGAAAAAGAATTCAATAATAAATTGAATAATAAATTTTAAACAAAATATAAAACAATTGATATTAACATTCCTCATTTAAGAAAATCAATTAAATATTTTATAAAAAGATATAATTAAAAAAAAGATATCAAAATTGAAATAGTAATATACAATACTAAATTATACTAATAATATATTTTAGTAGGGAGAAAGTTGTGGTTCGAAGTTTTGAAGGCTCGTTACACGGATATCAATATGCAGGTAGTGAATTTGGGGAGCTATCAAAATAAGAGGATTTCCTCTTCTTCTTGGTGGAAAGATATTGTTTCCTTAGAGAGGAAGTTTCTGGAGGAGGTATTCATTAGGAACTGTAGGTTTCCTATCAGAAGTGGTTTTACCTCTTCCTTTTGGCATGTAGTGTGGGCGGAAAATTGCAGCCTGAAGGAAATTTTTCCGCTTATGTATTATGTTTCTCTTTTGCAGGATGTTTCAATAGCAGCCATGGGCAGTTGAAGTGAGGGCGTTTGGTCTTGGGGAGATTTCGAGATTTCGAGATTCTGCCTCTCGTTTTATCTGTTTCGATCTTTGATGTACAGGCGCTTTGCATCATGCTTCTGCCGGTTAGCCCATTAGAACTTGTTAAAGAAAATATTTCTTGGCCAAGGAATATCGAAGCCGAATTTTCTATTGGTGATTTTTACTATTTGATTAGTAGGGACCATATTCCATACAATCCAGCAAATTGCTTTGATAAGGCTCTTGCTTCGGTTTGGAAGATAGAGGTTCCTCATAAAATCAAGGATTTTGGATGGAGATGCTTCATCAACAGATTATCGACTAGAGACTAATTATTTTTCAGTGGTATAGTCTCTTACTCTAGAGATTTTACTTGCATTCTGTATAATATTGTTAGTGAATCTTTGGATCACTCTTTATTGTGGTGTTGTGTTTCAATTTTGGCGTGGAATGAGATGGCAGAGTGGATTGGTTTCGACGATTCTCTGGCTATTGGTCTCATGGAGATCTTTTTGAGATGGAGTTCTTTTTGTAAGCTTAATAAAGTGAAACATGGAAAAAATAGGTTGTGTTTGGTTGGTAACCGTTTGGAACATGTGGTTATTAAGGAATGATATAATTTTTAGGAATGAGGATTGAAATGTTTTAGACGTAGTTTGGAATGTCAAGACGTTGGTTTGGAGATGGTCTTTCATCGGAGATATTACATATTCCAATTGTAACTTCTATGAATTTAGCAAATCATCCTCTGTTTTATTTATCTTAAGTTGTAATTGGAGTCTAATCTTTTTTTTGTTGAGTTTTGCCTCGCTTTTTGTAATCGAGATTGAGAACCCTTAGTTCTCTCATCAATAAATCTTGCTTAAAAAAATTAATAAAGTCCCAATTAACATTGACTCTTATTCTAAAATATGAGTTTTAGTCTCCCATTTTAAAAAGCTAACTTTTTGGTCCCTTAACTTTACCTCACTCGGGATTTTGTTGGCCACCCTCTAGTATTGTATATGTGACACCCTTATTAATGACATGACATTGCTACAGTAACTCCACGTTAGATGAATACACATTGTAGGGTGTTACTCTAATAGTGTCATATCATTTATAAGGGCATCACGCATGCGAAATTAAAGGGGTCCAACAAAATCCCAAGTGAAATAAAGTTTAGGAACCAAAAAATTAGCTTTTAAAACGGGGAATTAAAACTAGTGTATGTTTAAAATTAGAGACATGAATTTCATAGTTTATTATATTATTAGGAAAGATAACTCTTGTGTTAACATCCTCGCAAATATTAGTTTTTTCCTCTTCTCTTTCAACAAATCTTCCTCCTCAACTTTTAACAAATCTTCATTGCAACAAGTTTGGTTCCTCCTTTATATCATTTTTTTTTTATCTTCTGCACCCAGTTTAAAAAATAAAATCTGCCCAATAACTCAAAGTCTAGCACAAATGATGTTTGCATGCAATAAAATCTATAAATCAATGATCATAGAAAATAAACAAAAATATTAAAAATACTTAGGATATACTTATTTAATATTGACAAAATGTCAACATTTTTCAATACATTTTATTGAATAGCATTACATAAAACATAGTATTATTTATTCATTATTGTAACATCTTGAATCTTTAAGTAACGTATGAAAGCACCGCAAGCACGACACACACTCACTTGAAGCACTAGTGCCTACAAAATTAAAACTATAGATAAATATATTTATATATACACATTTACCTGTATATTGTGAAAAAAGATAAGAAAAAAATACCATTACTTGTGTGAAGCATCATAATAGGGTGAATTTCTGCAAGCATCAAAACAATCTCGCATGCATACATCATAACCAACAATTACCGTAAAGTTACACTTAAAAAAACACTTAACCTCGCATTTAAATGCTGAATGCTTGCTTGACTTAAAATCTGGAGGTGGAGGTTGAGTAATGCATTCAACTTGTATGTTAAATATCATTATCATCAACACCATCACCATACATTTTCTAATTTGACTCATTGCCACTACTGTTATGAATATTTTTATTACACTTTGTGATGTTCTAGAGTCTGCACAACACTCTGAACAAAACGTTTGTGTTAGACTATTATTTATAGCCACCGTTTCTATATTAAATTTTTTAAGTATTCAATGAATATTGATTATGACATTTTATTAAAAAATATTCGATAAAATCAGATCTTCTTTCCTGTTTAATTATAGATATTAAAATTTTAAAAAACTATTTTAATATTAAACTTTATTTTTTAATAAAATCAGATATTCTTTTCTATATATATACACACACACATATATATATTTTTTTCTATATATATACACACACATATATATATATTTTAATATTAAACTAATATTTTTAATAAAAGTGATTTTTTATTTGAATTTTAAATAAAGTTAAAATACATAGAATAAATAATTTAAAAATATCTTAGTAAAATATGAGTACCGTTTAGTAAAACGGAGTAGTTTGTTTAACAATTGTGAGACCTTCAAAAATTTAACAAAGTGTTTTAATTAATAAATATTTAAAGTTAAATTTGTAAAATATAATAATAACTCATGGCTTATTATTGTCAGAAATCACAACATTGAGACCATTGAAATCATGTATCAATTCATACATATTGATAAAAAAAAATATAAACTTTCAAATATTTATACTTTAGTAATATTTTTAAGATTAAACACTCAAAATTTCGAGACATTATGTTAAAGGCCTCAAAATTTTATTAGAATTCATATAATTATAACATAAAGTTGAACTAATTAGAAAGAATATAAAACCTTGAAAATATTGTGGTTAAACTTATTAATTTAACTTATCATCTATTTAATCATAAAGACTTAATTCAATAATGGTTAAAATTTTATTATTATTGTAAAATAAAATTAAGCAATTTATCTTTTTTAATAAAAATAATTGAACAACCAATATATAACAATGTATTATATTTGGTCTGAAGAATTTAATAATAAATGAGTTGGTCATATAATAGATTTTTAAATATTTAATTATAAAATATAATATTACATTTTAAAAAAATATAAAAATTAGATTTAATTACAATAAATAGCAGATGGTCTGATGGGGTTGAAATTTATCAAGCTATCTTCAAAAGAAAAAAGGCGACGGTCTTCATGATAATCTAAGGATTTGGGCTAAATCTTTAGGTCAACGATTATTCAAGAATATCCAAGAAAATATAAATCATGCATACCTGGAGATCTCCTATACTTCTTGTACTTCATTTCCCTGGGATTTTCATATAAATCTTCCCTCTCTTCTGTTTTGTCATTTGAGAGATAATGTGAGAAATATAAGAAAAGGAAGTGATAGGAAGAATCATTACATTCTCTTAGGAAGATTCACATCCTGCATCATAAATAAGAGTATTGATCTGTTAGTTTTGGATGAAAAAGATCTTGAGAAGACTTTTGGAAAACCCTTCGATGCTTAAAATCTAATAGAAATGAGAATTCTTGAAAAATTATCTAAACCATCAGAAAAAAAGATTATGAATGCTGACATCTTAAGAAAATCTCCACAATTCACAAATCAGAATCAAAATCACAGTCTGAAGGTAATGATTCCTTTTAGGAACTCCACCATATAAGCAGACTATGTTGAAGTAAGAATTTGGAAGGGTAAGAAGCCACACACCTTTTCGCCAGAGTGAATCTATCTAGTAAGAAAAGATCAACCATCAATGAAATGATTCAAAACTATGAATCATCTCTGAAGAAGAAGAAGAGGCAAAAGAAAAGGAAAGATCCATTTATGGAAACTGATGAAGTACTCACATCTTCTTATCCCTCTTCCACATGTGAGTTGACCACTTCTCAGTTTGATGTCATTTGTTCTAGCTATGATCTTATGAGTATAGTCTTACCACTTCCTACATCCACTTCACTTTTCTTCACAGTTGTTATCACCTTTACACTCCCTCAAACACTCATATCTCATAAAGCTTCCCATAAGACAGGAAGCTGACTTGGTTAACATTGCTAAACATCTAGTTAATGGAAAAAGGCCTTTCCAGATTGTTACTACATCGCAGGCTAAAAAAACAGAGTAATCAGCGTAAGCATGATATATCCAAAAGACAATTTACCAAAATCAACATGTCATTGTCTCGAGCATTGCAACACATGTTGAAGATGGAGCTGATTACACTGAAAGAACCTCCTCGGAATCCCAATACTTCCCCCCATTACGATCCCAATGCAAGGCTTGCATATCACTCCAGCAGTCCTTACTAGGATGTCAGCCTCTTGTACAAAAACGCCTATTCACAGGCAAATTTCAAAATCAATACAAGTTCACTTTTCCAAACAAATTGCCCATTGTTTTTCCTTTTTTTTCTGTTTTGTCTTGCGAAGAACGTTCAATGTTCATTTTTGATATATGCATTTGACATTAAATTGATGATTCATAAATATTTGCATATGAAACAAAAGACTAATTACAGGTGACATCAGAAACAGGGGCAATGTAAAGTTGTCTGATGCAGTCTGGTTGCTTTGTCCGCCAAGGTACCAAGTTAGATCTAACTGAAGGATGTGATCAAGTTCTCTCAACTCCCCACAGAGTAAGACAAAATAGCAACATTCCCCAGTGGAGTATAGGCATTCATTAGCAAGCATCCCCGACAGTCTTGACCTAAGATGGTTCCCCGGCGGAATATCAATACCCCAGTGCAATTCCAAAAGTTTCCCCAGGAAAGTGGAATTCTTATCTCCAGCAGGTTTTGAAGCTTATCCCCAGTAGATTCTGGAAGCTTATCCCCTGCAGAGTACAAACGTCTCTCCCGAGCTTTGTTCAAAGTTATTCCTCATAAGGGTTTATAACTAGGTTATCCTCAGCTAATTGCCACGGAAGATCACCCTCGGCGAAGTTCTTTCAACCCCCAGTGGAGTTCATCAAAGTTCCCCAACATAACTTATCAACACAATCCCCAACAGAGTTTATCTTTGGTATCCCCAGCGGAGTTTATCATCCTTATCCCCAGCGGAATCCATCATTGAAATCCTCAGCGGGCCTCTCATCAAAACTTCAGCAAAGTATCTCTTCCACAGAGCAATTCCCCGCAGAGTAATCTCTCCAACAAAGTTTATTCCCCAACGGAGTCATCTTCTCCTACCAGTGTATTCTTGCAACCATCATCCCCAGCGGAAGCAAAGAGCTCTACTCTTCAATGTCATCCCAGGATTTAATTCCCCGGCCGGTCGTTAAGGATTTATTTTCCTAAGACGAAAATACATTCATAAACATTTCACATTTCATACATCTTGCTTACATACATGATAAAGTGCATACAACACTATCTCATGTTGAACATCATGACATCATGCATTTCATACATCATGACATTGCATACAACTGATGTTTTTGCCTTTTCAGGGAAAAAGACAATCCCAAAGACAACTACCTTCAACTGTCACAATTCCAGATTCGATACCTGTATCTAGCCAGGGCACATCTGTGAATGATCATTTCCAGACTCGATTCCTGTATCTAGCCAGGGCACGTCTGAAGAGTTCGAAGATTCGATTCCTGTATCCAGCCAGGGCATATCTAGCAACTATCACAATTCCAGATTCGATTCCTGCATCCAGCCAGGGCATATCTGCTGACCATATTTCCAGACTCGATTCCTGTATCTAGCCAGGGAACGTCTGAAGAGTTCGAAGATTCGATTCCTGTATCCAGCCAGGGCATATCTGTTGACGACTATTTTCGGATTCGATTCCTGCATCCAGCCAGGGCATATCTGTTGACGACTATTTCCGGATTCGATTCCTGCATCCAGCCAGGGCATATCTGTTGACGACTATTTCCGGATTCGATTCCTGTATCCAGCCAGGACACATCTGTGAGCAACCGATTGTAGATTCGACACATGTATCTAGCCAGGGCATATCTGCATGAGGAGATTGAAGATCAAACACCTGTAACAAGCCAGGAAAACATCTGTCTTTCTCAAATACACAAGTTCTCGCTAAGGAATCTCTTATGCGATCAACACTTCCAAATGGCATCTATAAGCCCATTCCCGACAAGGTTCTGTCACATCTCCAGATGGCATCTATAAGCCCATCTCCCTATCCACCATCTCTTCAAATGGCATCTATAAGCCCATTCCCGACATCACATTGTTGATACTCCAACATGCGAGTGCAAATTTCCGGGCACTCTAGTGTCCAATCTCCTTTTACCCTCGAGTCACGAAAGACAAACTTTCCAATCTAACTCTTCAGGTTTAAGAAGATTGAACAGGGGCAACTGTTGTACCCCAAAATTTGCCCTCCCATTTCCTCAACATTTTCTCATCACAAAACCCTTGGAGCTCAAGATCCAATTAAGGTTTCCTCTGCTCAAAACTTCTCCTTGCACTGTTGACCCAAATTAGGGTTTGTGTTTGCACAAAGATATTTTGACCTAAAATGCCTAAGATGACTTTCATGCTTCATGTTGGACTCCCAAGTTTATCCATACCAAGTTTCAAGTCTTGATTCCAAAATTTGCCCAGTCAATTGGACAGTTGACCTAGAAATCAACTGTATTGGGGAAAAAGTCAACTGTGGCCAATTGACAGTCAAATCTCATGAAAATTTACCCACATCAACATTATGAACTCACATGGACCATTTGATCTAGTTTGGATCACAATTCCACAAGAAATTTGATCAGATCACCAAAAGGGCAAAATGGTCATTTTTAGGGTTTTGACTGCACAAAGGCAATTTTTGACTGTTTGACCTAGCCAATGGCAAACCAAGCTCACATATGGACTCAAGGACCCCATGGAATTATCTTGACATGCTCAAAAAGTTCAAAAGATCCCAAATACACAAGATTGACAGTTGAATTTCCTAGTCAATTGATCAATTTTGACTGTATACTGAAAAGTCAAACTTTGACTTTTTGGTCAAAATCAAGTGTCAAGATTCATTTTTCATCAAAACATGCCAAATCACGAGACTTTTTCATCAAGAAATCAAGAAATGCAAATTAGGGTTTGAAATGAAGATTTTTCATAACTTAGAATTTTTCTAAGTTATGAAAAACCCTAATTTTTTCCTAACTTTGCCCCACTTTCTCACCAAGATTCATTTGGATTCAAGCAAAAGTCAAAACATGAAAGTTGTAGCCTATTGCAAAATCTACAACTTTGATTCACAAAGTTTTCCAAAAAGAAGCTTGTAGCTCAAGTTACAATTTTTGGAACAAGGGTACCAAACCATTCTTAACTTAGAGAAAATTTGACCTATTTTAGGCAAGGTTTTTACCTAACTTCAAGACCATTTTTCACACACTTCCACTTGGAATTTCAATTTTCATTTCAAAGATGGATTGTAGTACACATTCCAAGCTTTCCAAAATGTCCAAGAACTCATCAAACATCCTCATGGTTAGAGAGAATCGAATTTGGCAATATGGGAAAAACTCACTTTTGATTTGGCCAAGTTACATGTTCATACATTTGTGCCATTTTGAATTCAGCATGCTTTCCTTGATTACAGGTCTTTTATCTCAATTACACTCCTAAATTTAATGCCAATCCTTTGTGCCAAGACCATATTCTATGTGTTCAAGCATTACATAAAGGTTTAGTCCCAAATTGGAAAAAGCATTATATCCATTTTTGCAAAAGTGAACTTTATGTCTAAAGCAAATCCAAGCAAGTACAGTTAAGATCTCTTTGGCACAAATTTATGGACTAATTGCACTGATCAAGACTGAGTTATGCAGCACATTAGGGGGGCCTGTACAAGTTAGAAACTCAACTTGCCATCTCTTGCTTAAAGTGTAAGAAACATAGCATATCATCCAACAACTTTCATCTCAGCTAACCAAGCCTTAAGCAAACTTGTCAAGCATATTCTAAACGTCCATCCTAAGCTGAAACACGAGCCTAGCATCCCCAATACCTCCCCATTCCCAGAATCACCCTCAAACTGCCCAAACAGAACATCTGCTGCAGTTTGAGTTCCATAGCTCAAACCTTCCATGCATTCCTGCTAAAAACACTTCAAACACATTCCATAATATCCATATAAACTATTCCAAACCTTGAACTGAGACTGTAACAGCCATAGCACCATTTTCCATTCCCATTTTTCTATCTTACAGGTGGACTTCTGCAGCTTGATTTGGCACGATTCAAAACACACCAAGCATTGGAATAACATCACTACACTTCAGGCAAGCTGTACAAATCATCATCTTGCCCTGAAAGCTCCTCCATTGCAAGGCACGATTCCAACTGAACAGGTATATTCATGAAGTTCTATCTCTCAATATAGGCATTATTAGCTTTAGGTTTGTGAAGAAAACATGTCACATTCATAGCCCTGAACATGCCCATGTAGTTAGATTTCATTGATATTATGTGTGCTTAGAGAATTTTAAGTCTGAACATTGAACAAAAACTAGGTCAGGAATTGGGGGAGAAGAAATTCTCTCTCATCTTAGAGAGTTAAGACAAGTTCTTTATATGGTTGGATTCGTCTTTTAATGCTCTACATTTTTCATGTTGTGAGTTTTGCTTGAAAGTCCAGGAATTGGGAGATAGAAAATGCGTGGATGGTTGTTCAAACATTGTTCTGAGGTTGAAGATGAAGTCTTCTTGGGCTGGGCCTGAGTTGACTTTCTTTTTACACCATGCTTTTGCTTTTTCACCCCCTAGGCCCATTTTGCTTATTTTCATGATTTTTTGACTTTTCTTTTTTTGTTCTGACTTATTTATTTTTTCTTATAATATTAAAAATATAAAAAATATTTTTTACACCATTTTCATATTTATTAGGTATTTATTTGTTTAGATTAATATTTGTACATAAATAAATAAATAAACACTTTTATTTAAAAATACCAAAAATAATGCAAACTTATTTTATTTCTGATTTTTATTTTATTTCTCCCTTGAAAACATTTTATATCAAAAATACTTTTTTATAAAATATTAAATATTATTATTTTATATATATAATATATATTTAGTAAATAATACAAATACATATATATTTATTAGAATATTTAGGGCAAAAATACAAAAATATATACATTTTTATTTTTATTAATATTTGATAGTAAAAATACCTTTTTGACAAATATACTCCATTTTTATTTTATTCTTATACATAATTATTAAATATTTGTATATATTAAATAATTAATACTTTTACTTAATAAATTAGGGTTTTGCCCTAAAACATGGAAAATACTCAAAAAAATAATAATTTTCATTTTATTTTATTTTGACATATAAAAATACTTTTTTTTCATACATATAAAAAGCCCTTTTGCATCTTGCATATTTATTTTATTTCTATTTAATTTATGCAATTAATTACCTTGTAAATAATTCAATATTGATGTAATAGTCTAGGTTTAAATTCCTTGTCAAAATACCCCCCATTTGAACATTTGTACCCCCCTTCCCATATTCTGTTGTAATAACTTAGGAACTTTATTTTTCGCACTTTAATGCTTTCTAATTATGTCATGTTAGAATTAGGGTTTGTATGCGAATCAAAAACAACAAAAATAGTTTGACCTAATTTCAAGAATAAACAAGCATGAAAATGGACAACACTAATCACACTTGCACCCCTAGGGTATTCCACTTGTTGCCTTCAATAAATGGGCCATATTGCATGTTAGGTTTCTTTGGGCAAAAACAAAACAAACAATCAAATGATCATAGTCCCTCGATGACGCTTTCGAAAGTTGCCTAAAAATGATCAAGTCCCTTAAAGAAAATTGCCCAAAGATACTTGGCACCATTGCAATTATGGTCTAAACGATGACCCGCGCCCATCCCTTTCACATCCTAACACAAGATTGTCCATCAAATGCAATGGTGGAACAAAATTGTTAAAAGGGTTAAAACATAGCAATAATCTTTGAGAAATTTAGGAGTAGACAACCTCTTAGTTACTTGAATCAAACTTGCAAAACAAGACACTTGCCTATTTTCTAAAACCACACATCACTACACTTTCAAAACAACTTTCAAAAACAAATGAAAACCTTTTCAAAAGACATACACCTTTGTATACATCCCAACATGGATCATTACAAAGGTTGCCACCACATTGGCCTCTTTTCAAAAACATTTTCAAACCCACACACAAAGCACCATTTCAAACAATTGAAAATTAAGGCAAGTTGATCTAAGCAAGTAACTAAGAGCCCATGGATAACCATGGATAGAAAGGGTGCTAATACCTTCCCTTTCTATAATCTACTCCCCGAACCCAAGAAAACATCTCAAAAGGTTTTTGCTGTGCTTTTTAAACCTTTCCTTAGGATAAAATAAAAAGTCGGTGGCGACTCTTGCTCAACCGAAACATTTGCGAAAACAAACGCAAAACCATAGTCAGTTCTCCCACCATATCACAGAACTGGCGACTCTGCTGGGGAGAATTTTAAAAGTGGAGTAACCTTAGGGCTTAGATCACCCTCTTGCATGACTAATTGTTTGAATTGATTGCTTTATATCTTGGCTCTATTGTTTGGGTTTGCAATCCTACACCCGGATTTTGGGAAACATTCATAGATAGCAATACGTTGTGGAAACTGTGCGGGGTATACCGACACGGTCGAAGCAATAGCTATATTAGTGCGACATATTTGTGAGTACCGGTAACCCTTGAGTTCAATCAAGGAGAGTACGGGGCCGCTGAGTGATGTCACTAAGCACTAATGACCTAGAACCTTACTTGACCATCTTGGACTTTTATTAGGGGTAGTGAGATGACCGGCTTTGGTGCAGTCCGAAGTTGGTAGATACTCGATACTACACTCATTGAGGGTTGTTTTCTTGGAATATTTTGGTCGCTAGTTAAGTGGCTAAACCAAAACAATGAACAATGAAAACAATCCAATGATATTGAGCTCCTTAGAACCCGGTTACTATTTATAGGACAGGTTTTTAAGCCAACTACACTCAAGAGGGTACTCACCTATGAAACCCCATGCAAGCCTGAAACTAGGGTTTGGTGTGATTTGCTTGTACATATGTTTGTGCATACATCATAAACATCATAAAGCATCATATGCATTCACAAACCACTTCAAGGGTTTAGATCTTCATCTTTGTTCTTGTTTTGTAGGTCATGGAAATTCCTCGCAGAAAAACCATCCAAGTTAACCTTGTGAGAATCTCTCCTCAACTCAAGGAGCTCACATCAAGAATTCCAGAAAGCTCATCCTTCAGTGAAAGACATGGTAGACTGCTCAGCTTAGTCAACACCAACATTGAAGAAGACATGATGAAAGTGCTATTCCAGTTCTTTGACCCTCTTCACCACTGTTTCACTTTCCCTGACTATCAGTTGGTACCTACTTTGGAGGAATTTTCTCAACTCCTGAGAATTCCTATCCTCAATCAACTACCTTTCAACGGTACGGAAAAGGAACCAAAGCCTGAAGATGTTGCTCGAGCATTACATCTACAGCCTTCTGACATCAAGGGGCATTGGGAAACCAGAAGCAGCGTCAAAGGATTCTTAGCTAAATTCTTGTTTGAGAAGGCACAAGAGTGTTGGAATTCATTGGACCTACAAGCCTTTGAAGAGATTGTGGCAGTCCTTATCTATGGGTTGGTCCTATTCCCAAATTCTGACCAATTAGTAGATGTCAACGCCGTCAAAATCTTCTTGTCCAGAAATCCAATACCAACATTGCTTGGGGACATCCTTCACTCATTTTACACACGAACAATGAGAAAAAGGGGTGTTCTCATGTGCTGTACTCCTCTCCTCGCAAGGTGGTTTATTTCGCACCTTCCACAATCTGTCTTGAAGAATGATCAAGGCTCGAGGTGGTCCCAACGGTTGATGAATCTTACTCACTCTTCCTAATGTTCCTTTACTTGGAATCAGAGGAGGTATCACCTACAACCCTTTCCTAGCTTTGAGGCAATTTGGATATGCACGAAGAGATGGCCCTCACGACATGTTGATTCCTGACCTAGTTTTTGACTTCGACAACGATGCGCAAGGACTTCGCCAAAGATTCATCAGAGCTTGGGGGAGGCCCAACAAGGTTGATAGCAAGACTCTAGGACACAAGAACTCCATCCCTCTTGAACCTTACCTCAAGTGGGTACGAGCCCGAGCCCAGAGTCTAATGATGCCTTATCCTCATGTTCTCCCTGTGATTAAAGAGCCCGTCAAGGAAGGAGAGGTTCCCTACACCATCCTACATCCTGACATGCCTACATCGTGGGAGGAAATGCAGAATAGTTGGATCCAACTCAAGGAGGAACGAAACACTTTTGAAGCCAGCTTCTACGCCAGCGAGAAGAAGGTTTTAGAGCTCACCCGCCGTCTCCATGAGCAAGAGGCCCTCAACACCTATATTGCGCCGAAGAGGATGCGCAACGTCTTTTTACCTTGAGAAGTTGTTTTTGTAATATTTGGCCCATGGGGCATTTATGTACTAACAAATATTTTCTTATTAATATGACGTGCGTTCTTTTTTGTTTGCAACAATTATGAATTTCTAAAATCCTTGAATGCATTGCATAGATAGCATCTCATGCATCATGTGCATAACAGGTACCCATTTTTCTATAGGTTGCTTAATCTTCTTCGCTGTTTATTTGGAACAGTCATCATGAATCCAGATTCATCCAGTGAGCAAGCAATCAAGGCCCTTCAGGCCCAAAGTGCCCAGTTTCAAGAAATGGTCCTAAGCCTGGCCCAAGGTCAGCAAGAGTTGAAGGCTCTACTCCTGAAGAAGAAGAAGAAGAAGAGAACTGCGTTATTCAATACTGGACGCAGGTTTGGGAACACACTCCACAACGAGGCTGATCCTACTACTTCCTCTGCAGAGAAAGATAGTCCCCAAGGGGGAGGAGCTCCTAGTCCTGCAGTCTCTGACAACGAGACGGACTATAATGACGAACAATACCCACCTGCTACTGACCGATACAAGCAATTAGAGGACCGCTTGAGCGCCATGGAGATTCAGAATGTGCCGGGGCTGGATTTCGGAGATTTGGGGTTATCTTCTGGGGTAGTAATCCCACACAAGTTTAAGGCGCCTGCCTTTGCCAAATACGACGGGGCTTCCTGTCCAAAGCTGCATCTAAGGTCATACGTAAGGAAGATCCAACCTTACACGGCAGATAAGAACCTTTGGATTCACTTCTTCCAAGATAGCCTTTCGGGGTCACAACTTGAGTGGTTCTACCAACTAGATGGAACTAGTATCCGACATTGGGAAGATTTGGCAACCGCGTTTTACAGACAATATCAATACAATTCTGACCTCGCTCCTACGCGTACCCAACTTCATGGTATGTCTCTAGGAACGGGCGAAGGGTTCAAAGAATATGCACAAAAATGGAGAGATTTGGCTGGCAGGGTGCAGTCTCCATTGACTGATCGTGAGCTGGTTGATATGTTTCTAGGGACTTTGTCTGGTCCATTTTTCAATCATTTGGTTGGTAACTCCTCCGCTGGGTTTACAGATTTAATCCTGACAGGTGAAAGGATAGAAGACGGCATCAGGTCAGGAAAGATACAAAAAGCTGCCTCCACAAGTACTAAGAAAAGGCCTTTCAAGAAAGAAGCAAGTGCAGTCTATGGTCCTAGAAGACAAGTCAAGCCAGAAAGCCGCCAAGCCGTCAATGCCTTGGTCATTTCAAAGCCTGTTGCTGCTCCTCAGCAGTACAATCAACAAAGAGGTGAAAGGCCCAAGAGGCAGTATACTTGGCTGAGTATGACCTTGTCACAAATCTTACCACAGCTGTTATCAACCAACCTGGTGACAATCAAAGAGGCTCCAAAGGTCGTGAATACTGCATCTCCTAAGTATAACCCAAATGCCCGTTGTGCTTATCATTCCGATAGCCCCGAGCATACTACTGATGATTGCTGGGCCCTGAGAAATAAAGTGCAAGACCTTATTGACGCGAAGGAAATTCAGTTTGAGGCGCCTGAGAGGCCAAATGTTGTAACTGCTCCTATGCCCCAACATAGAGTAAATGCCATCGAGGAAGATTTGTATGCTGTTTTGGTGAATGATGTTGCTACCCCTCTTTTGACTGTTAAGAAGAACTTACTACTAGCCGGTTTATTTCCGGGTTGTAGCAAGGGTTGCCTCCTGTGTGCTGTTATCCCTACCGGTTATCCGCTGCTGAAATCAGGCATCCAAAGCCTGATGGATAGCAAAGAAATTCTGTTCAATAAAACCGCTGTTTCGTTTGTTCCCACTGAAGAAGTATCTGTCGTCACAATTTTCAATCCTACCAAGGCTCCCCCGAGAAAGCCAGTCCAAATTATGTCTGTTGCACCTATTACAATTACTGTTCCGGGGCCTCTCCCCTATGAATCTAACAAGGCTGTCCCATGGCATTATGGGGCAGACGTGTATGTGCTTGGAGTAAAGCAGGAGTTCAACACCAGTACCAATACCAGTATCAGTAACATCACTGGTCCCGCCAAGATTACTCGCAATGGCAGACTCTTCTCGCCTGACATTGCACCACCAGTTATCCGAAAACCTCTCATCATCACACCCGCAAGTGTGCATGTTCCAAATCAAATTCCTGTGTCTACTACTGCCGTCGAGTCCTCTGATGCTCGGGGCAAAGAAGTTGCTACCGATTTGCCTGCCAGGACGGAGGCACCAAAAAAGACTGCTGTTGAAGCCTCCCAACAAGAGATGGAGGAAATCCTTAAAATCATTAAAAAGAGTGACTTCAATGTTGTTGAACAGCTGGGGCATACCCCCTCCAAAATCTCTATGCTATCATTGCTGCTGTGCTCAGAGGCCCATGCAAAAGCGCTGATTTCATTTCTGAAAACGGCCCATGTGCTGCAAGAGACCTCTGCAGATCAATTCACTGACTGTGTGGCTAATTTGACAACTGACAATGGTTTGGGGTTCTCGGATGCTGACCTTACCGCCAAAGGGAAAAATCACAATGATGCCCTGCATGTTTCCATAGAATGCAGAGGCACTACTCTCGCACACGTGTTGGTGGATACCGGTTCTTCCCTGAATGTTTTGCCCAAGAAGGCTTTGGATCGCTTGGATTGTGAGGGCCTGGAATTGAAACCTAGTAACATCATTGTTAGAGCCTT
This sequence comes from Vicia faba, assembly GCA_948472305.1. Lineage (NCBI taxonomy): Eukaryota > Viridiplantae > Streptophyta > Magnoliopsida > Fabales > Fabaceae > Vicia > Vicia faba. The sequence continues at coordinate 1,788,915,325 of OX451736.1, forward strand.
CGACGGTTCTAAGAGGATGGTGCACGGTGAGGTAGACATTCCTATTCGTGTGGGTTCCCAAGTCTTCGACTCAACGTTCTATGTAATGGATATTCGTCCATCTTATTCCTGCTTGTTGGGTCGACCCTAGATTCACAAGGCTGGGGCAGTAACATCCACTCTACACCAGAAGCTCAAATACCCTATCAAAGGGAAGATTGTTACTGTGCAGGGTGAGGAGGAATACATGGTTAGTCACTTGAATTCATTCCGGTATATCGAGATGGACGGGGAGTTTATTGAAACCCCCTTTCAGCATTTTGAGGAAGTACCTCCAACGTTGGAATCAGCTGAAACAGTGGTTGAAGAAGACTTTCCATTGAAGATGGCTTCCCTGAAGGATGCCCGGGCTGTAATTGAGAAAGGCAAATGTGCAAACTGGGGTCAGCTTCCTGACTTCACTCAAAAGACCGACAAGTTTGGGCTGGGCTTCACTGCAGAGGCTCAGAAGGCTGTGCGCAAAGAGAGGATCAGAAAGGCTCCGGTGTTCATAACCAATCCAAGGGTGAATGCTATCGAGGATGACGTAGAGGAAGCGGAGTTTGACAGTTGGATCTATCCAACCACCAGCAACAGACCAAGCAACTGGACGGCAAAGGATTTTACACCTATCACATTTGTCACGCAGTAATTAACTCTTTTGATTTTCAATTTGTAACAAACAATATGTTAAAACTTTATTGGCTCGGTGTCCTACCCGGGGCATCGTAGCTCCATTTGTGAGGGCTTTTTGTATGACATTTCCATATATCATTAATCAAAACATTGGACGTTTGTTGCATTTCAAATCTTGTGCTCTTTTTCTTTCTGTGTTATATATTGCAAAACAACTATATTTACACACACTCACTTATACAGGTTTCAATCCACTCTGGATCTCACTGGTAACGGCTCTGCTACCACCAGTTATGACTTCGAGAATCCGATCAACTTGGCCGAGGACGAAGGTGAAGATGATTGCGAAGTGCCTGGTGAACTCGCGAGACTGCTACTCCAGGAAGAGAGGGCCATTCAGCCGCATGAAGAGCCCGTGGAAACAGTGAACCTGGGTACTGAGACAGATAGAAAAGAGGTTAAGATTGGTGCCAATCTAGAGCTCAGCGTGAAGCAACGATTGATCCAGATGCTGCATGATTACATGGAGATCTTTGCTTGGTCCTATGAAGACATGCCCGGGTTGGATGCCGATATTGTGGTTCACCACTTGCCTACCAAGGAAGACTGCCCTCCGGTAAAGCAAAAGGTCAGCCGTATGCGCCCAGAGATATCCGAAAAGATCAAAGCTGAGGTTATGAAGCAATTCGATGTCGGGTTTCTAGCAGTAACTTCTTACCCTCAGTGGGTTGCCAACGTGGTGGCAGTGCCAAAGAAGGACGGTAAAGTCAGAATGTGTGTCGACTACAGGGATTTGAACAGGGAAAGCCCCAAGGATGATTTCCCTCTGCCTCACATCGACGTTCTTGTTGACAATACTGCTCAACACAAGGTGTTCTCCTTCATGGATGGTTTTTCAGGGTACAATCAGATCAAGATGGCTCCGGAAGATATGGAAAAGACTACCTTTGTCACTCAGTGGGGAACCTTCTGCTATAAGGTCATGCCATTCGGGTTGAAAAATGTTGGGGCAACCTACCAACGTGCCATGGTCGCCTTATTTCATGATATGATCCATCATGAGATTGAGGTATATGTTGATGACAAGATTGCAAGGTCTCAAACTGAGGAGGAGCACCTTGACCATCTGCGGAAGCTGTTTGACCGATTGAAGTTATACAAGCTGAGATTAAATCCCAACAAATGCACCTTTGGGGTGAGGTCCGGAAAATTGCTAGGTTTCATTGTAAGTGATAAAGGTATTCAGGTGGACCCTGCCAAGGTAAAAGCCATACAAGAGATGCCAACTCCCAAGACAGAGAAAGAAGTCAGAGGCTTTCTGGGACGACTGAATTACATTGCCCGTTTCATCTCACATCTAACTGCTACCTGTGAGCCAATCTTCAAATTACTGAAGAAAGATCAAGTAGTACGTTGGAACGATGAATGTCAGGCTGCTTTCGAAAAGATAAAAGAGTATCTCCAAGAGCCACCCATTCTTATGCCACCAGTGGAAGGGAGACCTCTAATACTATACCTGACAGTACTTGACAATTCAATGGGGTGTGTGTTGGGGAAGCATGACGAGTCTGGCCGAAAAGAGCACGCTATTTATTACCTGAGCAAAAAGTTTACCGACTGTGAGTCTCGGTACTCACTGCTCGAGAAAACTTGTTGCGCTCTGGTATGGGCTGCTCGCCGGCTGAGACAGTATATGCTGACTCACACCACTCTTTTGATTTCAAAGATGGATCCCATCAAGTACATATTCGAAAAGCCTGCTCTGTCTGGAAGAATAGCAAGATGGCAAATGATCTTGACAGAATATGATATCCAGTACAAAACTCAAAAAGCAATCAAGGGAAGTGTATTGGCAGATCATTTGGCACACCAACCTGTGGATGATTACCAATCGTTGAACTTTGAATTTCCGGACGAAGATATCATGGTAGTAACAGATTGTGAAGTACCTAGACCGGATGAAGGACCTGAGGAAGGATCCCGATGGTCTATGCATTTTGTCGGAGCCTCCAACGCTTTGGGTAATGGTGTCGGCGCTGTAATCATATCCCCCAAAGGCACTCATACTCCACTCACCGCCCGGTTGTGTTTCAACTGCACCAACAACATGGCAGAATACGAGGTATGTATCATGGGTCTTCAAGCTGCAATCGACTTAAGGATCAAGTTTCTGAGTGTCTTCGGAGATTCCGCTCTCGTGATCAATCAGATCAAAGGCGAGTGGGATACGAAACACCCAAATCTTATTACTTACAAGGAGTATGTGTTGACTTTGCTTCCCCACTTTGAAGAGATAACTTTTTAGCACTTACCAAGAGAGGAGAATCAGCTAGCGGACGCACTAGCTACGATGTCTTCAATGTTCAAAGTTAAATGGGACAATGAAGCTCCCCGGATCATTATCTGGAAGTTGGACGAACCCGCATACTGCTGCGATCTTGAGGCCAAAGAGGTGACTGAAAAACCCTGGTATCATGAGGTGAAGAGGTACTTGGAAGCTCAGGAATACCCTGAAGGTGCGTCGGTCAACGATAAGAAGTTTCTGAGAAGGTTTACGGCAAAATTCTTCCTCAGTAACGACATTCTCTACAAACGAAATCATGATTCAACTCTACTGCGTTGTGTGGATAAGGCTGAAGCAGAGAAGATCATGATAGAACTGCATGAAGGTACATTCGGAACACATTCCAGTGGACATACCATGGCAAAGAAAATCCTTAGGGCAGGATATTTCTGGTCCACAATGGAAGCCGATTGTTACCAACATTCTCGAACTTGTCATAAATGCCAGATCTATGCTGATAAGGTGCACATCCCTCTGGTTCCTCTGAACGTCCTGACGGCACCTTGGCCTTTTGCAATGTGGGGCATCGATATGATCGGTGAGATCCGACCGACGGAATCCAACGGGCATCGCTTCATCTTGGTAGCGATCGATTACTTCATGAAGTGGGTTGAGGCAGCTTCCTACGCCATGGTAACCAAGAGCGTCGTGGCACGTTTCATCCGGTATAACCTGATCTGTCGGTACAGCGTCCCGGAAAGAATCATTACGGACAATGGTACCAATCTCAATAACAAGATGATCACTGAGCTCTGCGAACAATTTAAGATACAACACCATAACTCTTCTCCTTACCGGACGAAGATGAATGGGGCTGTAGAGGCAGCTAATAAGAATATCAAAAAGATTATGCAGAAGATGACAGTAACCTACAAAGATTGGCACGAAATGTTACCGTTTTCTCTTCATGGGTACCGTACCTCAGCAAGGACGTCAACCGGGGCAACGCCCTTTTCCTTGGTCTATGGCATAGAGGCAGTCTTGCCGATTGAAGTCCAGATACCCTCTCTCCGGATAATGAAGGATGCAGACTTGAGTGAAGATGACTGGATCAAGACTCGGCTTGATCAATTAAACCTAATTGACGAAAAGAGACTCACCGCTATCTATCATGGTCAGACGTACCAAAAACGGATGATCAGGGAATTTAACAAGAAAGTCGGACCACAAGAGTATCAAGTTGGGGACCTGGTAATCAAGCGCATCATCCTTGCCCTAAACATGTGTTCTCAGGAGGAGCCATGATTCTAACCACCATGGATGGTGATGACCTTCCTCACCCCGCCAATGCAGACATAGTAAAAAGATACTACGCATAAATAAAAGACCCGCTAGGTTGACATACCTAGGCAAAAATAAGGGCTTCCCGGCGAACCAAAAGGGTTCGGGCAAAAATAAGGGATGAAATGAAAAAAAAATCTGTACACCCGACAAGTCGAAAACCTGAAAAGGCGGCTTGGGCAAAAATGGGTATCCCGGTGGACTGAAAACCCGAAAGGGTGGTCCAGGAAAAAGTTAGGGATAAAGCGTAACACTATGTCTCATTGGATCACCTTGCATCCAGAGTTCGGCATCAATTATCTGGCTCAGACTTCGGCATCGACCAATTAGCTTCATCTTCAACTAAGCAGCAAAGTGATGAGACGCTTGAAGACATAAAGGCGATAGCAGAGTTGGAACCCAGTGGGAATATTGTGCACATAGTTGTTTTGTTTCCTTTTCAAAATTGTATAAACTCTATGTTATTCGGCGGCATTCTCTTACTAGGATGTCAACCTCTTGTACAAAAACGCCTATTCACAGGCAAATTTCAAAATCAATACAAGTTCACTTTTCCAAACAAATTGCCCATTGTTTTTCCTTTTTTTTCTGTTTTGTCTTGCGAAGAACGTCCAATGTTCATTTTTGATATATGCATTTGACATTAAATTGCTGATTCATAAATATTTGCATATGAAACAAAAGACTAATTACAGGTGACATCAGAAACAGGGGCAATGTAAAGTTGTCTGATGCAGTCTGGTTGCTTTGTCCGCCAAGGTACCAAGTTAGATCTAACTGAAGGATGTGATCAAGTTCTCTCAACTCCCCACAGAGTAAGACAAAATAGCAACATTCCCCAGTGGAGTATAGGCATTCATTAGCAAGCATCCCCGGCAGTCTTGACCTAAGATGGTTCCCCGGCGGAATATCAATATCCCAGTGCAATTCCAAAAGTTTCCCCAGGAAAGTGGAATTCTTATCCCCAGCAGGTTTTGAAGCTTATCCCCAGTAGATTCTGGAAGCTTATCCCCTGCAGAGTACAGACGTCTCTCCCGAGCTTTGTTCAAAGTTATTCCTCATAAGGGTTTATAACTGGGTTATCCTTAACTAATTGCCACGGAAGATCACCCTCGGCGAAGTTCTTTCAACCCCCAGCGGAGTTCTTTTACTTTCTCGCAATATTTTAACTGTTAATCAAAGCATGCAAGAATGAATGGACAAGATAAAAACAAGCGTAGAACACCAATGACATGACAAGATAAATATAAACGAACATGACACAAATCACACACCACCCCTAGGGTACGCCTCACTGTTGCCTTGCCTCGAAAGGTGATCGTCGAGTAGAGGATGTCTTAGTAAGTCCTCATGATCCGGGAACCTGGCATGAGGGTAGCTTCTAAGGTATCTTCCTATTGCTCTGGTGATCACCATGTCCCGAACCTCGAATTGACCCGAACACCTCCAACGGTGGTGCTACCTACCTCTCAATGGTGGGATGGCATTACTTTAAAGGACATTTACACAGACGAATTCCTTAGGGTAGGTAGACGACTCATAGATACTTGCTCTAAATTCAAAACAAATTCAAAAAATACTTTTCACACCAACACATTTTCAAAAAGCTTTCGAAAGCAACTTTTCAAACACTCTTGAGGACCGATACAAGAGTCGAACTGAAATTTTCAAAGAAACTTTTTAAAACCCACAATTAAAAAGCAAACAAACCATTTTTGAAAACACAATGAGCAAGTATCTAAGAGCCCATGGATAACCATGGATAGAAAGGGTGCTAACACCTTCCCTTTCTATAATCTACCTCCCGAACCGAGAGCAATCTCTTTAAGGAATTTTTCTGTGCTTTTGTCCTTTCCATTTGGAGAAAATAAAAGACGGTGGCGACTCTTGCTTCCGCGACATTTCGCGAACCAGCGTTAAACAGTCAGTTCCAGATCCACCGATCACAACGGGGTGAGGAAGGTCTTCACCATCCATGGTGGTTAGAATCATAGCTCCTCCTGAGAAAATGTTTTTAACCACAAATGGCCCTTCGTAAGTATGGGTCCATTTTCCTCTGAGATCACCTTATGGCAGTATGATGCGCTTGATAACCAAGTCTCCGACTTGATACTCTTGTCGTCTGGCTTTCTTGTTAAATGCCTTGATCATCCGTTTTTGATACGTTTTACCATGACAAATAGCAGTAAGTCTATTTTCGTCGATTAAGTTCAGTTGATCGAGTCGGGTCTGGATCCAGTGATCTTCGCTCAAACCTGTATCCTTCATAATCCGAAGAGAGGGTATCTGAACTTCAATGGGCAAGACGGCCTCCATGCCATAAACCAAGGAATAGGGTATTGCCCCTGTTGACGTCCGCGCTGAGGTACGGTACCCAGGAAGAGCAAAAGGTAACATCTTGTGCCAATCTTTGTATGTCACCGTCATCTTCTGCACAATCTTCTTAATGTTCTTATTAGCCGCTTCTACAGCCCCATTCATCTTCAGCCGGTAAGGAGAAGAGTTGTGATAATGTATCTTAAACTGCTTGCAGAGTTCGGTGATCATCTTATTGTTGAGATTTGTACCATTATCCGTAATGATCATTTCTAGTACACCATATCGACAGATCAAATTATGCTGAATGAACCGTGCCACAACGTTCTTGGTTACAGTAGAAAAGGAAGCTTCTTCAACCCACTTTGTAAAGTAATCAATAACTACCAAGATGAAACGATGCCCGTTAGACGCAATATGTCTGAACTCGCCGATCATGTCGATGCCCCACATTGCAAAAGGCCACGAAGCTGTCAAGACGTTCAGAGAAACTGGAGGTATGTGCACCTTATCAGCATAGACTTGGCACTTATGATAGGTCCGAGAATGTTGATAACAGTTGGCTTCCATGGTGGACCAATACTATCCTGCCCGTAGGATTTTCTTTGCCATGGTGTGTCCACTGGAGTGGGTTCCGAAAGTACCTTCATGTAAATCTACCATAATCCTTTCTGCTTCGTTCTTACCCACACAATGCAGTAAGGTTGAATCATGATTACGCTTGTAAAGAATGCCATTACTGATGAAGAACTTTGCCGTGAACCTCCTCAGAAACTTCTTATCATTAACAAATGCACCCTCGGGGTACTCCTGAGCTTCAAGATACCTCTTTACTTCATGAAACCAGGGTTTATCTGTTACCTCTTCAGTCTCAATGTCACAACAATGTGCGAGTTCGTCCAACCTTTCAATGGTAATCTGGGGAGCCTCATTGTCCCATCTGACCTTGAACATAGAAGACATCGTAGCTAACGCGTCCGCCAACTGATTCTCCTCTCTAGGGAAATGTTCAAAGGTTATCTCCTTGAAGTGTGGAAGCAAAGTCAATACATACTCTTTGTAAGGAATAAGATTTGGGTGTTTCGTATTCCACTCTCCTTTGATCTGACTGATCACGAGAGCGGAATCTCCGAATACACTTAAGAACTTAATCCTTAGGTCAATAGCTGCTCGAAGGCCCATGATGCACGCTTCATACTCCGCCATGTTGTTGGTGCAGTTGAAACATAGTCGGGCGGTGAACAGAGTATGAGAGCCTTCAGGAGATATGATCATGGCGCCAATGCCATTACCCAAAGCGTTTGAAGCTCCATCAAAGTACATAGACCATCGGGATCCTTCCTCGGGTCCTTCATCCGGTCCAGGCGTCTCACAATCAGTTACCAACATGGTGTTCTCATCCGAGAACTCGAAGTTCATAGACTGGTAATCATCTACTGCCTGATGTGCCAGATATTCTGCCAACACACTTCCCTTAATTGCTTTTTGGGTCGTATATTGGATGTTGTGATCGGTGGGAATAGAACTGACTGTTTTTGGAATGTTGGTTCGCGTTTGCGTTTGTTTTCGCAAAATGTCGCGGTAAGCAAGAGTCGCCACCTTCTTTTATTTTCTCCAACAAGGAAAGGACAAAAGCACAGTAAAATTCCTTTTCGAGATGTTTCTCGGGTTCGGGAGGTAGATTATAGAAAGGGAAGGGGTTAGAACCCTTTCTATCTGTGGTTATCCACGGGCTCTTAGGTACTTGCTCACTATGTTTTCAAAAAGTTTTGCTTTTTTTTGTGTTTGTGGATTTTGAAGAGAGTTTTGTTTGAAAACTTTGATTTAACTCTTGTATCTGTCCTCAAGAGTGTATGAAGTGTTGTTTGAAAACTTTTGTTTGAAAAGTGTAAGTGCGAAAAGTATTTTTGTTTTGAAAGAGCAAGTACCTGAGAACCTCTACCTACTCAAAAGAAATTAAGCTGTGTAAATGTCCTTTAGACAGTGCCATCCCACTATTGAGAAGTAGGTAGCACCGTCATTGGAGTTTTCGGGTCAATTCGATTATGGGACATGTGGTCACTAAAGCAATGGTAGGACGCCTTAGCGGTAACCCTAATGTCTTAGATACTTTTTTATCTAGGCAACCGTTTCGAGGAAACTTTGATCTTTAGACAGGAGGGCGACCTCTAAAACACCCTATACTCAATGACCACGTCGAGGCAACCAAGTGAGGCGTACCCTAGGAGTGGCATGTGCGAGTGTGTCAGGTTTCAGTTATGTTATCTTTGTACATGTTATGGTGAGCTACGATTAATTTTATTTTAAGAGAGATCTTGTCATGCATAGCCTATTTAACATACATCTAGCAGTTAATAGTTGCGGAAAATAAAACTAAACTATTACATGGCGTCGGGTATTTACATCGCCAAAAACAAACCCTTGAAAAAGTAAATTGCGGGAAATTAAATAAAAGCGATAAAAAAGTCCTAAGTTAAAGCTATTACATCCTCGGAGCAATTACAATTATATGATAAAAAATATGAATCAACAAAAATCACACGCGCGAGAAAAAATTGAATCAAAGAGTTCTTAGGGTTTTGACCCTTTTTTGAGAAAGAAGGAGATTTTTATTATTTTTTGGCATTTAATTAAACCTAAACTAATTAATTAATAAAATGAAATATTTTTGGTTTTTTTTAAGGAAATAAAAATAAAATGATTAAAATTTATTAAAAACCCTAATTCTACATTAATTTTATTTATTGCAAAAAAGTTAAAACTAACCTAATTAAAACTAAATTAATTAATTATTATTTATTTACAAAATAACTAATTAAGTTTAATAAATAAAAATATTATATTTTTTATGTTTGCTGAATTTTATTAGGAAAAATAAATTATTTGGTTAATTAAGTAGTAATAATAATAATAATTAATAATAGTAAAAAAACAATTTAAATAAAAAATATAAAAGAAGAAAAAGAAATAAACCCAGGGGGGTGTTGGGCCCAAGAGGAGGTGCATTTGGAAATTCTTGGCCCATTAACATTCCAGCCACGTTGACTTTTGTGATTATCCACACGCTTATTGACTGGGGAGTACGATGGTCCTTCGTCTTTGGCCACTGGATCTTGGCCTGAAGCCACATGGCGCATTGATATTTGAGGTGCATGGTGGACTACTTTTGGAAATCTGCAGGTGAACATATGAAGAAAAATAGAATAAATGTTTTAGGGGACCTGGGATCCGAACCCAGGTCCCAATGGCTTTTCCATCCACCTGCTTGCCAACTCAACCAGCGCGTTTATTCATTATGAAAATAGCAAATAAACATAATATATGAAAATCAATTAATATGCTGTAAACAAAAATTAAAACGCGCACTTTACAAACAGACCAACCATATGCCAACACATCAGCGTCTTCAACCTTTTTCTTGTATAATTAGAATCAGATAGCGGGGGTTTTTAACCCCCACTACTTCCTGCAAGGAAAAATAGCGAATAGAAATATAGCAAGCATAAATGTTTCGCGAGGTGTGGGTTGGAATCGTCTTGGCCTCACGATTTCAACCATGTATCCTATTAGTCCCATTTTTTCCTGGATTGAAAAGCCCCATTTAAAAGCTCAAGAACCCTAGAAATTCAGTCATGGTATCTTTCGATTCAGGGTGTTACAGTTCAATTCAATCATGCCATTAGCTTTGTATGATCTCTAGCAATGCAAAACAATCACAAACACATGTTAAATGCGCATGAATTAGGAGATATAATTCTGAATAAGAAGTGCAAACTGTGGGACTGTATGCAGCGATTCCTTGAGCTTTGATGCCTGATTTTGATTGCAAATCAATCCTGGAACCTCCTGCAATGTACTTGGATGAACAAAACGCCTTGAATTGGCCTAGAATGCAAGAACAGGTTTTGAGTTTTCTTGGAATTTCTTGAAATTGACAGGGTTGTTTCTGCAGCTTTCAGTCGTGTACTAGGTCATGGTTTACTTGCATACACATAGGAGAAACAAATTAGGTCAAAGTTTTGGATCCAATCCATGTGCATTGAAGATTAAATCCTTGATTAAAAATCAAATATTCTTGATTTTCCATGATTGAACAATGTTGCCAAATTTGGATTTTTTGTATCTTTTGATTGTGCACGAATTGGTCAACATATCTTGATCATATTTGGTTCACAAATTGATTTAAAAATCAAATCTTGTATTTTCTTATGATTTAAATTAATTAAATGAATTAATATATATTAAAAATCCAATTAATCAATAAAAATAAGAAAATAAATCCCATTTAGCTTGGTGGGTCGTGCATAAGTCATGGGTGAAGTTTCAAGAAGAGATTTGAGGCCCATTAGCAAAAAGAAGGTGTTTTGAGCAAAGTTGACTTTTGCAAGTTCATGAAAAATTCCCAACTTCTCCAATGCACAACTTGCTCAATTTTGATCATATGACCATGTTCTTGGACATTTTGGAAAGCTCTTGAAGTCCTCTAACCAATGCCGTTGGTCCCATGTCATTTGGATTTACCAATCTCAAGTTATGGCCTTTGATCCAAAGTGTACTTTTGTTGACTTTTGAATTTGACCTATAATGTAAAAATTGGTAACTTCTTGTGAGTGCACTTTCTGATATTGGAGTGTGAAGATGGATTATAGGAAATTGCATCCTCTTCAAAATGAGCTTTGCATGGAATTTTTCTGATAAACCATAAAAAGAGTTATGCCCTGGTCAATGTACAGTTGACTTTTCTACTGTCCAAAAATAGTAACTTTTGCATCTTTGATGATTTTTGAGCTATTCTTGTGGAATCATGATCAAGACTTGATCAAATGATGATTGTGAACTCAAAATAAGATGTTGACCAAAAATTCTGACTTTTGACTGCAAAATGACCATTTTGCCCTTGTAGTTGACTGTAAATCAAATGGCGCTTTTTGACTGTGCAAATTGGCACTGTGAGTCTTGAAACTTGACATGTAGGTGCTTGAGAATGTATATAGGCCTATGAGACTTGATTGAACCATTGAGAACCCCAAATCTCTTGAAAGAACCAAAACCCTAATTTCAGCTGTCTACTGCTTAGGAGATGGCTTGAATGTCTAACTCTTGAGCAATCTTGAGCAATTTGAAGATTATTCTTGACAAATCTTGAGGAATATGGGAGGGAAAATTTTGGGGTACAACATATGTCATACTCAGTCAAAATCATCTGCCATCTTGCTATTCTTCCGGACAAGGCATGCTTCTTGAAGATATACTTGATTGGATCCATCTTTGATATCAATAGAGTAGTGTGAGTCAGCAAATACTGTCTCAGCCGGCGAGCAGCCCATGCCAAAGCGCATCAAGTTTTCTCAAGCAATGAGTATCGGGTCTCGCAGTCGGTAAACTTTTGGCTAAGGTAATAAATAGCATGCTCTTTTCGGCCAGACTCGTCATGCTGCCCCAGCACGCACCCCATTGAATTATCGAGTACTATCAAGTATAAGATCAAGGGTCTCCCTTCAACCGGAGGCATCAGAATAGGTGGCGCTTGGAGATATTCCTTGATCCTTTCAAAAGCGGCCTGACATTCATTGTTCCATCTTACCACTTGATCTTTCTTCAGTAACTTGAAGATTAGCTCACAAGTAGCAGTTAGGTGCGAGATGAATCCGGCAATATAGTTCAGACGTCTCAGAAATCCTATGACTTCTTTTTCTGTTCAGGGAGCTAGCATTTTCTATATAGCCTTTACCTTTGCAGGATCCACTTGAATACCTTTATCACTTACGACGAAACCTAGCAGCTTACCAAATCTCACCCCGAAGGTGCACTTGTTCGGGTTTAACCTCAGCCTGTACAACTTCAACCTGTCAAATAGCTTCTGAAGATGGTCAAGATGTTCTTCTTCAGTCTGAGATCTTGCAATCATGTCATCAACGTATACCTCAATCTCATGATGGATCATGTCATGGAACAAAGCGACCATGGCACACTGATACGTTTCTCCAGCATTCTTTAATCCAAACGGCATGACCTTGTAGCAAAAGGTACCCCATTGAGTAACAAAGGTCGTCTTCTCCATATCTTCGGGAGCCATTTTAATCTGATTGTAGCCGGAGAAACCATCCATAAAGGAGAAGACCTTATGTTGTGCAGTGTTGTCAACCAGAACGTCGATATGAGGAAGAGGGAAATCATCCTTGGGGCTCGTCCTGTTCAGATCCCTATAGTCAACACACATCCAAACTTTACCATCCTTCTTTGGCACCGGAACCACGTTGGCCACCCATTGTGGGTAAGAAGTAACTGCTAGAAAACCGGCGTCAAACTGCTTCATTACTTCAGCCTTGATTTTCTCAGACATCTATGGGCGTATTCAGCGGACTTTCTGTTTCACTGGAGGAAAGTCTTCCTTGGTAGGCAAGCGGTGAACTACGATATCAGTATCCAACCCAGACATATCTTCATAAGACCAGGCAAAGATCTCCACATAATCACGCAGCATCTGAATCAAATGTTGCTTAACACTAGGCCCCAAATTTGCACCGATCTTGACCTCTTTCTTGTCTACCTCTGTACCCAGATTTACTGTTTCCAATGGCTCTTCATGCGGTTGTATAGCCCTTTCTTCTTGGAGTAAAAATCTAGCAAGTTCACCAGGCACTTCGCAATCATCCTCACCTTCGTCCTCGGCTTGGTTGATCGGACTTTCAAAGTCATAATTGGCAGTAGCAGAGTCGTTATCAGTGGGATCCAGAGTGGATGTAGACATGTATATGTGAGTGTGTGTAAAATAGCTGTTTTGCAAGATAGACAAGAAAGAAAAAACAAAGAGCGCAAAATTCGTAATGCAAGAAAACGTCCAATGCTTTTATTAATGATATATGGAAATGACAAATATCAAGCCCTCACAAACAAAGCCACGGTGCCTCGGGTAAGACACCAGGCCGTAAAGTTAAAAAATGTATGTTACAAACTCAAAACAAAAGTCTCATTACTGGGTAATAAAATAAATTGGCACGAAGTCCTTTGCCGTCCAATTGCTTAGTCCACCGTCGGCAGTTGGGTAAATCTAGCTGTCAAACTCAGATTCTTCAACATCGTCTTCAATGGCATTCACTCCTGAATTGCTGATAAACAGGGGAGGTCCTCCGATCCGCGCACGCCGAACAGCCCTTTGAGCTTCTTTCTCAACAATAGCCCGGGCATCCTTGAAGGAAGCAATCTTCATTGGAGGATCTTCAGCAACAGTCTCAGTCGACGCCAGTGTCTGGGGAACTTCTTCAAAATGTTGACACGGGGTTTCAATGAACTCCCCATCCATCTCCACATACCGAAAAGAGTTGAGGTGGCTCACCATGTACTCCTCTTCTCCTCGTACCATAACAATTTTCCCCTTCACTGGGTACTTTAGCATCTAGTGGAGCGTAGAAGTTACTTCCCCAGCTTTGTGGATCCACGGGCGACCTAGCAAACAAGAATAAGATGGCCGAATGTCCATCACATAGAATGTAGACGGAAAAATCTGAGAACCAACCTTAATTGGAATATCCACCTCTCCATGTACCATCCTCTTGGACCCGTCAAAGGCCCTAACCACAATGTTACCCGGCTTCAACATCAACCCTTCATAGTCTAACCGGTCTAACACTTTCTTAGGTAAAACATTCAGCGAGGACCCAATATCCACCAACACATGAGCTAAAGTAGTGCCCTTGCACTCAATGGAGACATGCATGGCGTCATTGTGATTCTTCCCCTTAGCAGTCAAGTCTGCATCGGAGAAACCCAACCCATTATCTGCTATCAGACTAGCCACATAATCTTTAAACTGGTCAGCAGATGTCTCCTGCGGCACGTGCGCAGTCTTTAGGAAAGCAATCAGAGCCATAGTATGGGCCTATGAACACAACAATAAAGACAACATAGAGATCTTTGACGGGGTTTGCCCCAGCTGTTCGACTACATTATAGTTGCTTTTCTTGATGATCTTTAAAATTTCCTCTATCTCCTGCCTAGAGGCTTCAACAATAATATTCCTCGGTGCCTCCGTCTGGGAAGGCTCACCGATGATCCCTTTGCCCCGAGTGTCAGATGACTCGGTGACAGGGGTAAGGATTGGAACTTGGATAGGGACAGTAGCAGATGTACTGGCAGGTGTAATAACAACAGGCTTCTGAACAGTTGGTGGAGAGATCTTAGGGGAGAAAAGTCTTCCGTTGCGGGTGACTTTACTAGATCCAACAATATTGCTGACATCAGTATCAGCCTCTTCATCCTTCAAGTCTTGTTTAACCCCGTGATAATACACATCAGCCCCATAGTGCCATGGGACAGCCTTATTCGACGTATAGGGGATAGGTCTAGAAACAATAATGATCAAAGGAGCAATTCTCGGAACAGATGTAATTCTAACAGGCTTTCTCGAGGAAGGCTTGGAAGAATTGGCGAAGATGGTGATTATGGAAACTTCTTCAACAGGAACCAAAGGAACAAAAGTTTTCTCGAACAAGATTTCTTTATTATCCATCAGGCGTTGGACACTTGACTTCAATAGATGGCAACCGGTAGGTAGGATGGAACACAGACGACAACCTTCGCCACAACCCGAAAATAAACCGGCTAACAAAAGGTTCTTCTTTAAAGTCATCAATGGAGTAGCAATGTCTTCCACAGAGGATACAAACACATCATCATCCACAACATTCACTCCATGATTTGGCATAGGAGCAGTCATAACATTAGGTTTTTCTGGCGCTTCGAACTCAATCTCCTTAGCGTTAATCAGATATTTTACCTTATTCTTCAAGGCCTAACAATTATTGGCATCATGCCCCGGGCTATCAGAGTAATAAGCACAACGGGCATTTGGATTGTACAACGGTGATGTGATGTTGGGATTCTTTGGGGCCTCCCTCGGAATCACCAAGTTAGTCTTTCGCAATTGCGGCAGAATTTGAGATAGAGACATGCTGAGCCGAGTAAACTGTCTTTGAGGCCTCTCTGCCCTTGGCTGATTGTTGCGTTGTGTGGCAACAATTGGTCTTGAAATAATTACCGCATTAACCGCTTGGCGGCGCTCAGGTCGATTCTGGCTTTTTGAGCTATAAAATGCACTGGACTCCTTCTTAAAAGGCGTCTTCTCGGTACTTGACGAAGCACCTTTCTGTATCTTTCCGCTCTTAATACCGGCTTCAACTCTTTCCCCAGTCATTATTAACTCCGTAAAACCTGACGATGAACTTCCAATCAAATGGTTGAAATACAGACCAGACAAGGTCCCCAAAAACATATCCACTAACTCCCTGTCAGCCAGCGGGGGTAGGACTCTACCAGCAAGATCCCTCCACTTCTGAGCGTAGTCTTTAAAACCTTCGCTCGCACCCATAGACATACCCTGAAGTTGGGTACGCGTAGGAGCAAGGTCGGCATTATATTGGTACTGCTTGTAAAAAGCAGCAGCAAGGTCCTCCCAATTATGTATTCTCACGTTATTCGATTGGAAGATAATTGAATAGGGGCAGTTGTCGTACCCCAAATTTTCCCTACCTCCAGCAATATCTGGTGTCCCATTTTCAAGAATCCAAGTCAATCAGGGGGTGCATTTTAATTCAAGGGAATGGGGCTTTCTAAATCAGAAAGACCCATATACTCGTAGGTCCATTTACGAAGCATATTATCCAATGGCCCATGAGATTCGAATATGGAGAATTATTTTTGAAATATTATTAAATTCTTAATTATAAAGCCCATTTAGGTTTTGTTGTTTCCAGTAAAAAGAAAGAGTAAGATTAAAGGCAACATGCCCATTAAGGTTTCGTTAGACTAATACAGTTTTTTTTGTTATTACTATTTTATTTTGGAAAATTATTATTGACTGCTTTATGAAAATTATTTTCCAAATTGTAAGTAAATTTATTATAATTATTAAAATATTTTTGTATAGTTTTACTTAATTAAACTTTCTTAATTTTTGAAGAGTTGTATTATAAAAAGTGCGAACAGGCCCAAACTCAAATAAAAATGCTGGCAGTATGGTTAAGGCCTAATTCAATTTGTAATGCAAGGCCCATGTTAGAAATGACAGTTACTGTGTAAATCATTTACCAAAATATGTGCACGTTTTCAATTAGAACACTTACTGTGCAAATCCTAATTTTGTTACAAGATCAAATCTTTATTTTACAGTTCCAAATCAAATCTTTAGAATCAAGTCCAAGCCTAGGATTTCTAACATAAGAATATACAGAATCAAATGTTTCAACTTGGTTACAAAATTGAATCCAGTCTAAATCAGATATTGCACATTACAATGAATTTTGAATCAATTACACGAATTACAAACCCTAATTTATTCTAAAAGCCTAAATCTATGCTAACAAAATCATAACAACAATCTTGAGGAACCCTAATCAAACTCTATAAATAGAAGAACAAAATAAAGAAGAGAAAAATGGAAAATTGAAGAACAAATTTAGGGAAGAAAATTAAGGAACCAAAAAGACTTGAATACAGAGACGAAGAGAATTTCGAAATCACGCAAATAACGACCAAGTTGTTGTTGAAGATCTGAAAGGAGTACGATTAGGGTTTCAACATCTGAAACCCTAATCGGCGTTGCTACCACGCCGCCAGCCATCAACTTCGAGCTCTGTCGTGACCTGCAAATCACCGAAAGACGGAGAGAGATTTGCTTGATATCAGACAAAGGCTCAAAGTCAAAAAGCGAGAACGCGAGGGGTTACAGACTTAACGTTTTTTCTTATTTTTGTTTGTGGTTTTGTTGGGTGGTTGCGATTAGGCTTGGGCCACCACAAGTGAGGTGTTTGCATATTAGGGTTAGGAGAGAGGGGAAAGGATAGGATGAGAAAGAGAGAGACGAAAGGGTTGTTGTAAAACAAAAGCAAAAATTATGTAAATTGAAACATAGAAATATTTGTATTCAGTTTGGATCCCGTATGTGCGCGATTACCATAGTTAAAATGCGCCCTTTAATCTGCCTGTTTGATCGTTAGTGGACGACCGCAAGGCCAAGTCCACAGTAACGCTATACTCTAATCTTTTTCTGCAATAAACTAATCTAAACAAATAACTTTTGCTAAAGGGTTTCAAATATATTTTGACTAATCGCACATTTAGTCCAAAATTCCGTAAAATCTACACCCTGTCAAATGCGAGGCAATTCAAAATACTTTTACAACTCCTAAAAAACACAAACTCATATGAGCTACGAATTGGGACTTTGATTCCTCAAAAGAGGATATGTAGGCATACGACTAAAATCGCGGCGAGTTCCCCTATAAAAAATTAAAACCCTATTTCACCTAAAACCTAGTATCCTTAAGAATAAGGTAGATGAAAGGTTCCTAACTTATCCTTTCATCTAATAGAGTCTGAAACTTAGGATCTCTGTCTTTACAAGTTAGGTTTTCCTATTAGATACCCTTCCTTAGGATACAAACTAATAGTGGCGACTCTGATTAAAAAAACCAGTCGAAATAGGCACTCTGACGGGCCTGTTCTTTAATCTGTTGATCGAAAGCTCTTCAGCAGGTTTTACAGAAATGATCTTGACAGGGGAAAGAATAGAAAAAGGTATCAAGAGAGGGAAGATCCCAATGGCTACATCTTCGAATACTGTGAAGAATTCATTTGGAGGGAAAAATGAGGTCAATGATGTCTATAGCCAGAACAACCATAATAAAAGTAGCCGCCACCAATATGTGGGAGTGGTGTTAATTTCTAATCCAGTGCCTGCTCAACAACAACAACAGGTTAACCAACGAAGACCAGATGCACCTCCGAGACAGTTTACTAAAATTGGTATTCCTTTATCTTAGGCACTACAACATTTGTTGAAGGCCGAACTCATTTCACTACGGGATCCTCCTCAGAATCCCAACACCTCTTTCCAAAAATATAATCCAAACGCGGGGTGTGCTTATCATTCAAATAGTCCTGATCATGACATTAATAATTGTTGGGCTCTGAAGAAAAAGATCCAGGACATGATCGTTAGCATAGAAATTGAGTTTGACCCTCCGGAGACTCCAAATGTGATCACCGCATCTATGCCCAAGCATGACAAGGGTATAAGTGTTGTTGAAGATGTGCTATATGTTACTTCCGTAGATGATGTGGTTACTCCCCTTTCTACAATAAAGAGTAATTTTTTGCAAGTCAGTTTATTTTCGGGTTATGTTTAAGGATTTTACTACTGTACGGGCCAACCCAACGACTGTGGGTTGCTTAAAGAAGGTGTTCAACGGCTGATGGATGAACACATGATTTTGATTGAAAAGGTTATGTCTGTTGAGAATGTGTGCCAAGATCTGTCAGTTGTCTCCGGTACTCCTTTTAGGATCCCTTCCAAAGGTCCTATAAGGATTACTGCCAATTCAAAAGCTGCTCCCCGGGTTATTACAACGCCCGGACCTATTCCATATTCCTCGGAGAAGGCTATTCCATGGCATTATGGGTCTGACTTCTATTACCATGGCATCAAGCAAGAATTGTCCGATGAAGAGAATGAAGAAGTTGATCCCAGTATTGACAATATTGCAGGAAACAGTAAGATTACAAGAAGTAGAAGGATTTTCTCCCCGAAAATCTCTCCACCTGTTCAGGTTACAACTACAAAGACGATTGTTGGGGCTCGGGGTAAAGAGCCGGTGATAGAACCTGCCCGGACCGAGGCGCAAAAAGAAGCTCTGGTCAGAGGTACTTCTATACAAGATTTGGAAGAGGTTCTAAAGATCATTCGTCGAAGTGATTATAAAATTGTTGAACAGCCGGGGAAAACCCCATCCAAAATAACCATGTTGTCACTTCTGATGTGTTCCGAGGCCCATGCGAAGGCTTTAGTGAAATTCCTGAAGACTACCCATGTGCCACAAGAAATTTCAGCAGGTCAATTTGGAAGCTACGTGGCTAGTATGACAACTGACAATGGTTTGGGTTTCTCCGATGCTGGCTTGGCTCCAGAGGGGAGGAATCACAATAGGGCCATCTATGTCTCCATTGAATGCAGGGGCACTACATTGGCCCATGTTTTGATTGACACAATATCATCTATGAATGTTTTGCCAAAGAGCGCTCTCGATCAATTAGATTGTGAAGGGGTGGTGATGAACCCCATCAATATCATAGTTCAAGCCTTCGACGGATCGAAAATAATGGTGCATGGAGAGGTGGACCTCCCGATCAAGGTGGGTTCACAAATTTTTTAGTCCACTTTCTATGTCATGGATATCCGGCCAGCTTAATCATGTTTATTGGGACGCCCTTGGATCCACGGGGCAGGTCTTGTCACTTCCACCTTGCACCAGAAACTGAAATATCCGGTGAAAGGGAAAGTTGTTACTGTTTATGGAGAGGAGGAATATATGGTCAGCCACCTCATCCCATTCCGATATGTCGATATGGATGGAGAGTTTATTGAAACGCCCTGTCAAACCTTTGAAGAAATCTCTCCTGCTGCTATTGAAGATGTTTCAGCCATTTCGAAGATCACTAAAACTACGCACAAGATGGCCTCCTTGAAAGATACTAAGGACACTATCGAAGAAGGTAGTAATACTATTTTGGGTCAGCTTCCAGATATTCCTTTTAAGTCTAACAAGTTCGATTTGGGCTTTACTGCAGAAGGTCAGAGGGCTGTTCGTCGAGCTCGCACTGGGAGACCTCAGTTCTCCATCAGCAACAATGGGGTCTATGCTATAGAGGATGCAGACAATGATTATGACTTCAATAGTTGGATATTCTCGGCCGTGGGTGATGGACTAGAAAACTGGAAGGCAGAAGACATATTTTCCATCTTCTTTAGTCATGAGTAATAGCTATATTCCTGTCTTTTTATTTTTAAAATTTTTTGGCTATGTAATAAACAATGACTTTAAAACCTTGTGTCTTACCCGGGGCACAATAGTTCTTTTGTTAAAGGGTTGATAAATCATACACATTTGTTCATTCAATAAAAACATTGGACATTTTGCATATAAATTTTGTGATCTCTGTCTTTTCTTTATCTTATTGCATTCTCAAATAGCTATGTGTTCTTACACACACCCATACACTACATTGCAGATCCTCATCCTCTCTGGATCTCGTCAATAACGATGCTTCTATTGCTGCATATGACTTTGAAAATACGATCTACTAATTCGAGGAAAAAGGTGGGGAAGATTGTGAAATACTTGGAGAACTTGTCAGACTCTTGATATAGGAAGAGAAGACTATCCAACCACATGAAGAGTCGGTCGAAGTTGTAAACTTGGGTACTGAGACAAACAAGAAAGAGGTCAAGATAGGTGTTGACCTAGAGAGCAGTGTCAAGAGAAGGTTAATCTATATGCTACATGAATATGTTGAAATCTTTGCCTGGTCATACAAATATATGCCAGGACTTAACACCAATACTGTGGTTCACCGTCTGCCAATGAAAGAGGGTTGTGCTTCGATAAAACAGAAGGTTCATCACATGCATCCTAAATTGTCAGAAAAGATCAAGGATGAGGTTATGAAACAATTCAACCCAGGGTTCTTAGCAGTGACGTCATATCCTCAACGGGTGGCTAATGTTGTTCTGGTACTAAAGAAAGAAGGTAAGGTACGTATGTGCGTAGACTACATGGATTTGAACAGGGCGAGCCCCAAAGATGACTTCTCACTACCATATATTAATGTTTTTGTCGACAACACCACCCAACATAAGGTATTCTCCTTCATGGATGGCTTCTCAGGTTACAATCAGATCAAGATGGCGCCTGAAGACATGGAGAAAACCACCTTCGTTACACAGTGGGGCACTTTCTGTTACAAAGTTATGCCTTTTGGGTTGAAGAACGCAGAGGCAATCTATCAGTGTGCCATGGTAACCTTATTTATAACATGATTCACCATGAAATAGAGGTCTATGTTGACGACATGATAGCATGATCGTAAACTGAAGAAGAGCATCTTGACCACCTGCACAAACAGTTTGAAAGACTAAGGAAGTACAAGCTAAGGCTAAACTCGAACAAGTGCACCTTTGGGGTGAGATCCAGTAAATTCTTGTGTTTCGTCGTCAGTGGTAAGGGTATTGAGGTTGATCCTGCAAAAGTTAAAGCCATTCAAGAGATGTCAGCTCCTCGTACCGAGAAGGAAGTTAGAGGTTTCTTAAGACGGTTGTATTACATTGCTTGTTTCATTTCTCATTTGACTGCTACTTATGAGCCAATCTTCAAGCTGTTGAAGAAAGATCAAGTAGTAAAATGGAACGATGATTGTCAAATAGCCTTTGATAAAATTAAGGAGTACCTATAAAAACCTCTCATTCTGATGCCACCAGTCAAAGGAGGACCTCTAATCATGTACTTAACAGTGCTAGAGAACTCAATGGGGTGTGTATTGGGGCAGCATGACGAGTCTGGTCGAAAAGAGCATGCAATATACTACCTTAGCAAAAAGTTTATCGACTATGAAACAAGGCATTCACTGCTCAAGAAAACTTGATGCGCTTTGGAATGGGCTGCTCGCCGACTAAGATAGTATATGTTGACCCATACTACCTTGTTGATCTCTAAAATGGATCCTATCAAGTACATATTCGAGAAGCCAGCTCTCCCCAGAAGGATTTCCCGGTGGCAGATGGTCTTAACAAAATATAATGTCCAGTACACCACTCAAAAGGCAATCAAAGGAAGTGTATTGGCCGGCCATTTGGCACATCAAGCGGTGGACGAATATCATTCTATGAACTTTGAATTCTCGGACGAGAAAATTATGCTAGTAAAAGATTATGAAGAACATGAACCGTATAAAGGACCTGGGTCGGGATCCAGATGAACCATGATTTTTAATGGAGCCTCCAACGCACTTGGCAATGGAATCAGTGTTGTGATCATCTCTCTTGCAGGTTTCCATATGCCCTTTACCGCCAGACTATGCTTTGACTGCACCAACAATATGGCAGAATACGAAGAGTGCATCATGGGTCTTAGGGTTGTTATTGACCTAAGAATCAGATTCTTAAGCGTGTATGAGGATTCAGCTTTGGTAATCATTCAGGTTAAAGGGGATTGGGATACAAAGCACCTGAATCTCATTCCTTATAAAGAGTATGTATTAACCCTGATCCTATATTTCGAGGAGATTACCTTTGAGAACATACCAAGAGAAGAGAAACAGTTGGCGGATGCTCTGGCTTCCATGCCATCCATGTTCAAGGTCAGATGGGACAATAAGGTTCCTAGAATTACCATTGAAAGATTCGGTGAACTTGCGTGCTGCTGTGAAATTGACACTGATAGAGTAGAGGAGAAACCTTGGTTTCATGAGGTGAAAAGGTACCTTGAGGCTCAAGAATACCCTGAGGGGGCATCCATCAATGACAAGAAATTCTTGCAAAGGTTCTCATCTAAATTATTCTTAAGCAATGGAATTCTATACAAGCGCAATCATGATTCAACCCTGCTTCGTTGTGTGGGCAAGAAAGAAGCAGAAGAAATTATGCAAGATATGCACGAAGGTGTCTTTGGTACTCACTACAGTGGGCATGTTATGGTTAAAAATATCTTAAGAGCTGGTTACTATTGGTCGACTATGGAAATTGACTGTCACCATCACTCGAGAACTTGTCATAAGTGTAAAATTTACGCCGATAAAGTTCATATACCTCCAGTACCCTTGAATGTCATGACTTCTCCTTGGCCATTCGCAATGTGGGGCATTGATATGATTATAGAAATCAAGCCCACTTCCTCTAACGGACACCGCTTCATGCTCGTCGCCATTGACTACTTTACGAAATTGGTTGAAGCAGGCTCATTTTCCTCTGTTACTAAGAATATGGTCACCCGGTTCATCAAACATAATCTTATTTGTCGGTATGGTGTCCCTGAGAGGATTATCACAAACAACGGTACCAATATCAACAACACATTAATCACTTAGCTTTGCACGCAGTTCAAGATCAAGCATCATACCTCTTCTCCGTATCGACCTAAGATGAATCGCACAATGGAAGCCACCAATAAGAATATAAAGAAGATCATACATAAAATAGTTGTAACATACAAACATTGTCAGGAGATGTTACCGTTTGGTCTTCGCAGCTACCGCACTTCAGCTATAACATCAATTGGGGAAACCCTTTTCTCCCTGGTCTATGGTATGGAAGTTGTCCTGCATGTCGAAGTTCAGATTCCTTCTTTGAGAATCATGAAATATGTAGACTTGAGCGAAGACGAGTGGGTTCATACCAGGTTGAATCAGTTAAATCTAATTGACGAGAAGAGGCTTGCAACTATCTGTCACGGTCAGATGTATCAAAAACGCATGATCAAGGCATTCAATAAGAAGATCAAGCATCGGGTATATCAGGCTGGTGACTTGGTAATAAATCACATTATCCTCCCGCAAGGTGATCCTAGGGGCAAATGGACTCCTACCTATGAAGTACCATTTGTAATCAAGAAGATATTTTCTGGTGGAGCTATGATACTGACCACCATAGACGGTGAAGATTTTCCGCACCCTGTGAATACGGACATAGTTGATCGGGACTTTATAAGTCTGTCGGGATACTAACTGCAAGTATACAGTTCATTCGTTCTAGTTTTAAAAGATTATCGAACCCACAGAGACTGTGTATCAATCGCATACGATCTAATGCTACAGTTTTGTCTAACTAAGCGATGAATATTCGAAATTTGGGGGAGACAGTTTAGTTTTAAAAGTAATAGTACTAATTATACAGGTATGTGATAATCGGACTTAGGGAATTCGATGAATCGCTTGGCCTATAAAGTATTTCGGTAAAAGCTAATTGTTTAAAAACCTGAGACATACACTCTCGTGTTTATGAAATAAGTCATGCTACTAAACCTAGTGGATGCACTTTAAATTTAATAACACTTTTTGAAAACAATTTGAATTTAATTAATTTATTAAAACACTCTCGTGTATTTAAAAATCAATGCTTCGTTACCACTATCTGGGTTGAACCCCATCTCTCGCATGCAGGTTCTTGCCTTAATTAATTTCCCACTCTCGTGGCAAAATCGTGTTAATTAACCTCTCACTCTCGTGACAAGGATAGTTAAATTAATATTGGAAATTGGAAACCAGAAATTGTTTTATAAATATTTTTGGCCAAGGTATCATTGAATTCTTTCAGTTCTTACGGTCACATACCGGTATTAATAATTTAGCCAGACATAATTAACTTAACAACAATAAAGTTCAAAATATAATTCATGGCAATAATTGGCATACTATAGAAACTAAATAAATAATAATTTCAATATAAAAAACCTGGAATTACAGATGCTATAGTAATCTTGAGGTAATACAGTAATCCAAATCTTCGAGCTAGACTTGCAGCAGAAATTCGTGTTAATTCTTGTAAGAAGAATTAACACTTAAAAATAGAAACTAAGGCTTGAATGAAAATTACAAGGAATTCAAAGCAGAATTGCAAAAACAAACAATTTGGAAATAACTGTAAAAATAAAATAAAAATTTGCTTTGAGTAAAATTCTTCGACCCTTGGACTGTGCCTTGGTACTCATATATATAGCAGGAAAAATCAGCAGTTTAATTTTGAATTCTTGATGAAGTCTTCGTGGAGAAATTCTAGGAGCAGTAATAGTTGTGGCAATAAAATAGGAGATTCAGTAGAAACAGGGAGAACTATTATGCCCTTCACGCCCACGTCTTCAATTCATGCGTAACGTTCTCTTTCACGCGCGTGACGGTAGTCACGGGTGGGTGACGGTCGTCACACGCTGAAGTGGTGCCTTACGCTCGTCAGGTGTGTGTGACGAGCGTTTTCTTATGTTGTGCGGTGTTACGCCCGTCACAGGGGCGTGACGACCGTCACCTATCCAGAAGTCCACACTTTGTATTTTTTTATTCTTTTTCTCTTTGTTTTTCGTCTAGCTTTCTTCATGTTGTCCTTTTTCATCGGTTTGAGTCGACAAGTGTCATACCTGCAAAAAGACAAATAATCTCGGAATAATCGAGGGTTAGACGACTTAATGGAATATAAAATTGGTAAAAAGTATGTTAATTATACGATATGTTTTCTCGTTATCAAATTCCCCCATACTTAAACCTTTGCTTGTCCTCAAGCAAATAGTCATTCGAAAGGTTGGATAAGTTTTCTGGTAAGCGCATAAGCATGACATACCCTTGGATTTTTTTAAAGTGGTTTCGGGAAATCCTCGTTGGTTCGGCCAATACTTGAGTAAAACACTAAAGATACGCTAATGACGCAAGCAATAAGCTTACTCGTAGACTTCCATTTTAAACAAGCTATCCAACAGTTCCGTTATAACTCTGCCTGGAGTTCCTCGTATCTATTTCACCCGGTTTCGTTCTGGCGCAATCACATTAATCCCTTTGCCTTAGCACACATGTAGTGGAGTAACCGGTTAGTGACTTTGATCCTTTAGCACGGGGTCTGGTACATGAATGTGGCAACCCTACATATTTTATCCAAATTGGAGGTTGTGGGGGATCGGGCCGTAGCACGCCCTACCGAGTTCAGAACCAGATACCTCTGAACCAACCAACACTGGATTCCTTCATTATTTGCTCAGCTCTTGTATGTGCCCGTATATTTTGGTACACAAGTTTTCTTTCTTTTAGCAGCGAGATAGGAAGGATATTTTTTTTTAGAATCAGGCATCAAACACTTATGTTCATCGATTCTCCACGTGGTTTGTGTCAAGACGGTGCTGACTGCTAGTATAAACTACTAGGGGTTACTTCTAGAACTTGAAACTCCAGATATCGGTATAATGGTTATTGAAACGGATTGCGTAAGTAGGAAGTCTACGGTGAAAGAACCGTATCAATCTTGTTATGTCGTTTTCGGCTTCCTCAACTGGGATTTCATTAAAGTAGGTATGTCGGGCTAATGCGAAAATAAAAAATTTTCGGTATGGCAAAGTAAAGCGAAGAATTTGAATCGAGACATATCGCAAGAATTTACTAGTTTTATTAAAGGTTGAAAGGTACCTCTCCCACACAAAATCCGACATTGTCCTCAATGTTGCGATATATATGCGGGGAAGTACAATTACAAAAAAAAAGGAAAAGAAATGAAACAGAAAAATAACAAATTACAAAGAAATTAAAGAAAGACAAACTACTGGTGACCACGTCCTCTGCTCCTGGTGCGAGAGCGTCTGGTAGGAGTGGCTTCAGCGTCGGTGTCTTGGAATCCATAAGTGTTCATATCTATCCTCAAGGCGTTAAGCTCGAACAGCGCCTCATCCAACCTTTCATTCATGTTTCGCTGCCCAGTCAAGATCTGAGCGTTTTGGGCGCACCGAGACTCAAACTGCTCAGCTTGCCTCCTTTCAAGCGCCGCATTCATTTGATTTTGCATGTGGAGGGCGCGGAGGATGTCTTCAAGATTGATAGGAGGAGGTGCAGATGAGGATCCAGGGATGTCGTGGACAGGAGGAGCACTATCCAACTCTTCTTGTATGTCGTCTGCGGCGGCCGCAGCTTGGTCTTTGTGGGCAGGTGCAGGCTCTGCGGGAACTTCAGGGTCGAACAACCAGTTTGCTCGGTTACTTGGATCGATTCGGTCCCTGTTCGGCAAAATGATATTCTGATAGATAGTATTCCTGATTACGGGGTGGAATCTGCCGTCTTCCCGCTCGTAGATGAGGTGTGCGGCTTTGCAGTGATCCAAGGTTAGCAAAGTCGGTGCCATAGAAGGCAAGGTTGCAAGAGCAGCACCGTAATTCAGACCAATGGAAATTGAAGTAACCAACCCTCCAAAATAGAAAGGTTTTCCACCTCTAGCACAAATAGAGTGGATGTGAGCAAGTAGGAACGGGGCGGCATTTATCTTTTGCCCAGTGAACGCACAATGTAGAAAGAAGAGCTCCTTGGAGTTGCGCTTATGGTTGCTGTCTCGGGCGAAGATGGTGTTACTGAGGATTCGATGGAAGTAGCAGATGGCCGGATTGTGGATGTGGGTGGCGTTGAGGTGGTTGTAGGACCCGGCACGGATGTTCATTAAACTGTGCCACAAGTTGAAAGCCTCCTCATTAAAACTATCCGGTACCCGAAAATGAGCACCTTCGTCCGAACAAAATCCCATAAGCCTCGTGATGTCGGATTGAGGCAATTGGTGCTCAACGCCGAACATGTGAAATTTTGCCACGCCTGATAATTTGTTTGTGACCCCCGGCGGAGTGAGGTAAGCAAACAAACTCGAGAACTCAAGAGTAAGAGTTTCATAGATTGGTCTTGGTTCGCGATAGAGGTTCCACAAATCCACGCTTTGTAATAATCGGCGGACGCTGTCGAGTAGTCCCAAACTCCGTAGGCAGTCGATGTCAACGTACCTTGTGGGTTGAAGACCTCGACGTTGGAATTTTTTATACTTTGCTCGTTGATTCTCCCCAGGTTCGCCGATTCTGAAATTGATAACTTGAGCATTTGGGTTGTTTGCCATGGTGATAATGGATTTGATTTGGGAATGTGAGAATGGGAGATTGTAAGGATTGGTAATTTGGTGTTGGGAGTATAGAAATTGGAAGAAAAATGGAGGGAATAGGTGGTTTTTCGTGTGGTGTGGTGATAATGGAGGAAGGAAAAATGGGTTTATAAGGAAGAAGGTTGGAAAGGTTCTCTGTAACAGCCGTTGGTTTCTGTCTGCATGACGGTCGTCACAGGGGTGTGACGCTCGTCACGAAGCAAAGAGGCGCGTTACGCTCGTCACAAGGGTGTGACTGTCGTAACACAGACAGAGTCTTAAATGAGAGATTCGTTACAGGACCGTTGGAGAGTGATGAGTTTATTATTTTTCTTGGAAATTGGATCTTTTTGAACAATTTATTTATTTTATTTTTTTTTTTTGGTTTATTTGAAATGTTTGTTTTAATTAATTATTTTAATTAATTAAAGTTTTAAATGTAACGAAAATAGACAGTAAATAACAGTAAATAACAACAGTAAATAAAACATAGACAGTAAACAGTAAACTGGGAAAGAAATTAAAATAAACTTCAATTTAATAAATGCATAACAAATTGTTTCAAAGTATTTCAAAGTAACTAAAAATAAAAGAAAGTGATAATGTTGAAATAATAACTAAACTAAAAATCCCTCCCACATAGAAATTTACAGTGTCCTCACTGTACGTAAAAATGCAAGAGAGAAGGAAATGAAATAACGATGGCAATCTAGCCACGGGGAGGTGGAAACAAATGATGATGCATATAGTCCAACTGATCAGTCACCAAGTCCATGAAGGTGATAAAGTCCACCCTGAGAGAAGTCAGCTCGCCCCGGATGTCCGTAATAGCCGCATGTAGGGAGTCCAGGGTAACAGCAGGTGGAGGTGGAGTAGTCTCAGGAGCATGAGGCGCGGTCTCGGCGGAAGTAGCCTCCTGTTCCCAAGGATCAGGGAGATCATGGTAGCCTGGCGGTGTAGCAGGATCTTCTTCAGCATTAGCATTGTTTGGAACCTCACAAATGTCAACTGTAGATGGTGAAGAGGGTGGTGAAGCAGGGTAGTGAAGATCAAACAGCCAATTAGCCTGGCCTTCTTGCTTCCAACACCTCCAGCTTACTTTCAGCACCCCCTGGCCCATTTCTTTGTATTTTCATTATTTTTGCATTTTAATTTCTTTTCTGACTTTGATATTTTATTTTCAAATATAAAAAATACTCTAAAAATATTTTCACAATTTTTTTCATTTATTAGATATTTTATTTTGATTTTTTCTAATATAAACAACAATTTAAATACATATGTTATTTTGTTTAAACTTATAATACTCTTATTTTCATTTCTGTTTTTTATTTACACAAAAAATATTTTCTTGAATATATTATATTTTTGTAAATATTTTATTTTATTTTTACATACTTAACATATTTAATATATATATATATATATATATATATATATATATATATATATATATATATATATATATATATATATATATATATATATATATATATATATATATATATATATATATATATATATATATATATATATATATATATATATATATATATATATATACTTTTGTTTTATTAAATACTTAGAAATAAAACACAAAAATATTATATTTTTTATTTTTATTGTTATTTATACTAAAAAATACCCTTTTTTTGGATATATTACATTTTTACACATATTAATATTTTTTGTACATAAAAAATACATCATATTTATTTTCTTAAGGAATTAGGGTTTTTACCCTAAAAAACAAATAAATCTTTTATTTATTTCTTTATACTTTTTTATATTAAAAAATACTTTTGTATACATGAATAAATAAAAACTCTTTTTTTTGCATAATACATTTTGTTTAATATTTATTCATCTTGTTTAATTAAATATTGCCCATTTATTTTATTTGCACAAAGAATTCAATTTGGATGTAATAGTAATTAGGGTTTTATATTTCTTGTCAAATATCCTCTATTCAAAATTGTACCCCCTCCCTATATCAAAGTTGTAATAGCTTAGATTTATTTTTACGCATTTAAATGCTTTCAATTATGCCATGATTAGAGTTAGGGTTTGTATGCAAAATCAAAACCAACAAATAGTTTGACCTAATCAAAGACAAAAATGCATGAAAAACAAATACAATGCACACTTGCACCCCTAGGGTTTCAATCCATTTGTTGCCTTCAAAAATGGGCCATGGTATGCATGTCAAGTACTTTGGCAAAACAAAAACAAAACAAAAGATCATAGTCCCTCGATGACGCTATCTGAGTTGCCTAAACAAAATGATCAAGTCCCTCAAGAAAATTGCCAAAAATACTTGACACAATTGCTATCATGGTCTATACGATTACCCGCGCCTGTCCCGTTTAACATCCTAACACAAGTTTGTTCACCAAATACAATGGTGAGGCAACACTGTTAAAAGGGTTAAAAACATAAGAAAGATCTTTGAGTAAAATAGGGTAGATAACTCTTAGTTACTTTATCAAAAGCTTGCAAAAAACATCCTTGCTATCTTCAAAACACACTTCACCACACAATTTCAAAACCTTACTTTCAAACATTGAAAACTTTTCAAAAGACAAAAATACCTTTGTATACATTCAAACAAGAATCATTACAAAGGTTGCCATAACGATGGCCTCTTTTCAAAAACATCTTTCAAAACCACACACAAAGCACCATTTCAAACAATTGAAGAGCACCATTTCAATCAATTGAAAAGCAAAGCAAGTGATCTAAACAAGTAACTAAGATCCCATGGATAACCATGGATAGAAAGGGTGATAATACCTTCCCTTTCTATAATCTACTCCCCGAACCCAAGAAAACATCTCAAAGGTCTTTCCTGTGCTTTTTGACCTTTCCTTAGGATAAAATAAAAAGTCGGTGGCGACTCTTGCTAAACTGAAACATTTGCGAACACAAACGCAAAACCTCAAGTCACTTCTCCCACCGTATCACAGAACTGGCGACTCTGCTGGGGAAAACTTTAAAAGTGGAGTAACCTTAGGGCTTAGATCACCTTTGCATGCTTATCTTGATTGCTTTTGATTGCTTTACATTTGGTTCTCTTGTTTGGGCTTGAAATCCTCCACCCGAATTTGGGAAACATTCATAGGTAAATAGCAATACGTTGTGGAAACTGTGCGGGGTATACCGACATGCTTGAAGCAATAGCTATATTAGTGTGACATATTTGTGAGTACCGGTAGCCTTTGAGTCAATCAAAGAGAATACGGGGCCGCTGAGTGATGTCATGAAGCACTAATGAACTCTTAGAACCTTACTTGACCATCTTGGCCTTTTGTTAGGGGTAGTGAGATGACCGGCTTTGGTAGATACTCGATACTACACTCATTGAGGGTTGTTTTCTTGGAATATTTTGGTCGCCAGTTAAGTGGCTAAACCAAAACAATGAACATAGAAAATAATCTAGTGATATTGAACTCCTTAGAACCCGGTTACTATTTATAGGACAGGTTTGAGCCAACTAAACTCAAGAGGGTATTTACCTATGAAACCTCATACAAGCCTGAAACTACGGTTTTGTGTGACTTGCTTGTACATGTGTTTGTGCATACATCATGAACATCATAAAGCATCATGTGCATCCACTAACCATTTCAAGGGTTTGGATCTTCATCTTTGTTCTTGTTTTGTAGGTCATGGAATCTCTTCGCAGGAAAACAATTCAAGTCAACCTTGTAAGAATCCCTCCTTAACTCAAGGAGCTTACTTCCAGGATTCCAGAGAATTCTCTCTTCAGTGAAAGACATGATAGGCTTCTCAACTTGGTCAACTCCAACATTGAATAAGACATGGTGAAAGTTCTCTTCCAGTTCTTTGCCCCCCTACACCACTGTTTAACATTCCCTGATTACCAACTAGTACCCACTTTGGAGGAATTTTCTCAACTCCTGAGAATTCCTATTCTTTATCAACTACCCTACAACGGTACCGAAAAAGAACCAAAACCTAAAGATGTTGCTCAAGCCTTACACTTGCAACCATCTGATATCAAAGGTCATTGGGAAACCAGAAGTGGTGTCAAGGGCTTCTTGGAAAAGTTTCTGTTTGAGAAGGCACAAGACTGCTGGAATTCTATAGATCTACAAGCCTTTGAAGAGATTGTGGCACTCCTCATCTATGGGTTGGTCTTGTTCCCAAACCCTGATCAGCTTATAGATGAGAACGCTGTCAAAATTTTCATATCCGGGAATCCTATACCCACATTGCTTGGGGACATCCTAAACTCATTTTACACACGAACAATGAGGAAAAGAGGTGTTCTCATGTCCTGTACTCCTCTCCTAGAAAGGTGGTTTATTTCTCACCTTCCACAATCAGTTTTGAAGAATGAGCAGGGTTTAAGGTGGTCACAACGATTGATGACCCTCACACATTCTGATGTTCATTGGTGTTCTCGGTCTAGAGAAAATGTCATCATCATTGATCGTTGTGGGGAATTCCCTAATGTCCCATTACTTGGCATTAGGGGAGGCATTACCTATAACCCCTGTTTATCTCTAAGACAGTTTGGATATGCTCGGAGGGATGGCCCTCATGACATGCTGATTCCTGACCTAGTTTTTGACTTTGACAACGATGCGTAAGGACTTCGACAAAGGTTCATCAGAGCTTGGAGGATGCCCAACAAGGTGGATAGTAAGACACTGGGGCACAAGAATTTCATCCCCCTTGAGCCTTATCTCAAGTGGGTATGAACCCGCGCCCAGAATCTTATGATGCCATATGTTGTACCCCAAAATTTGCCCTCGCATTTTTCCCCAAGAAATCTCAGCTTCAAACATTTCCTGACTTCTCAAACTGGCTCAAGAATCGGACAAACGGACTTTTCTTGACAGTCAATCAAGATTAGGGTTTTCACTGATTTTCAGAGCTTTGGATTGTTTCACAGTGGGCTTAGGGTTTGGTTGATTTTTGGTTCAATTTTGATCAAGCGAGCGTGATTTGGCATTTAATCGGGAATTAGGGTTTTATGGGCATGTTCTCAGAAGAATTTAAATTCCACAGCACTTTGCGGTCTATTTCAAGATTCGGATTAAAATTCGTGTTATCTTGGTTTAATCAGCAAAAGAGACAGTGGTCTTGAATTCAGTACGTTTTGATTGGGCCAGTCATATACAGGGTGCAGTATTGGATTCACAGTGTTTATGCGTTTGATCAGTCCATTTGGGTTAATTGCTGCTTTGCTTTGGATGTTGAATAAGACGGGTTTAATTGATCAGGGTTGTTTCATTTTAGTTATTTATTATTCTGAAATTGAATGATTGAATTTATCTTTCAATTGTTTTAATTCTAAGAATTTTAAATAAATAAATAAGCAATAAAGAAAATTAGAACCAATTGGATAATTTGGATTTTTATTGATATTTGAATTATTTGTACAAATTGTTGTTTATAAATTAAATTACAGACAATAATTTACATTTAATTTAAATATTACATAGAATGGAAAAACTATCCTATTTTCTAAATATTCTTCATTCTTCACTCTGCTCCGGTGCTCCATTTTTTATCTGCAAAAAGAAACAAGAAAAGTCAGAAAGCAGTTAATAAGAAAGGACAGTTAAAATTGCTCATCATTAGGGGCCACTAACTGGGATCAGTTGACCCTCTCTGCAAATCACGGGATTTCTCCTGGTTCACAGAGAGGGAATATTATTTTATTGCATGAATGCAAATGTCAAAAATGCATAAGTTACAAATTTCAAGCTGCATAGAAATTCAAGATCCAAAATCCAAACTAAACTGAAAAGTTCAATCTTAACTTTCTATCCAAAGCAAAGGCACTAACTGTCAAAATGCCCAAAGTCCACTCAAAGAAAATCAAGAAAAGCTCAAAAGCTGTCATGAAAAGATTTTTGCCAAGATATCAAAATGCAAAGTCAGAGCAAAGCACAAAAGCTGGAGATAAAGATGCAGTAGTGTATTATGCAAGTAATCTTATCATCATTTCCCAAGGAGGGCCCCTTCAGAGCAAGTACAGAATAAAATCATATAATAATTCTAAGCTGTACTTTAGGAGAGAAGAAAAAGAGATAAAGCAAGCATAGGCAGGGTTTAGGCATAGTTCAGAGCAGACAGTAGAGAGGCATAGACAGAAAAGATTATACAAATCCAAAACTCAGCATAGCAGGCCAAGACAGTTCAGAAGAGATAGAAGAAAACAAAATATACACAGGCCAAGACAGTTCAGAAGAGATAGAAGAAAACAAAATATACACAGGCCAATACAGTTCAGAGAGAGAGCAGAATTTCTTATCAAAAAAAAAACTCTTTCAAGTTTCATACCAAAAACCTGAAGCATTTCACATAAACCAGAAGAAAAAGATAACCAAACACTATCAAACCTGAACCTGTCCAAAGCAACAGGTAACCTGCATCAGGCCTCACCCTGCCTCAACCTTCAAAAACACCATAACCTAAAAACTGATAACCTTCATTTTCTAAAACCATCCAACTTCAAACCTTGTCAAGTCCAACAACACACTGCAAACCATAACCTGAACAACCTCAAGCCAAGTATCAGTCACGAAACATAGCCCAAACTCATACCCTGTCAAAAACACACAACCTCTAACCTTGATAAGTAGAACAACATAACATACTGAAGCATAACTTGCATCAGCATTAGCCATCAAACTTCATCAAATTGCATCAACCATAAACCCAAACCATCACACCTAAAAACCCATTAGCAATCAAACCTCATAAAAACCATAACTTGCAACCTGAACCAACCCCAAACCCTCCAGGCCTCAGGAAAATGTTCATCATTGGCCATTTCAAATTAAGCAATCCAGAAAGAAGCTAATCAAAACAACAGTTGTTTCAACCATAACATCTAGCAACAAATTTTCAAAGGTAACCTAAGCCCTCAGTGAAACACATCATGGGGCAAGCTCAAGGCAAAACATTAGAGGCAACAGTTCTAGGCAAGCACACATAGGCAAATCAGAAAAACGAAAGTGGAACAATACTCAGGCAACAATACTCAGGCAACAATTCCAAGAACATACAGATTCCCAAAGGCAACACGAAAGTGGAAGAGATAAAGATATCAAGGCAACACGAGAGAAGGAGAAGCAGAAACAAATCATAGGCAAAGGAACGAAAGTACCAGGGAAGCTCAAAGGTTCATCCAAGCAAGCTCCATCACCGCCGTTCCGGCCTCCTGAAGCATCACCCCTCTTCTCTCCTCCATCTCCAAAAATCAGGTAACGAGCCTTCTATCCCTTCTCCTTCACCTCATAGAAAACGAAAAAATAAGAACTCAAAGTAAAACACGCGAATTCAGAAAAGAAGAAGAACGTAACAACAAAAGCTAACCTTGTTTCAAGAGGATGTGGAATTCTTGCCTTGGAGGGAAGAGAGTGTGTGAATGATGTTGGTGGCCGGAGATAAGCACTCAGGGAAGCAAGATAATCGAAGAAGACGAACCCAACACGGCGCCGCTGCTAACCCTAACCTTCGTTCATTACCAAACTGAAACATTTGCCTAACCCTAAATTCGTTTGCCTGAACCATGGGCCTGACCCGTTCCCCATTTGCTCTAAGCCCAATTATTTCAGAAACAATGCAAATCAACATTTTATAATTTTTTTTTTTACTTAACCATTTATATATTATACTAACCCTTTTTTATTTCATTTTTATAAACAATGTTTTTTTTTATTATTATTCTTTGTAAAATACTCACTTAATTAAAAAATACATTTTTTTTTATATATCATAAGGCTAAGACATTTTTTGATAAGATATTTTGTACATACATATTATATTAAAAATTAATTTTTGTACATATCATATAAATTAAATTTAAAAACATTTTCTTTAGATTAATACATATTTGTATATAAAATAACAAAATATTCCTTTTGTACATAATTAACTCGAAAATATTTCTTAACACATATTAAAATATATTTGTATATAAAATAATACATATCATTTTTATAATATAGTTAAAATTGAAAACCTTCTTTTTATTAACATACACATTTGTACATACCAATTCAAATACATTTATTTTCTAAATATCGAAATTCACAAACATTTGACTAAAATACTCTTTTAATTAAAACTTAACATTTTAATCAAAACACTTCATTTTTCTTTTGTACATAATTAACATATAAATCAAAAATACAAGATTAAAACATATATCTAGGTCAAACCCTAATATGCTTCAATTCCATTTCGCACTTGTACATAATTATACAATTCATATACATATACATCTCACATTTACACTTACACAATATATTGCCCTATACCCATTTTATCTTATATTTGTACGTTCGATATTTACATTTTGATTGTGACATTCGATTTGGTTGTAAATACTATAAGTCTCATCCCCTTGTACATTTATATCCCCACTCCCTGATACTATTTTGTAATAGCGTCGATTTACATTCCGCAATTTACAGCTTTTCAATTATACCATGTTTAGACCTAGGGTTTGTATGTACATAAAATCAAACGCTAGATAACCTAATACAAGACAAATGCATGTAATCAATACACAATCACACTTGCACCCTCTAGGGTAATCCCACATGATGCCTTCCAAAATGGGCCATGCTTGCACGTCGAGTATCTTTGGCCAAATAAAAGCAAATGATCACAAGTCCCTCAAAGTGTTGCCTAAATGGAATGATCATAGTCCCTTCGAAGTAATTGCCAAAGACACTTGGAACCATTGCATTCATGGTCCATACGATGACCCACGCCCGTCCCGAATAAACTTCCTAAATACAAGATTGCCTATCAATTTCAATGGTAGAACAAAATTGTCAAAGGGGTTAAAATACGACGAAAATCTTTGAGAAAGCTTTAGGGTAGATAAACTCTTAAGTACTTGTCAATTTGCAAAGAAAATACTTGCCTAATTTCAAAACCCACTTCACAAACACTTTCAAAAATCAAACTTTTCAAACCCTTGAAACATCTTTTTAAAAGATAAAACACCTTTTGTAAAACATTCGAGTAAAGAATTGTTACAAGGTTAGCCTAACACAAGGCATCTTTTCAAAGCATTTTCAAAACAACACACAAAGCACCATTTCATACAATTGAAAACCAAGGCAAGATTGATCTAAGCAAGTACCTAAGAGCCCATGGATAACCATGGATGAAAAGGGTGCTAATACCTTCCCTTTTCATAATCTACCCCCCGAACCCACGAAATATCTCAAAAGGTTTTTGCTGTGCTTTTTTAACCTTTCCTTTAGGATAAAATAAAAAGTCGGTGGAGACTCTTGCTCAACCGCACAAGTGCGAATACGAACGCAAAACACTAGTCAGTTCTCCCACCGTATCATAGAACTGGCGACTCTGCTGGGGATAACTTTTTAAGTGGGGTTACCTTAGGGTTTAGATCACCTTTACTTTCAATTGATTGCTTTGTTTGCTTTACATTTGTGGGCTTTGTATCGGAGCTTTATAGATCCTAACCCGGATCTGGGGAAATCCTTTTAGGTAGCAACAAGGCTGTGAGGGAACTGTGCGGGGTATACCGACATGGTTGAAGCAGTCTGCTACGTTGATGTGGCACTTTGGTGTGTACCGGTAACCCTTGAGTTCAGTCAAGGAGAGTACGGGGACGCCGCGTGGTGTCGTGAAGCATCAACTGACCATAGAACTTTAATTGACCATCTTAGCCTTTTTAGGGTAGTGAGATAACTGACTTTGGTGCAGTCCGAGGTTGGTTGATACTCGATACTACACTCAATTGAGGGTTGCTTTCCTGGAATATTTCGGTCGCCAGTTCAGTGGCTAAATCGAAACGATGAACAATGAAAGAAATCCAGTGATATTGGGACCTTTAGAACCCGGTTACTTTTGATAAGACAGGTTTTAACCAACAAACTGAAAGAGGGTAGCACCTGAACCTCATGCAAGCCTAAACCTAAGGCCTTATGTGCTTTATGTGAATATTGGTTGCCTGTATGTACGTTCACTTGCTTGTGCATACATGTACATAACATCATAACATCATACCATAGCATTCTAGCATTTTCAATAACCATTTCAAGGATCTCGAGGGTTCTGTTGATGCAGGGTTACGTTGAACCAGACATCTGTCAAGGGGCAAGAGGTTTCTCCTCTAACCAATCCAGTCAAAGTTCAAGTGCAACAACTTGAATCGGTGGCTATGACCCACTTGACATGGTGAGCTTGATTCTAGTGGAAAGACATCCGCCAACACAAAGCTCTCCAAACAAAGATCGAGAACAACAACTTGAATCAGTGGCTGTGACCCACTCGACATGGTGAGCTTGATTCTCGTGGAAGGACGTCCACCGATGCAGGGCTCTCCAATCCAAGAGCAGAGTTCAACCTCTAACATTTTTCTTGTGTTTACCCCAAGAGATCCTTGAAAGCATGCATCCACATATCATGCATTGCATTTTGACAATCTTTCCTTTTTCAGGTTTCCTTACTCTCCTGCTGTTTATTTCAGCAAGAGATGGCTCTAGAACGGTCTGTCAAAGACATCCAAGACCAGACTGCTCAGCTGCAGGAGATGTTCCTGAACTTGTCTCTGGGGCAAGAAGAGATGAAAGCTCTCCTCACCAAGGGCCTGGGGAATTCCAACAACGCCAGGAGTGATCAGATTGCGGAGCTGCAGTTTGATTTGACGACACTGAGGACTCAAATGATGGGGCAGTTGGTGGGCCAGATGGCTCTCATCCAAGACTTATCCCAAAGACAAGAGGAACTCAGAGTTCTTGTCCGCCAACTGCTTCCAAACAACCAACTGGGGCAAACATCTGAGGTTGAAGAGCAAGTCACCGCTCAGCCTCCATCCACTCAAGAAGACAAGGGGAAAGCTCCTTTGCTAGCTTCAGGGTCACAATCTCATCAACAACCTCGCCAGCGTCAGCGGGGTAATCGGCGTAAGCAAGAAACGTCGGGAAGGCAGTTCACGGAGACTGACATACCGTCATCTCTAATTCTGGAGCGCTTGTTGGAGGTTAACCTGACTGCTTTAAGGGATCCTGTCCGGAACCCAAATACCTCCGCTCCTGGCTATCATCCCGATGCATTTTGTGTTTACCACTCCTATAGCCCAGGACATGACACCGATAGCTGTTGGGCCTTGAAGAACAAGATTCAAGATCTGATTGACATTGGAGTGCTGAGGTTCATGCCAGACGGCGAGATGAAGATCTTCCGTTAAAGGGTTCTCCGCTTGAAGTGACGAGGCTCGAACCTAAAAGACTTTTGCTTCTTTTTGAATTTTCAAAGTTGTAATTTCTTTTGCTGTCAAACAATTATTTGTTGATGTTAAACTCTGTTTTCATTAATGCATTGCATATGTTTGTCTTGAATTCATCCATTCGTTTCACTACTCTTATGCTTTTCTTTATGATATTTGACTCTTGATAAAAAGCTGCAAGCCTTTAGAGTGAGGATGACGAAACAATACCGTGATCTTATACAGTACGCTTTTGAACAAACCTTGCTGATGATGTACAGGCATTTCTTTCAATTCCCAAACACTGGAGTTATAAGGAAGTTAATCCCTAGTCAACCCCTTCGAGCCAAAGAAGTAGGAGTTTCCTGTTCTGATACAATCAAAACCTTTGATATAAACCTGGGGCAGGGTAGTATCTCAGTTAATTCAAAAGAAAACGCGCATTGAAGTCGCAAACTCTCAGTTCATAATACAACGAACGACGTCAAAAAAAAAAAGAAAGCGTTCCTTCGGAATCAAAAGACAAGGGTGGTTCCCTATCACATAGACAGTCAATCTCTCAAAAAGAGAAAAGCCCACCAAGCCAAAACCTATGAAGGAGGCTTAAGAAAGCTGGGGCATCCCGCTGACAGTAATCCCGAAAACAGTAATAGTCAGGCAAAAGTTAGGGATAACAAATCAAAATCAAAATAGTGAGGTCATTACAAAATCCTCAACAACATGAAAAGTGTTGAAAAATAAAAAGGAGATGATGACTGTCTCCCAAAATTCAAACTGGTGAACCATCACCCAAAAGTCGTTCCAAACTCAAAACAGAGTGTGACGCACAATTAACTGAGCTTAGGTTGAAGAACATCACGAAGAGCGGGTGGGTACAAATATACTTTGAGCCTTTATCCTTTGTTTCTTAAACCGTGAACCAGGCCACGTTACAACCCTTCAAAAGTCCTAATTGAAGCATGGGTTAGTTCGAAAGCATACTGTTACAAAAGGTATCCTGACTCCTGTAGGGCTTTGCTCTAAATCTCGTGTTAACTTGTCTTATAAAAAGTTTTCTGCTAAAAAAACGCATTTTTCAAAACTTCGAGACAAACATAAACTTTGCATTATTCGAATATCATTGTCTGCATTTGACCCTTTTATTTGACAGCGAAGAAATTCATACAGCGAATGTTCGGAGGAACGAAAACTCTCTCAATGAGCAAAATCACTTCAAGAGGATAACACTTCCATCAAATCTCCTATCAACAAGGGGCATGACATGTCACAATTCAATTAACCTAGGGCAGTCC
The DNA here is from genome assembly GCA_948472305.1 of Vicia faba. NCBI lineage: Eukaryota > Viridiplantae > Streptophyta > Magnoliopsida > Fabales > Fabaceae > Vicia > Vicia faba. The sequence continues at coordinate 1,788,955,908 of OX451736.1, forward strand.
AGTCAAGGTCCAACAGATCTTTCAAAGTACAGTTAACCTGGGGCAGTCCGGTCAAGATTTCAAGAAATCTCTCAATATGCAGGGTAATCTGATTCAAGATTCCTTCATCACCACTTGGGGCATTCGAATGTCAAAAGTGTTCAACAAATCAACTATCACCTTTCCAGATTCGACTCCTGTATCCAGCCAGGGCATGTCTGAAGAATTCCAGATCAACACCTGCAACAACCCAGGAAACATCTGTGAACGACCGATTGTAGACCAACACCTGTAATAAACCAGGATTTTATCTACATCACCACTTGGGGCATTCGAATGTCAAAAGTGTTCAAACCCGATGCAGTTTTACACAAGCTCATCATCAGGGAGCCCTACACCGGTTCCTCTTCAAGACTTCTGAAACAAGTTTACGGATTCTTCCCAACAACGGACGCTAATCTACCGACTTGTTCAGATTCTCTTCAAGACTTCTGAAAACAGTTCATGGATTCATCCCAACAACGGATGTTAATCTATCAGCTTGTTCAGATGCAACCTTTGAATTAGTTTACGGACGCTTCCCAACAACGGATGCGGCTCTATTGCTGGTTCAACTTCAAGATTTCTGAAAACAGTTCACGGGTTCTCCAAGTAAACGGATGTTAACCTATCACTTGTTCAGATTCTTCCCAAGACTTCTGAAAACAGTTCATGGATTCTTCCCAAGTAACGGATGTTAATCTATCAGCTTGTTCAGATGCACCTTTGAATTCAATTTACGGAAGCTTCCCAACAACGGATGCTGCTCTATTGCTGATTCAACTTCAAGATTTCTGAAAACAGTTCACGGGTTCTCCAAGTAAACGGACGTTAACCCATCACTTGTTCAGATTCTTCTCAAGACTTCTGAAAACAGTTCACGGGTTCTCCAAGTAAACGGATGTTAACCCATCACTTGTTCAGATTCTTCTCAAGACTTCTGAAAACAAGTTTACGGATTCTTCCCAACAACGGATGTCAATCTACCGACTTGTTCAGATTCTTCTCAAGACTTCTGAAAACAGTTCATAGATTCATCCCAACAACGGATGTTAATCTATCAACTTGTTCAGATGCAACCTTTGAATTTAGTTTACGGACGCTTCCCAACAACGGATGTTGTTCTATTGCTGGTTCAACTTCAAGACTTCTGAAACAAGTTTACGGATTCTTCCCAACAACGGACGCTAATCTACCGACTTGTTCAGATTCTTCTCAAGACTTCTGAAAACAGTTCATGGATTCATCCCAACAACGGATGTTAATCTATCAGCTTGTTCAGATGCAACCTTTGAATTTAGTTTACGGACGCTTCCCAACAACGGATGTTGTTCTATTGCTGATTCAACTTCGAGATTTCTGAAAATAGTTCACGGGTTCTCCAAGTAAACGGATGTTAACCTATCGCTTGTTCAGATTCTTCTCAAGCCAACAACCACGGAAGATCGCGCTCGCCAAGATTCTCCCTATCCCCAGCGGAGTTCCTTCAATCCCCAGCGGAGTCAGACTTTCAAACCTTCTCCCCACAGAGTTTTGAGGAAGCAACTTTTGAGTTCCCCAGTGAAGTCTCCAGGGTTACCTCCCATCAAACCGAAAACTCTCAATCTGGTCTCCCCGGCATGAGTCTACTAGTTGGAACTCCCCAGTAGAGGTCATCAGGAATTCTCTTCCCCAGTGACAGCCAAGGATTTATTTTCCCCGGCAGCAGTCAAGATGCTTTTATCTTCAGCCATCTCGGAATCATGTATCCTTGGCAAGATTAGCTCATCAGCTTACATGCACATCCATCACATTCATAAATATTGATGTCACATACATTGCATCATGCATCATAACATTGCATACAACTAACCCTTTGCCTTTTCAGGTAAGATCAGTCGACAGACACGGATCATCTACTGAGATTCATCCAAAAAATAGTTCAGATGTGACCCGGACACGGCAACATTTTGATACTTATTCCAGGTTCATTCAGACGCATAAGCAGAAACCTTACACCGGTTCCTCTTCAGCTTCTCAAACTTCTGAAACAAGTTTACGGACGCTTCCCAACAACGGATGTTGTTCTATTGCTGGTTCAACTTCAAGACTTCTGAAACAAGTTTACAGATTCTTCCCAACAACGGACGCTAATCTACCGAGTTGTTCAGATTCTTCTCAAGACTTCTGAAAACAGTTCATGGATTCATCCCAACAACGGATGTTAATCTATCAGCTTGTTCAGATGCAACCTTTGAATTTAGTTTACGGACGCTTCCCAACAACGGATGTTGTTCTATTGCTGATTCAACTTCGAGATTTCTGAAAATAGTTCACGGGTTCTCCAAGTAAACGGATGTTAACCTATCGCTTGTTCAGATTCTTCTCAAGCCAACAACCACGGAAGATCGCGCTCGCCAAGATTCTCCCTATCCCCAGCGGAGTTCCTTCAATCCCCAGCGGAGTCAGACTTTCAAACCTTCTCCCCACAGAGTTTTGAGGAAGCAACTTTTGAGTTCCCCAGTGAAGTCTCCAGGGTTACCTCCCATCAAACCGAAGACTCTCAATCTGGTCTCCCCGGCATGAGTCTACTAGTTGTAACTCCCCAGTAGAGGTCATCAGGAATTCTCTTCCCCAGTGACAGCCAAGGATTTATTTTCCCCGGCAGCAGTCAAGATGCTTTTATCTTCAGCCATCTCAGAATCATGTATCCTTGGCAAGATTAGCTCATCAGCTTACATGCGCATCCATCACATTCATAAATATTGATGTCACATACATTGCATCATGCATCATAACATTGCATACAACTAACCCTTTGCCTTTTCAGGTAAGATCAGTCGACAGACACGGATCATCTACTGAGATTCATCCAAAAAATAGTTCAGATGTGACCCGGACACGGCAACATTTTGATACTTATTCCAGGTTCATTCAGACGCATCAGCAGAAACCTTACACCGGTTCCTCTTCAGCTTCTCAAACTTCTGAAACAAGTTTACGGATTCTTCCCAACAACGGACGCTAATCTACCGACTTGTTCAGATTCTTCTTCAAGACTTCTGAAACAATTTACGGATTCTTCCCTACAACGGATGTCAATCTACCAACTGATTCAGACTCTTCTCAATTTTTGAAAATAGGTTACGGACGCTTCCCAACAACGGATGCTGCTCCATTGCCGGTTCAGTCCCAACTCCTGAAAATAGTTTACAGATTCTCCAGACATGGACGTCAATCTGTTGCTTGTTCAGACCCCAATTCAGAGATATTCCAAAACAGGGATGCCCTTCTGATACTCGTCCACTCACCATTGACGTACAGTTCAACATCACCATATGGCATCTATAAGCCCATCCTCCTACCAGCAGTCGCCGAATGGCATCTGTAAGCCCATTCTCAGATGGCATCTCTAAGCCCATCCCCCGACAAAATTCTTTCGCACCAGGTGGCATCTTTAAGCCCATCACCAAATGGCATCTTTAAGCCCATTCACCTCCACCGTCACATCGACGAGCGCAAATTTTCTGGGCACATTAGTGTCCAATCTCCTTTTACCTTCAAGTCGCGAAAGGCAAACTTGCCAATCTAACTCTTCAGGTCAAAGAAGATTGGACAGGGTCAACTGTTGTACCCCAAAATTTGCCCTCGCATTTTTCCCCAAGAAATCTCAGCTTCAAACATTTCCTGACTTCTCAAACTGGCTCAAGAATCGGACAAACGGACTTTTCTTGACAGTCAATCAAGATTAGGGTTTTCACTGATTTTCAGAGCTTTGGATTGTTTCACAGTGGGCTTAGGGTTTGGTTGATTTTTGGTTCAATTTTGATCAAGCGAGCGTGATTTGGCATTTAATCGGGAATTAGGGTTTTATGGGCATGTTCTCAGAAGAATTTAAATTCCACAGCACTTTGCGGTCTATTTCAAGATTCGGATTAAAATTCGCGTTATCTTGGTTTAATCAGCAAAAGAGACAGTGGTCTTGAATTCAGTACGTTTTGATTGGGCCAGTCATATACAGGGTGCAGTATTGGATTCACAGTGTTTATGCGTTTGATCAGTCCATTTGGGTTAATTGTTGCTTTGCTTTGGATGTTGAATAAGACGGGTTTAATTGATCAGGGTTGTTTCATTTTAGTTATTTATTATTCTGAAATTGAATGATTGAATTTATCTTTCAATTGTTTTAATTCTAAGAATTTTAAATAAATAAATAAGCAATAAAGAAAATTAGAACCAATTGGATAATTTGGATTTTTATTGATATTTGAATTATTTGTACAAATTGTTGTTTATAAATTAAATTACAGACAATAATTTACATTTAATTTAAATATTACATAGAATGGAAAAACTATCCTATTTTCTAAATATTCTTCATTCTTCACTCTGCTCCGGTGCTCCATTTTTTATCTGCAAAAAGAAACAAGAAAAGTCAGAAAGCAGTTAATAAGAAAGGACAGTTAAAATTGCTCATCATTAGGGGCCACTAACTGGGATCAGTTGACCCTCTCTGCAAATCACGGGATTTCTCCCGGTTCACAGAGAGGGAATATTATTTTATTGCATGAATGCAAATGTCAAAAATGCATAAGTTACAAATTTCAAGCTGCATAGAAATTCAAGATCCAAAATCCAAACTAAACTGAAAAGTTCAATCTTAACTTTCTATCCAAAGCAAAGGCACTAACTGTCAAAATGCCCAAAGTCCACTCAAAGAAAATCAAGAAAAGCTCAAAAGCTGTCATGAAAAGATTTTTGCCAAGATATCAAAATGCAAAGTCAGAGCAAAGCACAAAAGCTGGAGATAAAGATGCAGTAGTGTATTATGCAAGTAATCTTATCATCATTTCCCAAGGAGGGCCCCTTCAGAGCAAGTACAGAATAAAATCATATAATAATTCTAAGCTGTACTTTAGGAGAGAAGAAAAAGAGATAAAGCAAGCATAGGCAGGGTTTAGGCATAGTTCAGAGCAGACAGTAGAGAGGCATAGACAGAAAAGATTATACAAATCCAAAACTCAGCATAGCAGGCCAAGACAGTTCAGAAGAGATAGAAGAAAACAAAATATACACAGGCCAAGACAGTTCAGAAGAGATAGAAGAAAACAAAATATACACAGGCCAATACAGTTCAGAGAGAGAGCAGAATTTCTTATCAAAAAAAAAACTCTTTCAAGTTTCATACCAAAAACCTGAAGCATTTCACATAAACCAGAAGAAAAAGATAACCAAACACTATCAAACCTGAACCTGTCCAAAGCAACAGGTAACCTGCATCAGGCCTCACCCTGCCTCAACCTTCAAAAACACCATAACCTAAAAACTGATAACCTTCATTTTCTAAAACCATCCAACTTCAAACCTTGTCAAGTCCAACAACACACTGCAAACCATAACCTGAACAACCTCAAGCCAAGTATCAGTCACGAAACATAGCCCAAACTCATACCCTGTCAAAAACACACAACCTCTAACCTTGATAAGTAGAACAACATAACATACTGAAGCATAACTTGCATCAGCATTAGCCATCAAACTTCATCAAATTGCATCAACCATAAACCCAAACCATCACACCTAAAAACCCATTAGCAATCAAACCTCATAAAAACCATAACTTGCAACCTGAACCAACCCCAAACCCTCCAGGCCTCAGGAAAATGTTCATCATTGGCCATTTCAAATTAAGCAATCCAGAAAGAAGCTAATCAAAACAACAGTTGTTTCAACCATAACATCTAGCAACAAATTTTCAAAGGTAACCTAAGCCCTCAGTGAAACACATCATGGGGCAAGCTCAAGGCAAAACATTAGAGGCAACAGTTCTAGGCAAGCACACATAGGCAAATCAGAAAAACGAAAGTGGAACAATACTCAGGCAACAATACTCAGGCAACAATTCCAAGAACATACAGATTCCCAAAGGCAACACGAAAGTGGAAGAGATAAAGATATCAAGGCAACACGAGAGAAGGAGAAGCAGAAACAAATCATAGGCAAAGGAACGAAAGTACCAGGGAAGCTCAAAGGTTCATCCAAGCAAGCTCCATCACCGCCGTTCCGGCCTCCTGAAGCATCACCCCTCTTCTCTCCTCCATCTCCAAAAATCAGGTAACGAGCCTTCTATCCCTTCTCCTTCACCTCATAGAAAACGAAAAAATAAGAACTCAAAGTAAAACACGCGAATTCAGAAAAGAAGAAGAACGTAACAACAAAAGCTAACCTTGTTTCAAGAGGATGTGGAATTCTTGCCTTGGAGGGAAGAGAGTGTGTGAATGATGTTGGTGGCCGGAGATAAGCACTCAGGGAAGCAAGATAATCGAAGAAGACGAACCCAACACGGCGCCGCTGCTAACCCTAACCTTCGTTCATTACCAAACTGAAACATTTGCCTAACCCTAAATTCGTTTGCCTGAACCATGGGCCTGACCCGTTCCCCATTTGCTCTAAGCCCAATTATTTCAGAAACAATGCAAATCAACATTTTATAATATTTTTTTTTACTTAACCATTTATATATTATACTAACCCTTTTTTATTTCATTTTTATAAACAATGTTTTTTTTTATTATTATTCTTTGTAAAATACTCACTTAATTAAAAAATACATTTTTTTTTATATATCATAAGGCTAAGACATTTTTTGATAAGATATTTTGTACATACATATTATATTAAAAATTAATTTTTGTACATATCATATAAATTAAATTTAAAAACATTTTCTTTAGATTAATACATATTTGTATATAAAATAACAAAATATTCCTTTTGTACATAATTAACTCGAAAATATTTCTTAACACATATTAAAATATATTTGTATATAAAATAATACATATCATTTTTATAATATAGTTAAAATTGAAAACCTTCTTTTTATTAACATACACATTTGTACATACCAATTCAAATACATTTATTTTCTAAATATCGAAATTCACAAACATTTGACTAAAATACTCTTTTAATTAAAACTTAACATTTTAATCAAAACACTTCATTTTTCTTTTGTACATAATTAACATATAAATCAAAAATACAAGATTAAAACATATATCTAGGTCAAACCCTAATATGCTTCAATTCCATTTCGCACTTGTACATAATTATACAATTCATATACATATACATCTCACATTTACACTTACACAATATATTGCCCTATACTCATTTTGTCTTATATTTGTACGTTCGATATTTACATTTTGATTGTGACATTCGATTTGGTTGTAAATACTATAAGTCTCATCCCCTTGTACATTTATATCCCCACTCCCTGATACTATTTTGTAATAGCGTCGATTTACATTCCGCAATTTACAGCTTTTCAATTATACCATGTTTAGACCTAGGGTTTGTATGTACATAAAATCAAACGCTAGATAACCTAATACAAGACAAATGCATGTAATCAATACACAATCACACTTGCACCCTCTAGGGTAATCCCACATGATGCCTTCCAAAATGGGCCATGCTTGCACGTCGAGTATCTTTGGCCAAATAAAAGCAAATGATCACAAGTCCCTCAAAGTGTTGCCTAAATGGAATGATCATAGTCCCTTCGAAGTAATTGCCAAAGACACTTGGCACCATTGCATTCATGGTCCATACGATGACCCACGCCCGTCCCGAATAAACTTCCTAAATACAAGATTGCCTATCAATTTCAATGGTAGAACAAAATTGTCAAAGGGGTTAAAATACGACGAAAATCTTTGAGAAAGCTTTAGGGTAGATAAACTCTTAAGTACTTGTCAATTTGCAAAGAAAATACTTGCCTAATTTCAAAACCCACTTCACAAACACTTTCAAAAATCAAACTTTTCAAACCCTTGAAACATCTTTTTAAAAGATAAAACACCTTTTGTAAAACATTCGAGTAAAGAATTGTTACAAGGTTAGCCTAACACAAGGTATCTTTTCAAAGCATTTTCAAAACAACACACAAAGCACCATTTCATACAATTGAAAACCAAGGCAAGATTGATCTAAGCAAGTACCTAAGAGCCCATGGATAACCATGGATGAAAAGGGTGCTAATACCTTCCCTTTTCATAATCTACCCCCCGAACCCACGAAATATCTCAAAAGGTTTTTGCTGTGCTTTTTTAACCTTTCCTTTAGGATAAAATAAAAAGTCGGTGGCGACTCTTGCTCAACCGCACAAGTGCGAATACGAACGCAAAACACTAGTCAGTTCTCCCACTGTATCACATCATACCCTCACATTCTCCCCATGATCAAAGAGCCTGTGATGGAAGGAGAGGTTCCATACACCCTCCTACATCCTGACATGCCAACATGATGGGAAGAATTACCAAAAGAGTTAGATCCAACTCAAAGAAGAACGGAATACTTTTGAAGCCAGCTTCTATGCCAGTGAGAAGAAGGTTTTAGAGATTACCCGCCGACTGCATAAGGAGGAAACTCTCAACACTTACATCACACCAAAGAGGATGCGCAATGTCTTTTTATATTAAGAATTTTGTAATATTTTGCCCATAGGGCACTTATGTACTAACAAATTTCTTCTTAATATGACGTGTGTTCTTTTTGTTTGCAACAAACTTGAATTTATGAATCCTTGAATGCATTACATGAATAACGCATCATTCATCATATTCATAAACAGGTCTTCACACCAGGTTTCCTTATCTTTCTGCTGTTTATTTCAGCAAGATGGATTTGAAGCAGACGGTTAAGGATCTGCAAGCACAAAATTCTCAATTCCAGCAACTCCTCATGACCTTAGTAAAGGGTCAAGAGGACCTTAAAGCACTGTTGGAGAAAAATAAAGAGAAAAAGAAGAAGAGGCCCGGAGTAGCCAATTTTGGAAGAAGATTTCAAAGCAATGCTAGAAAAGTTATCGAGTTCCCCTCAACGTCTGATGAAGGGGCTGGTAAAGGAAAAGGAGTTGCGGGACCTTCTGAATCTGAAGTTGAAGAGGAAAAAGAGGAAGAGGATGAAGACTACTCCGAACAGCAATATCCCCCGGCGGATGATAAATATAAAAATCTTGAGGATCGATTGGCAGCCATGGAGTTGCAAAGGGTACCTGGTTTAGATTTCGAAGAACTAGGACTGGTCGCTGGGATCGTCATTCCTCCCAAGTTCAAAGTTCCTACATTTGCTAAGTATGACGGTCTGTCCTGCCCAAAGATGGATCTGAGATCCTATGTCAGAAAGATCCAACCCCACTCATCTGATAAAGACCTCTGGGTACACTTTTTTCAAGACAGTTTGTCAGGCACACAATTGGACTGGTTCCATCAACTCGAGAGATCAGAGGTTCACAATTGGGAAGACTTAGCTGGTTCTTTCTATCATAAATACCAATACAACGCTGATTTGGCACCCACTCGTACTCAACTACAAAGTATGGGGATGGCTTCTGTTGTACCCCAAAATTTGCCCTCTCATTTCATCAACATTTTCTCACCACAAGACTCTTGGAACTCAAGATCAAGTTAGGGTTTGCTCTGCTCAAATTAGGGTTTGAGTTTGCACAAAGATGTTTTGACCTAAAATTCCCAAAATGACTTTCATGCTTCATGTTGGACTCACAAGTTTATCCATACCAAGTTTCAAGTCTTGATTCCAATCTTTGCCCAGTCAATTGGACAGTTGATCTAGAAATCAGTTGTATTGGGGAAAAAGTCAACTGTGGCCAATTGACAGTCAAACCTCATGATTTTTGACCCACATCAACATTATGAACTCATATGAACCATTTGGTCAAGTTTGGATCACAATTCCACAAGAAATTTGATCAGATCACCAAAAGGGCAAAATGATCATTTTTAGGATTTTGACTGCACAAAGGCAATTTTTGACTGTTTGAACTAACCAATGGCAAACCAAGCTCACATATGGACTCAAGGACTCAATGGCATTGTCTTTACACATTCAACAAGTTCAAAAGATCTCAAATGCATAGGATTGACAGATGAATTTTTCAGTCAACTGATCAAAATTTGATTGTGTACTGAAAAGTCAAACTTTGACATTTTGGTCAAAATCAAGTGCCAAGATTCATTTTTAATCAAGACATGTCAAATTATGAAACTTGTTAATCAAGAAACCCAAATTTTCAAATTAGGGTTTAAAATGAGAAAATTTCATAACTTAGAATTTTTCTAAGTTATGAAACTTCCTTATTTTTTCCTAACTTTGTCCCATTTTTTCACCAAGATGCAAATGTATTCAAACAAAACTTGAAACATGAAAGTTGTAGTCTATTGCAAAATCTACAACTTTTATTCACAAAGTTTTCTCAAAGGAAGCTTGTATCTCAAGTTATAATTTTTGGAACAAGGGTGCAAAACATTTTTAACTTAGAGAAATTTTGACCTATTCTAGGCAGGATTTTTGTCCAACTTCTTGGCCATTTTTCACATGGTTCCACTTGGAGTTTCAATTTTCATTACAAATATGGATTGTATTACACATTCCAAGCTTTCCAAATTATCCAAGAACTTCTCAAACACCCTTGTGGTTAGAGAGAATCGAATTTGCAAAGTTGGGCAAAATTCACTTTTGTTCATGGCCAAAGCATGTTCATAACATTGCATTTCTCAAGCCAGCAGGGTTTGTGCTAGTTTGAAGGCCTATAAACCTCTTCACACTCAATAATTTAATGTCTAACCATTGTGTTCAAGCATTGTTTTGTGCATTTGGTCATTACACATAGAATTAATCCTTAAATGGAAAAAGCAAACTTGCCATTTTTGAAAAGTGGTGTTTTATGTCAAATACCAAATCTTGGAGGCATGGGCCAGATCTTTGAGGCAAGAGTTTGTACACATATCCCACTGATCAAGAGAAAGTGATGCAGCATGCTTGAGAGCTTTGTACAGGCCTATATCACAACTTGACATTTCTTTGCTTACATGAGAAGAAACCTTGCAAACTGAAGCCAATCTCTCATTCCTGTAAACACCAGCCAAAAAAACTTTGTACACCTCTTCCATACAGAAAAACAGACCTAAGGCACGACTCATCCATCCCTAAGACCTGCTCATACTCATAATCCCTTTTTTGTTGCAAAACAGGGCAAGTTCTGCAACTTGACCTCCATAACCATATCCACTCGTGCGTTTTTGCTCAAGCCTGTCCAAACACATTCCATATCATCCACACAAACTATCCCAAGCCTTGAACTCAAGCTGTAACACCCTTAACTTCATCTGCCATTTTCATTTTTCAGTTTTGCAGGTGAACTTCCATAGCACGATTCAGAGTGATTCAAAGCAAGCTAGGTGTTGGAGAAGCTTCCTTGGACTTCAGGCAAGCTGTACAGAAGCTCAAACTCCATTGAAGTTGGCCACATTGTTGTACACGATTCAAGATGAAACAGGTAAAACCATGGACTTCTATCTCTCAATCTAGGAAGAGTTAGGCTTAGGTTTGTGAATGAAACATGCTCTACTCATAGCCCTGAAGCCATACATATGATTACTTTTCATTTATATTAAGTATGCTGTGAGAATTTTAGCCATGAACATTAAAGAAAAATTAGGTCAGAAATTGGGGATGAAGAAATTCTCCCTGATTTCTTAGAGTTAGGTCAAGTATTTTATATGTCTGAATTCGTCTCTTGATGCTCTACATTATTGGTGTTATGAGTTTTTGCTAAAAGTCAAAGAATCAGAAGTTAGTATGATGAATAAGAAGGCGCGCGTTTTTTGAAACAGAAGCTGAAGGTTGAAGAAGGCTGACTTGGGATGGGCCTGAGTTGGTTTTGCTCTTTGCACACTTTTTTTCCATTTGCACCCCTTGGCCCATTATGTGAAATACTTGTCATTTTTGCATTTTTCTTTTTGATTCTGATTTTATATTTTTATTCAAACATGAAAAAACACTAAAAATATTTTTCCTCACTTTTTTGCATTTATTTGGCATTTATTTGTTTTATTTAGTATATATATGTAAATAATATAAAAACCTTTTTATTTAAAACCCTAAAAATAATACAAAAATAAATATTTTTCAGTTATTATTTTTTGTTTACATTTTGAAAACATTTTCTAAAATATACTTTTTTTTGTAAATAATTAATATTTTATTTTTGTATATATTTAGTATATTTAATATATAATATAAATACTTGTATATTTTATTAGAATACTTAGGATAAAAATATGAAAATAATACATTTTTATTTTTATTAATATTTGACATCAAAAATACTTTTTTACAATATACTTCTTATTTTTTGTATATAATTAACAAATATTGTATATAATTAATAAATAAATACTATTTATTCAAAAACTAGGGTTTTGCCCTAAATGACAAAAATATTCAAAATTTGACCTTTTTATTTTTGTTTATATTTCACATGAAAAAATACTTTCACATACATAAAAAATCATTTTGTGCATAATACATTTTGCATATTTATTGTATTTATTTTAACATTGTACAATTAAATATTTGTATATTCGATATGGATGTAATAGTTTAGAATTTAATTTCTTGTCAAATATCCCCAAATTCAAACTTGTACCCCCATCCCCATAATCATTGTTGTAATAGCTTAGCATTTAAATTTTCGTATTTAAAAGCTTTCAAATTATGCCATGATAGACCTAGGGTTTGTATGCAAATAAAATCAACAAATAGCTTGACCTAATTCAAGATAAACATGCATGAAAAACAAACACAATGCACACTTGCACCCCTAGGGTTACTCCACTTGTTGCCTTCAAAAATGGGCCATGGTTGCATGTTAAGTGTCTTTGTCAAAACAAAAACAAATCAAATGATCATAGTCCCTCGATGACGCTATCAAGTTGCCTAAACAAAAATGATCAAGTCCCTCAAGAAAAAATGCCAAAGATACTTGACACTATTGCCTATATGGTCTAAACGATGTCCCGCGCCCGTCCCGTTAAACATCCTAACACAAGGTTGTTCACCAAATACAATGGTGAAACAACACTGTTAAAAGGGTTAAAACACAAGAAAGATCTTTGAGAAATTTAGGGTAGATAGCTCTTGGTTACTTGACCAACTTGCAAAACAAATCCTTGCCATTTTTCAAAACACACATCACAACACAACTTTCAAAACAAACTTTCAAAAACATTGAAACATCTTTTTAAAATAACACACACCTTTGTAAAACATTCAAACAAGAATTGTTACAATGGTTGCCTAGACAAGGCATCTTTTTCAAAACATTTTCAAAACCACACACACAAAGCACCATTTCAAACAATTGAAAAGCAAAGGCAAGTGATCTAAGCAAGTAACTAAGAGCCCATGGATAACCATGGATAGAAAGGGTGCTAATACCTCCCCTTTCTATAATCTACTCCCCGAACCCACGAAAACATCTCAAAGGTTTTTTCCTGTGCTTTTTAACCTTTCCTTAGGATAAAATAAAAAGTCGGTGGCGACTCTTGCTAAACCGAACAAGTGCGAATACAAACGCAAAACCTCAAGTCAGTTCTCCCACCGTACCACAGAACCGGCGACTCTGCTGGGGAGAAAAATAAAAGTGGAGTAACCTTAGGGCCTAGATCACCCTTTTGCATGACTAATTGTTTGCTTTGATTGCTTTACATTTTGGTTCTCTTGTTTGGGCTTGAAATCCTACACCCGGATTTGGGAAACATTCATAGATAGCAATACGTTATGGAAACTGTGCGGGGTATACCGTCATGGTTGAAGCAATAACTATATTAGTGCGACATATTTGTGAGTACCGGTAACCCTTGAGTTCAATCAAGGAGAGTACGGGGCCGCTGAGTGATGTCACTAAGCACTAATGACCTAGAACCTTACTTGACCATCTTGGCCTTTTATTAGGGGTAGTGAGATGACCGGCTTTGGTGCAGTCTGAAGTTGGTAGATACTCGATACTACACTCATTGAGGGTTGTTTTCTTGGAATATTTTGGTTGCTAGTTAAGTGGCTAAACCAAAACAATGAACATAGAAAACAATCTAATGATATTGAGCTCCTTAGAACCCGGTTACTATTTATAGGACAGGTTTTTAAGCCAACTATACTCAAGAGGGTACTTACCTATGAAACCCCATACAAGCCTGAAACTAGGGTTTTGTGTGACTTGCTTGTACATATGTTTGTGCATACATCATGAACATCATAAAGCATCATATGCATCCACTAACCATTTCAAGGGTTTGGATCTTCATCTTTGTTCTTGTTTTGTAGGTCATGGAAATTCTTCGCAGGAAAACTATCCAAGTCAACCTTGTGAGAATCCCTCCTCAACTCAAGGAGCTTACATCCAGAATTCCAGAAAGTTCTCTCTTCAGTGAAAGACATGGTAGACTGCTCAGCCTAGTCAACACCAACATTGAAGAAGACATGGTGAAAGTGTTGTTCCAATTCTTTGACCCCCTTCACCACTGTTTCACATTCCCCGACTATCAATTGGTGCCTACTTTGGAGGAAATTTCTCAACTCCTGAGAATTCCTATTCTTAATCAACTACCCTACAACGGTACGGAAAAAGAACCAAAGCCTAAAGATGTTGCTCAAGCACTACACTTGCAACCATCTGACATCAAGGGGCATTGGGAGACTAGAAGTGGTGTCAAAGGCTTCTTGGAAAAATTCTTGTTTGAGAAGGCACAAGAGTGTTGGAATTCCCTGGATCTGCAAGCCTTTGAAGAGATTGTGGCACTCCTTATTTATGGGTTGGTCTTGTTCCCAAATCCTGACCAACTTATAGATGTCAATGCTGTCAAGATTTTCCTATCTAGGAATCCCATACCTACATTGCTTGGGGATATCCTCCACTCATTTTACACACGAACAATGAGGAAGAAAGGTGTTCTCATGTGCTGTACTCCTCTCCTTGCAAGGTGGTTTATTTCTCACCTTCCACAATCTGTTTTGAAGAATGAACAAGGCTTAAAGTGGTCACAACGGTTGATGACCCTCACACATTCTGATGTACATTGGTGTTCTCGATCCAGAGAAAATGTCATCATCGTCGATCGTTGTGGTGAGTTCCCTAATGTTCCATTACTTGGCATTAGGGGAGGCATTACCTACAACCCTTGTCTAGCTTTGAGACAATTTGGATATGCACGGAGGGATGGCCCTCATGACATGCTGATTCCTGACCTAGTTTTTGACTTTGACAACGATGCGCAAGGACTTCGCCAAAGATTCATCAGAGCTTGGAGGATGCCTAACAAGGTAGATAGCAAGACACTGGGGCACAAGAATTCCATCCCTCTTGAGCCTTACCTTAAGTGGGTATGAACCCGAGCCCAGAGTCTTATGATGCCTTACCCTCACATTCTCCCTTTGATTAAAGAGCCTGTTAAGGAAGGAGAGGTTCCATACACCATCCTACATCCTGACATGCCAACATCGTGGGAGGAAATGCAAAAGAGTTGGATCCAACTCAAGGAAGAACGGAATACTTTTGAAGCCAGCTTCTACGCTAGTGAGAAGAAGGTTTTGGATATTACCCGCCGACTTCACGAGGAGGAGACCCTCAACACTTACATCGCACCAAAAAGGATGCGCAACGTCTTTTTACCTTAAGAAGTTTTTGTAATATTTGGCCCATGGGGCATTTATGTACTGACAAAATTTCTTCTTATTAATATGACGTGTGTTCTTTTTGTCTGCAACAATTTTGAATTTCTAAATCCTTGAATGCATTGCATGAATAAACATATCATTCATCATATGCATAAACAGGTCTTCACACCAGGTTTCCTTATCTTTCTGTTGTTTATTTCAGTAAGATGGATCTTGAACAGACGGTCAAAGATCTGCAGTCACAAAACTCGCAGTTTCAACAGCTCCTTATGACCTTGGCAAAGGGTCAGGAGGATCTTAAAGCACTGTTAGGGAACAAAGAGCAAGAAAAAGGAAAAATGAAGAAGAAAAGAGTTGGGGTAGCTACACTGGCAAGAAGATTTGAGAATGAAGCGAGGAGAGTTCTTGAATTTCCCTCCACATCTGATGAGGGAACCGGTAAGGGAAAAGGAGCTGCATTACCTTCTGAGTATGAGGCTGAAGAGGAAGAGGTTGAGGAAGATGAAGACTACTCAGAGCAGCAATACCCGCCAGCGGATGACAAATACAAAAACCTGGAGGATAGACTGGAAGCTATGGAGCTGCAAAGGGTTCCCGGGTTAGATTTTGAATATTTGGGATTGATTGCTGGGATTGTGATCCCTCCAAAGTTTAAGGTGCCAACTTTTTCAAAATACGACGGTCTGTCTTGCCCGAAGATGCACCTGAGGTCGTATGTCAGAAGAATTCAACCTCACTCATCTGATAGAAATCTTTGGGTACACTTCTTCCAGGACAGCTTGTCCGGTACACAGCTTGATTGGTTTTACCAGCTTGAGAGGTCAGACGTGCATAGTTGGGAGGATTTGGCAGCTGCCTTTTATCACCAGTATCAATATAACGCTGACTTGGCGCCAACCCGTACTCAGTTACAAAGTATGGGGATGGCCTCAAATGAGGGATTCAAAGAATACGCCCAGAAATGGCGCGACTTGGCCGGAAGAGTGCAGCCACCTCTTTCAGATAGGGAACTAGTTGATATGTTCTTGGGGACCCTATCTGGCCCTTTCTTCAACAATTTGATCGGGATCTCTTCCGCAGGGTTTACTGAACTGATTCTGACTGGCGAACGGGTGGAAGCTGGTATTAAGAGTGGGAAGATTCAAAGGGACGCCTCTTCCTCCACAACTGTTAAGAAACCATTCCCGGCCAAGAAGGAAGCAGCTGTTGTGTACTCTCAGAAAGGATCGGGAAGAACTGAGCGCTGGCCGACTGTAGGGGGCGTGATGATTCAAAATTCATCAAATGATGAGCCTCGTAACAATCAGTCTATACCTAAACAGCAATGGGGAGAACGGCCACAACGGCAGTTCACCCACATCAACATGACGCCTGCACAAGTTCTTCCCCATCTATTGAAGCTGAATTTGATCAGTTTGAAAGAGATGCCAAAGATTGTGAATACCACTTCCCCACACTATCATCCCAATGCTAAATGTGCCTATCATTCTGACAGCGCCGGGCATGACACCAATGATTGCTGGGCGCTTAAGAATAAAATTCAGGATATGATAGACGCAAAAGAGGTTGAGTTCGACGCCCCTGAGAAGCCAAACGTAATTTCTGCTCCAATGCCAAAGCATGGTCGCAATGTCCATGCTATTGAAGAAGATCTGTTTGTTTCTACTGTTGATGATCTGATGACCCCACTGTTGACAATCAAGTTGAATCTGTTGAAAGCTGGGATTTTCCCAGGTTGTAAAGAAGATTGCTACTTTTGTTCCTCCCTACCGATCGACTGTCCATTGCTGAAGATAGGCATCCAACGCCTAATGGACAACCAACAAATTCTTTTCGAAAAGACTCCTGTTACTCCAACTCCTACCAATGAAGTTTCAATAATAACCATTTCCGCCAATCTTTCCAAGGTCCCCAAAAGGCCTGTTAAGATTACATCCGCTCCGAAGATTGTACCCTTGAAGATAACCATGCCTGGGCCTGTCCCCTACAAATCTGACAAATTAATACCGTGGAATTACGGTGGAGAAATCTACTACCACGGTGTTAAACAAATTGAGATAACTGAAGAGAGCTCTGACGAAGAAACTGTCGAAATTGGAAACATTACCGGTACGAGAAAGATTACCCGAAGTGGAAGAATTTTCTCTCCAGAGATTGCCCCTCCAAAGGCAATCTTTGGACCCTCAGTTGTTCCCAAGGATACCCATGCACCGGTAAAACTATCTGCAAGAACTCCAATGGTTGAAGAAGTTGTTACTCATGTGGTTGTCCCTCCTGCTACTGCTAATAAGGGGAAAGGGATCCAAGAAGAGCTCGTCAGGACGAGGGCTCAGCCGTTGATCATCCCCGAAACCTCTAAGAAAGAAATGGAGGAGATTCTGAAAATAATAAAGAAGAGTGATTATGATGTGGTGGAGCAACTGGGGCAAACCCCCTCGAAGATCTCCATGTTAGCTTTGTTGCTTTGTTCGGAGGCTCATGCCAAAGCCTTGATAAGGTTTTTGAAGACAGCCCATGTGCCCCAAGAAACCTCAGCCGATCAATTCCAGGATTGTGTAGCCAGCCTTACCGCCGACAACGGCCTGGGTTTCTCTGATGCTGACCTGACTCCGAAGGGAAGAAAGCATAATGACGCATTGCATGTGTCAGTTGAATGCCGAGGAACTACTCTCGCACATGTCTTGGTCGACACTGGTTCTTCTCTAAATGTGCTGCCTAAGAAAGCTCTCGACCGGTTGGATTGTGAAGGCTTGGAGCTGAAACCAAGTAATATCATTGTCAGGGCCTTTGACGGAACTAAAAGGATGGTGCATGGGGTGGTCGACATTCCCATCAAGGTAGGCACTGAAGTGTTCCCCTCAACATTCTATGTGATGGACATCCGCCCATCCTACTCTTGCTTGCTACGAAGGCTGTGGATACATAATGCTGGGGCAGTCACTTCCTCCCTACATCAGATGCTGAAATACCCTGTTAAGGGAAAAATCATAACTATACACGGTGAGGAGGAGTACATGATCAGTCATCTGAACTCCTTTCGGTATGTGGAGGTGGATGGCGAATTCATCGAAACACCCTTTCAACACTTTGAGGAAGTTGCTCCCGAGGTTGCAGTAGCAAAGGCAGTAGCTAAGGTACCCAAGCAGGTGGCCAGGATGGCATCTCTGAAAGACGCAAAGGCTGCAATGAAGGAGGGAAAGAGCT
This sequence comes from Vicia faba, assembly GCA_948472305.1. NCBI lineage: Eukaryota > Viridiplantae > Streptophyta > Magnoliopsida > Fabales > Fabaceae > Vicia > Vicia faba. Next base: position 1,788,974,652 of record OX451736.1, read on the forward strand.
CAACATTGGGTCAGTTACCTGACTTTCCCCACAAGACAGACAAGTTTGGGTTGGGATTTACCGCGTGGGGCAAAAAGCTATGTGTCGCTCAAAAATTGAAAGGACACCTATCAAGATTTCTCCTCATGGAATCAATGCTTTGGAAGACGAAGACGAAGAGGGTAACATTGAAGATTGGATCTTCCCAACCATTGAAGGAGGAATACACAACTGGGAGGCGAAAGACTTCGTTCCCATTACTTTCATCAATCAGTAATTTATCTTTCGAACATTTCCTGTTGGTCTGTAATAATTACTAAAACAATCTGCACACTACTTTTTCACCTCATGCCTTACCCGGGGCATGTAGGTCCATTTGTAAGGGCTTGATTTTCCTTCATAATCATATGCCATGTTTAATGAATCATTGGACGTTTTTCATTTATAAACTACTTTGTTCATTTTCTTTCCTTTTGCATTTTTGTTTGTTTAAGGATGGATATCCCTTACACACGCCCACACTCACAAATGCAGGTACCCATCCACTCTGGATTCTATGGGTGACTATTTTGTTGTATCCTTCAATAACTCTGAAGATTTGGTCAATCAGGCTGAGTATGAAGATGACGAAGTTTGTGAAGTACCAGGAGAGCTAGCCAGACTTCTACAACAAGAAGAGAGGGCCATCTTACCTCATGAAGAGTTGTTGGAAACAATCAACTTAGGAACAGAGGAAGACAGGAAAGAAGTACAAGTGGGTGCCAATCTGGAACCAAGTGTCAAGGAGCGCTTAATACAGCTGTTAAATGAATACGTTGAAATCTTCGCCTGGTCTTATGAAGACATGCCAGGGTTGGACACAGACATCGTGGTTCACCGTCTCCCTACAAGAGAGGACTGTCCCCTGATCAAGCAAAAAGTCCGCCGAATGAGGCCCGACATGTCTGAGAAGATTAAAGCTGAAGTAATGAAGCAATTCAACGCTGGCTTTCTGGATGTTACATCCTACCCACAATGGGTTGCTAACATTGTGCCCGTTCCCAAAAAAGACGGCAAGGTCAGAATGTGTGTCGACTACCTGGATTTGAACAGGGCCAGCCTTAAAGATGATTTTTCGCTACCGCATATCGACATTTTGATTGACAACACAGCTCAGCACAAAGTGTTTTCTTTCATGGACGGATTCTCGGGCTACAACAAGATCAAAATGGCCCCCGAGGACATGGAGAAAACAACCTTTGTTACACAATGGGGTACCTTCTGCTACAAGGTGATGCCGTTCAGACTGAAGAACGCAGGGGCAACTTATCAGCGCGCCATGGTAGCTTTGTTTCATGATATGATACACCATGAGATCGAAGTTTACGTAGACGACATGATAGCTCGATCACAAACAGAGGAGGAACACCTTGAACATCTGCAAAAGCTGTTTTCCAGGTTGAAGGAGTACAAACTCAGGCTGAATCCAAGTAAGTGCACTTTTGGAGTTAGGTCTGGTAAACTTCTAGGATTTATTGTCAGCAACAAGGGCATTGAGGTCGATCCAGCGAAAGTGAAAGCAATACAAGAAATGCCTGTCCCCCGTACTGAAAAGGAGGTTAGAGGGTTCTTGGGACGCTTGAACTATATTTCCAGATTCATCTCTCATCTGACGTCTACCTGTGAGCCAATTTTCAAACTATTGAAGAAAGATCAGGTAGTCGGATGGAACGATGATTGTCAAACTGCTTTCGATAAAATCAAGGAGTATTTGCTAGAACCTCCTATTCTGATGCCACCCGTCGAAGGAAGGTCGCTGATCATGTATCTGACTGTTTTGGACAACTCAATGGGGTGTGTACTGGGCCAGCATGACGAGTCTGGTCGAAAAGAGCATGCCATTTATTACCTTAGCAAAAAGTTTACCGACTGTGAGACTCGCTACTCACTGATCGAGAAAACTTGTTGTGCTTTGGTATGGGCTGCTCGCCGACTAAGGCAGTATATGTTGACTCATACCACTTTGCTGATTTCCAAGATGGATCCGATCAAGTATATCTTCGAGAATCCTGCTTTATCTGGAAGAATTGCTAGATGGCAAATGATCCTGACAGAATATGACATCCAGTATACTACCCAAAAAGCTATAAAGGGGAGTGTACTAGCTGACCATCTAGCTCATCAAGCTATCGAAGATTATCAATCCATGAGATTTGACTTCCCAGATGAGGACATCATGACTTTGGACAACATTGAAGGTAACGGACCGTATGACGGACCTAAAAATGGATCCCGATGGACCCTGTACTTTGATGGTGCTTCAAATGCACTTGGAAACGGTATCGGTGTGGTACTCATTTCCCCGGAAGGTTGCCACACACCTTTCACGGCCCGACTTTGTTTCAGCTGTACCAACAACATGGCTGAATATGAAGCTTGCATCTTTGGTCTCAAGGCTGCTATAAACTTGGGGATCAAATCTTTGATCGTATTTGGGGACTCGGATTTGGTTATCAGTCAAATCAAAGGAGAGTGGGATACCAAACATCCTAATCTTATCCCATACAAAGAACATGTCCTGACATTGTTGCCTCATTTCGAGCAAATCACCTTCGAGCATTTCCCGCGAGAAGAAAATCAGCTAGCAGATGCTCTGGCTACAATGTCTTCCATGTTTAAACTCAACTGGGATAACGAGGATCCCCAAATCACCATCGAGCGAATGGATGAACCTGCGCATTGTCATGAGATTAATACCGAAGAAGTAGTGGAACAACCCTGGTTCCATGAAATCAAAAGGTATCTCCAGACTAGACAATATCCCGAAGGAGCTTCCGTCAATGACAAAAAGTTCTTAATGAGATTCGTTGCCAAGTTCTTCCTGAGCAATGGCATCCTTTATAAGCGCAGCCATGATTGTGATTTACTCCGATGTGTAGACAAAGCTGAAGCCGAGTTAATCATGACTGAGATGCACAGCGGCACATTTGGCACCCACTTGAGTGGACATACGATGGCTAAGAAGATTCTAAGGGCAGGCTATTACTGGTCTACCATGGAAGCTGATTGCCATCAACATTCCCGTACTTGTCACAAATGTCAAGTCTACGCCGACAAGATTCATGTTCCTCCTGTTCCTCTCAATGTTCTGACAGCTTCTTGGCCATTCGCAATGTGGGGCATTGACATGATTGGAGAGATCAAGCCCACGGCATCCAACGGACATTGCTTCATTTTGGTCGCTATTGACTATTTCACCAAGTGGGTCGAAGCAGCTTCCTTTGCCTCTGTTACAAAAAATGTGGTTGCCCGCTTTATCAAGCAGAACCTCATATGCCGGTATGGTGTCCCCGACAGGATCATCACAGACAACGGTATAAATCTGAACAATACTATGATCACCGCTCTATGCGAACAGTTCAAGATTTATCATCACAATTCATCTCCATATCGGCCAAAGATGAACGGTGCTGTTGAAGCTGCGAAAAAAAAACATCAAGAAGATCATTCAGAAAATGACAGTCACCTACAAGGACTGGCATAAGATGTTACCATTTGCTCTGCATGGATACTGTACCACGGCACGTACTTCAACAGGGGCAACCCATTTTCTTTAGTATATGGCATGGAAGCTGTCCTACCCATAGAAGTTCAGATTCCTTCTTTAAGGATTATGAAGGACGCTGGTTTGAGTGAAGACGATTGGATTCAGACCCGACTTGATCAACTCAATTTGATCGACGAGAAGTGACTCACTACTGTTTGCCATGGTCAGACGTACCAAAAACAGATGATCAAGGCTTTCAACAAGAAAGTCAGGCGTCAAGTATATCAAGTCGGAGATCTTGTAATCAAGCGGATCATCTTGTCGCAAAGTGATCCCAGGGGCAAATGGACTCCTACTTACGAAGGACCATTTGTAATCAAGAGCATATTTTCAGGTGGTGCAATGATTCTGACCACCATGGACGGCGATGATTTGCCGCACCCTGCGAATGCAGACATAGTCAAAAGATACTACGCATAAAATGACCCGACAAGTCGAAAACCCAAAAGGGCGACTTGGGCAAAAATGGGAATCCCGGTGAACCGAAAACCCGAAAGGGCGGTTCAGGCAAAAATTAGGGATAAAACAAAAAAATTTGTACACCCGGCAAGTTGAAAACCCGAAAGGGCAGCTTGGGCAAAAAAGGGTTTCCCGGTGGATCGAAAACCCGAAAGGGCGATCCAGGCAAAAGTTAGGGAATTAAAGCGTATGACTGTGTCTCGTCGGATCACTTTAAAAGAACAATCTCTTCATCAACAAGCTCCGAGCTTCTGATCAATCCAATCATCGGTGGACTAAGCATTGAATGGACAAGATATTCAGAGTTATGAAGGCTATAACAGAATGGAATCCCATGGAATTGTTACACATAGCCATCTTTCTTTTGTATAAAATTTTCAATTTTTTACGACAACATCCTCTTACTAGGATGCCTGTCCCCTTTGTACAAAGATACTCATAAAAAGTTAATACAAATACTTTTCCAAATACAGAAATTTGCCTTGTCTTCTGTTTCTTTTTCACACTTATGTTTTATTTGAGAAACGTCCAATGTTTTGTTAAATAGGCATATGCATTTGAACATAATCATTTTTCTTACTAATCAAGAAAGATGATTGCTGGTAGGTTGAAGGTACAGATAGGTATCTTGATGCCCTTTCAGAGGAAATCCCCAACGGAATTAAACTCCAAATTCCTCAATCCAGAACTTAATTCTCCAAACAGAGTTAAACTTCAGGATCCTCAGCAGAGCAAAAACTTTCTCAAAACTGACTTCCCCAGCTAAGAGAGCCTTCCAAGAACTTCATTCCCCTCAGAGTTAAATTTCAGTATCCCCAGTGGAGCCCTAAAATCTGAAAATCCTATCCCCAGCGAAGTCAAAGCTGTTAAACCCCAGCGGAGCTAAAACTTCCAACTATCAATCCCCAGCGGAACCAGACTAGTGAACATTCTCCCCACAGAGATACTTCCCATCAGATTGAAGATTCTCGGTTTTACTCCTCCAACATGAGTCTCCCGGGTTCTGAACTTCCCAGTAGAGATCATCGGAATTCCCATTTCTCACAAGTCACCAAGGATTTTCAATCCCTAGCAGTTGCCCTAAGATCCCTCAACAACTGAAGATCTTGTTCCCCAAGGAGTCATCAGTCAACAAGGATGTCTTAGCTTCAGCAATTAAAGATTCTTGCAATCCCCTGCAGCAGTCAAGGATTCGCTTTCCCCGGCAGGAGTCAAGATTCTATTATCTACGGCTATCCCGGATTCATCTATCCTCAGCAAGACAGCTCATCAGCTTACATGCGCATTCATTACATTCATATCATAAACATTGATATAACATGTATTGCATCATACATTTCATACAACATAACTTAGTGTTTCAGCTAATATTTTACCCTTTTCAGGATAAGATTAATAAGCTTCAATTTCAAGACTTCTGAAAACAGTTTACGGGTTCTCCAGACACGGATGTTAACCTATCGCTTGTTCAGATTCTTCAACTTCTGAAAACAGTTTACGGATTCTCCAAACACGGATGTTAATCTATCGCTTGTTCAGACTCAACTTTTGAAAACAGTTTACGGACGCTTCCTAGCATGGATGCTGATCTATTGCTTATTCAATTTCAAGACTTCTGAAAACAGTTTACGGGTTCTCCAGACACGGATGTTAACCTATCGCTTGTTCAGATTCTTCAACTTCTGAAAACAGTTTACGGATTCTCCAAACACGGATGTTAATCTATCGCTTGTTCAGACTCAACTTTTGAAAACAGTTTACGGACGCTTCCCAGCATGGATGTTGATCTATTGCTTATTCAATTTCAAGACTTCTGAAAACAGTTTACGGGTTCTCCAGACACGGATGTTAACCTATCGCTTGTTCAGATTCTTCAACTTCTGAAAACAGTTTACGGATTCTCCAAACACGGATGTTAATCTATCGCTTGTTCAGACTCAACTTTTGAAAACAGTTTACGGACGCTTCCCAGCATGGATGCTGATCTATTGCTTATTCAATTTCAAGACTTCTGAAAACAGTTTACGGGTTCTCCAGACACGGATGTTAACATATCGCTTGTTCAGATTCTTCAACTTCTGAAAACAGTTTACGGATTCTCCAAACACGGATGTTAATCTATCGCTTGTTCAGACTCAACTTTTGAAAACAGTTTACGGACGCTTCCCAGCATGGATGCTGATCTATTGCTTATTCAATTTCAAGACTTCTGAAAACAGTTTATGGGTTCTCCAGACACGGATGTTAACCTATCGCTTGTTCAGATTCTTCAACTTCTGAAAACAGTTTACGGGTTCTCCAAACACGGATGTTAATCTATTGCTTGTTCGGACTCAACTTTTAAAAACAGTTTACGGACGCTTCCCAGCATGGATGATGATCTATTGCTTATTCAATTTCAAGACTTCTGAAAACAGTTCACGGGTTCTCCAGATACGGATGTTAACCTATCACTTGTTCAGATTCAACACTTCTGAAAACAATTTATGGATTCTCCAAACATGGATGTCAATCTATTGCTTGTTCAGACCTCCCAGTCCAGAGATGTTCCAAACATGGACATCTTTCTGATAATCATAACAGTTCAACATACATTCCAGATGGCATCTTTAAGCCCATCCCCTGGCAAGATTCTGTCGCATCTCCAAATGGCATCTTTAAGCCCATTTCCTCAAACTACACTTCAATGAGTGCAAATTTAAGGGCACTCTAGTGTCCAATCTCCTTTTACCCTCGAGACGCGAAAGGCAAACTTGCCAATCTAACTCTTCAGGTGCAAGAAGATTGAACAGGGGCAACTGTTGTACCCCAAAATTTTCCCTCTCATTTCAGCAACATTTTCTCACCACAAGACTCTTGGAACTCAAGATCAAGTTAGGGTTTGCTCTGCTCAAGACCCCTCTTTGCACTGTTGACTCAAATTAGGGTTTGAGTTTGCACAAAGATGTTTTGACCTAAAATGCCCAAAATGACTTTCATGCTTCATGTTGGACTCACAAGTTTATCCATACCAAGTTTCAAGTCTTGATTCCAATCTTTGCCCAGTCAATTGGACAGTTGATCTAGAAATCAACTATATTGGGGAAAAGTCAATTGTGGCCAATTGACAGTCAAACCTCATGATTTTTGACCCACATCAACATTATGAACTCACATGAACGATTTGGTCAAGTTTGGATCATAATTCCACAAGAAATTTGATCAGATCACCAAAAGGGCAAAATGGTCATTTTTAGGGTTTTGACTGCACAAAGGCAATTTTTGACTGTTTGACCTAACCAATGGCAAACCAAGCTCACATATGGACTCAAGGACTCAATGGCATTGTCTTGACACATTCAACAAGTTCAAAAGATCTCAAATGCATAGGATTGACAGATGAATTTTTCAGTCAACTGATCAAAATTTGATTGTATACTGAAAAGTCAAACTTTGACTTTTTGGTCAAAATCAAGTGCCAAGATTCATTTTTCATCAAGACATGTTAAATTATGAAACTTGTTCATCAAGAAAACCAAATTTGGAAATTAGGGTTTAAAATGAGAAAATTTCATAACTTAGAATTTTTCTAAGTTATGAAACTTCCTTATTTTTTGCTAACTTTGTCCCATTTTTTCACAAAGATGCAAATGGATTCAAACAAAACTTGAAACATGAAAGTTGTAGTCTATTGAAAAATCTATGACTTTGATTCAAAAAGTTTTCTCAAAGGAAGCTTGTATCTCAAGTTATGATTTTTGGAACAAGGGTGCAAAACATTTTTAACTTAGAGAAATTTTGACCTATTCTAGGCAGGATTTTTGTCCAACTTCTAGGCCATTTTTCACATGGTTCCACTTGGAGTTTCAATTTGCATTACAAAGATGGATTGTATTACACATTCCAAGCTTTCCAAATTATCCAAGAACTTCTCAAACACCCTTGTGGTTAGAGAGAATCGAATTTGCAAAGTTGGGCAAAATTCACTTTTGTTCAGGGCCAAAGCATGTTCATAACATTGCATTTCTCAAGTCAGCAGGGTTTGTGCTAGTTTGCAGGCCTTAAACCTCTTCACACTCAATAATTTAATGCCTAACCATTGTGTTCAAGCATTGTTTTGTGCATTTGGTCATTACACATAGAATTAATCCTTAAATGGAAAAAGCAAACTTGCCATTTTTGAAAAGTGGTGCTTTATGTCAAATACCAAATCTTGGAGGTATGGGCCAGATCTTTGAGGCAAGAGTTTGTACACATATCCCACTGATCAAGAGAAAGTGATGCAGCATGCTTGAGAGCTTTGTACAGGCCTATATCAGAACTTGACATTTCTTTGCTTACATGAGAAGAAACCTTGCAAACTGAAGCCAATCTCTCATTCCTGTAAACACCAGCCAAAAAAACTTTGTACACCTCTTCCATACACAAAAACAGACCTAAGGCACGACTCATCCATCCCTAAGACCTGCTCATACTCATAATCCCTGTTTTGTTGCAAAACAGGGCAAGTTCTGCAACTTGACCTCCATAACCATATCCACTCGTGCATTTTTGCTCAAGCCTGTCCAAACACATTCCATATCATCCACACAAACTATCCCAAGCCTTGAAATCAAGCTGTAACACCATTAACTTCATCTGCCATTTTCATTTTTCAGTTTTGCAGGTGAACTTCCATAGCACGATTCAGAGTGATTCAAAGCAAGCTAGGTGTTGGAGAAGCTTCCTTGGACTTCAGGCAAGCTGTACAGAAGCTCAAACTCCATTGAAGTTGGCCACATTGCTGTACACGATTCAAGCTGAAACAGGTAAAACCATGGACTTCTATCTCTCAATCTAGGAAGAGTTAAGCTTAGGTTTGTGAATGAAACATGCTCTACTCATAGCCCTGAAGCCATACATATGATTACTTTTCATTTATATTAAGTATGCTGTGAGAATTTTAGCCATGAACATTGAAGAAAAATTAGGTCAGAAATTGGGGATGAAGAAATTCTCCCTGATTTCTTAGAGTTAGGTCAAGTATTTTATATGTCTGAATTTGTCTTTTGATGCTCTACATTATTGGTGTTATGAGTTTTTGCTAAAAGTCAAAGAATCAGAAGTTAGTATGATGAACAAGAAGGCGCGCGTTTTTTGAAACAGAAGCTGAAGGTTGAAGAAGGCTGACTTGGGTTGGGCCTGAGTTGGTTTTGCTCTTTGCACACTTTTTTTTCCATTTGCACCTCCTTGGCCCATTATGTGAAATACTTGTCATTTTTGCATTTTTCTTTTTGATTCTGATTTTATATTTTTATTCAAACATGAAAAAACACTAAAAATATTTTTCCTCACTTTTTTGCATTTATTTGGCATTTATATGTTTTATTTAGTATATATATGTAAATAATATAAAAACCTTTTTATTTAAAACCCTAAAAATAATACAAAAATAAATATTTTTCAGTTATTATTTTTTTTGTTTACATTTTGAAAACATTTTCTAAAATATACTTTTTTTTGTAAATAATTAATATTTTATTTTTGTATATATTTAGTATATTTAATATATAATATAAATACTTGTATATTTTATTAGAATACTTAGGATAAAAATATGAAAATAATACATTTTTATTTTTATTAATATTTGACATCAAAAATACTTTTTTACAATATACTTCTTATTTTTTGTATATAATTAACAAATATTGTATATAATTAATAAATAAATACTATTTATTCAAAAACTAGGGTTTTGCCCTAAATGACAAAAATATTCAAAATTTGACCTTTTTATTTTTGTTTATATTTCACATGAAAAAATACTTTCACATACATAAAAAATCATTTTGTGCATAATACATTTTGCATATTTATTGTATTTATTTTAACATTGTACAATTAAATATTTGTATATTCGATATGGATGTAATAGTTTAGAATTTAATTTCTTGTCAAATATCCCCAAATTCAAACTTGTACCCCCATCCCCATAATCATTGTTGTAATAGCTTAGCATTTAAATTTCTGCATTTAAAAGCTTTCAAATTATGCCATGATAGACCTAGGGTTTGTATGCAAATAAAATCAACAAATAGCTCGACCTAATTCAAGATAAACATGCATGAAAAACAAACACAATGCACACTTGCACCCCTAGGGTTACTCCACTTGTTGCCTTCAAAAATGGGCCATGGTTGCATGTTAAGTGTCTTTGGCAAAACAAAAACAAATCAAATGATCATAGTCCCTCGATGACGCTATCAAGTTGCCTAAACAAAAATGATCAAGTCCCTCAAGAAAAAATGCCAAAGATACTTGACACTATTGCCTCTATGGTCTAAACGATGACTCGCGCCCGTCCCGTTAAACATCCTAACACAAGGTTGTTCACCAAATACAATGGTGAAACAACACTGTTAAAAGGGTTAAAACACAAGAAAGATCTTTGAGAAATTTAGGATAGATAGCTCTTGGTTACTTGACCAACTTGCAAAACAAATCCTTGCCATTTTTCAAAACACACATCACAACACAACTTTCAAAACAAACTTTCAAAACAAACTTTCAAAAACATTGAAACATCTTTTCAAAAAGACACACACCTTTGTAAAACATTCAAACAAGAATTGTTACAATGGTTGCCTAGACAAGGCATCTTTTTCAAAACATTTTCAAAACCACACACACAAAGCACCATTTCAAACAATTAAAAAGCAAAGGCAAGTGATCTAAGCAAGTAACTAAGAGCCCATGGATAACCATGGATAGAAAGGGTGCTAATACCTTCCCTTTCTATAATCTACTCCCCGAACCCACGAAAACATCTCAAAGGTTTTTTCCTGTGCTTTTTAACCTTTCCTTAGGATAAAATAAAAAGTCGGTGGCGACTCTTGCTAAACCGAACAAGTGTGAATACAAACGCAAAACCTCAAGTCAGTTCTCCCACCGTACCACAGCTTCTAATGAGGGGTTTAAAGAGTATGCCCAGAAGTGGCGTGATCTGGCTGGAAGGGTGAAGCCACCATTGTCAGATAGAGAGTTGGTTTACATGTTTTTAGGGACCCTGTCTGGACCTTTCTTCAATCATTTAATTGGGAGTTCATCCGTGGGATTTACCGAATTAATTTTGACTGGCAAAAGGGTCGAGGCCGGTATTAAAAGTGGAAAGATTCAGAAAGATGCCTCCGCGTCCACTGCTATTAAGAAAACATTCCCAGCTAAGAAGGAAGCCTCTGCTGTTTATTCTCAGAAAAGTCAAGGAAGAACCGAGCGCCGACCAACTGTAGGGGTTGTGATGATTCAAAACTCTTCAAATGATCAACCTCGCAGCAATCAGCCAAGATCTAATCAGCAACGGGTAGAAAGGCCACAATGAAAGTTCACCCGAATCAACATGACGCCAGCTCAAGTACTCCCTCATTTGCTAAAGCTGAATCTTACCAATTTGAAGGAAGCTCCAAAGAACCCTAATACCTCCTCTCCATATTACCACTCCAATGCAAAGTGTGCTTACCACTCTGACAGTGTCGGGCATGATACTAATAACTGTTGGGCACTTAAGAACAAAATCCAAGACCTGATAGACGCTAAAGAGGTAGAGTTTGATGCTCCTGAGAAGCCCAACGTGATATCTGCTCCGGTGCCCAAGCACGGTCATAATGTTCATGCCGTTATGGAAGACCTTCATGTTACCAATGTTGCTGACCTTTTGACCCCCTTACCAGTGATTAAAGTGAATTTGATGAGATCCGGGATATTCCCAGGCTGTGGAAAAGACTGCTACTTTTGTTTAAACATACGATATGACTGCGCAATGTTGAAATTAGGTATCCAACGCCTGATGGATACCCAAGAGATACTCTTCCAAAAGACTCATGTTGATACCTTCACTCCTGTTACTCCTGCTATTGTTGTTACTCCGACCAATGACATCGCAATAATAACCATCTCCGACAATCTTCCCAAGGCTTGCAAAAGGCCTGTCAAGATTACGCCTGACCCTAAATTTGTACCATTAAAAATCACCATGTCGGGGCCTGTCCCGTATGAATCTAACAAGACGATACCATGGAACTACAGAGGAGAAATCTTTTATCATGGCATCAAATAGATTGAAGCAGTCCAAGAGAATTCTGAAGTTGAAACCCCTGATATAGGGAACATTGCGGGAACAAGCAAGATAACTCGCAGCGGACGGATTTTTTCTCCGGAGATTGCTCCCCCTCGAGCAGTCTTCGGACCCTCGAAAGCTTTTGTGCCTATTAAGCCATCTGTGCAAGGCCCGATAATTGAAGAATTGGATACTCCTGAAGTTAGACCATTTGTTGATACTACCAATAAGGGTAAGGAGATACTAAAAGCGCCTGTCAGGACGAAGGCTCATACTGTGGTTATCCCCGAAACCACCCAGAAAGAAATGGAAGAAATCTTGAAAATAATCAGAAAGAGGAACTACGACGTCATGGAACAGCTAGGGAAGACCCCTTCGAAAATCTCAACGTTGTCTCTTCTACTCTGCTCTGAGGCCCATGCTAAGTCCCTGATCAAATTTTTAAAGGTGGCACACGTGCCTCAAGAAACTTTGGCTGACCAGTTTCAGGAGTGCGTGGCCAGTCTTACTGCTGATAATGGGCTTGGTTTTTCTGATTCTGATTTGACTCCCAAAGGAAGGAAACACAACGACGCGCTACATGTCTCAGTTGAATGCAGGGGAACCACCCTCGCCCATGTCTTAGTTGATACCGGTTCTTCTTTGAATATACTGCCGAAGAAAGCGTTAGACCGTTTGGACTGCGAAGGATTGACCCTCAAACCCAGTAACATCGTTGTTAGGGCTTTTTATGGGTCCAAAAGAATGGTTCACCGAGAGGTTGACATTCCTATCAAAGTGGGCACGGAAGTTTTCAACTCCACCTTTTATGTGATGGACATCCGTTCTTCATATTCGTGTTTGTTGGGAAGACTGTGGATCCATTATGTTGGGGCAGTTACCTCCTCTTTACACCAAATGCTGAAGTATCCTGTTAAGGGTAAGATTATAACGGTGCACGGCAATGAAGAGTACATGATAAGTCAACTCAACTCCTTTCGCTATGTGGAGTTGGATGGCGAATTCATAGAAACGCCTTTCCAACATTTTGAGGAAGTTTCTCCTGAAATCGCAGTTGCGAAGATAATGGTTGAGGTGCCTATCATTCCCAAGCATGTATCTAGGATGGCATCTCTCAAGGACGCAGAGGCTGTAATTAAAGAAGGAAAAGGCACAGTGTGGGGGAGACTTCCTGAGTTTCCCCATAAGACGGACAAATTTGGACTAGGGTTTACTGCTGCAGGACAGAAGGCTATGCGTCGCTCCAAGACTGGAGGACCACCCGTAAAAATCACCTACCATGGAATTAATGTTGTAGAAGATGATGATGAAGAGGACAACTTTAAAGATTGGATCTTTCCAACCGTCGAAGGGGGTTTAAGCAACTGGGAAGAAAAGGATTTTATTCCCATCACCTTCATCAACCAGTAAATTTATCTTTGAACAATTTCCTATTTTGGTCTGTAATAACTAAACAATTCGTACACTATTTTCACCTTATGCCTTGCCCGGGGCATATAGGTCCATTTGTAAGGGCTTGATTTTATTCATTATCATATGCCATGTTTTAATGAATCATTGGACGTTTTTATCTTTAAACTGTTGTGTTCATTTTCTTTCCTTTTGCATTTTGTTTTGTTTGAGGATGGTTATCCCTTACACACACCCACACTCACAAAATGCAGGTACCCATCCACTCCGGATTCCATGGGTGACTATTCTATTTTAGCCTTCGGTAACTCTGAAGAATTGGTTAATCATGCTGAGTACGAAGTTGACGAAGACTGTGAAGTGCCAGGAGAGTTAGCCAGACTTTTGCAACAAGAAGAGAGGGTTATTCTGCCTCATGAAGAGTTGCTGGAAACCATCAACTTGGAAACAGAGGAAGACAAGAAAGAGGTAAAAGTGGGTGCCAACCTCGAACCAAGTGTCAAAGAGCGCTTAGTGCAGTTGTTGAACGAATATGTTGAAATCTTCGCCTGGTTCTATGAAGACATGTCGGGATTAGACGCAGATATCGTGGTTCACCGTCTCCCTACAAGGGAGGAATGTCCACCGATTAAGCAAAAGGTCCGCCGAATGAGGCCCGACATGTCTGAGAAGATCAAAGCTGAGGTAATGAAGCAATTCAACGCTAGATTTCTGGATGTTACTTCCTATCCACAACGGGTTGCTAACATTGTGCCCGTTCCTAAGAAGGACGGCAAAGTCAGAATGTGTGTGGACTATCGGGATTTAAACAGGGCTAGCCCTAAAGATGATTTTCCACTGCCACACATCGACATCTTGGTTGACAACACAGCTCAACACAAGGTATTTTCCTTCATGGATGGATTCTCGGGATACAACCAAATCAAAATGGCCCCCGAGGACATGGAGAAAACTACTTTTGTCACGCAATGGGGTACCTTCTGCTACAAAGTGATGCCATTCGGACTAAAGAATGTAGGGGCAACCTATCAACGCGCCATGGTAGCTTTATTTCATGACATGATACATCATGATATTGAAGTCTACGTAGACGACATGATAGCTCGATCACAGACAGAAGAAGAACACCTTGATCATCTGCAAAAGCTCTTTTCCAGGTTGAAGGAGTATAAGCTCAGACTGAACCCAAGCAAGTGCACTTTTGGAGTTAGGTCTGGTAAACTTTTGGGATTTATTGTCAGCAACAAAGGCATTGAGGTTGATCCAGCTAAAGTAAAGGCTATACAAGAAATGCTTGCCTCCCGCACTGAAAAGGAGGTTAGAGGATTCTTTTGACGCTTAAACTATATTGTGAGGTTCATCTCTCACCTGACATCTACCTGTAAGCCAATCTTCAAGCTGTTGAAGAAAGATCAGGTAGTTGAATGGAACAATGATTGCCAAGTTGCTTTTGATAAGATCAAGGAGTATTTACTGGAACCTCCTATTTTTATGCCACTTGTCGAAGGAAGGTCGTTAATCATGTATCTGACTGTTTTGGATAACTCAATGGGGTGCGTACTGGGCCAACATAACGAGTCTGGCCGAAAAGAGCATGCCATTTATTACCTTAGCAAAAAGTTTACCGACTGTGAGACTCGCTACTCACTGCTCGAGAAAACTTGATGCGCTTTGGTATGGGTTGCTCGCCGGCTAAGGCAGTACATGTTGACTCATACCACTCTGCTGATTTCCAAGATGGATCTGATCAAGTATATCTTCGAGAAGCCTGCTTTATCTGGAAGAATCGCTAGATGGCAAATGATCCTAACTGAGTATGATATCTAGTATACTACCCAAAAAGCTATAAAGGGGAGTGTACTAGCTGACCATCTAGCTCATCAAGTCGTCGAAGATTACAAATCTATGAGATTCGACTTCCCTGACGAGGACATCATGACATTAGACAACATTGAAGGTAACGGACCGTATGACGGACCTGAACAAGGATCCCGATGGACCCTGTACTTTGATGGTGCTTCAAATACACTTGGCAACAGTATCGGTGCGGTACTCATTTCTCCGGAAGGTTGCCATACATCCTTCACTGCCCGACTTTGCTTCAGCTATACCAACAACATGGCTGAATATGAAGCTTGCATCTTTGGTCTCAAGGTTGCTATGGATTTGGGAATCAAATCTTTGGTCGTGTTTGGGGACTCGGCTTTGGTTATCAGTCAAGTCAAAGGAGAGTTGGAAACTAAACATCCTAATCTTATTCCATACAAAGAACATGTCTTGATGTTGTTGCCTCATTTCGAGCAGATTACTTTCGAGCACTTCTCGCGAGAAGAAAATCAGCTAGCAGATGCTCTGGCTACAATGTCTTCCATGTTTAAACTCAACTGGGATAATAAGGATCCCCAAATCACCATTGAGCGAATGGACGAACCTGCGCACTGTCATGAGATTAATACCGAAGAAGTAGTGGAACAACCCTGGTTTCATGAAATCAAAAGGTATCTCCAGACTCGAGAATACCCTGAAGGAGCTTCTGTCAATGACAAAAAGTTCTTAAGGAGATTTTCTTCCAAGTTCTTCCTAAGCAATGGCATCCTTTATAAGCGCAGCCATGATTATGTTCTACTTTTTTGTGTGGACAAGGTTGAAGCAGAGTTGATCATGACCGAAATACATAGTGGCACATTTGGCACCCACTTGAGCGGACATACGATGGCTAAGAAGATTCTAAGGGCAGCCTACTACTGGTCTACCATGGAAGCTGATTGTCATCAACATTCCCGTACCTGCCACAAATGCCAAGTCTATGCCGACAAGGTACATATTCCTCCTGTTCCTCTCAACATTCTGACAGCTCCTTGGCCATTCGTAATGTGGGGCATTGACATGATTGGAGAGATCAAGCCCACGGCATCCAATGGGCATCGCTTCATCCTGGTGGCTATTAACTACTTCACCAAGTGGGTCGAAGCAGCTTCCTATGCCTCTGTTACAAAGAATATGGTTGCCCGCTACATCAAGCAGAACCTCATATGCTGGTATGGTATCCCCGACAGGATTATCACGGATAACGGTACAAATTTGAACAACACTATGATCACCTCCCTATGCGAACAGTTCAAGATTTATCATCACAATTCATCTCCCTACCGGCCGAAGATGAACAGTGATGTTGAAGCCGTGAACAAAAATATCAATAAGATCATTCAAAAGATGACGATCACCTACAAGGACTGGCATGAGATGTTACCGTTTGCTCTGCATGGATATCGTACCACGGCGCGTACTTCCACAGGGGAAACCCCCCTTTTCTTTGGTATATGGCATGGAAGTTTTTTTGCCTATGGAAGTTCAGATTCCTTCCTTAAGGATTATGAAGGATGCTGGTTTGAGTGAGGACGATTGGATTCAGACCCGGCTTGATCAACTCAACTTGATCAACGAGAAGCGACTTACTGCTGTTTGTCATGGTCAAACGTATCAAAAACGGATGATCAAGGCTTTCAAGAAGAAAGTCAGGCGTCAGGAATATCGAGTCGGAGATCTTGTAATCAAGCGGATCATCTTGTTGCAAAGTGATCCCAGGGGCAAGTGGACTCCTACTTACGAAGGACCATTTGTGATCAAGAGCATCTTTTCTGGTGGGGCAATGATTCTGACCACCATGGACAGGGACGATTTGCCGCACCCTGCGAACGCAGACATAGTCAAAAGATACTACGCATAAAATAACCCGACAAGTTGAAAACCCGAAAGGGCGACTTGGGAAAAAATGGGCATCCCGGTGAATCGAAAACCCGAAAGGGTGGTTTAGGCAAAAATTAGGGATAAAACAAAAAAATTTGTACACCCGGCAAGTTGAAAACCCGAAAGGGCGACTTGGGCAAAAAAGAGTTTCCCGGTGGATCGAAAACCCGAAAGGGCGGTCCAGGCAAAGTTAGGGAATTAAAGCGTATGACTATGTCTCGTCGGATCACTTTAAGAACAAGCTCTTCACCAATGAGCTCCAAGCTTCTGATCAATCCAGTCATCGGCGGACGAAGCAGCGAATGGACGAGATATTCAGGGTTGTGAAGGCTATAGCAGAATGGGAACCCCATGGAATTATTACACATAGCCATCTTTCTTTTGTATAAAATTTTTCTCAATTTTTACAACAACATTCTCTTACTAGGATGTCTGTCTCCTTTGTACAAAGATACTTACGAAAGTTAATACAAAAATACTTCAAAGTGCAGAAATTTGCTTGCCTTTATTTTCTTTTTTTACACTTATGTTTTATTTGAAAAACGTCCAAATGTTTTGTTAAAAAGGCATATGCATTTGAATATGATCACTGCTTGCAAATAAAACGAATTTGAGAAAGGATAATTACTGATAGGTTGAAGGTCTAGGAAGATATCCTTGTGCTATTTCAGAAGAAATCCCCTACAATACATCATTCAGATCCTCAACAAAGCTAAAAATTTGGAGTATATTTCCCCAGCAGTGTTAAACTTCAAGATCGCCAGCGGAGCCCGAAAACCCTGAAAAAACCTATCCCCAGTGGAGCCAGAATATTCTAAACCTTCTTCCCCAGCGAAGTCAAATTTCCAAATATCAACCCCCGGTGGGAACTGTTCAACTTCCCCCAATTTCCCCAGAAGTCTGAAAACCAAGCAGATAACAGTTAACTTCTTGGCTTATCCCTAACTAGGATGCTTCCCCAGTAGATTGGCGTACAACCCAAGCTCCTGATTTCACCGGCCGAGTAAACATTCTCCCCACAGAGTTATCTCCCAGCAGATCGAAGATTCTTAGTTTCATTTCTCCAGCAGAAGCCTCCTAGGTTCCAACTCCCTAGTAGAGATTTTCAGAGTTTTCCATATTTCCCAGGAAAGTCATGAAGGATTCTCATCATCCCCACAAGTCATCAAAGATTTTTAATCCCCAAGCAGTCGGCAAGGATTTCTCATCTTCAACAATCAAAGATTTTGAATCCTCAGCATCGGTCAAGAATTTACTTTCTCCGGCAGCAGTCTAAGATTTCATTATTTCCGGCTATCAAGGATTTATTTTTCCTCAGCAAGACAGCTACTCAGCTTACATGCATAACCATTACATTCATATATCATGAACATTGATGAAGCACAGTTCATTGCATCATACATATCATGCAACATAACTTTGTGTTTTAGCTAACATTTTACCCTTTTCAGGATAAGATTAAAAGGCTATCGTTAACAATTAGTCAGATACAGTATGGATACACCCCAGACACGGCGGTCATTCTATTACTCATTCATAATTTCAAGTCAAAATACAGTATGGATACACCCCAGACACGGCGGTCATTCTACTACTCATTCAGACTTCAGCAATCCGATACAGACTAGATACACTCCAGACACGGCGGTCATTCTATCTCTCATTCAGATTCAACTATCAACTTCAAGTTCAGATACGCTCCAAACACGGATGCCATTCTGGCCCTTGCACCAGCAGTTTGATTCTCCCCAGTGCAGTCGCCACGGAAGTCATTCTGTCGCTTATTCAGATCCCAGTTACAGTTTCAGATACACTTCAGACACGGAAGTCATTCTGCTACTCATACAGATCTCAACTTCGGATACAATCCATATACGCTCCAGACACGGTTGCCATTCTGTCACTCATTCAGAACTTATTCCCAGCACACAATTGCTCCATATACAGATGTTTCTCTATTACCCATTCAGAATACAGATACACTCCAGACACGACAGTCATTCTGCTATTCATACAGATCTCAACTTCAGTTACAGCTAGGATACGCTCCAGACACGGACGCCATTCTTTTGCTCATACAGACTCAGTCTCTAGATACAGTTCAAATGCATTCCAGACACGGATACCATTTTGATGCTCATTCTTCTGACCTACAACTTTACAATTCAACAAACATTCTTGGATGGCATCTTTAAGCCCATCTCCAGCAAGATTCCACCGTCTCCAAATGGCATATTTAAGCCCATTTCCTCAGCTATATTTTGACGAGTGCAAATTTATGGGCACTCTAGTGTCCAATCCTCTTTTACCTTCGAGTCACGAAAGGCAAACTTGCCAATCTAACTCCTCAGGTTCAAGAAGATTGAACAGGGGCAACTGTTTTACCCCAAAATTTTCCCTCTCATTTCATCAACATTTCTCATAACAAGACTCTTGGAACTCAAGATCAAGCTAGGGTTTGCTCTGCTCAAGACACCTCCTTACACTATTGGCCTAAATTAGGGTTTGAGTTTGCACATGGATGTTTTGACCTACAATGCCCAAAGTGACTTTCATACTTCATGTGGGACTCACAAGTTTGTCCATACCAAGTTTCAAGCCTTGAATCAAATTTTTGCCCAATCAATTGGACAGTTGACCTAGAAATCAACTGTATTGGGGAAAAAGTCAATTATGGCCAATTGACAGTCAAACCTCATGAATTTTGACCCACATCAACATTATGAACTCATATGAACCATTTGATCAAGTTTGGATCACAATTCCACAAGAAATTTGATCAGATCACCAAAAGGGCAAAATGGTCATTTTTAGGGTTTTGACTGTGCAAAGGAAATTTTTGACTATTTTACCTAGCCAATGGCAAATCAAGCTTAACCATGGACTCAAGGACTCAATGAAATTATCTTGACCCATTCAACAAGTTCAAAAGATCTCAAATGTATAGGATTGACAGATGAATTTTTCAGTCAACTGATCAAAATTTGACTGTACATTGAAAAGTCAAACTTTGACTTTTTGGTCAAAATCAAGTGCCAAGGGTCATTTTTAATCAAGACATGTCAAATTATGAAACTTGTTCATCAAGAAACCCAAAATTGCAAATTAGGGTTTAAAATGGAAAATTTTCATAACTTAGAAATTTTCTAAGTCATGAAATTTTCTTAATTTTTCCTAACTTTGTCCCACATTTTCACCAAGATGCAAATGGATTCAAACAAAACTTACAACATGAAAGTTGTAGTCCATCACAAAGTCTACAACGTTGATTCACAAAGTTTTCTCAAAAGAAGTTTGTATCTCAAGTTATGATTTTTGGAACAAGGGTACCTAAAACTTTTAACTTAGAGAAATTTTGCCCTAGTTTAGGCAGGATTTTGACCCATCTTCTTGGCAATTTTTCACATAGTTCCACTTAGAGTCTTAAGTTTCATTTCAAAGATGTATTATAGTACATATTGCAAGCTTTCCAAATTGTCCAAGAACTCCTCAAACACATTTGTGGTTAGGGAGAATCGAATGCTTGAAGTTGGCAAAAACTCACTTTGTAACCATGGCCAATACATGTTCATACCAAGTTGCAAATCTGACCAAACTAGCTTAGTACATAATTACATGCCTCTAAACCAATTTACATTCAAAAATTGAATGAAAATACATTGGACATTGGCATTGTTCTGATCAAGAGAGCATTGTACAATGAACATTTCCATTTTGAGCATAAAGGTCACACTTCCATTTTCATAAAGGCAACTTTATGTCAAATTGAATTTACTTGAGCCTTGGACTTTTTTCCTTGCAGAAAACCAGTTCCCTAATCTCAGGCATAGTACACCAACTTGAGCATGCTTGTAACTAGCTTGTACAGGCCATAGCTTGGACATTTCACATCTTTGCTTTCAAAACAAGTCAAATGGCCAAAAGCTCATAACACACACATCTGATATATTGAACTCAAGCAAAGTTTTCAAACAAGTTTTTCATATCCTTGTAAACCAGAAACACGAGTCTTTGACCTCTAAAACCCCGTTGTGCACAAAATCTTCATTTCTACCCAAAACAGGGTTAGTTCTGCAAATCACAAGCCACAATCAAATCCCCTCGTGCGTTTTGTCCCAAATCACTTCAAACACATTCTAAATAATACACCTAAGCTGTCCAGACCATTCACAAGCTGCTGTAACTCCAATTACACACATCACCATTTTTGTTTGGAAGCTTTGCAGGTTGAGTTCTGTAGCACAATTCAGGCTACTTCAAAACAAACTAAGCATTGGGAAAGGTTCAGGGGATATCAAGCAAGCTCAAAAGAACCTCAGGCCCCATTAAAAGTTGTTGTATTGGCCAACTCGAACTCAACTGAAACAGGTATTTCATGAACTTCTATCTCTTTATTTAGGAACATTTAGCCTTAGGTTTGTGAATGAAAGATGTTGTACTCATTGCCCTGAAACCATACATATGCTCAGTTTTCATTTATATTAATCGTGCTAGGAGAATTTCATCCATGAACTTTATGAAAAAACTAGGTTAGAAATTAGGGCCAGAGAAATTCTCTCTGGTCTTTGAGAGTTTGATTAAGTTTTTTATATGGTTAAATTCGTGATTTGATGCTCTACAAGTTTCATGTTTTGAGTTTTGTCAAAAGATCACAAATACAGGAGATACAAGTTTGTACAGGCATGCGCGTGTTTTTCAAATTTCTGGAGGTTGAAGATGAAGTCTGGGCTGGGCCTGGCCTTCTTGCTTCCAACACCTCCCAGCTTACTTTCAGCACCCCCTGGCCCATTTCTTTGTATTTTCATTATTTTTGCATTTTAATTTCTTTTCTGACTTTGATATTTTATTTTCAAATATAAAAAATACTCTAAAAATATTTTCACAATTTTTTCATTTATTAAATATTTTATTTTGATTTTTTCTAATATAAACAACAATTTAAATACATATGTTATTTTGTTTAAACTTGAAAATAATGAAAATAATAATCTTATTTCATTTCTATTTTTTATTTACACCAAAAATATTTTCTTGAATATATTATATTTTTGTAAATATTTTATTTTATTTTTACATACTTAACATATTTAATATATATATATATATATATATATATATATATATATATATATATATATATATATATATATATATATATATATATATATATATATATATATATATATATATATATATATATATATATATATATATATATATATATATATATATATATATATATATATATATATATATATATATATATATATATATATATATATATATATATATATATATATATATATATATATATATATATATATATATATATATATATATATATATATATATATATATATATATATATATATATATATATATATATATATATATATATATATATATATATATATATATATATATATATATATATATATATATACACTTTTGTTTTATTAAATACTTAGAAATAAAACACAAAAATATTATATTTTTTATTTTTATTGTTATTTATACTAAAATACCATTTTTTTGGATATATTACATTTTTACACATATTAATATTTTTTGTACATAAAAAATACATCATATTTATTTTCTTAAGGAATTAGGGTTTTTACCCTAAAAAACAAATAAATCTTTTACTTATTTCTTTATACTTTTTTATATTAAAAAATACTTTTGTATACATGAATAAATAAAAACTCTTTTTTTTGCATAATACATTTTGTTTAATATTTATTCATCTTGTTTAATTAAATATTGCCCATTTATTTTATTTGCACAAAGAATTCAATTTGGATGTAATAGTAATTAGGGTTTTATATTTCTTGTCAAATATCCCCCTATTCAAAATTGTACCCCCCTCCCTATATCAAAGTTGTAATAGCTTAGATTTATTTTTACGCATTTAAATGTTTTCAATTATGCCATGATTAGAATTAGGGTTTGTATGCAAAATCAAAACCAACAAATAGTTTGACCTAATCAAAGACAAAAATGCATGAAAAACAAACACAATGCACACTTGCACCCCTAGGGTTTCAATCCACTTGTTGCCTTCAAAAATGGGCCATGGTATGCATGTCAAGTACTTTGGAAAAACAAAAACAAAACAAAAGATCATAGTCCCTCGATGACTCTATCTGAGTTTCCTAAACAAAATGATCAAGTCCCTCAAGAAAATTGCCAAAAATACTTGACACAATTGCTATCATGGTCTATACGATGACCTGCGCCTGTCCCGTTTTACATCCTAACACAAGTTTGTTCACCAAATACAATGGTGAGGCAACACTGTTAAAAGGGTTAAAAACATAAGAAAGATATTTGAGTAAAATAGGGTAGATAACTCTTAGTTACTTGATCAAAAGCTTGCAAAAAACATCCTTGCTATCTTCAAAACACACTTCACCACACAATTTCAAAACCTTACTTTCAAACATTGAAAACTTTTCACAAGACAAAAACACCTTTGTATACATTCAAACAAGAATCATTACAAAGGTTGCCACAACGATGGCCTCTTTTCAAAAACATCTTTCAAAACCATACACAAAGCACCATTTCAAATAATTGAAGAGCACGATTTTAAACAATTGAAAAGCAAAGCAAGTGATCTAAACAAGTAACTAAGAGCCCATGGATAACCATGGATAGAAAGGGTGCTAATACCTTCCCTTTCTATAATCAACTCCCCGAACCCAAGAAAACATATCAAAGGTCTTTCCTGTGCTTTTTGACCTTTCCTTAGGATAAAATAAAAAGTCGGTGGAGACTCTTGCTAAACCGAAACATTTGCGAACACAAACGTAAAACCTCAAGTCAGTTCTCCCACCGTATCACAATACTCATAACACCTTAAAGGACCTATAAAAGGCATTCAACATTTTGTTAATTTTCATTATTTTTATTTGAATTTTATTCATTTAAAAAATAAATAGAATCCAATAAAAATGGAGATAATGTGTAAGGTTTGGGCTTGTTAAATTCAACCCTTTTGCAAGCCCATTGCATCATGTTATGGCCTGTAAAACGTGACCAGGTTCATTGCAAGCTTCAAATGGTAATATACATGACAAAAATGGAAATAATTCAAACAAATTGATGTCATTTAATGAGAGCCTTCATGGCTTGATTCATTACCATGTTGGTCAGCCTCGTACTCCCTCTATAAATATTGCAAACAATAGCCTACCTCAAAGAGAACACTAAAGTTTCCAACAAAAAAAAAAGTCCAAACTGAGACAAGCTCAAAACCCTGTCTCTAAGCGTTTTTAATCCAGTTCCTTGATTCAAATGTATTTCTAAGGAGATAAGGAACCTTCCCCAACCCATAAACGCACCCAACCAGTCTCAAAACTCCCACATCTGATCGTACCGGTTTTTGGTATAATTTCTAAACTTTATCTCTTAAACCATGCATCGTTGATTAATTTCATGTATTCATGTGAGTTTGTGATGAAGTTTAAGATAGGATGGAGGCCTTACATGTGAGCCCTAACATAGAGAGGGGGATTACCATTGTTAGGGTTCCAAAGTTATTAAGGCTCCTAGTTGCACCGTTGAAATCAAAGGCCCATAATTATGTGATCAGGGTTGTTCTTTTTTGTTGTTTCATTGTTTTTTACAGGTTGTAGATTTTGCATGGCCGGAGGGGATGACCAGAGATTGACTTCGGCTTCCCTAAGATGAGTTGACTCTGGCCAGGGCTTGTGTGGATCAAATCCGTGTGTTGATTGGTTCATTCAATTTCCCAAGGACCCACTAGGACGCGTGTGTTTGAAGATTTGAAAATAGCTGGCATTTAATTTTATATTGTAATGGTTTGATTATACTAACGAATGAATCACGCCACCCAAATGGAAACACACGCACACTTAAGGCCTTCATGCTCCTTGTCCTGGGTTCGAGCAATGAGCAAGGCCTTTTTATTTTTATTGTATTATCCTTACAGCTCCAGTGTGAACAAGGCAAACATGCACATCGTACCCTCAATTAGCACCATCAGATCATCAAATCACAAATCTAGCGCTCCAAAGCGATGGTGACAATGGTGCTCTCCAAGGCGCGCTCCTCCACTGGATCCAAAACAAAGCTCCCGTGCTCAGTTGTAATTGGGGCTAGTAAACTCTGGATTGCACCCCCCAAATTTGTTTTACAGCCCAACCCATTTGAATAGTTTTTTATATATTATTATTTCATTTTTCTTTTCTTTTCTTTTAATATATTATTTTTAATTAAAAAAATCATAAAATCAAATAAAAATTAGATTTAGGATTTAATTTATTTAACCTTTTTTACAATAAAAAATTAATTAATTAAAATCATTTTTGAGATTATTTTGTTAATTAAAATTGGTTAGAATTAGGTTCAAAGTCTTTTTTCTAATTAAAATTAAAAACAACAAAAATATTTTTTTATATACTTAGATTTTTTAGGGTTTTAGATATTTCCTCTTTTGCATTCTCCTCACGTTATTTACATTTTCACATTATTATTTTTCAAAATTCATGTAATTGCCCATAAGTTGTAATAGTTAAAATTAGGGTTCATTAACATTTTCCCCATTTTGGTTTGTATTCCCCCCATCCCGAAGCGATGTAATAGCATAGTTTAATTCTCGCACTTTTATTTTCTGCCCTATGTATATATTTAACTGCTATATGTATGCTAATAGGTTTTCATGATAAGATTTAAAATAAAACGGTAGAAAACTTAAACATCCAAGACAAATAATGGAAACACAATACACTTTGCACACGCGCACCTCTAAGGTATCTCCACTTGTTGCCTTCAGAAAATAAGCAGCCACTCCTCTCGAACCTGGGAAATTTTAGCAGACACCCTTTTGTTAAAAGATCATAGCCCCTCGATGGCCCTTCGATGTTGCCTTGGTAAATAATCTTGATACCTTAGGGTAATTGTTAAAATATCATACGAGTTGCCTTTGTGACTATACGATGACCCTCGCATGTCCCTCAAAACATCCAATGATATGGATACCTACTAACTAATGGTAGGATATCACTATCTAAAGGAAAAGAGGAAAAGAACAAAAGACCATTCGAGTAGGTAGAAAGCTTGTAGTTGCTTGCTCGCAAAACAAAACAAATTTCTCACATATACACTCCCTTTTTCTAAATATATTTCAAAGACAAAGACACTTTGTATACATTCTCAATGATACAAGAATCATTACAAAGTTCTCCGCACTAAGGCTTCTTTTCAAAAATATTTTCAAAATATAGTTACACAAAAAAGCATTTTTAAAGTGAGCTAGGAACTAAGAGTCCGTAGATAACTACGGAAGAAAAGGGTGCTAATACCTTCCCTTTTCATAATCTACCCCCCGAACTCAAAATCTTTAAAAAAAGTCTTTCCTGTTCTATTCACCCTTTCCTTTGTTAGATAAAAGAAAAGTTGGTGGTGACTCTTGCTAACCGCAACATTTGCGATAAAACACAAAATCAGTAAAGTCAATTATCCAATCGTATTATAGATGCCGAATCGTCTAGGAAGGATAAAGTTAAACGACATCTGGTCCTATTTTAGATTTCGTAGCAACACTCTGGGGATAGCAGCCCGGACTATCCTTTACTGGAGGGAGAAATTTTACTGGTGATTTATAGTAGTCAAAGGGATAGACTCAAGTTGGGGAGACTGTATCTTGTTGAGGAAATAAGCCCTGCTGGAGAAATAAACCTACTGGAGGAATATGTTCTGCTGAGGAAATGAGCCCTGCTGGAGAAGAGAATTATGCATGGGATTTTACGGTGTTGGAGAAATAAACTCAGCTGGGGAAGAGAGTTTCTGTGAATTGTGTTGAGGACATAATCTATGATGAGGATTGGGACTCTGTAGATTGGCGACACTGTCGGGTAAAAGATCATGCTCCTTAGGGTATTTCAGACTTGCGGGGAATGTATCTTTGTTGAAGATGAGCTTGTGAATTTGACTCTACGGGGGCAATCCCATGGAGGTTGCTCTGTGGGGATTTTGCGGATGACTTGAACATTACCCCAACTCCTAGAGTCTTTAATAAATACTTTATTCCTGTTTTTATGCATATATTTGTTAACAGTAATCATATTCATATGCATATGTTCATTCAATTTAATCATTGGACATTTTTGCGAACAAAGTAAAACAAAATTTGAATTTTGAAATTGTATTTATATTGATAGTTTTCCTATAAATAGGAGATTGTTTTACAAAGAGACGGGAGTCCTAGTAAGAGAAAATCATAGTGAAATGAAAAGAGTACAAAGTATAAACAAAATATATAGCTATGTGTAAATGATCTCGTCATGTTTCAACTCTGCTATTTCCCTTATGTCTTCGAGCATCTCAACCCTTGTTGTCGAAAGAAGTTGATTGAATTGATCGACACCATAGGAACCTAAGGTTGGTAATAAAGATGGATGTAAGTGATCAAATGGGACATAGTCGTACGCTTTAATCCCTAATTTTTTCCTGGACCACCCTTTCGGGTTTTCAGTCCACCGGGATATCCTTTTTTTCCCAATGCCAATGGTAGGAAAGATCCAATTGTCAAGGTCATAATCACAGTCAACATCTTCTATAACGTTGACTTCATTGTTGCTGACGCAGAATGATGGTCTTCCAGCACGAGCGCGACGAATAAACCTCTGACCCTCTGCAGTGAAACCCAAACCAAATTTGTCAAATTTATATGGAATGTCAGGAAAAAGACCCAAAATAGTACAACCATCTTCTTCTACAACAGCTTTAGCGTCTTTCAGTGAAGCAATTCTGGGCAGAACCCTGGTAACTTTGGGAATGGCAGAGACATCTTCAGTTGAAGCAGGAGGAATGACTTCAAAAGTATGACAAGGAATCTAGATGAATTCTCCGTCCATCTCTACATACTAGAATGAATTCAGGTGACTAACCATATATTCTTCTTCATCGCAGACTGTAACAACCTTTCCCTTCAAGGGATACTTTAGCTTCTGGTGAAGGGTTGAGGTAACAGCGCCTACCCCATGGATCTAGGGGCTTCCCAGTAAGCAAGAATAAGTTGTACAAATATCCATTACATAGAAGGTAGACTCAAAGACCTGCGAACCCCCTATGATCGAAAGATCCACTTCTCTATGTACCATCCTCTTTGACCTGTCAAAGGCTCGAACTATAATACCACTGGGTTTTAGTACAACCCATTTGCAATCAAGTATGTCCATAGCTCCTTTCGGTATAAAATTTAATGAGGAACCAGTATCAATCAATACATGAGCCAAAGTAGTTCCCCTGCATTCAATGGAGACATATAGGGCCTTATTGTGATTTCTTCCTTCCGGAGTCAAATCAGCATCAGAGAAACCAAATTCATTGTCAGTTGTTAAGCTAGCAACATAACTTCCAAATTGATCAGTGGAAATATCTTGTGGCACGTGGGAAGTCTTAAAAACTTTCACTAAAGCCTTTTGTTGTACCCTAAAATTTACCCTCCCATTTTCACACAAGACATACTCCTAGAGATTCTCAATTGTTCAAGGTTGACCAAGAATTGACCAGACAATTCTCCTCTTAAGGAAATGAACCCCCAACTAGGGTTTCAATTTTCATAAAGATGGTTGAGCTACAAGGATCCAAAATGTCCTTCATTGTCCTAATATTTCCTCAAGATCATCCATGCCAAATTTCATGCCTTGCACAATAAGTTTGCTCAGTCAATTGCTCAAGTATTAAAAAATTAACTATGCTAGGTCAAAAGTCAATTGTGGCATATATACAGTCAAACTTCAAGGTTTTTGGTCAACCTCAACATTTTTAAGTAATATCCATCATTTTATCAAGGGTTGATCATGATTCCTCAAGAAATTCCCCTAATTCATCAAAAGTCAAAATTGTTAAAGTAGGGTTTCTATAAGAAAAGTCAACTGAACGTTGATCAGGCATAACTTTCACATAATTCATCCATTTTCCCCCAACCAAAGCTCATATTGAAGATAATATCATTCCCTACAACTTCTCTTTAGACCTCAAGTCCAAGAAATGCACCATTTGAAAGATACAAGCTCATACGTTACATGCCATTTTCAGAAAGTCAATAAAAGCCACTTTTTTCCAAGATCTTTTACATCAAGATAAAATATTCAAATGAAAAATTGATCAAAAGATGGATTTAGTTATATATCTTGGGATTTCCAAAAAGTCCAAGATCATCATCATGAGATAAAAATTGAGCAAGTTATGGCTTGCCCAAGTTGGGAAAATTTGGGAATTTTCAAGAATTATGCATTGGGCAAATTGGAAGATTTAAGGTAAGGGCTCAATTTCTTGGACTTAAAGAATCTTCATAAGTTTATAGAGGACCTCTAAAATTATTCTTGCCATGCCTTGCATTTTCTAACTATTTTATTCATATTTATTTTAATTTATTTCAAATAAATATAAAATAAAATGTATAAAATAATTGGAAATGGGCTTTGAGCTTTGGGTTGATGTTTTGGATAGCCTAGGCCCATAAAATTTCGTGCAAAGGTGTCCACATTCATTCAAATTCAAAAAATGACAAGATTCCATGTCTTTGGCAAAGTTACAAAACATCATTCATGGCTTTAAAAACACATGTTTATGGTTGTTATTACCTTTGTTCTCTTGTCTCCTCCATCCTCTATATATAAAGGACACATTAGAAAGCTTTAACATATGAGATATAGCCTGGAAAAGCTCTACAAATTTTTCAAAAATTATCAAAGTTGTAAAAATTCTCATTTTAGGTTTCAACCTTTCTCAGTCCAAACAAATTATCCAAATACATTCCTGGAGGCTCCCTGGAGCTTTTGCAATCATTACCAAGCCCCGAAACATCACAAAAAACCTCAGTAAGCTCCATTTTTATATTTTCTAACTTGTTTCATGCAGATTTGATGCTCCTCATAGCTCGATATGCATTATACACCATTAGACATGTGCCATCAGATATCCATCTGATCAGATCTAGCGCACTCCATCTGCGGGCTCACCATGTACCATTAAGTACTGTCCATACTGGATCCAAGGATGGACCTGGGCTTCACAATCTGGGCTTAGTGAAATTTCAATTGCAACCCCCATTCTACTTCAACCATCAAGTCCAATCTCTTTTCTTTTTGTTTTATTTAGTTATTTCATTTCTTAATCTTTTTTAATAATAATAATAATAATAATAAACTCACAAAAAAATTAGGCATAGATTTTTTTTAATTAAATAATTAATTTTTTTAATTAATTAATTAATTAAATTTTAACTATTTTCTTAATTTAAAATGAACTAGAATTTAGGACTTAATTTAGATTTAATATTTCTTTTCATAAATATAAAAAACCACAAAAAGAGTTTAGTTTATTTTTCTTAAGTTAATTTTTTAAATATACTTTAGAATAATTAATTTAGTTATTTTCTTAAATTAAAAACAACACAAAAAATATTTTTCTTATTAGGTTTTAGACGAACTTTCAACCTTCCGTGCATTATTTATTTTTCGCATCTTTATATTCATGTAACTGCATACTGGATATAATAATTAATAGGATTTTATCTGCTTTCTTTATTTTCCTTCTCCCAATTTTTGTACATTGTAAATATCCCCCTCTCTGAAATCCATGTAATAGTTTAGATTTACACTTTCCGCACTTTATTTTCTGTACATATAACTGCTAGTAACTAGGCGTGTATGAAAAGACTGAAATCAAACGTTAGCAAACTTAACAAAGAGACAAAAATAACTGAACATAACACACTTGCACATATACACCTCTAGGGTACCCCACTTTGGTTGCCTTCAGAAATAAAATAGTCATGAGGCAGGAACGCTTTAGCAAATACCCATAAATCAAAAGATCATAGTCCCTCGATGATCCTATAGTTGCCTTCTCAGTAAATGATCTAGTCCCTAAACAAAATTGCTAAAGCGTCTCCACAAGTTTCCTTTGTGACTATAACGTCCCTTTCGATAGTCCCTCAACATCCAACGGTATCACACATATGCATGGGCTTCAGAATATAATAGCAGGGATAACATGGAGATCATCGATGGGGTCAGCTCTAGTTGTTCAACAATTTTGTAATCACTCTTACGAATAATCTTCAATACCTCTTCCAACTTTAGGTGCCCCCGTCTAGGCAGGCTCCGTCATTTGCTCTTTGCCCCGAGCCTCAGCAGTTGACTCGGTAGCAATAACTTTAACAGGTGTAGCAACATTTTTTAGAGATATTTTCGGGGAGAAAACCCTTCCACTTCTAGTGACCTTACTAGTCCCAGCAATATTGTCAATGTTGGGATCAACCATTTTAGTAACTTCATCTTCAGTAGTTTGTAGTTCTTGCTTGGCGCCATGGTAGTAGACGTCGGATCTATAGTTCCATAGAATAGCTTTATCCGAAGAATATAGGATAGGTTCAGGTGTAGTGATGATTAGAAGAGAAACTTTTGGATTGGCAATGATTCTTACAGGATCTTTGGAGGTGATCCTGATAGGAGGGGCGAATATTACGGATAAGTCTTGAAACAAATTTTCAACAGACAGAATCTTCTCAACCAGAATTATGTGATTGTTCATCAGGCGTTGAATCCCTTTGTCGTATCCCAAAATTTTCCCTCTCATTTTATTCAAAACATACTCCTAGAGGTCCTCAATTTTCCCAAGGATTCCTAAGGATTGACCAGACAAATCCTCCTTCTAAGACAATGAGCCTCAAACTAGGGTTTCACTCCTCATAAAGATGTGTGAGTTCCAAGGGTCCTAAATGACTTCCATTGCCCTAATATGTTCTCAAGATCATCCATGCCAAGTTTCATGCCTTGCACTACAAGTTTGCTCAGTCAACTGCTCAGATGCCTGAAAATCAACTATGTTAGGTCAAAACTCAAATGTGATCCACATACAGTCAAACTTCAAGATTTTTGGTCAACATCAACATTTTGAGGTGATACCCATCATTTGATCAATGGTTGATCATGATTCCTCAAGGAATGCCCCAAATTCATCAAAACTCAAAAGTTCCTAAATTAGGGTTTCTATAGGAAAAGTCAACCAAACTTTGACTAGGCATAACTTTCTCATACTTTATCAGAAATTTCTCATCTAAGGCTCATTTTTGAAGAGAATTCAATTCCATACAACTCATCTTCATCCCTCAAGTTCAAAAAATGCACTCATGAAAAGATATGATTTCAGACATTATAGGTCATTTCAAAAAGTCAAAGAAAACACCTTTTGGGTCAAAGCTTCTTACATGAACATGGAGGATCAAATTGAAATGAAACCAAAAGGGTTCTTTAAAGGACATCCTAAGCTTCCTAAAAACTCAAAGAAAACCTTCTTAGGGTTAAAATTGAGGGAGATATGTATTGTCAAAGTTAACCAATTTTTGAAAATGTGCATGAAGTCAACATTGATCAAAAAGACTTTTTTCCAAATGGGCCCATGTTTTCTTGTTTGAAACTTGTTCCTAAGATGGCCCACGACCCCTGAGATTATCCACCTATTATTTTATTATTTTTATTATTTATTTTGATTTATTATCCATTTAAATCAAAATAAATCAATTTAAATAGTAAAATAATGATTTGGCTTGTTTTAGAAACAAATAATGCAAGGAACAAAATCAAATCAAATCTCTATAATTTGAAAAGATGTGACCAGTTTTTTTTGACCTAAATCATTTTATGGTATATACATAATATTTCCAAAGCATAAGGACAAGGATTGGGTCGTGAAAACTGAAGAACAAAGTTGCAAATTTTGGAAGAAAAGTGCAGATCGAATTCTCTTCCATAGACCAATTCAAGCAATTTCAAAGCCAGCAATCCGTTCCTGGACGTGTTCTGAAGTTATTTCAATCATCCTCAAGGCCTGAAACATCAAGAATGATGCCCTTACAGTACCACGGTTTGCACATTTTTCTCAAACTCAAATTTATTGATTTACCCATTATAAACATGTTTTGATCACATATCCATGCTTGTTATCATATTTGCATTGTTTCTGGATGGTTTAATCTGAGTTCAAGTGCAGGAATGGCACGATACCATTGTTTGGATTTTAAGGTCCCAAGTTGGGGACTCTCCGTACAGGCAAAATTAGGGTCAGACATGGGTACCATGGTGTTCAGGGCTTCAAGCCCAGTTGATTCATGGTCTCCATTGGAATTTATATTGCTTGTATTTAATTTTTTAATGACACGTGTTTATAGCTACAGACATCGTCTGTAGGTAAAAGTTCAGACCTAAAACGACAGTCCTGAGGAGGAAGATGATCACGTGGCAGCCACACACTGGCTCGCTTGAATCTTGGCGCGTTTTCTGGGCATAATACGTTTTTTTTCATTATTTTTTATTTGTTTATTATGTTAACAACTAACCATCCCAACACATATGACAAAAGCGTAGGCTGGGGAACCAAGAGGTTCTGGGTTCGATCCCAGAATCCCATATTTTCATATTTTCTGATTCTTCTGTCCCAGATCCAATACATCTCCCTATCAGGCAACTAGCATGCATCTCCAGATGTCACCCATCAGATTACTACAAGGTCAAATCCAGCGCCCTGCAAGCATGTCCCCATGGTGCACCCTCAAGCATACTCAGTATTGGATCTCACGCGTGCAATTGGGCTTGTGCAAGTATGGGCTTAGTAAATTGCCACTCACACCCCCGGGCTGGAAACAGTAATAGGCCCAATTTATTTCTTTTTTAATTTCTTTGTTTTTATTTGTTTAATTATTTTTACAAAAAACAAAATCATTTTTTTATTAAATAAAAAAATCACAAAGACATTAAAATTAGATTTTTTTTCATAAAATATTATATTTCATTAATTAATTAGATTAATTTAATTAGGGCAATTTAAATTCTTTTTTTCATAATTAAAATCAATTAGAAAATTAGGGTTAATTTGCAAATAGTTAATTTTCACAATAAAAAAAATAACAAAAATATTTTCTTTGATTCCCTTTGATTTAGATTTTGATTCCTGTATTTAATTCTCGCGCGCAATATTTTATTTTTTAATTCCAATTATTGTATTTGCTTCGGGTTTGTAATAACTTTTAATTAGGGTTTACCGCATATTATTTACTATTTAATCCCCAATTTTTGGCTATGTAACCCCCTCCCCAAGGCTTTGTAATAGCGTAGATTTACTTTTCCGCTTTTAATTTCCGCAACTATAAATTGTCTAGATGTATGGATAACAGGCTTGTATGCAAAAGATAAATGAAATTAAAACAGTAAAAGACCCTAATTGTGCAAAGATAATCAACTGAAATCAAACACATGCACATGTTCACTCCTAGGGTTTATCCCACTTCGGTTGCCTTCGGTAAACGGTCATGAAGTATAGGGAATTTTAGTGGTTGCCCTTCAGTTCCAAAAGATAAAAAATGACCCATTCGAATGTTGCCTCAGAAAGATCTTTAAGACTTTATGGTAATTACTAAGGTTTCCTAACCATTGCTTCAGCGACCGTAATTGTCCCTTCGAATGTCCCTTTAACTCCAATGGTGGGGCTACCTACTCCTTAATAGTAGGATAGTGTTATCTAAAGGAAACGAGAAAACAAACAATCTTTTTCGAGTAGGTAGAAACTCTTAAGTACTTGCTCAAAACAACAAAAACTCTTTCACACAAACACTTTTAAAACAGTTTTCAAAAACAACTTCGTCACACTCTTGAGGACAGATACAAGAGTTACCACGAAGTTAAACAAAAACTTTTCAAAACACACACAAGCAAATTCAAAATGAGAAAGTACCTAAGAGCCCATGGAAAACCATGGATAGAAAGGTTTCTAACACCTTCCCTTTATATAATCTACCCCCTGTACTCAGAAAACTCTCAAAAAAAAATTTCTACTCATTTTCCTTTTCCTTTATTGGATGAAATATAATTCGCTGGAGACTCTTGCTTACCGCGACATTTGCAAACAAAGAACACAAACCAATATAACAGTCGGTTCTGCCACCGTATCACAGAACTGGCGACTCTGTTTGTGACATAATAAAGTGGGGTTTACCTTAGGATTTAGGTCATTCTTAATTGCTTCTTTGGTTTGTCTTGTCTGAATTACTTTTAAGGGTATCTGTTTGGGTTATTTGGATCCTAAACCTAGTTCGGGGGAATTCCTTTTAGGTAAGTAGCAATAAACTGTGAGGGAGTTGTGTGGGGTATACAGACACGGTTGAAACAGTATCTATGTTGATGTGATAGTTTGATGTGTACCGGTAGACCTTGAGTAATCAAGGAGAATACAAGGTGTGATACGGTGGGAGAACTGACTTGAGGTTTTGTGTTTGTGTTCGCAAATGTTTCGGTTTAGCAAGAGTCGCCACCGACTTTTTATTTTATCCAAAGGAAGGGTCAAAAAGCACAGGAAAGACCTTTGATATGTTTTCTTGGGTTCGGGGGATAGATTATGAAAAGGGAAGGTGTTAGCACCCTTTTCATCCATGATTTTCCATGGGCTCTTAGTTACTTGTTTAGATCACTTGCTTTTGCTTTTTTCAATTGTTTGAAATGGTGCTTTTGTGTGTGGTTTTGAAAGTATTTTTGAACAGAGGCCTTTATTTAGGCAACCTTTGTAATGATTATTGTTTGAATATATACAAAGGTGTTTGTCTTTTGAAAAATGTTTCAATGTTTGAAAGTTTGTTTGGAAAATGTTTTGAAATTGTGTGTGTGTGTTTGTTTGAAAATTGATCAAGTAACTATGAATTGTCTACCCTAATCAAAAGTCTTTCCTACACATTTTTAACCCTTTGACATTGTTGTTTTACCATTGTATTTGGTAAACAAACTTATCTTTGGATGTTAAACGGGACGGGCGTGGATCATCGTATGACCATGATAGCATTGGTGCCAAGTATCTTAGCAAGTTTTTGAGGGACTAGATCATTTTTGGTTAGGCAACCAAGATAGCATCATCGAGGGACTATGATCTTTTGGTTTTTGTTTCGCCAAGATACCTAGCATGCAGACCATGGCCATTTTAAGGCAACAAAGTGGATGAAACCCTAGGGGTGCTTGTGTGCATTGTGTTGTCATTTTTCATGTATTTTTGTCTTGTGTTTAGTCATGCTATTTGTTTTGATTTTGGTCTTTGCATACAAACCCTAATTTACTAAGCATGCATATAAAAACAATAAAATGAGAAAAGTAAATCTAAAACTATTACAACAATATTATGGGAAGGGGGTACAAGTTTGAATAGGGGGATATTGCTCAAAATAAAGCCCTAAAACTATTACAACCATATTGAATTTATATGTACAAATAAATAAGCAAAATATTTAAATATACAATAAATATGTAAATATGCAAAGAAATGTTTTTGTATAAATTTTATGTATGTAAAAATGGATTTGTTTATGTCTTAAAAATAAAAGAAAATAAAATGATTATTTTTGAAAGGGTGAAGAAACCCTAATTTTTTGTTTAAAAAGATATTTTCTATATTATTTATTTATTTGTTTTTATGTGCAAGAAAATAAATAAAAATATATACAAAAATGTTAAAAAAATAAAATATGTTAGAAAATATTAATATAAGTGTATAAATAATAAAAATAAAAATATATAATATTTTTGTGTTATTTACAAATTTATTTAAGAAAATAAAAGTTTATTATTACTTAATAAACTATTTATTATGCAAAAATAAAATAAAAAAATATGATAAAATGCAAAAAATAAAGAAAATATTTTTGGTAATTTTAAATGTTTGGAAAAAATATTTAAAGTCAGAAAATAAAAATAGAAATGGAAAATATATAAAATAAAGAAAATAGGCCAAAGGGGGTGCAAATAACAGAATGGGGGGTGTCAAAAGTCAAACAAGTCAGGCCCAAGCCCACTTCCACTTCGTCCCTGTCCTTCAAACCAGAAAAACGTGCACGCTGTTGTACCCCAAAATTTGCCCTCCCATATTCTTCAAGATTTGTTAAGAATCATCTTCAAATGGCTCAAGATTTCTCAAGGGTTGCACAGTCCAAATGCCTCCTAAGCCAGTCAAAATTAGGGTTTTGTTTCTTCCAAGGAATTTGAGGTTTTAAATGGCTCAATCAAGTCCCATAGGCCTATATATATTGTCAAGTATCTACATGTCAAGTGCCAAGACTCACAGTGCCAAATTGCACAGTCAAAAGCTCCATTTGCTTCACAATCAACTGCAGGGGTAAAATGGTCATTTTACAGTCAAAAGTCAAAAAATTTGGTCAACGTCTTATTTTGAGCTCATAATCATCATTTGATCAAGTCTTGATCATGATTCCACAAGGATAGCTCAAAAATCATCAAGATGCCCAAAGTTATTATTTTTGGACAACAGAAAAGTCAACTGTATCTTGACCAAGGCATAACTTTTTCATGGTTCATCAGAAAAATCCCATCCAATGCTCATTTTGAAGGGGATGACATTTCCTACAATTCATCTTCACATTCCAAGTCCAAGAAATGCTCTCACAAAAAGTTATCAATTTCTACATTATAGGTCAATTTCAAAAGTCAACAAAAAGGCATTTTAAGTCAAAGACCATAACTTGAGATTGGTAAATCCAAATGACATGGGACCAAAGGCATTGGTTAGAGGACTTCAAGACCTTTCCAAAATGTCCAAGAACATGTTCCTATGATCAAAATTGAGCAAGATATGCATTGGAGAGGTTGGGAAATTTTTGTGAATTTGCAAAAGTCAACTTTGCTCAAAACACCTTGTTTTTGCTAATGGGCCTCAAATTTCTTCTTGAAACATTATCCAAGGCCTATGCACGACCCATCAAGCCTATTTGAAATTATTTTCTTATTTTTTATTAATTAATTGGATTTTTAATTGATTTTAATTCATTTAATTAATTTAAATTGTAGGAAATTCAAAGATATGGTTTTTCAATCTTTTTTTGAAGCAAGAATGACCTAATCAAGCTGGCAAATTCGTGTGAAAATCAAAGGGACAAGAATCTCCAAGTTTGGCAAGTTTTTCCAATCAAAAAGATTCAAAAAGATGTGATTGCAAATCAAATATTCAAACCATTATCTCATGGATCTTTGCCCAAGGATTTAACCTAATTCTCTTCCTCTATAAGTACACAAGTCAACCCTAATGCATTGGACGAGAATTTGCTGCAAGAAAGCCATAATCACATTCAAAAAAATCCAAGAAAAAGTGAAAACTATTTTCCAGGTTCTAGCACGATTCAAAGGCATTTGTTGATTTCAATACATTGCTGGAGGTGTGAGGAACGTTTTGCAATCAAAACCACGCGCTAAAGCTACAGAAATCCTCAAGAACGGACCCACGGTTTGCATACTTTTTTCATAATCGAAACTCATGATTCATGCATATTTAATATGACTTTTTGTTGGTTTTGCATTGCTAGCACTCACAGGAAACTAATGGCATAAGCTAATTGGATTATAAGGCGCAGAATCGAAAGTTACCATTGGAGAATTTTAGGGTTCATAAACCTTGAATTTGGGGATTCAGTAACCAAGCAAAATTGGAACCTCTAATGCACATGGTTGAATTCGTTGAGACAAGACGAACATGTTGGCACCCTCGCGAAATATTTATATAGCCTAGGGAGCTAATCGCTATTATTCCTCATGTCAGATTGTGGGGGTTAAAAACCCCCGCTATCTATTTGTATTTTGCAGGTACAAAGGAGGAAGATAAAGACGTGTTATCATGTCATTGGACCATTTGAAAAATACGCGCGTGTTTTTGTGTTGCAGTATGTGCACTAACTTTTTTATATTATAATTGCTTGTTGTTTTAAATACAAACGCGCTACACAGCTCAGATGGCCAAGGCATTAGTGTATTGATCATTGGGACCTGGGTTCGAATCCCAGGTCCCCCAAATACTTGTTTCTATTTTTTCTTTACCTATTCACATGCAGGCTTCCTAAATGATGTCCACCGTGTACGTTCCAATCCCAGGCGCCATGTGTCCTTAAGCATAGATCTAATGGCCATGAGGTGCTGACCATGATGTTCCCTAGTCAACCATGCGCTGGACAACCAGAAAGTCAAAGCAGGCTTGTGGCTTAATAGGCTTGGAAGTTACAAACGTACCTCCTTCTGGGCCCATCACCCCCAGGGTTTTATTTCTCATTTTTTTTCTCTTTTATATTTTCTATTTAATTATTTTATTAATTACAATTATTACTATTATTATTTAATTACCTCATAAACTAATATTTTTCATAATAAATTCAGAATTAAAAAAATGTAAATATTCTTATTAATATTATTATTTATTAATTCCACTTTATTTTTTGTAAATAAATTCTAACAAATTAATTTAGTTTAATTAGGTTTAATTTTGACTTTTTTACAATAAATAAAATAAATTAGAATTAGGGTTTTTTTACTAACTTTTGACTTAATTTCTTTTATTTTATTTTCATTAAAACATAAAAAACATAAAAATACTCTTTTTTCTTTTAATTAATTAATTAATTAGTATTAGGTTTAATTAAATGCAAAAAAGGACCAAAATTCATTCTTTTCTCAAAAAGGGGTCAAAACCCTAAGACTTTTCCCGATTCAATTTTTCTCGCGCATGTTTATTCTTGATTCCTATTTTGACCATATTTATGTATCTGCTCCGAGAATGTAATAGATAATTAGGGCTTTTATCGCTTTCCTTAATTTCTCGCATTTATCTTTTCCAAGGGTTATGTTTTTGGCGATGTAAATACCCGACGCCTTGTAATAGCGTAGATTTACTTTCCGCAATTTACTTTCCTCAAATTATTAACTGTTAATTATGCATGACAAGACTTGCCTGAAAATAAAATCAAAACGTAGCTCACCATAAAATGTGCAAAGACAATTTAACATGAAACCTGACACACGTGCACATGCCACTCCTAGGGTACGCCTCACTTGGTTTCCTCGACGTGGTCATTAAGTATAGGGTGTTTTAGAGGTCGCCCTCCTGTCTAAAGATCCAGTTG
Source organism: Vicia faba (assembly GCA_948472305.1). Lineage (NCBI taxonomy): Eukaryota > Viridiplantae > Streptophyta > Magnoliopsida > Fabales > Fabaceae > Vicia > Vicia faba. Next base: position 1,789,014,876 of record OX451736.1, read on the forward strand.
CCTTGAAATGGTTGCCTCGGATAAAAAGGATCTAGGACATTAGGGTTACCGCTAAGGCGTCCTACTATTGCTTTGGTGACCACACATGTCCCTATAATCGAATTGACCCGAATAACTCCAACGACGGTGCTACCTACTTCTCAATAGTGGGATAGTACTGTCTAAAGGACATTTACACAGCTTAATTTCTTTTGAGTAGGTAGAGGTTCTAAGGTACTTGCTCTTTCAAAACAAAAAATACTTTTCGCACCTACACTTTTCTGACAAAAGTTTTTCAAACAACACTTCATACACTCTTGAGGACTGATACAAGAGTTACCTAGAAGTTTTCAAACAAACTTTTTCAAAACCCACAAACACAAGAAAAGTAAAACATTTTGAAAACATAGTGAGCAAGTACCTAAGAGCCCGTAGATAACCACAGATAGAAAGGGTGCTAACACCTTCCCTTTCTATAATCTACATCCCGAACCGAGAAACATCTCGAAAAGGAATTTTGTTGTGCTTTTGTCCTTTCCTTGTTGGAGAAAATAAAAGACGGTGGCGACTCTTGCTTACCGCGACATTTCGCAAACCAGCATTTTAAAACAGTCAGTTATATTTCCACCGATCACACACGCCATGTACAAACTTGTAACTCTTACATACGTGCTTAAAAATGAAATCTTGCAACATGAAACTTGTAGCTTGTTAAATCACGATTTCAATGATATAAAAAACTTGATCTAACTCTCAAAGACCAGAGAGAATTTTGTCACCCCTAATTTCTGACCTAAAATTTTCAGCATGTTCATCATCCAAATTCTTCTAGCTCAGTTAATATAAATAAAATCTACGCATATGTACAGCTCAAGCACATTAAAGACTACATTTTTGCTTCACAAACCTAAGCCTAATGATTCCTAAATAAGGAGTTAGAATCTTGACAAATACATGTTTCAGTTGAAGTTGGCTATGGCAATGTAGCAGCTTTGAGTGGGGCCTTAAGGTATTTTGAGCTTGCTTGAAGTTGTCTCAACCTTTCCCAATGCTTTGCTTGCTTTGAAGTGGTCTGAATCTCCTTGTAGAACTCAACCTGCAAAGCTTCAAAGTGAAAATGGTGAAGTGTGACAACGGAGTTACAGTTGTTGAACAATGGCTTGGATAATTCAGGTGTGTTATAGGGAATGTGTCTGAAGTGATTCAAGACAAAACGCACGAGGCAATTTGGTTTTGGCTTAGTGTTTGCAGAAATGGCCCTGTTTTGGGCAGAAGTTAGTGTTTTGTGTTTTAGGGTGTTTTGGAACTTGGAAAATCGTGTTTTGGCTTTGTTACAATATGCTGAGGTTGTTTCAAAATATTACAAGACTTGGTTTTATCAAATGCACAAGTTATGTTCACTTTTGCAAGTTTACTTGCTTTTGAAGCAAAAGGTGAGTTGACAATGCCAAATGTTGTACTTGCTAGCTCAAGGCCTGAACATAGTTGGTACCAATTGCATGATATTCATGGACTTTGTTTGCAGTAAAAGGCTGGGTCCATGGCTCAAGATAAACAAAGTTACATAATGTGAACTTTATCAAAGTAGCAATGTTGCCTTTTTTCCATTTTTTGATTAAACCTTTGTACAAAACTTCAAAGATAAAAAAAAATGCCATTAACCAATGTATTTGCATTAAATTAAGGAGTTTGGAAAGGATTAAGTCCTGTAGAACAATTACAAGCATGATCCAAACTGATTTGCAAGTTGTAGCAATGTGCAAAATGCCATGGACAAAGTGAGAAATGGCCATTTTCATTCCTTCGATTCTCCATAACCACAAATGATCTTGGAGAGATCTTGGACATTTTGGAAAGCTTGTAACATGCTCTACAATACATCTTTGAAATGAATTTTGAGATTCCACTTGGAACTATGTGAAAAGTTGCTATGAAGATAGGTCAAAATCCTGCCTAAACTAGGGCAAAATTTCACTAAGTTAAAAGTTTTATGGACCCCTATTCACAAAATCATAACTTGAGATACAAGCATCTTTTGGGAAAACTTTGTGAATCAAAGTCGTAGATTTTGTGGAGGACTACAACTTTCATGTTGGAAGTTTCTTTTGAATCCAATTTCATCATGGTGAAAAAGTTGGGGAAAGTTGGGAAAACATAAGAAAGTTTTCATAACTTAAAAAAAATTGAAGTTATGAAAATTTTCCATCTTAAACCCTAATTTTCAAAATTAGGTTTCTTGGTCAACAAGTTTGATATTTTGACACATCTTGATGAAAAATGACCCTTGGAACTTGATTTTGACCAAAAGTCAAAGTTTGACTTTTCAGTGTACAGTTGATTTTTGATCAATTGACTGGAAATTCATCTGTCAATCCAATGCATTTGAGATCTTTTGAACTATGTAATTAGGTCAAGATGATTCCATTGAGTCCTTGAAACCATGCTTGAACCCAATTTGCCATTGGCTAGGTTAAAAATCAGAAATTGCCCTTCTACAGTCAAAAATCCGAACCAGCTCATAGGCGTGAATGCGATTAAGGTTTTCTTGTTGCGCAATTTGGTACCTACTTTGCTTGGAGATATCCTACATTCTCTGCATACTCGCACTATAAAGAGAAGAGGGGACCTTCTGTGTTGCACTCATCTTTTGGCTAGGTGGTTTCTTTCTCACCTACCCCGATCCGTCTTGAAGAATGAATAGGGTTTGAGATGGTCTCATAGGCTAATAACTCTTACACATTCAGGTATTCATTGGTGTCCTCGATCCTCGAAGAATTTTACCATCATTGATCGATGTGGAGAATTCCATAATGTCCCTCTCTTAGGCATTAGGGGAGGAATCACTTACAATCCTTGTTTGGCATTGTGACAGTTTGGATACGCGAGAAGGGATGGTCCTCATAATACACTTATCCAAGGAATCACCTTTGACTACGAGAATGATGCCCAGGGTTACCGTAAAAGGTTCATGCAAGCTTGGGGCATGGTACATAGAGTTGATAGAAAGACACTGGGGCACAAGAACTCAATCCCTCTTGAACCTTATCTTAAATGGGTACGACCTCGTGCTCAAAGTCTCATGATGTCTTACCATACTGTCCTACAAACAATTGTGGAACCGGTTGCTGAAGGAGACACTTCTTATCTTGTTCTCTATCCTGGAATGCCAACTGATCATGAAGAGTTACAAAAATCCTAGGTTCAACTTAAAGAGGAGCGGGATACATTTGAAAGTCAATTATATGCCAGCGAGAAGAAGGTCCTGGAACTCACTAGGCTACTTCACGAAGAGAGGAATATAAACGCCTACATTGCACCAAAGAGGACGCGTTCATGGGAGACCTGATTTTCTTTTTGCTTTAAGTTTTGTTTTAAGCCTAAAAGGCACCCTTTGTAACAATTAAAACTTATTAATACAAGTAACGGGTGTTTCTTTTGGTTAATAAAAATTGAGCCTTTAAGAGTCCTTGAAATCATTGCATACACGTATCATCCATGACATTGCATAAACAGGTTTCATAGCAGGTTTCTCATCTTCTGCGTTGCTTATTTCAGCAAAAATGTCTTCTGAACAAAGGATCAAGGACCTCCAGGCATAAAATGCCCAGTTTCAGCAAATGTTTGTAGCCTTGGCTAAGGGGCAGGAAGATCTGAAGGCCCTTATTCTGAAAGAGAAGAAGAAGATCGTTGGTGTCCTGAATTTGGGCAGAAGATTCAAGGGACCATTGAAGCAACCGGTTGACCTAACCTCCTCATCCAAAGAAGGGGAGAATCAAGAGGGAGAAACAAGGGAAGGGGACCCTAGCCCATAGATTTTGCATAATGACACTGATTACAATGAAGAACAGTATCCCCCAGCTTAGGATAGGTACAAACAGTTAGAGGATCGTCTGAGCGCAATGGAGATCCAAAGAATACTAGGGATGGATTTTGAAGAGCTGGGTTTGGTATCTGGGGTGGTCATCCCACAGAAGTTCAAGGCTTCGGTATTTGTGAAGTATGATGGGGTGTCTTGTCCCAAGCTTCATCTCTGTTCCTATGTGAGGAAGATTCAGCCTCACACTGTTGATAGGAACTTGTGGGTCTATTTCTTTCAGGACAGTCTGTTTGGGACTCAACTTGAGTGGTTCTATCAACTGGAGGGAACCAATGTCTGCAATTGGGAAGATCTGATTTGACATGGATGAACTTCAGAACATATTAGGACATCGGGGAGCACTTGAGGTCATTTGGATGAAAGGACCTTGATGCAACACAAAACCCTAATTTGAGATTGACTGCCTTAGGAGATGATTTGACTGTCCAACTCTTGAGCAATCTTGAGCCATTTGGAGATTATTCTTGCAATGTATTTGAGAAATATGGGAGGGAAAATTTTGGGGCACAACAGTTGCCCCTGTTCAATTTTCTTAAACCTGAGGATATAGATTTGCTTTCGGGCCTTTCGTGATCCGAAGGTGAAAGATGATTGAACACTAGAGTGCCCAGAAATTTGCACTCGCATGAAGTGGTATCATCATTGTGATGTCGAGAATGGGCTTACAGATGCCATTTGGAGACTGTTGACAGGTGGTCTGAACTTCGACTGGATTGGCATCAGGAAAATCTATAGGAATCGATTTAACTGGACCAGAGAAGGTCTTTGACTGGATCGGCATCAGAAAAATCTTTAGGAATCGATTTAATTGGACCAGACAAGGTCTTAGGATAAATTCAATTGGATCGGTATCAGAAAAATCTTTAGGAATCAATTTGACTGGACCAGAGAAGGCCTTGGAATAACTTCAACTGAATCGGCATCAGAAAAATCTTCAGGAATCGACTTAATTGGACCAGAGAAGGTCTTTGACTGGATCGGCATCAGAAAAATCTTTAGGAATAGATTTAACTAGACCAGACAAGGTCTTGGAATAACTTCAACTGGATCGGCATCAGAAAAATCTTTAGGAATCGACTTAACTAGACCAGAGAAGGCCTTTGACTGGATCGGCATCAGAAAAATCTTTAGGAATCGATTTAACTGGACCAGACAAGGTCTTGGGATAACTTCAACTGGATCGGCATCAGAAAAATCTTTAGGAATCGACTTAACTGGACCAGAGGAGGCCTTTGACTAGATCGGCATCAGAAAAATCTTTAGGAATCGATTTAACTGGACCAGACAAGGTCTTGGAATAACTTCAATTGGATCGACATTAGAAAAATCTTTAGGAATCGATGTAACTGGACCAGAGGAGGTCTTGGCGCCTTTGGCTGGATCGGCATCAGAAAAATCTTTAGGAATCGATTTAACTGGACCAGACAAGGTCTTGGAATAACTTCGACTAGATCGGCATCAGAAAAATCTTTAGGAATCGATTTAACTGGACCAGGCAAGGTCTTCCACATAGTTGAGAATTTAACTGCATCTTTCCTGAAAGGTAAAGGTCCGTCATATGCAATGCATGATATGGATCAAGCAATGATGTTCTCAACGTAAATGAGATTGTATTATATGATGCGTATATGCATGTATCATGATGTATGGAAATGTAATGTTTTAGCTGGGAAAAATAAACCCCGGAGCTGCTGGAGAATAGAGTTGAATTCTTCGCTTCCGCTGGGGATGGTGAACGAAGGTAATAAACTTGCAGGAGAAGAGAACTCCTTTGGGGAATAAACTGATGGGGAGATTACTCTGTGGGGAAGAGATGCTCTACTGAAGATTCCACTGATAAACTCCACTGGGGATGGATTACCATTGTTGGTGATATTGAATCTGTTGAGGATTGAATTCCTGCTTGTGAAGGGAAAGAACTTCACTGGGGACGATCTTTCAGTTGCAACTTGTTGGGGATAACGCTGTTAGACTCTTGTGGGGATAACCTTCTGAGTTCTGCTGGGAATGATCCTTTGAACTTGGCTGGGGAGATTTATTTTGTACTCCGCTGGGGATAAACTTCCAAAGTCTACTGGGGATGATGATTCAACTCTGTTGGGGAAGCTTTTTTAGACCGTGCTGGGGAAATATTGACTCCACTGGGGGGTATCTTGTATTCTGCCAGGGAACATTCTTATACTCCATTGGGGAATATTAAGACTGTCGGGGATATCGAGCCTTTTTAGTGTTGTTGGTAAATCAACTCTTCTTGGGGAGAGCTTTATTGATTTGTTCATAGCTGCAAGCCTCAGCTGGGAGATCTACCATTACTGCCTTATTCTGCGGGGAGTGAAAGTATCTTGGTCATATTCTTCAGCTAAATTTACCTTGTACCTGGTGGACATAGCAACTACACAGTTTGGATAATTCTTATTGCCCCTGTTTCTGATATTACCAGTAATTCATCTTTTGTTTCGTGTGTAAATATTTATGATCAGCAATTAATGTCAAATGCATATATCAAAAATGAACATTGGACGTTCTTTGCAAAACAAAATAGACAAAGGAAAAACAGTTTGAAATTTGTCTGAAAATGAATTCGTATTGATTTTGAAGTTGGGCCTGTAAATAGGCGTTTTTGTACAAGAGGCTGACGTCCTAGTAAGAGAACGCCGCCGAATAATAGAATTTACACAATTTTTGAAAAACTAAACAAAACAGCTATGTGAATAATCCCACTGGATTGCAACTCTGTTATTGCCTTTATATCTTCAAGCATCTCATCACTTCGCTGCTTGGTTGAAGATGAATCAGATTGATTAGTGTCGTCCGAGATTGATAGTCGATACCGAAGTCTGGATGCAAGGTGATCCATAGTGTTACGCTTTGATCCCTAACTTTTTCCTGGACCGCCCTTTCGGGTTTTCAGTCCACCGGGATACCCTTTTTTGCCCAAGCCGCCTTTTCAGGTTTTCGACTTGTCGGGTGTACAGATTTTTTCATTTTCATCCCTTATTCTGCCCGAACCCTTTTGGTTCGCCGGGAAGCCCTTATTTTTGCCTAGGCCAGTCGACCTAGCGGGTCTTTGATTATGCGTAGTATCTTTTCACTATGTCTGCATTGACGGGGTGAGGAAGGTCGACACTATCCATGGTGGTTAGAATCATAGCTCTTCCTGAGAAAATGTTCTTAACCACAAATGGCCCTTCGTAAGTAGGGGTCCATTTGCCCCTGGGATCACCTTGAGGTAGAATAATGCGCTTGATTACCAGATTCCCAACTTGATACTCTTGCCGTCTAACTTTCTTGTTAAATGCCTTGATCATCCGTTTTTGATACGTCTGACCATGACAAATAGCAGTAAGTCTCTTTTCGTCGATTAAGTTCAACTGATCAAGCCGGGTCTAAATCCAGTCATCTTCGCTTAAACCTGCATCCTTCATAATCCGAAGAGAGGGTATCTGAACTTCAATGGGCAAGACTGCCTCCATGCCATATACCAAGGAATAAGGTGTTTCCCCTGTTGACGTCTGTGCTGAGGTACGGTACCCATGAAGAGCAAATGGTAACATCTCGTGCCAGTCTTTGTATGTCACTGTCATCTTCTGCACAATCTTCTTAATGTTCTTATTAGCCGCTTCGACAGCCCCATTCATCTTCGGCCGGTAGGGAGAAGAGTTGTGATGTTGTATCTTGAATTGCTTGCAGAGCTCGGTGATCATCTTGTTGTTGAGATTGGTACCCTTTTCCGTAATGATCCTCTCTGGTACACCATATCGATAGATCAGGTTGTGCCTAATGAACCGTGCCATGACGTTCTTGGTTACGGTAGCAAAGGAAGCTGCTTCAAGCCATTTCGTAAAGTAATCAATGGCTACCAGGATGAAACGATGCTCGTTGGATGCTGTAGGTCTGATATCGCCGATCATATCAATGCCCCACATTGCAAAAGGCCAAGGAGCTGTTAAGACGTTCAGAGGGACTGGAGGTATGTGCACCTTATCAGCATAGATCTGGCACTTGTGACATGTCCGAGAATGCTGATAACAGTCAGCTTCCATTGTGGACCAATAATATCCTGCCCGAAGGATTTTCTTTGCCATGGTATGTCCACTGGAATGAGTTCCAAAAGTACCTTCATGTAACTCCGCCATGATCTTTTCTGCTTCATTCTTATCCACACAATGCAGTAAGGTCGAATCATGGTTACGCTTGTAAAGAATGTCATTGCTGATGAAGAACTTTGTCGCGAACCTTCTCAGAAACTTCTTGTAATTAACAGATGCACCCTCGGGGTATTCCTGAGCCTCAAGATACCTCTTTACCTCATGATACCAGGGCTTTTCTGTTACCTCTTCAGTCTCAATATCACAGTAATGTACAGGTTCGTCCAATCTTTCAATGATGATCCAGGGAGCTTCATTGTCCCAATTGACCTTGAACATAGAAGACATTGTAGCTAACGCGTCGGCCAACTGATTCTCCTCTCTAGGGAAGTGTTCAAAGGTTATCTCCTCGAAGTGGGGAAGCAACGTCAATACATACTCCTTGTAAGGAATAAGATTTTGGTTTTTCGTATCCCACTCGCCTTTGATCTGACTGATCACGAGAGCAGAATCTCCGAAGACACTTAGAAACTTAATCCTTATGTCAATTGCTGCTTGAAGACCCATAATGCATGCCTCATACTCCGCCATATTATTGGTGCAGTTGAAACATAGTCGGGCGGTAAACGTGAGTATGAGAGCCTTTAAGATATATGATCACAACGCCAATGCCGTTACCCAAAGCGTTTGAAGCTCCATCAAAGTACATAGACCATCGGGATCCTTCCTCAGGTCCTTCATCCGGTCCAGGTGTCTCACAATCAGTTACTGACATGATATTCTCATCCGGGAACTCAAAGTTCATAGACTGGTAATCATCCACTGCCTAATGTGCCAAATGGTCTGCCAACACACTTCCCTTGATTTCCTTTTGGGTCATGTACTGGATGTCATACTCAGTCAAGATCGTCTTCCATCTCACTATTCTTCCGGACAAGGTAGGCTTTTCGAAGATATACTTGATTGGATCCATCTTTGATATCAACAGAGTAGTGTGAGTCAACATATACTGTCTCATCCGGTGAGCAGCCCATGCCAAAGTGCAGCAAGTTTTCTCGAGCAGTGAGTATCGGGTCTCACAATCGGTAAACTTTTTTCTAAGGTAATAAATAGCATGCTCTTTTCGGCCAGACTCGTCATGCTGACCCAGCACACACCCCATTGAGTTGTCGAGTACTGTCAAGTATAAGATCAAGGGTCTCCCTTCAACTGGAGGCATTAGAATAGGTGGCTCTTGGAGATACTCTTTAATCTTTTCGAAAGCAGCCTGGCATTCATCATTCCAACGTACTACTTGATCTTTCTTCAGTAGCTTGAAGATTGGCTCACAAGTAGCAGTCAGGTGCGAGATGAATCGGGCAATGTAGTTCAGTCGTCCCAGGAAGCCTCTGACTTCTTTCTCTGTTCTGGGAGCTGGCATCTCCTGTATGGCCTTCACTTTTGCAGGATCCACTTGAATACCTTTGTCGCTCACGATGAAACCCAACATTTTACCAGATCTCACCCCGAAGGTGCACTTGTTCGGGTTCAGTCTCAGCTTATACAACTTCAACCTGTCAAACAACTTCTGAAGGTTGTCAAGGTGCTCTTCCTCGGTCTGGGACCTTGCAATCATATCGTCGACGTATACTTCAATCTCATGATGGATCATGTCATGAAACAAAGCAACCATGGGACGTTGATACGTTGCCCCAGTGTTTTTCAGTCCAAAGGGCATGACCTTGTAGTAAAAGGTACCCCACTGAGTAACAAAAGTGGTCTTCTCCATGTCTTCGGGAGCCATTTTGATCTGATTATAACCAGAGAAGCCATCCATAAAGGAAAAGACCTTATGCTGAGCAGTGTTGTCAACCAGAACATCGATATGAGGTAGAGGGAAATCATCCGTGGGGCTCGCCCTGTTCAAATCCCTGTAGTCAACACACATTCGAACCTTACCATCCTTCTTCGGCACAGGAACCACATTGGCCACCCACTGAGGGTAAGAAGTCACTGCTAGAAAACCGGTGTCAAACTGTTTCATAACTTCAGCCTTGATCTTCTCAGACATCTCTGGGCGCATTCGGTGAACCTTCTGTTTTACCGGAGGACAGTCTTCCTTGGTAGGCAGGCGATGAACCACAATGTCGGTATCCAACCCAGGAATATCTTCGTAAGACTAGGCAAAGATCTCAACGTAGTCATGCAGCATTTGAATCAACCGTTGTTTCACACTAAGCTCCAGATTTGCACCGATCTTAATTTCCTTCTTGTCTGTCTCAGTACCCAGATTCACTGATTCAACCGGCTCTTCATGTGGCTGAATAACCCTCTCTTCCTGAAGTAACAGTCTTGCAAGTTTTCCAGGAACTTCGCAATCATCTTCAACTTCGTCTTCAGCTAAGTTGATCGGATCTTCGAAGTCATAACCGGCAGTAGCAGAGTCGTTACCAGTGAGATCCAGAGAGGATGTAGACCTGTATATGTGAGTGTGTGTGTGTAAAATAGTTGTTTTGCAATATATAATAAAGAAAAACAAGGAGCGCAAAATTTGAAATGCAAGAACGTCCAATGCTTTTATTAATGATATATGTAAATGACACACATAAAGCCCTCACAAATGAAGCCACGGTGCCCCGGGTAAGACATCGGGCCGTAAAGTTTAAAACATTGTCTGTTACAAATTCAAAACAAAAGTTTCATTACTGGGTAACAAAATTAATAGGGATGAAGTCCTTTGCTGTCTAGTTGCTTGGTCCATCGTCGGTCGTAGGGTAGATCCAACTGTCAAACTCCGACTCTTCAACATCGTCTTCAATGGCATTCACTCCCGAGTTGCTGATGAACATGGGAGGTCTTCCGATCCGTGCATTCCGAACAGCCCTTTGAGCTTCTGCAGTGAAACCCAAACCAAACTTGTTAGTCTTCTGTGTAAAATAAGGGAGTCAGCCCCAATTTGCACACCCACCTTTCTCAACAACAGCCCGGGCATCCTTGAGGGAAGCCATCTTCATAGGAGAATCTTCAACTACAGTCTCAGCTGACGCCAGTGTCTGGGGAACCTCTTCAAAATGCTGGAATGGGATCTTAATGAACTCCCCATCCATCTCTACATATCGGAAAGAGTTGAGGTGGCTAACCATGTACTCTTCCTCTCCTTGTACTGTCACAATCTTCCCTTTGACCGGGTATTTCAGATTCTGATGGAGCGTTGAGGTTACGGCCCCAGCTTTGTGGATCCATGGGCGACCCAGCAAACAAGAATAAGATGGCCGAATGTCCATCACATAGAATGTAGAATTGAAAACTTGAGAACCAACCTTGATCGGGATATCAACTTCTCTGTGCACCATCCTCTTAGACCCATCAAAGGCCCTGACGACAATGTTGCTTGGCTTCAGCTTCAACCCTTCACAATCCAACCGGTCTAGAGATTTTTTAGGCAAGACGTTCAATGAGGAACCAGTATCCACCAATACATGAGCAAGAGTAGTGCCCCTGCATTCAATGGAGACATGCAGGGCATCATTGTAATTCTTCCCTTTAGCAGTCAAGTCGGCGTCAGAGAAACCCAACCCATTATCAACAGTCAAATTGGCCACGCAATCTGTAAACTGATCAGCTGATGTCTCTTATGGTACGTGGGCAGTCTTCAAGAAGGTAATAAGAGCCTTGGCATGGGCTTCTGAGCACAACAACAGTGACAACATAGAAATCTTGGACGGGGTTTTCCCCAGCTGTTCAACTACATTGTAGTCACTCTTTTTGATGATTTTCAGAATCTCTTCCATCTCTTGTTTAGAAGCTTCAACAGTAATCGTCTTTGGTGCCTCCGTCTGCGCAGGCTCACTGGTGATCCATTTCCCCCGAGTGTTAGATGACTCGGCGACAGGGGTAAGAATAGGAACTTGAACAGGAATAGTAGCAGGTACACTGGCAGGTGTAATAACAACAGGTCTTCGGGCAGTGGGTGGAGAGATATCAGGTGAGAAAAGTCTTCCGCGGCGAGTGACTTTAGCAGGTCCAACAATATTGCTGACGTCAGTATCAGCATCCAACTCTTGTTTAACTCCATGAAAATAAACATCGGCCCCATAATGCCAAGGGACAGCTTTATCAGAGGTATAGGGGATGGGCCCTGGAACAGTGATGATCACAGGTGTGATTCTTGGAACAGATGCAATTCTAACAGGCTTCCTCGAGGGAGCCTTGGAAGAATTGTCGAAATGGTAATGATGGCAACTTCTTCAGTATGGACTACAGGAACAACAGTCTTCTCAAACAGAATTTCTTTACTATCCATCAGGCGTTGGACACCTGATTTCAAAAGATGGCAACCGGTAGGTAGAACGGAACATATACGGCAGTCTTCGTCACAGCCCGGAAATAAACCGACTAGCAAAAGGTTCTTCTTCACAGTCATCAAAGGGGTAACGATGTCATTCACAGAAACCACAAACGACTCTTCATCTATAGCATTCACTCCATGCTTGGGCATAGGAGCAGTCACAACATTAGGTCTTTCGGGCGCCTCGAACTCAATCTCCTTCGCATTAATTAAGTCTTGTATCTTATTCTTCAAAGTCCAACAATCATTTGTGTTATGCCCCAGGCTATCAGAGTGATAAGCACAATGGTCATTAGGGTTATATTTCGGTGATGTTGTATTTGGATTCTTCGAGGCTTCCCTTGGAATCACCAGATTGGTCTTCAGCAACTGTGGCAGAATCGGAGATAAGGTCATGCTGAGACGGGTGAATTTCCTTCGAGGTCTCTCATCCTTTTGTTGATTATTGTACTGAGGAGCACCAGCAGGTTTTGAAATTACAACCACATTAACAGCTTGGCAGCGTTCAGGTCTATTCTGGTTTCTTGAACTGTAGACAGGGTTGGACTCTTTCTTAAAAGGCTTCTTCTCGGTGCTCGATGAAGCACCCTTCTGTATCTTTCCAGCCTTAATACCAGCTTCAATCCTCTCACCGATCAAAATAAGCTCTGTAAACCCAGATGAAGAGCTTCTGATTAGATGGTTGAAAAATGGACCAGACAAGGTCCCCAGAATCATATCCACAAGTTCCTGATCAGCCAGGGGTGGTTGTACTCTTCCAGCGAGGTCCCTCCACTTCTGGGCATAATCTTTGAAACCTTCACCCGTTCCCATTAACATACCCTGGAGTTGGGTACGCGTGGGAGCGAGGTCGGAATTGTACTGGTACTGCCTGTAGAAAGCAGTAGCAAATCTTCCCAACTACGGATACTGGCTCTGTCCAACTGGTAGAACCACTCAAGCTGAGTCCCTGAGAGACTGTCCTGAAAGGAATGGATCCATAGGTTCTTATCAGTGGTGTACGGCTGAATCTTCCTTACATATGACCAGAGATGAAGCTTTGGACAAGAAACTCCGTCATACTTAGCAAAGGCTGGTGCCTTGAATTTGTGGGGAATCACCACCCCAGATGATAGACCCAGATCACCAAAGTCCAGACCAGGCACTTTATGAACTTCCATAGTACTCAATCGGTCTTCCAGTTGTTTGTATCTGTCCTAGGCCAAAGGATACTGTTCTTCGTCAAAGTCCGTCTCGTTGTCGGAGACCACAGGGCTAGGAGCCCTCCTTTCTTCCTGACTATCTTTCCCTCCATATGAGGTGGTCAAATCAACTTCATCCTGTAGCCTGTTTCCAAACCTAGGACCAGTGTTGAACAGGACTCTCCTCTTCTTCTTCTTCTTCTTCTCTTTCAGAATCAGGGTCTTCAGATCTTGCTGACCCTTAGCTAGATTCATGAACAGCTCTTGAAATTGGGCATTCTGGGCCTGTAGGGCCTTGATGGCTTGCTCAGTTGAAGGTTCAGCAGACATGATGAGTGCTGAAATAAACAGCGAAGAAGATAAGAGCCCTGTAATAGGTACCTGTTATGAAGTGCATGGGATGAAATGTGTATGATTATGATTTCAAAGACAATCGGGAGATTCAAATTTGTAAACCAGAAAGGAAACACACTTTATTAGGTAAACTTTGAAATTCAAATTGTTCAACTGATGCCCTTAAGGCATTACAAGAAAGGAAATACTGAAAAGTAAATAAAAACTGGAAAGGAAATCATCAAAGGTCAATCAATGCTCCCATGGCCTCTTCTTGTCGGTGCGGACATAATCATTGAGAATCCGCTCGTTCTCCAGCTGCCTAGTCAACTTCTAGATCTTTTGCTCTTGCTCGTTGAACTTTTCCCGGTAAGAATCCCGTTCCTCTCTCAGCTGCATCCAAGATATTTTCAGTGCCCCAATGTCAGTGGGCATATGAGGATGAAGGATGGTTAGAAGAACCCTTTCTTCATTAGCAACTTCAACAATGATAGGTCGGACGACTTCATATGGCATACCCAGCTTTTGGGCACGGATGCGAACCCATCTGAGATATGGCTCTATCAGAAGTGAAGTCTTTATGCCCAGCTCGTGTGGATTAGATCTGTGAACTCTATCCCAAGCCCTTATGAATCTGCGGCATTGCTCGTCACTATCACCTTGAAAATCAAAGATGATACTAGGCATTAATAGCTCATGAGGTCCTTTTCTTCTGCCATGCCCGAACTAACGTAGAGCTAAGCATGGGTTGTAAGAAATTCCTCCACAGGTTCCTATCAGTGGAACATTAGGGTACTCCCCACAGCGATCAATAATAGCCACCTCGTCCATACCCTTGAGAGTACAGATGATGTCATTATGCGAGAGAGACATAACCCTATAGGCCCAGCCCATGCCTTCTTTGTTCTTCAGCACTGATTTGGGAAGGTGCGAAATAAACCACCTTGCCAATAATGGAGCACAGCACATCAAGGTTCCCCGCTTTCGGGTAGTACGAGCATAGAGCTGATGAAGGATGTCACCCAAAAGAGTGGGTACAGGATTACGAGAGATGAAGATTTTCACCGCATTCACATCAACAAAGGAGTCAGAGTTCGGAAACAATACCAAGCCGTATATTAGAAGAGCCAGAGTATCCTCGAATGCCTTGAAGTCTAGACTATCCTAGAAGTAATTAGCCTTACCAACCAAGAACTTAGTCAGAAAGCCCTTGGCTCCACTTCTAGTCTCCCAATTAGCCATTACCTCTTCTTTGGTCTTATGAAGGGCTGCACCAATCTCTTCTGGTCTCAGAATCTTCTCCCAACCAGTAAATGGGGTCTATTCCAGAATAGAGATACCGAGCAGATCAGAGAATTCTTCTAAGGTGGGAACCAGCTGGTAGTCCTGGAAAGTAAAACAATGGTACAGTGGATCATAGAATTGGACCAGGACACTCATCATCTGCTCGTCCAATTTGGAGGTGACCAAACTGAGAAGATAACCATGTCTCCAGAGAAAGGAAGTAGTATCAGGCATCGTTGCAATCAATTCTTTAAGCAAGGTGGGAACCTGGAAAAAGTTGATCCGGATGGTATTCCTATGCATGGGCATCATGATGACCTACAAAACAGAACAAAGATGAATCCCTCCTGTCTTTGAAATAGGTTAGTCCAATGCAAGATGTATGCAATGTTATGATGTCATGATAGTAAGCACACCACAAGTATCCACAAATAGAAAACATGGTAAAGGCACACAAGTCACACAAAGAGCCCTTAGATTTCAGGCTGGCAAGGAGCTTAGGTACTACCCTCTTTCAGTTCAGTTGGTT
Organism: Vicia faba; assembly: GCA_948472305.1. Classification (NCBI taxonomy): domain Eukaryota; kingdom Viridiplantae; phylum Streptophyta; class Magnoliopsida; order Fabales; family Fabaceae; genus Vicia; species Vicia faba. Next base: position 1,789,030,474 of record OX451736.1, read on the forward strand.
TAAACCTGTCCTAAAAATAGTAACCGGGTTCTAGAGGATCTCAATATCACTGACTACCCTCGATCGGTCATAATTCCAGTTTAGCAACCTTTTCTTGAGGCCGAAATCATCGCGAGAGTTTAGTCTCAATGAGTGTAGCATACTGCTACTGTTCTATGACCAAGTTGGTCAATTTAAAGGTTCTAAGGTCAGTTGGTTCTTAATGACCCCTTAGAAGACCCATATTCTCCTCGTTCCAACACAAGGTATATCGGTACAGACTAAAGTGCCACACCAATGTAGCTACTGCTTCAATCGTATCGGTCTACGCCGTACAGTTCCCTCACAGTTTATTGCTACTTACCTAAAGGGTATCCCCAGATCCGGGTTAGGATCTATAGAAACTCCTATACAAGCCCACAAAGATAAATCATACAAAGCAAACAATTAAAAACACACTGATCTAATCCTAAGGTACACCCCACTTATTAAAATCGTCCCCAACAGAGTCGCTAGTTCTATGATACGGTGGGAGAGAACTGACTATTTTTTGGAATACTGGTTCGCGTTTTGCGTTTATTTTTGCAAAATGTCGCGGTAAGTAAGAGTCGCCACTGTCTTTTATTTTATCCAACAAGGAAAGGAAAAAAGCACAGAAAAATTCCTTTATCGAGATGTTTCTCGGGTCCGGGGGGTAGATTATAGAAAGGGAAGGTGTTAGCACCCTTTCTATCCGTGGTTATCCACGGGCTCTTAGGTACTTGCTCAAAGTGTTTTCAAAATTTGCTTTTCTTTGTGTTTGTGGGTTTGAAAAGAGTTTTTTGTTTGAAAGGTGTAAGTGCTAAAAGTTTTGTTTTGTTTTTAGAAAGAGCAAGTACTTAAGAACCATCTACTTACTCGAAAAAGGAATCAATTTGTGCTAATGTCCTTTAGACAATGCTATCCCACTATTGATGAGTAGGTAGCATCGTCGTTGGAGTTTTAAGGGTCAATTAGATTAAGGGACGTGCGGTCACTAAAGCAATGTTAGGACGCCTTAGCGGTAACCCTAATGTCTTAGATCATTTTTCTGAGGCAACCGTTTTGAGGCAACTATGATCTTTGGACAAGAGGGCGACCTCTAAAACTTCCTATACTCAATGACCACGTTTGAAGGCAACTAAGTGAGGTGTATCCTAAGAGCGCGCATGTGCGAGTGTGTTATTTCGGTTAATTTTATCTTTGTACATGTTAGTGGTTATCTATGTTGATTTTAAGTTCATACATTCGATCTTGTCATGCATTCCCTATTACTAAACATCTAACAGTTTATAAGTTGCGGAAATTAAATTGCGGAAATTAAATCTAACTATTACAAGGCATCGGGTATTTACATCGCAAAAAACAACCCTTGAAATTAAAATGCGGAAAATAAATAACGCGATAAAATAAAGTCCTATTTAAAGCTATTACATTCTGGAAGTAATTACAATATTGAATAAAATGGATCGCATGCGGGAAATTAAGTCGGGCGCATTTTTTAGGGTTTTGACCCTTTTTTGAAAGAAAGTATCTTTTTTTGTTATTTTTTTGAATTAAAAGGAAATAAACTAAGTTAATTAAATAAATTAATTAATTAATTAAAAAAGGATATTTTTGGATTTTTGAGTATTTAAAGAAATAAAATAAATTTGATTTAAAGTTAGTAAAACCTAATTATCTACATTGATTTTAAATATTGCAAAAAATATTAAAAGTTAAACCTAATTAAACTAAATTAAATGAATTAATTTACTTACAAAAACAAAATGATGAATTTAATTTTAATAAATAAAATATATTTTTGGTTTTTGATTTTTATGAGAAAAAGATTTTAATTGGTTAATTAAAATAAAAATAATTAATAAACAAATAAATAAAATAAATCAAAGAAATAGAAAGACAAATAAATAACCAAAGGGGTTTGGGCCCAGATCAGGGGTGAGATCAGAATTTTCCAAGGCCCAATAGTGCAAGCCTCGTTGACTTTTCCTGGTTCCCTATACGCCTTTGACTTGGCCTTATGATGGACCTACAATATGGACCATCAGATTTGGCCTGGAGGCCATCTGGCAGGTATCTGGGTGATGGTATATGATGTGTTACGCCCTGGGTATTGTACTGAATCACTTGGCTAAAAAATGCAACAAATAATATGGGGACCTGGGATTCGAACCCAGGTCCTGTTAGCCAATGCATATGCTCGACTACCACTCAACCAGCGCCCTTTAATTGTCAATGGAATGGATAGCAATTATTATATTAGAAAACAAATAAATATGCCAGAATTATAAAAACACGCACCAAGTATTTGAATGGGCCAATTGGAACAAGCCACGTCTTCGTCTTCCTCGTGGGGACCTGGTTATTTTACCTGCGGATTTTCATCCGCAGCTAAATGCGTAGGTGTCTCCTAAAATCAAATTCAGGCCATGGAAATTAGTTCCAAGACCATGGTCATGCTCGCCTCTCCCTCATGAACACGCCTATGTTCATTACTTGCATTGATTTTGCCTGAAAATAAAATGCCCAAAAACAAGAACCAAGAACCCTAGAATCGGCTAGGGGGTTACAGGCTATAAAAACACAATCAAATATTGCAGGAATTTTAGAAATCATACAAGGATCTTGACCATGCCAATAATTTGTCAAAAAAATGCAAGAATGAGAGGTTGCGATTTCAAATGCAGGGCGGTTTTCAGGGAGACTTACAGCGCGATTCAGCAGGTATGGGGATTGGTTTTGAGTTGTCTTCGCTTTAGTGATGACCCAGCAATAGACTCACGTTGAGTTTTGGCCTTGAAAACACCTCTATGCTTGATTTCAGTTTCAAGCTTTTCCACCTTTTTTCAAGTTTTTGTCCTTCTGATTATGCAACCTCTAGGTCCTGAACTCATATCCTTTGGCTTGTATATGTAACATGGAGTGAATTAGGTCAAGTTTTTTGGGCTGAATCCTTATGCATTGATGTTTGAAGATGTGATTTGATTCACCATTAAAAAGCTTCCAAAATTGTCCAAATTCCATCTTTTTGTTCATGATATGGCTTGATTCGGATTTGATTATGTCCATGATGATATTTAATACCTATATCAATCAAAAAGATTCCAAGTGATCAATATTTGGATTTTATTTGGATTTAAATTGATTTAAAATGAATTAATTCAATAAAAATCAAATAAAATAGAAAAATCAATAAATGGACACAAGACTGAAGATAGGACACGTGTGTAGTGTTACAAGATCAAATCGAGTGGAAAAAAGTGGGCCCATTTGACAAAATTTGATGTTTTGGGGATAGTTGACTTTTGGCAGTTTTGGAAAAATGCCCAACTTCAACAATGCATAACTTCTTCAATTTTGAACTTTTGGAAGTGTTCTTGGACTTTTTAGAAATCTTGAGATGTCCTACAACCAAACCTTTTGGTCTCATCTCATTTTGATATTCCATTCTCAAGTTATAAGCTTTGGAAAAAAAGGTGTTTTTGTTGACTTTCAAAAAGGACCTATAATGTCCAAATTTGTAACTTCTTGTGAGTGCATTTATTGATCTTGGGTGTGAAGATGGATTGTAGGAAATTGCATCTTATTCAAAATGAGCTTTATATGGGTCATTTCTCATAAAGTATGAGAATGTTATGCTTGGTCAAAGTTGAGTTGACTTTTCCTACAAAATCCTAATTTAACAACTTTTGACTCTTAATGAATTTTGAGCAATCCTTGATGAATCATGATCAACCCTTGATCAAATGATGAAATATCCTTCAAAATGAGAATGTTGACAAAAAATATTGAAGTTTGACTGTCTATAGGTCACAGTTGACTTTTGCCCTAGCATAGTCGATTTTTGGACCTCTTGAGCAATTGACTGACCAAATTTCCTCTGCAAGGCTTCAAATTTGACATGGATGAACTTGAGAACATATTAGGAAATTGGGGAGAACTTGAGGTCATTTGAATGCAAGGACCTTGATGCAACACAAAACCCTAATTTGAGATTGACTGCCTTAGGAGATGATTTGACTGTCCAACTCTTGAGCAATCTTGAGCCATTTGGAGATTATTCTTGCAATGTCTTTGAGAAATATGGGAGGGAAAATTTTGGGGTACAACAACTGGCGACCAAAATATTCCAAGAAAACAACCCTCAATGAGTGTAGTATCGAGTATCTACCAACTTCGGACTACACCAAAGCCGGTCATCTCACTACCCCTAAAAAGGCCAAGTTGGTCAAGTAAAGGTTCTAAAAGTCCATTAGTGCTTCATGACATCACTCAGCGGCCCCGTATTCTCTTTGATTGTCTCAAAGGCTACCGGTACCCACAAATATGTCGCACTAATATAGCTATTGCTTCAACCATGTCGGTATACCCCGTACAGTTTCCACAACATATTGCTATTTACCTATGAATGTTTCCCAAATCTGGGTAGAGGATTCAAACCTAAACAATAGAACCAAATGTAAAGCAATCAAGTCAAGCAAGATAAGCATGTAAAGGTGATCTAAAACCCTAAGGTAACCCCACTTTTAACAATTCCCCAGCAGAGTGGCCAGTTCTGTGATACGGTGGGAGAACTGACTTGAGGTTTTGCGTTTGTGTTCGCAAATGTTTCGGTTTAGCAAGAGTCGCCACCGACTTTTTATTTTATCCAAAGGAAGGGTCAAAAAGCACAGGAAAGACCTTTGAGATGTTTTCTTGGGTTCGGGGGGTAGATTATGAAAAGGGAAGGTGCTAGCACCCTTTTCATCCATGGTTTTCCATGGGCTCTTAGTTACTTGTTTAGATCACTTGCTTTTGCTTTTTTCAATTGTTTGAAATGGTGCTTTTGTGTGTGGTCTTGAAAGTATTTTGAAAAGAGGCCTTTGTTTAGGCAACCTTTGTAATGATTCTTGTTTGAATATATACAAAGGTGTTTGTCTTTTGAAAAATGTTTCAATGTTTGAAAGTTTGTTTGGAAAATGTTTTGAAATTGTGTGTGTGCTTGTTTGAAAATAGCAAGGATGTTTGCAAATTGATCAAGTAACTATGAGTTGTCTACCCTAATCAAAAGTCTTTCCTACACATTTTTAACCCTCTGACATTGTTGTTTTACCATTGTATTTGGTAAACAAACTTATCTTTAGATGTTAAACGGGACGGGCGTGGGTCATCGTATGACCATGATAGCAATGGTGCCAAGTATCTTAGCAAGTTTTTGAGGGACTAGATCATTTTTGTTTAGGCAACCAAGATAGCGCTATCGAGGGACTATGATCTTTTTGTTTTGGTTTTTGTTTTGCCAAGATACCTAGCATGCATACCATGGCCATTTTAAGGCAACAAAGTGGATGAAACCCTAGGGGTGCTTGTGTGCATTGTGTTGTCATTTTTCATGCATTTTCATCTTGTGTTTAGTCATACTATTTGTTTTGATTTTGGTATTTGCATACAAACCCTAATTTACTAAGCATGCATATAAAAACAATAAAATGCGAAAAGTAAATCTAAAACTATTACAATAATATTATGGGAAGGGGGGCACAAGTTTGAATAGGGGGATATTGCTCAAAATAAAGCCCTAAAACTATTACAACCATATTAAATTTATATGTACAAATAAATAAGCAAAATATTTAAATATACAATAAATATGTAAATATGCAAAGAAATGTTTTTGTATAAATTTTTATGTATGTAAAAATGGATTTGTTTATGTCTTAAAAATAAGGGAAAATAAAATGATTATTTTTGAAAGGGTGAAGAAACCCTAATTTTTTGTTTAAAAAGATATATTCTATATTACTTATTTATTTGTTTTTATGTGCAAGAAAATAAATAAAAATATATACAAAAATGTTTAAAAAATAAAATATGTTAGAAAATATTAATTTAAGTGTATAAATAATAAAAATAAAAATATATAATATTTTTGTGTTATTTACAAATTTATTTAAGAAAATAAAAGTATATTATTACTTAATAAACTATTTATTATGCAAAAATAAAATAAAAAAATATGATAAAATGCAAAAAATAAAGAAAATATTTTTGGTAATTTTAAATGTTTGGAAAAAATATTTAAAGTCAGAAAATAAAAATAAAAATAGAAAATATACAAAATAAAGAAAATGGGCCAAAGGGGGTGCAAATAACATAATGGGGGGTGTCAAAAGTCAAATAAGCCAGGCCCAAGCCCACTTCCACTTCGTCCATGTCCTTTAAACCAGAAAAATGTGCGCTCCATTTACAAACTTGTAACTCTTGCATATGTGCTTAAAAATGCAATCTTACAACATGAAACTTGTAGCTTGTTAAATCACGATTTCAATGATATAAAAAACTTGATCTAACTCTCAAAGACCAGAGAGAATTTTGTCACCCCTAATTTCTGACCTAAAATTTTCAGCATGTTCATCATCCAAATTCTTCTAGCTCAGTTAATATAAATAAAATCTAGGCATATGTACAGCTCAAGCACATTAAAGACTACATTTTTGCTTCACAAACCCAAGCATAATGATGCCTAAATAAGGAGTTAGAATCTTGACAAATACCTGTTTCAGTTGAAGTTGGCTATGGCAATGTAGCAGCTTTGAGTGAGGCCTAAAGGTCTTTTGAGCTTGCTTGAAGTTGTCTCAACCTTTCCCAATGCTTTGCTTGCTTTGAAGTGGCCTGAATCTCCTTTAAGAACTTAACCTGCAAAGCTTCAAAGTGAAAATGGTGAAGTGTGAAAATGGAGTTACAGTTGCTGAACAATGGCTTGGATAGCTCAGGTGTGTTATAGGGAATGTGTCTGAATTGATTCAAGACAAAACGCACGAGGCAATTTGGTTTTGGCTTGGTGTTTGCAGAGATGGCCCTGTTTTGGGTAGAAGTTGGTGTTTTTGTGTTTTAGGGTGTTTTGGAACTTGGAAAATCGTGTTTTGGCTTTGTTACAATATGCTGAGGTTGTTTCAAAATGTTACAAGACTTGGTTTTATCAAATGCACAAGTTATGTTCACTTTTGCAAGTTTACTTGCTTTTGAAGCAAAAGGTGAGTTGACAATGCCAAATGTTATACTTGCTAGATCAAGGCCTGAACATAATTGGTACCAATTGCCTGATATTCATGGACTTTGTTTGCAGTAAAAGGCTGGGTCCATGGCTCAAGATAAACAAAGTTACATAAAGTGAACTTTATCAAAGTAGCAATGTTGCCTTTTTGCCATTTTTGGATTAAACCTTTGTACAAAACTTCAAAGATCAAAACAATGCCATTAACCAATGTATTTGAATTAAATTAAGGAGTGTGGAAAGGATTAAGTCCTTTAAAACAAGTACAAGCATGATCCAAACTGATTTGCAAGTTGTAGCAATGTGCAAAATGCCATGGACAAAAGTGAGAAATGGCCATTTTTATTCCTTCGATTCTCCCTAACCACAAATGATCTTGGAGAGTTCTTGGACATTTTGGAAAGCTTGTAACATTCTATACAATCCATATTTGAAATTCATTTTGAGATTCCACTTGGAACTATGTGAAAAGTTGCCATGAAGATAGGTCAAAATCCTGCCTAAACTAGGGCAAAATTTCACTAAGTTAAAAGTTTTATGGACCCCTATTCACAATATCATAACATGAGATAAAAGAATCTTTTGGGAAAACTTTGTGAATAAAATTTGTAGATTTTGTGGAGGACTACAACTTTCATGTTGGAAGTTTCTTTTGAATCCAATTGCATCATGGTGAAAAAGTTGGGGAAAGTTGGGAAAAAATAAGAAATTTTCATAACTTAGAAAATTTCTAAGTTATGAAAATTTCCATCTTAAACCCTAATTTTCAAAATTAGGTTTCTTGGTCAAAAAGTTTGATGTTTTCACACATCTTGATGAAAAATGACCCTTGGCACTTGATTTTGACCAAAAAGTCAAAGTTTGACTTTTCAGTGTACAGTTGATTTTTGATCAATTGACTGGAAAATTCATCTGTCAATCCAATGCATTTGAGATCTTTTGAACTATATGATTAGGTCAAGATGATTCCATTGAGTCCTTGAACCCAATTTTCCATTGGCTAGGTTAAAAATCAGAAATTGCCCTTCTACAGTCAAAAACCCTAAAAATGACCATTTTGCCCTTTTGATGATCTGATCAAATTTCTTGAGGAGTTATGGTCCAAACTTGATCTAATGGTTCATATGAGTCTATAATGTTTATGTGAATCAAAAATTATGAGGTTTGACTGTAAATTGGCCACAGTTGACTTTTTCCCCAATACGGCTGATTTCTAGGTCAACTGTCTAATTGACTGGGCAAAAATTTGATTCAAAGCTTGAAACTTGGTATGGTAAATCTTAGAGGTCCAACATGAAGTATGAAAGTCACATGAGGTATTGGAAATCCAAAAATCCTTGTGCAAACTCAAACCCTAATTTCAGGTTATCAGTGCAAGGAGAGGTCTTGAGCTGGGTAAACCCTAATCTGGTCTTGAGTCCAAGAAGTCTTGTGAGGAGAATCTTGATAAAATGAGAGGGCAAATTTTGGGGTATAACACAGGGCTATTGCATGGTATCATAAAGCGTCAACTGACCTTAGTACCTTAATTGACCAACTTGGCTGTTAGGACGTAGTGAGATAGCCGTCTTTGGTGTAAACCCAAAGTCAGTTGATACTCGATGCTACACTCATTGAGGTTTGACTCTCGAGTTTTGTTTGGTGGCAAGTCAATTGTCTATCGGAACAAAATTCGGGGGAAATATCGGTTATTGAGATCCCTTAGGACCCGGTTACTATATTTAGGACACATCCAACTTCAAGAGGGTGTACCTTAAAATCCATGCAAGCCTTAAACCTAAGGTCTTTGTGTGATTTGCCTGTGTTTGCTATATCTGCTATATCTTAACATAATCATAACATCATAACATAGCATATCATACTAACCATTTCAAGGATTCTTAGGGTTTATGTTTGTCTTGTTTTGTAGGACATGGCCCTTGCCCACAAATTCACTATCCAAGTCAGTCTGGTAAAGGTACCTCCTCAGCTTAAGGAATTGGTATCAAGGGTTCCTGAAAGCTCTCCCTTCACTGAAAGACATGGTCTACTTCTCAGCTTGGTCACCTCAAACCCTGATGAAGAAATGCTAAAAGTTCTCTTCCAGTTCTTTGACCCTCTACATCACTGCTTCACTTTTCCGGATTACCAGTTAGTGGCTACTTTGGAAGAGTTTTCTATGTTACTGGGGGTGCCTATCCTTAAAAAGGTACCTTTCAATGGCATGGAAAGAGACCCTAAACCTGAAGATCTGGATAAAGCTCCATCCTTACAGAAGTCTGACGTAGTAGCAAATTAGGAAACCAGGAGAGGTGTCAAGGGTTTTTCGGCTAAGTTCTTGTTTGAGAAAGCTCATCATTTTTTGGATACCCTGGACTTACAAGCTTTTTAAGAGGTATTAGACCTTCTCATCTATGGGTTGGTATTGTTCCACAATACGAACCAGCTCATAGGCGTGAATGCGGTTAAGGTTTTCTTGTTGCGCAATTCGGTACCTACTTTGCTTGGAGATATCCTACATTCTCTACATACTCGCACTATAAAGAGAAGAGGGAACTTTCTGTGTTGCACTCATCTTTTGGCTAGGTGGTTTCTTTCTCACCTACCCCGATCCTTCTTGAAGAATGAACAGGGTTTGAGATGGTCTCATAGGCTAATGACTCTTACACATTCAGGTATTCATTGGTGTCCTCGATCCTCGAAGAACGTTACCATCATTGATCGATATGGAGAATTCCCTAATGTACCTCTCTTAGGCATTAGGGGAGGAATCACTTACAATCCTTGTTTGGCACTGTGACAGTTTGGATACGCGAGAAGGGATGGTCCTCATGATACACTTATCCAAGGAATCACCTTTGACTACGAGAATGATGCCCAGGGTTACCGTAAAAGGTTCATGCGAGCTTGGGGCATGGTACATAGAGTTGATAGCAAGACACTGGGGCACAAGAACTCAATCCATCTTGAACCTTATCTTAAATGGGTACGAGTTCGTGCTCAAAGTCTCATGATGTCTTACCCTACTGTCCTACAAACAATTATGGAACCGGTTGCTGAAGGAGACACTTCTTATCTTGTTCTCTATCCTGGAATGCCAACTGATCATGAAGAGTTACAAAAATCCTGGGTTCAACTTAAAGAGGAGCGGGGTACATTTGAAAGTCAATTTTATGCCAGCAAGAAGAAGGTCCTGGAACTCACTAGGCTACTTCATGAAGAGAGGAATATAAACGCCTACATTGCACCAAAGAGGACGCGCTCATGGGAGACCTGATTTTCTTTTTGCTTTAAGTTTTGTTTTAAGCCTAAAAGGCACCCTTTGTAACAATTAAAACTTATTAATACAAGTAACGGGTGTTTCTTTTTGGTAAGAAAAATTGAGCCTTTAAGAGTCCTTGAAATCATTGCATACGCGTATCATCCATGACATTGCATAAACAGGTTTCATAGCAGGTTTCTCATCTTTTGCGTTGCTTATTTCAGCAAAAATGTCTTCTGAACAAAGGATCAAGGACCTCCAGGCATAAAATGCCCAGTTTCAATAAATGTTCGTAGCCTTGGCTAAGGGGCAGGAAGATCTGAAGGCCCTTATTCTGAAAGAGAAGAAGAAAAAGAAGAAGAAGACCGCTGGTGTCCTGAATCTGGGCAGAAGATTCAAGGGACCATTGAAGCAACCGGTTGACCTGGCCTCATCATCCAAAGAAGGGGAGAATCAAGAGGGAGAAACAATGGAAGGGGACCCTAGCCCAGATATTTCGCATAATGACACTGATTACAATGAAGAACAGTATCCCCCAGCTTAGGATAGGTACAAACAGTTAAAGGATCGTTTGAGCGCAATGGAGATCCAAAGAATACCAGGGATGGATTTTGAAGAGCTGGGTTTGGTATCTGGGGTGGTCATCCCACAGAAGTTCAAGGCTCCGGTATTTGTGAAGTATGATGGGGTGTCTTGTCCCAAGCTTCATCTCTGTTCCTATGTGAGGAAGATTCAGCCTCACACTGCTGATAGGAACTTGTGGGTCCATTTCTTTCAGGACAGTCTGTCTGGGACTCAACTTGAGTGGTTCTATCAACTGGAGGGAACCAATGTCTACAATTGGGAAGATCTGGTTGTTACTTTTTACAAGCAATATCAATATAACTTTGACCTTTCCCCTACCCATACTCAACTCTAGATTATGTCCATGGGTGCAAGCGAAGGTTTTAAGGACTATGCACAGAAGTGGAGAGATCTGGCAGGGAGAGTCCAACCCCCTTTGTCTGATAGGGAGTTGGTGGATATGTTTCTTGGTACACTATCTGGTCTGTTCTTCAATCACTTGATTGCTAGCTCCTGAGCTGGTTTCACCGACCTGATATTGACTGGAGAAAGGGTAGAAGCTGGGATCCGGAGTGGCAAGATCCAGAAAGACACCCCGTCAAGTGCAGTGAAGAAGCCATTCACGGGTAAGAAGGAGGTCAATGCCATTTATAACTTAAGAAGTCAGAGTTGAGCTGAGCGTCGTCCAATGGTAGGGGATGTGAGGATACCTAGGCCTGCGGCTACTCAACAACGAAACAATCAGCAAAGGGTAGAAATACCTCAAAAGTAGTTCACTCGAATCAACATGTCATTGTCACAAGCATTATAACACATGTTAAAGATGAATCTGATCATGGTGATAGACCCTCATCCAAACCCTAAGACTTCCTCTCCTAACTACAATCCGGATGCAAGGTGTGCTTATCATTCTGGCAGCCCGGGGCACGATACTAACGATTGTTGGGCGCTGAAATACAAGATTCAGAATATGATTGACGCCCAGAAGATCGAATTAGACCCTCCTGAGACTCCCAACGTGATCACTGCTACCATGCCAAAACATGGCTAGGATTGAAAGCATTTTTATTCATTTGAATTCTCAAGTTGTATTTTCTTTGTTTATTCGAACAATTATTGTCATGTCAAAACTTTGTTATCTCATTAATGCATTACACATGTTTGTCTTGAATTAATTTGTTTTCACTATGCTTAAACTGATTTATACTTCCTTTTCGTGATATTCAACTCTCGATTACAAGCTCTAAGCCTTAGAGGGAGGATGACGAAAACGATACCACAATCCATACAGTGTGCTTTTAAACAGACCTTGCTGACGATGTACGGGCATTGTTTCAAATCCCAAACAGTGGAGTTATAAGGAAGATAATCCCTAGTCAACCCCTTTGAGCCAAAGAAGTAGGAGTTTTTCTTTTCACACAAATTAAAACCCTAAATCTTAACCTGGGGCAGGGTAGTTTCTCAGTTAATTCAGGTGCGCATTCAGTCATAATCTTCCGCTTTATACACAATCGAAGATGTCCTTCCAAATCAGAAGATGGTGATGGTTCCGCATAATAATTAAAACCAGAAGTCATTATCTCTTAAAATAAAAGCCCATTAAGTCAAAACCTGTGAAGGAGACTTAGAAAAAAAACTGGGGCATCCTGCCGACTGTAATCATAAAAGAAACAGTTTAGGAAAAAGACAGGGATTACAAAATCAAAAAAGAAAGAGGTCCTACAAATCCTCAACAAAAGAAAAGATTACAAAAATGACTGCCTATTCTCAAACAAACGTTCAATTTCTAAACCATCACCGGAATATCAAGGACATTCCAAAACTCAATTAGGATTCTAAATGCGCAATTAACTGAGCATAGGAATGAAGGACATCATGAAGAACGGGTGGATACAAATAAATTTTGAGCCTTTATCCTTTGTTTCTTAAACCGTGAACCAGGCCACGTTATAACCCTTAAAAGTCCTAGCTGAAGCATGGGTTAGTTTGAGAGCATACTGTTGCAAAGGTATCCTGACTCCTGTAGGACTTGTTACGAATCCTGAGTTGATATCACATTCTTGCAAATTTTGTTTTACTACACAAAACACATTTTCAAAAAATGAATTTTCAAACTTCAAGACAGACATGAGTTTTGCATTTTGTAAATGACATTGTTTGCATATGACTAATTGTTTGGCAATAGAGAAATCCACACAATGGATATTCAATGAACAGACACCCTCTCAATGGACAAAATCACCTCAGTGGGAAAGACACTTCCAATAACAGGTCTTCCATAAGCAAGGGGGCATGACATGATGTCAAACACACCTGGGGCAGTCTCTCCAAAGGTGCCAAATAACCAGGGGCAGATCTCCATCTGAATCACTTGGGGCATTTAACATGGACTCCAGCAACGAACCTTGTACGATCAAACAAACATCTTCTGGCAGTGTGGCAACACTTACTACTATGGACAGTGACAATTCTCTGTACCCGGTGAACGTTGACATAGTTAGAAAATACTACGCATGAATAAAGACCCGCTAGGTTGACTGGCCTAGGCAAAAATTAGGGATAAAACCAAAAAAAAAAATATGTACACCCGACAAGTCGAAAACCAGAAAAGGCGGCTTAGGCAAAAAAGGGTATCCCGGTGGACTGAAAATATGAAAAGATAGTCTAGGCAAAAGTTAGGGATTAATGCGTACGACTATGTCCCGTCATCTTGTCACTTGCCTATCAGTAGAAGACTTATCATTCTGATCGGCAGTTACCAAGAACCTCATGAGTTGGGATAACACTCAAGCTATCCACAAAGCCTCCGCATGTACTTTCTCCAGCAGTTACAGGGGCAGAAAAGTCCTGATGCAAAGTCACTGTCGTATCCTCAGCATACGAACCTGTGACATCTACACTCCCCATAGAGTAGAGGCAACTAAAGCTTTGACATCGGCTTCCCCAGGAAGGAGCTTCTTTCCCCAGCAAAGCTCCTTCAGAGAGCCGATGTCTATATTCCCCATCCAAATTTTATAAGTAGCAAGCGGTTCATAAAGTTGTCTCCCAAGCAGAGTTTATTTCTCTGAATACAAAAGCTTAATCCCCAACAGAGTTTATTCCTCCAGCGATGGAAGTTCATCCCCCAACGGAGTTTATCTCTTCGAATCGGAAAAATCTTCCAGCAAATCATCTCCTCCCTCAAACAGAGATATTCCCTCGCAGAGTTATTCTCGAGCAGAGTATTTCCTCGGCAGAATATTCACAAACAGGAGAAAATCCACGGCATAATCATCTCTGTTCACCATCCCTAGCGGAAGTAGAAGAACCACTTTTTCTACGATGTTCAGGAAGTCAATTTCCAGTACTCTCCAGCAGCGGTCAGGGATTTATTTTCCCAGACTCGGATATGTCACAATAGCATTTCATGTTCATACATCATGATGTGCACACACATATTGCATACGGCATAATCTCATTTATTTTGAGAACATCATCATACAATGCATTTCATGCATCACATATTATTAATCATGTACCTTTTTCAGGAAAGATAGTTATCATCAATGATTTCCATCAGGTCCAAGATTAGCTCTTGAAACTAAACAGAGTAATTATCTGCGCGACCAAATTCAACTTTACACGGGTTTGTCACGAAGCAATCTTACACGGGTTTCTCCTAAATACAGCTTCACACGGGTTTATCCTGAAAAATCTTACACGGGTACCTTCTCATACATTTCCAAATAAATTTTCTCGCGAACTCATCACGAAGTAACCCTACCATCCAGGTTCCATCCTATAGCCCTACACGAACTTATCCTGAAGTAACCTTACCCAGGTTCCTTCTGAAGTTTTACACAAGCTTAGCCCGAAGCAACCTTACCCAGGTTCCCTATGAAGTTTTACATGAATTTATCCTGAAGTAACCCTACCCAGGTTCCTTCCGAAGTTTTACACGGACTTGTCTCAAAGCAATCTTACCTCGGTCCCATCTCGGTTCAGATGCAGTTTTACCCAAACTCAGCACGAAGCAACCTTACCCGGGTTCCTTCTCGGTTCAGATGCAGTTTTACCCAAACTCATCACAAATCAACCTTACCCAGGTTCCTTCTCGATTCAGATGAAGTTTTACCCAAACTCCTCACAAAGCAACCTTACCCAGGTTCCTTCTCGGTTTAGATGCAGTTTTACCCAAACTCATCACGAAGCAACCTTACCCAGGTTCCTTCTCGGTTCAGATGCAGTTTTACCCAAACTCCTCACAAAGCAACCTTACCCAGGTTCCTTCTCGGTTCAGATGCATTTTTACCCAAACTCCTCACGAGGCAACCTTACCACAGTTCCTTCTTGGTTTAGATGTATGTTTACCCAAACTCCTCACGAAGAAACCTTACCCAGGTTCCTTCTCGGTTCATATGCAGTTTTACCCAAACTCCTCACGAAGCAACCTTACCCAGGTTCCTTCTCGGTTCAGATGCGGTTTTACACGAACTCATCGTGATGTAGCCGTGATGCCCAGGTTTTCATTTCGAAGTAACCCTACTACCCAGGTTCCATCTCTTTTATCTCCAGACAGTAGTTTACAACACTGTAAGACTTGGACCCGACCAGATACGGTTGATTTCATAGTACAACACTATAAACCTTAGACCCGACCAGATACGGTCAATTTTGCATTCCCCAGTAGAGTAATGGACAACTGAATCTCCTAGACTCTATTTCCCAGGACATAAATCAATATTCCCCGGTGAAGTCCTCCTCAATGGCAGGTACAGGAATTCTTGCAAAGGAATCTCTTATGCAACTGATATCTTTTCTGGATGGCATCTTTAAGCCCATCTCTGGAGACTCTCTGTCGCCTTCCAAATGGAATCTGTAAGCCCATTCCCGATATTACCTATCAGTATTACTTCATGCGAGTGCAAATTTCTGGGCACTTTAGTGTTCAATCATCTTCCACCTTCAGATCATGAAAGGCAGACCAGCTAATCTACATCCTCAGGTTTAAGAAGATTGAACAGGGGCAGCTGTCGTACCCCAAAATTTTCCCTCTCATTTTATTCAAAACATACTCCTAGAGGTCCTCAATTTGCCCAAGGATGCCTAAGGATTGACCAGACAAATCCTCCTCCTAAGATAATGAGCCTCAAACTAGGGTTTCACTCCTCATCAAGATGTTTGAGTTCCAAGGGTCCTAAATGTATTCCATTGCCCTAATATGTTCTCAAGATCATCCATGCCAATTTTCATGCCTTTCACTACAAGTTTGCTCAGTCAACTGCTCAGATGCCTGAAAATCAACTATGTTAGGTCAAAAGTCAATTGTGACCCACATACAGTCAAACTTCAAAAAATTTGGTCAAAATCAACATTTTGAGGTGATACACATCATTTGATCAATGGTTGATCATGATTCCTCAAGGAATACCCCAAATTCATCAAAACTCAAAAGTTGCTAAATTAGGGTTTCTATAGGAAAAGTCAACCAAACTTTGACCAAACATAATTTTCTCATACTTTGTCAGAAATTTCTCATCCAAGGCTCATTTTGAAGAGAATTCAATTCCCTACAGCTCATATTCATCCCTCAAGTATAAAAAATGCACTCATGAAAAGATATGATTTCAGACATTATAGGTTATTTCAAAAAGTCAACAAAAACACCTTTTGGGTCAAAGCTTCTTACATGAACATGGAAGATCCAATTGAGATGAAACAAAAAGGTTGTTTAGAGGACATCCTAAGCTTCTTAAAAATTCCAATAACACCTTCTTAGGGTTAAAATTTAGGGAGATATGTATTGTCAAAGTTGACCAATTTTTGGATATATGCATGAAGTCAACATTGATCAAAATGACTATTTTTCCAAATGGGCCCATGTTTTATTGTTTGAAACTTGTTCCTAAGATGGCCCACGACCCCTGAGCTTATCCACCTATTAATTTATTATTTTTATTATTTATTTTTATTTATTATCCATTTAAATCAAAATAAATCAATTTAAATAGTAGAATAATGAAATAAAATCCAAGATTTGAATTTATGAGCATATTATGAGTCAATGAACAGCTAGCAAATCATACAAATCGTGTAAGAGCTAATTGAATGGGAAAGATCATGATTTGGCTTATTTTAGATACAAATAATGCAAGGAACAAAATAAAATAAAATCTCCATAATTTGTAAAGATATGACCAGTTTTTGTTGACCTAAATCATTCTATGATATATACACAACATTTCCAAAGCATAAGGACAAGGATTGAGTCGTGAAAACTGAAGAACAAAGTTACAAATTTTGGAAGAAAAGTGCAGATCGGATTCTCTTCCATAGACCAATTCAAGCAATTTCAAAGCCAACAATCCGTTCCTGGACGTGTTCTGAAGCTATTCCAATCATCCCCAAGGCCTAAAACATCAAGAATCATGCCCTTACAGTACCACTGTTTGCACATTTTTCTCAAACTCGAATTTATTGATTTACCCATTATAAACATGTTTTGATCACATATCCATGCTTGTTATCAAATTTGCATTGTTTCTGGATGGTTTAATCCGAGTTCAAGTGCAGGAATGGCACGATGCCATTGTTAGGCTTTTAAGGTCCCAAATTGGGGACTCTCCGTACAGGCAAAATTAGGGTCAGACATGTGTACCATGGTGTTCAGGGCTTCAAGCCCAGTTGATTCATGGTCTCCATTAGAATTTATATTGCTTGTATTTAATTTTTGAATGACACATGGTTATAGCTACAGACATCGTCCGCAGGTAAAAGTTCAGACCTAAAACGACAGTTCTGAGGAGGAAGATGATCACGTGGCAGCCACACACTGGCTCGTTTGAATCTTGGCGCGTTTTCTGGGCATAATGGGTTTTTCATTATGTCTTATTTGTTTACTATGTTAACAACTAACCATCCTAGCACAGATGGAAAAGGCGTAGCTGGGGAACCAAGAGGTTCTGGGTTCGATCCCAGAATCCCATATTTTCATATTTTTTTATTTTTCTGTCCCATATCCAATACATCTCCCTGTCAGGCAACTACCATGCATCTCCATATGTCACCCATCAGATTACTACAAGGTCAGATCCAGTGCCCTGCAAGCATGTCCCCATGGTGCACCCTCAGGCATACTCAGCATTGGATCTCACGCATGCAATTGGGCTTGTACAAGTCTGGGCTTAGTAAATTGCCACTCATGCCCCCAGGTTGGAAAGAGTAACAGGCCCAATTTATTTCTTTTTTAATTTCTTTGTTTTAATTAATTGTTTAATTATTTTTACAAAAAACAAAATCATTTTTTTATTAAATCAAAAAATCACAAAAACATTAAAATTAGATTTTTTTTCATAAAATATTTTATTATATTAATTTATTAGATTAATTTAATTAGGGCAATTTAAATTCTTTTTTCATAATTAAAATTAATTAGAAATTAGGGTTAATTTGCAAATAGTTAATTTTCTCAATCAAAAAAATAACAAAAATATTTTCTTTGATTCCCTTTGAATTTAGATTTTGATTCTCGTATTTAATTCTCGCGCGCAATATTTTATTTTTTAATTCCAAATATTTTATTTGCTTCGGGTTTGTAATAGCTTTTAATTAGGATTTACCACATATTATTTACTGTTTAATCCCCAGTTTTTGGCTATGTAACCCACTCCCCAAGGCTTTGTAATAGCGTAGATTTACTTTTCCGCTTTTAATTTCCGCAACTATAAACTGTCTAGATGTATGGATAATAGGCTTGTATGCAAAAGACAAATGAAATTAAAATAGTAGAAGACCTTAATTGTGCAAAGATAATCAACTGAAATCAAACACATGCACATGTTCACTCCTAGGGTTTATCCCACTTCGGTTGCCTTCGGTAAACGGTCATGAAGTATAGGGAATTTTAGTGGTTGTCATCCAGTCCCAAAAGATAAAAAATGACCCATTCGAATGTTGCCTCGGAAAGATCTTTAAGACTCTAGGGTAATTGTCCCTTCGAATGTCCCTTTAACTCCAACGATGGGGCTACCTACTCCTTAATAGTAAGATAACTCTGTCTAAAGGAAACGAGAAAATGAACAGTCTTTTTCGAGTAGGTAGAAACTCTTAAGTACTTGCTCAAAACAACAAAAACTCTTTCACACAAACATTTTCAAAACAGTTTTCAAAAACAACTTTGTCACACTCTTGAGGACAGATACAAGGGTTACCACAAAGTTAAACAAAAACTTTTCAAAACACACACAAGCAATTTCAAAGTGAGCAAGTACCTAAGAGCCCATGGAAAACCATGGATACAAAGGGTGCTAACACCGTCTCTTCCTATAATTTACCCCTCGTACTCAGAAGACTCTCGAAAAAGGTTTTTTCTGTTCTTTTTCCTTTTCCTTTGTTGGATGAAATAAAAGTCGATGGAGACTCTTACTTACTGCAAAATTTGTGAACAAATAATGCAAACCAATATAACAGTCAATTCTTCCACCGTATCACAGCCTTCCTTCAGTAACTTGCAGCCATTGGGTTGGGCTGCACAGTAGTAACATCTTTCAATACAACCCGGAAATAAACAGGCCTGCAACAAATTCTTCTTGATAATTGGGAGGGGAGTAACCAATTCACTTATAGTAGCAGGATACAGAACATCAGCAATAGCACTTATGCCTTTGTCATACTTTGGCATAGGAGCAGTAATTACATTCGGGGTCTTTGGAGGATCGAACTCAATCTCTTTGTTATCAATCATATCCTGAATTTTGTTTTTCAGGGTCCAACAGTTATTGGTGTCGTGCCCAGGACTATTGGGATGGTAGGCACACTTTTCATTTGGATTGTATAGAGGATAGGAGGTGTTGGGATTTTGAGGAGGATCCCTTAAAGTTATCAGCTCTGCTTTCAGTAAATGTTGCAATGCCTGAGACATTGGTATATTGATCTTTGTAAACTGTCCTCTCGGAGCGTCTGACCTACGCTGATTGCCCTGTTGTTGTTGTTGAACAGGCGCAAGAATAGAAATTAATACCTCTCTCAAATACTGATTGCATTCATTTTTAATACGGCCCTTCTGGCCATAAACAACATTTGTTTCCTTCTTACCAGTGAATGTCTTCTTCACAACACTCGAAGACGTAGCCACTTCAATTTTTCCACTCTTGATACCACTTTTGACATGTTCTCTAGTTAGAATCAGCTCAGTGAAACCATATGAGGAGCTTCGAATAAGATGGTTAAAGAATGGACCTGTCAGAGTGCCATGAACATATCAACCAACTCCCTATTAGATAAGGGGGTTGCACTCTTCCAGCCAGATCTCTCCACTTTTGGGCATACTCTTTGAACCCTTCATTCGAGCACATAGTCATGTTTTGTAATTGCACGCGAGATGGTGCAAGGTCAGCATTTTATTGATACTGCTTATAAAAAGTAGCAGTCAGGTCTTCCCAAGTATGGATGTTGGTTTCCTCCAACTGATAGAACCACTCGAGTTGGGTACCAAACAAACTTTCCTGAAAGAAGTGAACCAATAACTTTATGTCAGTAGTATGGGGTTGTATCTTCCGAATATAGGACCTCAAATAAAGTTTGGGACAAGAAACACCATCATATTTAGCAAAAACGAGGACCTTGAACTTGTGAGGGATATCTACCCCCGGAATAAGATCCAGCTCTTCAAAATCCAATCCAGGCACTTTCTGGATTTCCATGGCCTTGAGGAGATCTTCTAACTGTTCATATTTGTCATTCGCAAGAGGATATTGTTCATCAGATTAGTCTTCATCATCTGGTACCTTACCAGAACCAAGGTTGCTTCCGCCTTCAGCCCTGACACTTCTACCATCTTCTTTCTGATTATCATCTTCATCTGAGGAAATGACATGATTTTGAGCTTGTTTTAGGAAGGCCTTTGAACCTTCTCCCCATGTTGAGGATGACTGGATTTTTAGTCTTCTTATTTTTGGCGATGAGTGCCATCATCTCTTTTTGTCCTTAGGCTAAGTTCAGGACAGTTTCTGGAAATTGGCGTTTTGTGCCTAGAGTTCTTTCACAGTCTGTTCGAGGGCCATCTTTTACTGAAATAAACATGAAGAAGATAAGAAACCTGTATTGGAAAACTTGTGATGTAATGATACATGATATATAGATACAAAAAGAAGTGTTAGAAGTTGAGTTTGGCTGCAACTTTGATTGAAGAACTTTGAGTCTTTGGACGTCCTTCTATGAGAACTAAGCTCACCTTGTCAAGTGGGTCCTATCCTTTAACTCACGATAACATACTCCAGTCTTTGATGGCATTGGTTAGAGGAAAATAAACCCTTTGCCCCTTGCTAGACGTCTGGTTCATAATAACTTGCATCACAGGCCCTAGAGATCCTTGAAATGGTTAGTGAAAATGACATGGCATGATGCCATGATGTTATGTTTGAATAGTTAATCAAACACATGCAAAGCACACAAGGCCTTAGGTTCAGGATTTCATAGAGTTTGTAGGTAAGTACCCTCTTTAAGTTTAGTTGGCTCAACCTGTCCTAAGAAAAGTAATTGATTTCTAGAAGTCTTATATCACCGATCTTTCTCTCAGGCATTGTTTCAGTATATCATCTGATTTGCGACCGAAATATCCCAAGATTCATATCTCAATGAGTGTAGTATCGAGTATCAACCAACTTCAATTTGCACCGAAGCCGGTCATCTCACTGCCTTCTAATGGCTAAGTTCGGTCAATTAAGGTTCTAAATGTCTGTTAGTGCTTATGATACCATGCAACAGCCTAGTATACTCCCCGACTGACTCGAGGGACACCAGTACCAACCAATGTGTCGCACTAACGTAGAAATCACTTTAACCATATCATCCTACGCCTGATAAGTGCAAATTGTAGTTATTTTTGTATATACTTTTTATTGCACTTATCGACTTTTTGTTGTTAATATCGTTGAATAAACCCGACTTTTGTGTAAATACATTTAGTTTGTTTTTATTTGTGTTTTTATATACATAGTGTATTGTTTTATATTTTCCATTCATTTTGTAGGTATTTGTTACGTATTTGGAGCATGAGCAATAAAGTGTTAAAGACACAGCTTCAAATGTGCGATTTTGAGCAACTCGTCAATGAATAAGGCTCAAAATCAAAGAATAATAAATCATAAATTTAATTGATATTTAGGAATTCTTAGATAGATAATTGAATAAGCTTTCCAAAGCTTCAAATCAGGCGTAAGTCAGAGTTACGGTTTTCAAGTTATGGCGAAAGCAAAAATGCTGTTTTTTTTCTCATGACAGTACAACGCGCTTAGCGGGATTTTTTCGCTTAGCACGGTCCCCTGGACAAAATTACGTTAAAAGGGACAAAAAAACACATTTTTTAGGTTATGTTTTGGGTTATTTGTTCCCAACTCATCAAACCTTCATTTTTTGGTTGAGAGATCGCTACCGAGGTGATGCAGTAAGCGTCTCATTTATAGTTAGAAAAGACTTAGGTTGTGAGTGATATGTAGTGACATTGATGAGTAATGTTAGGTTGAGTGTAACAGGTCGATAGGTTTAAATCAGTGAGAAGTAGTATATATGCATACCTGATAAGTTCTTCCTTAGTTTTTCCTTTTGTTTACATTCATTTTCTGTTAACAACATTTTCTTTACAAACCCCATTCAACCCTAAACTAATTAACAATAATTTGTTGAACGGAGAATTAATAACCTATCTCTGTGGACACGTTACAATATAACCTAAATATCACCCGGTAAACTAATAACTTACTTTTTGTTTTCCGCTCTACAACAGCAACAAAATGGCACCATTATCGGGGATTGGTGTTATTATTTTTGCATTTCAATGATTCTTTTGTTTTTGAGTTTTGTAATTAATATATATGTTGTATATAAATTATATATTAACTTGTATATGATATTTGTGCATATATGTGTTTTCACATATTGATGTGAATTGTATCGTTTTCATAACGTTTGTTGTGTGATTATTAGGACTTTTTTTTAGGTTTGCACGGTGTGACAATATCATGGCATGACGAGAGGAGGTTCCTAACTCGCACAATAGAGGCGTCGAGCTTACAACGTAAAACAATCATGTTTGTTTGTATTTGTTTATGTGTGTGGTGATTTGTGTTTTAACAAGTTGAAACTAGGAAATATTCTAAATTTCAAATCTTCACTTTTCAACTTGTTAATTCATTTTCACCCGGTTTTCATATCGTTATTTGTATTTGTTTTGTTATGTCAATTTGTGTTTTCCGAAAGCTTGTCGTGTTTAGCTTGAGGAGTTTTGTTCGTTGTATATATTGTAAATTTTGTACATCGAAATTTTGTAGGAGTATTATTTTTCTAATACTTTTAATTGTTATTTGGACTCCAATTTTGGTTCGATAGCTTGAGGTCGCTTTTGGTGATTTTCCAAGTTTGAGTGTTTCAACCTGTGAATGCGTGGTAATGATTTTGTTAATGTTTTGTACACGTTTGAGGTATATGTTATCGCTTTCTATACTTTAGCATACTCATGATACTTAGACTTTTTACAATTTTTATGCCATTCATTCTTTTGTATACTTGTTCATTTGTGAATCGCTTTAGTTCCTACCCTTTTTGTGAGGTAGCTTTCCATTGTTCACATATGCTGGAGACCACAACTCTTATTTTAACTGGATTTTATTATGCTTAATCTTTTGTTTGTGTTGGTTGTATGAAAGCATCAAAATGATCAAGGCATTTTTTGTTCCATTTTGAGCACAACTACCTTGGCCAAATAGTCAATTCATCTTGTGAGTGTGTGATCATTAGTAACCCCTTTGAGCTTTTTATCGATATCCATGTTGTTTTTGCTAAATGTTTGTCCATGAGCGTTTAGTTTCCCTTTTTGCATGGATGTTGATTCGTTATTTTCTTGAACCCTCAACTATTGTTTTGGTTTTAATTTTTACCTTGCCTTAGAAAGTAGAAAGTATTCACTTAAATGTATGGTTGAATTCAAGTTGGGGATAAAAATGATTGTATATTTATTGGTTGATTGTTATGAGGTTGAGAAAGAAATAAATAGAAAAGAAAAAAATGTGAAAAAGTAGTGAATATAAAAAGAAAGAAAAAGAGATTTGAAAAATAAAAACAAAAGAGTTCGAATAATAGTGCTAATAAGTGATGTGTGTTGGTATGAAATTTGGAATGAAGAAGAAGTTTGATTGAAATTATTTTGCTTGAGCCTTTATGAGTTGATCACTCCCTTAGGTTAAGGCAAGTTTCTGTTTTGATTAGCTTTAGTACTTATCCCTTGTTTGTTAACCAAGTCATATTACAACCTTTAAATGCGCTTGAGATTTTTGCCTTTGTATTTTCAATATGAGTTTTTAGATGAATGCATAGTTTAGTCTTTTGTTTGCAAGATTATGGATTAGTGAAAATACCTTATTTTGTGTGTTTCTCATCTACCAGTGATTGTTTTTGCTAGGTGTGATTCATTTGTGAATTAGTGTTGTTTTAGAATGTTTGACATGTTCTTTGTATTTAGAATTTGTTGCGTGTTTATGTTATCATCGTAGTTTAGTGGTACGTATGTTTAATCATGTGTACCGTTTTTCATTTGAACCATTGCATTTGTTTTTCATTTTCAAAACTTGTTGATTCATGATATTTTGGTTGATTACTTTTGATTCTTTGATTTGTTTGGCTTTGTTTAAGGACAAACAAGTTTAAGTTGGGGAGAGTTTCATAAGTGCAATTGTAGCTATTTTTGTATATACTTTTTGTTGCACTTATCGACTTTTTGTTGTTAATACCATTGAATAAACCCGAATTTTGTGTAAATACGTTTAGTTTATGTTTATTTGTGTTTTTATGTACATAGTGTATCATTTGATTTTTTTTCCATTCATTTTGTAGGTATTTGTTGCGTATTTGGAGCATGAGAAATAAAGTGTCGAAGACACGACTTCAAACGCGCGATTTTAAGCAACTCGTCAATGAATAAGGCTCAAAATCAAAGAATAACAAATCATCAATTTGGTTGATATTTAGGCATTGTTAGATAGATAATTGAATAAGCATTTCAACACTTTGAACCGGGCGTAAATCAGAGTTACGGTTCTCAAGTTATGGCGAAAACAAAATTCTTATTTTTTTCTCATGACAGTAGAGCGCGCTTAGGGGATTTTGCTGCTAAGCGCGGTCCCCTGGACAGAATTACATTAAAAGGGGAATAAAACATATTTTTTAGGTTATGTTTTGGGGTATTTGTTCCCAACTCATCAAACCTTCATTTTTTGGTTGAGAGATCGCTACCGAGGTGATGCAGTAGGCCTATCAATTTGGGTTAGAAATGACTTAGGTTTTGAGTGATACGTAGTGACATTGATGAGTAATGTTAGGTTGAGTGTAACAGGTCGATAGGTTTAAGTCAGTGAGAAGTAGTATATATGCATACCTGATAAGTTCTTCCTTAGTTTTTCCTTTTGTTTACATTCATTTTCTATTAATAACATTTTCTTTACAAAACCCATTCAACCCTAAACTCATTAACAATAATTTATCGAACGACGAATCAATAACCAAACTCTGTGGGAATGATAAGATATAACCTAAATATCACCCGGTAAATTAATAATTTACTTTTTTCTTGTCGCTCTACAGCAGTAACAATGTCGTACAGTTTCCATGATCTATAGCTACTTACCTAAAATGTTCCCCAGATCCTGGTATAGGATCTTTGCAAGAAATAAACCTAAATAGCCCCTAATTTTAAAGCAATCAAATCAAGAAATTAAAGAATTTAAAAATTGATCTAACTCTAAAGGTAACCCCACTTTTATTTTTTCCCAGTAGAGTCGTCAGTTCTGTAATATGGTGGGAGAACTGACTTTTGGTTTTGCATTTTATCGCAAATGTTATGGATAGCAAGAGTCGCCACAGACTTTTCTTTTATCCAATAAAGAAAGGGTGAAAAGAACAGGAAAGACCTTTGAGAATTTTCTGAGTTCGGGGGGGTAGGTTATGAAAAGGGAAGGTGTTAGAACCATTTTCATCTGTAGTTATCTAGGGCTCTTAATCGCTAGCTCACTTTGAAAATGCTTTGTGTATGTGTTTCTTTGAAAAATATTTTGAAAATTCCTAAGTACGACAACTTTTTAATGAATCTTGTATCGGTTAAGAATGCATACAAAATGTTTGGTTTTGCAAATATTTAAGAAGAAGTGTTTTGCGTAAAACATGTTTTGTGTGAGCAAGCGATTACGACCGACCTACCTACTCAAAAGTATTTCGTGTTATTTTCATCCTCCTTTAGATAGTGCTATACTACCATTAGTTAGTAGGAATCCCTATCGTTGAATGTGAAGGGACAGACGCGGGTCATCGTACAATCATAAAGGCAAATCATAGAGGCGCTTTAGAAATTTATCGTAAGGGACTAAGACCATTTATCGAGGCAACATCGAAGGGTCATCGAGGGATACGATCTTTTTAATCGAGGGAAAGTGCTAAAGCGTTCCCACGTTCGAGGGACGTGACTGCTTTCCGAGGCAACAAGTGAGGTTACAATAGAAGTGTGTGTGTGTGTGTGTGTGTGTGATGAGTGATTCATGTTCAGTTATTTAGTCTTATAATTAAGGTTATCTATCGATTTCTTTTAGTCTTGCCATACATGCCTAGTTACTATACAGTTATGTATACATATAGGCCTACATAGTATAAGTGCGGAAAGTAAAAGTGCAAAAAATAAATCCTATGCTATTACATCCCATGAGCAGTTACATAATAGAAAAAATGCAAGGAAATATAAACTATGACTATTACAAAATTACCCGTGCGACCTATACATTTGTTTTCTATAATTTAAATAGCAAAGAATAAATAGAAAGCAATTAGGAGAAGATATTAAAACCTAAAAAATTTCTAAGTGTAAGGAAAATATTTTTAATGTTAATGACAATTTAAACCTAATTTTAAATTAATTAGAAGTTAATTAAGTTAATTAAAAAAACTAATGTCTAATTAATTTTAATTAATCAAAAAAATAAAAACGTCAAAATTAACACGGATTAACCTGAACCTAATTTTTTTAAAAAATTTTAGTTAATTTTGTATTTTTAACTAAATGAAATAAATAAAAAAAGAAGAAAATACAAAGAATAAAAAAGATATTGGGCCTGGTATGAAGAAATTTGGGGGTGGTGAAAGGAAAGAAGTTTAGGCCCAACAAGCTCCAGTGTTGAATCCAATGTGGGAAGCTCCAGGAGGTGCATCGTGATGACTTGCTCTGGATCCGTTAGATCTGGATCTATTGAGATCCAAATGGGGAATGATGAGAGGGTGTATGGTGGATGTGTGAGAAAGCGCTGCGCTGGATCTGTAAGAATTAGAAAAAAATGTTAAAAAAATGCAAGAGGCAGGGATCAAACCTGTGCCCTTGCATAGTAAAGCCTTTAGCGTGCGCGTTTAACCACTGGGGGTGGCGATACATCCATTTTTTAAGCAAAAACAATTCATTATAACATAAACCAAATTTCAAAAGTTAGACAACACAGAAACGCGCGCTTGAGTGAGACCCTTGTGTTTTGAATGGACAATTCACGACATCATGTTATGCCACACGTTTTTAAACACTAGTCAAACCACCCTGGACGGTAGTTCCGATCACCCTCTCTGATTGCACCAAAATCAAAACCTGTGAAATTCAATCAAAATGAAAAAGAAAATAACCCTAATTGACTAATTAAGGTCCTGTGATTTAAATGGTGTGATTAGCTTGGTCTAAAAACGCTTGCATCATGAGATCTGAAGTTTTAAAAGCTTTATGCCCTAACAATGGCACACTTCTATTTCTGCATCAAACCTTACATGTAGGACGTTAAAACAGTTCTAATGATGCATATGAGTTAGGCTGTCATGTTAACAACGATTGAAATTGTGTGAAACCATAAAAATCAAAACTCACCAAACTTACTAACTGGGGTACACGCAAGGAGGGGTTCTGGGTTTGATTTGCGATGGATAAGGATTTGTATCAACTCCTGGAAGCTTCAGGAAGCTGATGTGAAGCTCAAAACTTCTTGAGAACGACTGAAAAGTAGGGTTTGCTTTTGCCCTAGTTCTTTGAAATTTTGGAACTTTGTAAACCTGGTTATTATGATAGTTGCACCTCCATTTGCATCTGATGTTGTTAGGTATATATAGGACATGAGATTAGATCAACAATTATGGAAGGAATCATGTCATTAAGAGGTAAAAAATTTAATTGAAAATTTGTATAGAAACTTGTTATTTTTGGCTCAATCTTGCACCAATCAACCTTGCATGAATTTGACAGCTTGCACATGTAATCTTGGGCCTTAAATATGATCCATAGCAAAGCCTGCATGTCTTAACATATTGATCTTATATTTTATTTAATTTATTTTGGATTTAATTGAATAAAAATAAAAATAAATAAAATAAAAGTGCATGAATGGATTTATGGGTCTTTAAACATGTCATGAACATGTCTGGATCTGAAAACTTAGGCCTAATAACCCAAAATTAGAAATTTGCTTAATTTGAAATTCATGCACTCTCTCAAAATTTCCCAACTTGCACCAATCATAACTCTATCAATTTTAATCTTTTGAAGGTGATCTTGGACTTTTTGGAAAGAACAAGATGTCATCTACAATATATATGTTTATTGTTTTTCCATTTGAATAATTTATCTTGAAGTAAGTTGGCTTGACAAAAAGTGTCTTTTTGTTGACTTTTGAAATGACCTGTAATATATTTGCTCATATCTCTCAAATGAAGCACTTTTTGGACTTAAGCTTAAAGATACAAAGTTGTAGATAATTGAATCTCCTTCAAAAGGAGATTTTGTTGGGCAAAAGCTTATGAAGCATGTAAAAGTTATGCTTGGTCAAAGTTTAGTTGACTTCTCCTAAGGAAACCCTAATTTGGCAACTTTTGACTTTTGATGATTTGAGGGCTTTTCTTGGGGAATCATGATCAACCCTTGATAAAATTATGAATATGACTTAAAAACCTTGATGTTGACTAAAAATATTGAATTTTGACTGTATATTGACCACAGTTGACTTTTTACCCAATATAGTTAATTTTCAATCATTTGAGCCATTGGCTGAGCAAACTTGTGATGCAAGGCATGAAAATTGGTATGAGAGTTCTTGAAGACATATGAGGAACCATGGAAAAATTTGAGGCCTTTTAAACCCAAACTTCCTTTTGAAAAGTGAAAGCCTAGTTGTAAGTCCATTACTTAGGAGGAGAATTTGTCTGGTCAATTCTTGAGCAACTTTGAGCATTTCAGAACCGTAGGAGAATGTCTTGAAGAAAAGGGATGGAAAATTTTGGGGTAAAACAGTCTCCCGTCATTAAGGACCAAATACATTTTCAGAACCCTCATTAAAGAAACCGCATCCTAAGCCAGTGCTTTTTTCTTGACCACCGCATCGAGGCCCGGGATGGCCGAAGACTCTTCCTGAGGCACAAATAGAGAATGATCCTCCTCAACAACATCCATCATGAGATTTACACCCCCGACATCCTCCACATGATGCCTTCTCTTGCTCGGGATGTCCTGCTGAGGAGGAGACTGGTTGCCTGCCAGTGAAGAGGAAGAACCAGAGCCATCCTTGGACTAATTTTGGATTTGGACAAAGCGATTCTTAGAGCTCTTATTTAGGCCCTGCTCAACTTTCCCTCTGTTCATCGCCATCTTGATCACACGATCTTGAAGGTATGTCATTTTATTTGCATAAATGAAGGGAACTTGTTAGTACACCAAGGAGGAAAAAACATACAAACATGTTAAAGGATAAATAGCTACCTAAAAGCAATATAGCATCCTCGACAATATTACACTCGAGGAGCTATTTAGTGTTAATAAATCGAGCCTCATAAATGGGTTGACCATGATCGTTAAGGACAACCTCCCTGTACTTAGTCTCACACCGAGCAAGAGTGAAATTATCGATAAACGTCACAAGCTTGTGATAGCTACGTTGGTCCTTAGAGTCTAACTCGTTTTACTTAGTAATATAATAATTTGTACTCTGCTCAAAATGGTCGCTACTCCAACGAATATGGAACTTCGAGACCATCCTCATCACCTCATCCCCATCCTCGTTGCAATGCATACTCCCATCTTCCTCAGTTACGACCACCCACTCAAACATGGAATTGATGACTGCTTGACTCACAGGCTTAATCGTATAATACCCATCCTTGAAGGTGCGAATGGAGTCATGAACATTTTAAACATATTCTTCGGCTGCTTAAAGGACACCCAACTATGCTTCAGGTTTGAAGTTTGTCGCTGAAGGTGGAAACGGTGGAAGAGCAGAGGAATGATGGCACCGATCTCAAGATATTAATACATGATCTTGAAGGCTAAAATAAACACAATCGAGTTAGGATGCATTTGAGAAGGCGCTAACTCCAACCGATCAAAAATTCCCATTTAGAGACCGATGAACGGAATCTAAAGCCCTAGATCTTTAAAGGTATACCCGTACATGGAGAAACGGTTCCCCGAGAAAAGTGATCAGATCCACCCACCCTATTCAATTTTATAAACCTCACAGTTCTCCGGAACCCCCAGATAACCCGCTCCTTCTTCGAAGATCGTAAACACGTTCTCTAGAAAGTTAGCAAAATGAGAGGCTATCCCGCAGGGTTTTGGCCCGATCCAATGTAAGTCAAGATCAATGATTGTGTCAACCCGGTGAATTCCCTCGGTGCTACAATCCATTAAAACCTAAAAAGAAGAGGAAGACAGTGAATTCAACGATCAAATCAAATTCACCCTTCCACTATAAATCAAGTGAAAGGGCGAAGAGAGGAATGAGGACACTTCCCTCGACCAAAGCCCTTATTCAAAGGCAAGGAAATCGCGAGGAGAGCTCAGCAAATAATCTTTATGGGGAAGAGCCTCCCCGACACAGAGCTTCATCGTAAAACTCATGAACTTCACGGGGAAGAACCTCCCCGACATAAAGTTTCATCATAAAACTCATGAATTTCGCTAGGAAGAACCTCCCCGGTGTAAAGTTTCATCATTAAACTTGTGAATATTGGGGGGAAGAGCCTCCCCGACATAGAGTTTTATCATAAAACTCATGAATTTTGCAGGGAACAGCCTTCTCGACATAGAGTTTCATCATAAAACTCATGAGTCTCATCGGCGCTGGCGTTCAGGAATGACTAAACCACATTTAAACACCACCACCCACCAAAACCAAATGCAAAACAATGATAAAAAGGAAAAATAAAAAGCAACCTTATGTGATCTGAGGAAGAGACTAAAGTTGATAGTAGTTCGAAAACAACAATGATGGTAGCGAAACTCTAAAACTCAGAGGGAAAGTAGAGGGAAGAATAGAGGAAACTTTGTAATTGTCCCTCCATTCTTCCTATTTATAAACCCTCTTCATTGCATGGGCATGTGTGTCACTACTTGGGGAAATGTGACACTGTTTCAACATATTACTACCCCTATTCATGAGCCATCATTACACAAGTAATAGTCGTGATGCGTGGCTCGAGGTACAAATGGAAAACACAAATGGAAAACTTTTGCATTCCCTCATGAGCACGGCCTAAGAGAAAAACTTGAAGCAAATCTATGAGACACATGAAAACTCACGAGTAAAGCCAAACGATCAACGTGGGCGCAAGATAAACTTTAGATTGCAATCCCTGTATAACACGTCTTCCTCGTGAGCGAAATCCAACGAGTCACGAGAAAAAACCATCCTCGCCTGTGTAAACTCAAAAGAGATATCCATGGAGAGCACCGTCTACGGTGACACGAGCTCACTATCGTGAGCCCAAATGAAGGCTTGTTTCGCACAAAGTCCCTTTCTCCTCCTCGATACACGAACTGACTCTAAGTCATTGCTCCTCTGCCTAGAAGCAGCTACTTATGGTGCAAACTGTAGAAGGAGTAAACTGAAGCTCATACAGGAATCAAATGAGTCATGTTTCAATGCAGAATCGTGTACCTTCTCAACAAATCCTGAACCTTCTAATGGTTTCCCATATCCTTAAAAAAGTACAAAAACATATACAACCAGTCAATTGATCAAACACTTTGTGTGCATACCATTCTAATCAAATTTCATAAATTTCACAGAAAAAATAAGTTGAACAAAGATGGCAGGCACAATTTCTTGTTCAAATAGAGGAACACTAGACGTAAAAACCTGAAAAAATCACCTACGATGGAGAGGAGTGATGAATTCTAAATTGTTGTGAATATGAGTGTGAATAATTAGCACTCATCGGCTTCATTTGTTTGCTTTTTGTCAATAAACCTCAACTTTAGTTTATATTCGATATAGTTTATGTTATAGTGTATTTATTGCATTATTGTGTAAATATCATTGAGTTTAATTGATTTTATCTCATTTTTATACATATTCAAGCATTGATATTTAGGCAATGTTAGATAGAGCATTGAATAAGCTTTCCAGCACTTTCGAACATGCGCGAATCAGAGTTACGGTTTAAAACTTATGGCTGAATTTGTGTTGGTTTTTCAACTTTTTGTCATCTGGCGTCGGGCGATACTTTTTGGTCTCTGTGTGAATCTAGATCGACCTGAAGCGTGGAAAAATGCAGTTTTGGTCGTTGGGCGACGCTTTTTGGTCGTTAGGCGATGCAGGACAGTCAGAAATGCGTATTTAGGGGTAAAACACATTTTTTGGGTATGGTTTTGGATATTTTTGACCCCAACTCCATCATCCTTCATTTATTGATAGTTAGAGCTTATAAAACAATATTGAAACTTGTATACAGATGATCTGGGGTAGATTGCTCTTCAATCGGCACTAACAAATTGGTAGATTTATGGTTCATTTCTCTTCTTCTTTGTGTATTCTTTATGTGTTGAGTTTGTATATGTATTTACTTTGAACTCATGTATATTTATCGCCCATGGCGTTATATTAAACTTTCTTTACAAATATTTATCGATTATCATCTTAGATTTTTGCTTTGTGCTAGGGATTTCAGTTGTTATAGACATATACTGCTTATATTCTTATTTAGGATGATTATGTGTTAGTTTCTGAATTCTAGAGATAGATTTAGAGCTGACATCTACTTGGGTATTAGAGCTTAATACCTCTGTGTGGTTGTGCTATACTGAGAGATCATCAGTGTGATTACATAGTTGTCTTCTATGTTGTTAATGAGGTAGAGAGATCATTTCCTTGGTGATATAGTATGTCTCTCAATTTGGGTTAGAAATGACTTAGGTTGTGAGTGATACATAGTGACATTGATGAGTATTGTTAAGTTGAATGTAATTGGTCGATAGATTTAAGTCTGTGATGAGTAGATTATATGCAGGCTTGATAAGTTCTTCCTTAGTTTTTACTTTTGTTTACATTTATTTTCTAATGATAACATTTTCTTTACAAACCCATTTATCCCCAAACTCATTAACAATAGATTTGTCGAACGGTAATTCAATATCCAATCTCTATAGACACGATAAATTTCTAGATAAATATTTCCAAAACTTTTGTTGCTTGCCACTATACCGCTTCCAACAAAATGACACTGTTGTCGGGGATTGGTTTTATTGTCTCCGCATTATGATAATTCTTTTGTTTTTGAGTTTTGTAATTAATGTATATGTTGTATAGAAATTGTACATTAACTTGTATATGATATTTGAACATATATGTGTTTTTATGTATTATTGTGAATTGGCTCCTTTTTGTAACGTTTGTTGTGTGATTGTTAGGATACTTTCTTTAGGTTTGTGCCGTGTGACAATACATGGCATGATGGGAGGAGGTTACTAGCTCGCACAATAAAGGCGTCGAGCTTACAACGTAAAACAAGCATGTTTGTTTGTATTTGTTTATATGTGTGGTGATTTATACTTTAACAAGTTGAAACAAGGAAATATACTGAATTTCAAATCTTTATTTTTCAACTTGTTAATTCATTTTCACCCGGTTTTCATATCATTATTTGTATTTATTTTGTTATGTCAATTTTTGTTTTCCTAAAGATTGTCGTGTTTAGCTTGAGGAGTTTTTTTTGTTGTATATATTTTTAATTTTTTACATTGAAATTTTGTAGGAGTATAATTTTTCTAATTCTTTTGTTGTTGTTTGAACTCAAGTTTTGATCCGGTAACTTGTAAAATATTAAGGTGATTTGTCAAATTTGATTGTTTCGACTTGCGAATGCATGGTAATGATTTTGTTAAAGTTTTGTACACGTTCGAGATATGTGTTTATCGCTTTCTATACTTTAGCATATTCATGATACTTAGACTTTTTACAATTTTTATGTCATTCATTCTTTTGTATACTTGTTCTTTTGTATACTTAGACTTTTGTTTGTGTTGATTGTATGAAAGCTTGAACATGATCAAGGCATTTTTTGTTTCATTTTGAGCATAACTACCTTGGCCAAATAAGTCAATTCACCTTGTGAGTGTGTGATCATTAGTAACCCCTTTGAGATTTTTGTCGATATCTATGTTGTATTTACTAAATGCTGGTCTATGGGTGTTTAGTTTCCCTTTTTGCATGGATGTTGATTCATTATTTTCTTGAACCCTCAACCATTGTTTTGGTTTGAATTTTTACCTTGCCTTAGAAAGTAGGGATTATTCACTTTAATGTATGGTTGAATTCAAGCTAGGGAGAAAAATGATTGTGTGTTTATTGGTTGATTGATATGAGGTCGAAAAGAAAAAGAAAAAAAAAGAAAAGAAATGAAAAAAAAAAGTGATAGAAAAAGAAAGGAAAAAATAGAAAAGCTTTGAAAAAGAAAAACAAAAAGGTATGGAATAATGTTGTGTTGAATAAGTGATGTGTGATGGTTTAAAATTTGGGATGAAGAAGAAGTTTGATTGAAATTCTATTGTTTGAAACTTTGTGGAAGTAAATACTCCATTAGGTTTAGGCAACTTTTTGTTTCAATTAACTTTAGGACTTATCACTTGTTTGTTAACCAAGACAAATTACAACCTTGAAAAGCCCTTGAGATTCTTGCTTTTATATTTTCAATGTAAATTTTTGGATGAATGCATAATTTAGTCTATTTTTTGCAAGATTGTTGGATGAGTGAAAATACCTCATTTTTGTGTGTTTTTTATCTACCGATGATTGTATTTGCTACGTGTGATTCATTTGTGAACTAGTATTTTTTTTAGAATGTTTGGCATAATTTTTGTATTTAGCATTTGTTTCGTGTTTATGTTATAGTCGTAGTTTAGTGGTAAGTGTTTACTTTGTGTGTATTTTTTTCATTTGAACCATTGCATTTGTTTTATGTTTTCAAAACCTGTTGATTCGTGATTCTTTGATGATCATCTTTTGCTTCTTTAAGTTTATTTGAATTTGTTTGAGGATAAATAATGTTTTAATTTGGGGAGAGTTTGATGAGTACTAGATTGTTGTGAATTTGAGTGTAAATAATTATTGGCTTAATTTGTTTGATTTTTGTCAATAAACCTCAACTTTAGTATATATTCGGTATAGTTTATGTTATAGTGTATTTATTGTGTTATTGTGTAAATATCATTGATTTTAATTGATTTTATCTCATTTTTGTAGGTATTCAAGCATTGGTATTTAGGACTTTTAGATAGAGCATTGAATTAGTTTTCCAATGCTTCTGACCATGCGCGAATCGGAGTTACGATTCAAAACTTATGGCTAAATCTATGTTGGTTTTTCAACTTTCTGTCATCTGTCGTCGGGCGAAGCTTTTTGGTTGCCAGGCAATTCTGGAGCGATCTGAAGCGTGGAAAAAATGCAGTTTTGGTCGTCGGGTGATGCAGGACAGTCAGAAATGCGTATTTAGGGGTAAAAACACATTGTTTGGGTATGGTTTTGGGTATTGTTGACCCCAACTGCAGCATCCTTCATTTTTTGATAGTTAGAGCTTAGAAAATAACATTAAAGCTTGCATACGGATGACCCGGGGTGGATTTCTCTTCAATCGGCGCTGACAAACCGGTAGATTTGTGGTTCATTTATCTTCTTCTTTATGTATTCTTTATGTGTTGAGTTTGTATATGTAATTACTTTAAACTCATGTATATTTGCCGCTCATGGCGTTATATTAAACTTGCTTTACAAATCTTTGTCGATTATTATCTTAGATTTTTGCTATGTGATAGGGATTTGAGTTGTTATAGACATATACTGATTAAATTCTTATCTAGGATGATTATCTGTTAGTTTGTGAAATCTAGAGATAGATTTAGAGCTGACATCTACTTGGGTATCAGAGCTTAATGTCTCTGGGTGGTAATATTGTACTGAGAGATCGTCAGTGCGATTACATAGTTGTCTTATGTGTTATTGAGGAGGTAGAGAGATTATTTCCTTGGTGATACAGTCGGTCTCTCAATTTGAGTTAGAAATGACTTAGGTTATGAGTGATACGTAGTGACATTGATGAGTATTGTTAGGTTGAATGTAACTGGTCGATAGATTTAAGTATGTGATGAGTAGATTATATGCAGGCTTTATAATTTCTTCCTTAGTTTTTACTTTTGTTTACATTTATTTTCTGTTGATAACATTTTCTTTACAAACTCATTTATCCCCAAACTCATTAACGAGAGATTTGTCGAACGACAATTCAATAACCAATCTCTGTGGACACGATAAATTCCTGGATAAATATTTCCAAAACTTTTGTTGCCTTCCGCTATACCGCTTCCAACACGGAGCTGTTAATTGGAAGAGAGGGTGTTTCGATGACGTGCCTGTGGTGTTTCTACAGAGAAATTCTCGGCGACAAGGGTGTGGTCGTATTCTAAAGTTCAACGTCATTGTCTATGTTTTCTTCATTCTTCCCCCTTGTTTTCTTCGTTTTGATTTCGAGTGCAATTTTTATACCTACAATTTACCCTTTTTTTTACCTTAAATGTACCTTTTTTACTTTAGTTTCAAAAAAGTAATTGGACTAGAGCCTGGGCAGTTGCCTAGGATGCCCGGACGCTGAAATCGTTGGTGTCAATGACTATCTAGATTCTAGGAAAAATACCTCCATCATACTATTACAACAACTCCTTATATTTTTATCCTCTGTTATGTAATGTGTAATCCCCTCCAACAAAGTGATTATAGGTTTGTCTCTATGCTCCCATATGGACCTATTAAAAGCCTCACACATGTTGCTTACTTGCATATCACACTATATATGTCTGTAAGTATGATATGGTCCAAATTTGTGAAGGGGTCTCCATAATGTCCTTCCATGCACTTGGAAGGATTTGGTTGTTACCATCCCTGCCTACTTCTGCCATTAATTGCCCATCATATTCTCCCTTCAAAAAGCAAGCATCAAAGTCAATAAGTAGCATACATATCTTGGCAAATTCTTCCTTTCAAGATTCTAAAAATATATATATCCTTTCAAAGACATGACTTTCATTGCTTTCAGCATATTGTATAAACAAAGTACTCTTAGGATTAGATTTCAATAACTCTTTTACATAACCTCTCAAATTATAAAATTGATCAAAACTAGCACCTTAAATCAAATTCACAGCCTTCCTTTTTACCTTGTATTCTTGATCTTGTGATATCTTCATTCACAAACTCTTAAGGGATTCGGCTATGAGACCTGTTGGCTTAATATAAGGACTATGCCTTAAGACATTTGCAAATTTTTTAGCAAGCCACATAGTCTTAACATTCCTATTATGTGCAGTTATGTAGCGTGTGTGATCATCAACATAACTGACAATTTGTCAATATTATTGCTCATTCCTTTTCTAATCCATAAGTAGAACTTATAATAAGTCATACACATAATTATCATCCTTTTGGAATCATTATTCTTAATGAACAAGTTTTTATGATTTTCCTTTCCATATTCTTTGATAGCATATCTTACCATCTCCTTCTTTGTAAACATCATTCCAAAATGAAAATGACTTTCCTCACCACTCTTAAAAGTTGGAAACTTAACTATGTCTTCATCATCATCACTCTCAAAAGGTGTGTATAAATGATCAAAATACTCACATTCTTCATGTTGCATATTAGTCAGCCTTTTTCTTCCAATAGAAACCCGCCTAAAGTCTTAGGGGGTTATACTTTGGTCATGGACATCTCCTCAAAATCTTCAGTGGCCCAATTAACTTTATTATCTTCACTATACTCACTTTTAACATAATCCTCATCATTCACTTCAACATGTTCATCATTCAAATCAATAGTAGGCTCATTCACTTCAAATCATTCATTATTAACTTCATCATTAGGCTCACTAACTTCAGCTTATTCATTATTCACTTCAATATTAGGCTCATTAACTTCAACTTCTTCATCATTCAAATCAACATTAGGCTCATTCACTTCAATATTAGGATCATTCACTTCAACATTAGGCCCGATAAAACCAGTATATTGGACATCATCATCATTAATGTAGTTATCTAATTCACTTGGATCCACAATCGCAGGGGGGTCAGATACTTTGTGCTCACATATACATATTTCACCTCGTGTCCTACAACACTTTGGTAAACTGCATCACATCCGTATCATTACTCAATGGCCGAGACCATGTGAAAAGTTGAATACATGGTTCCAATACCACATACAATTTATGTCCTACATATCCCGCACTTTTAATCAATCTTTCCACATCCATGTATGACATGAAATCCTCATCCCGCTACCAATTCATCTCAGTTACCTCTCCATCAACCTCTTCATTAGCATACCACTTAACAAGTTTAGAAATTAATCTCCTTGTATGGTGTATTCTCAACCTAACCTTATTAGTATGGCTTGGCGTGAGAATTAATAGAATAAATACGGAATAAGATAACATTCAGTTGGACGACAATTTCATATGAAAAGGACAATGAACCACAACTAAAACATGAAACAAACAAAAGAAAACAAGTGGAATATGGTGACACTCCAATTGGGACAAGAAAATATACCTTAAATCGGAACTTCACTTGTCACTACTCGTTATCGCGAATCTCGGATACCAAATACTACAACTATGAGTCTTCATTTCAAACGCTTTTTGGTTTAATGTTTGAACCAATCTTCAAAATTCGAGTTAGAGATTTTCGTGTTTGGTATCAGGGACAGAAAACAAAGTGAAATTATATTTAGATGATTATATTATTTAAAATTTAATTAAAATGTTTTACGTCAATTAAAAATGTTTTATAAAATAAAACATAAATAAATATTATTAAAATATTTAACAAATGTGACATGAATCTATAATAACCTTGTTGCGTAATTAATGAGATTGCCAAGTGTGCAAATATAAAAGGGGACAATGAAAATTCTAAGAAAAGTAAAATTCAAAGATAAAAAAACTAATTATTAAAGTGAAAGACTAAAAATTTAAAAAAAACTTAATACTTAATTGAATAAAATATTTGTAAACAATATAAGTAAATTCGAATTTTTGTTTTGAATATATATTTGCTGAAATAGTTCACTTTGATTATATATTTAAATAGTTAATGCCAATTTAATCCAAAGAAATCAAATACTTTGACTAATACAGAAAATAAAATCTAACCGTTTATTGTAATCTTCTAAATCAATATTGAAATTTGAAAAATCAACACAATAATAAATTGAGTAATAAATTTTAAACAAAATATAAGATAATTGACACTGACAAAAATATGTGATTCCCAATTTTTTAAAAATCAATTAAATATTTTCAAAGAGAGATAATTAAAAAGGGATATCAAAATTAAAATAATATACAATACTAAATTATATATTATAATTTAGACATATTATATTCACATGAACATGACTAAAATACGTTCTATGAATAAATATTTAATTTAATTATTAACCTTTAATATATATATTTAAATATTTAATATTAAATTATTCCCACAAAATTAATTAAGTTATGTATTTTAATCAACAGTAATGCTATCTTGACACTTATATTTACACCAAATACATACACCAAAACACTGTTCATGATGAATCATGTTTTCTTAATAAAAATATTATTATTTTAAAAATATATTATTTTTAAATAAAATATTTATGTTTTAAATTTATTTTATAACATAAATATAAGATTATGTCATTAACCAACTTCATCATTGAATTAACCACAAACATAAACGTTATTAACTATTTATTTTATTTATAATTTATTAATTAATTTTACTATTTTATTAATCATATATTAATACTAATTTATAAACATAATAATCAATCTTTATTCTCGATTAATCAATTTTATATATATATATATATATATATATATATATATATATATATATATATATATATATATATATATATATATATATATATATATATATATATATATATATATATATATATATATATATATATATATATATATATATATATATATATATATATATATATATATATATATATATATATATATATATATATATATATATATATATATATATATATATATATATATATATATATATATATATATATATATATATATATATATATATATATATATATATATATATATATATATATATATATTTTAATCAAAAAAATTTATCACATAAGATTATTTTTTTAATGTCAGAATACTCAATACTCAAATTATAAATTATATTAATTAAATTATAACATTCAATTAATCAATTTTATTTTCTCAAAATTACATTTTAATGTTAAGATATACTTATTAACCAAACTACAAACTGCATTAACCAAGTGTTTACACACTATTAACCAAAATTATTTTGGAAAAATAAAAAAATAAAACAAAAAGTCAAAATTGTGTATTTCATTATTCATCGCATTTATAAACACCTAAGATGTAATATTAAAATGAGTGTTAAAATATTATTTCTCTTTAATCAAACATGGAACCACAAGGTTTATAATATTTATATTTTTTTGGTCGGTACACATTTATTGCTTTATCTAGAAATAAGTTTTTTTTATATATTTTTTTGACAGAAAAAGATCAATTAATTTCATTAATAATAATATTCAGAATACAAATTAAAATATTAGTAAAAGTGTGAAAACTAACTAAAGATAGAATAATCCGTACTAAAATACGAGCCGCTTTATTAACTTACTCTAGTAAACTTAACTAAAGAATTCGTAAAAAGAAAAGTCAATAAACAATTACATTTTAGAAATGAGTCTTTTATTTATTTATTAGATAATCGATATTAAAGATCAACTTAGACATTTAAGATTTATTTAACAGTTTCTATGAGTTTAATATATATCAAATAACTCAAAGTCCAGCACAAATGGTTTTTGCATAGAATCAGTGATCATAGAAAATAAACAAAAATATTAAAAATACATGCAAAAATTTGTTTCAAAAATAAAAAATAGACATCCTGGTGTAAGATATATTTATTTAATTTTGACAAAATGTCAATATTTATCAATACATAAAACATATGAATTATTTATTAATTATTATAACACTTGGATCGTTAAGAAATGTTTATAAGTCCCACAAGCACCATAAAACATTACTTATGTGAAGCAGCATCATAATAGTGATTGTGTTCGCAATCATGAATACATGGTCCAAAGCAATCTTGAAAAAGACCTTCATATTGGCACTTAAAGAAACACCCAAGCTTACATGCAATTACTGAGCGCTTGCTTGACTTAAAATCTGGAGGTTGAGTAATGCATTCAACTTGGATTTTCAACATCATTATTATCAACATAATCACAATACATTTTCTAATTTCACTCGTTGCCATTACTCTTATCAATATTTTTTTCTAAAATTCCCAATTTTATCACTTCTGCACAACACTAATTAAACAAAACATTTGCGTTTGACCATTATTTATAGCTAACATTTTTTTATTATATTTATTTTAAAACTTTAACTACTCAAAAAATAATCATTATTTCATTTTATTAAAAATATATAAATTCTTCGATCACTATTATAAATAAAATATAATTTTTTTGTTTCATTTAATAAGTGATGTATCTAGCCTATATATAATTAATATACATTAATTGTTGAATAAATAAAATAAAAAAATTTAATTATAATTTTGATTTTTCTATTTTGTTTGATTCCTGAAATTGATCCTTCTTTTTAAAATTTAAACAGTTTTGACATTATATTTTAAATTTAAACAGTTTTGATCATCCTCTCATATTTATATATTTAAAATTAACGATATTTTTATTTTTTAAATAAAAAATTATTTGTAAAAGATGATAAATCATAGAATATAAATCTATTATTAAAATTGGAAGATAAAAATATAAGTTAAAAAATAAAAATAACATCGATTTTTTATTATGAAAAATATGAGAGGGAAATTAAAATTGTTTGAATTTAAAATAAAGAGACAAAAATTATTAAAATTTTAAAATAGATAAACCAAATTTAAAAATTGATCGTACCGGACCAGAGTGGATCGTCAAGGCCTACGAGCGGTGAGTTGAGCAGCAACTGGAAGTGAGTTGGGAGTATCTATAAGACACTCTGATACCAAAGTAAGGTTCAGAGCAGTGCGAGCAAGTATGAGAGTGAGTATGAAAGAATGAATATCTAACCCTCTCAAGAAAGAGGGTATTTATAGTCCTCAGCGTTGGACCAAGGTCTCCATCGTTGGACTGGACAAGCAGGTCCAAAACAGAGACTGTCAGGTTCTATGTGCATAATGGGGTCAGCACGTGGTCCCCAACCCGGATGAATTCCTCTGAATAGTTAGGAGAATATGGACGCGGTCTTTTCGGGACCAAGAAGACTCTGTGATATTTGGGAGTGTGGCGAGTCAACCCTACGAGGAGGGGGTTCGCGGTGTCGTCGTGGGTTCTCCCCGCCAGTTGTGAGGTCGTCTGGGAGGGTTTGTCGTGGTCGACGAGAAGAGTGGAGGATGCTCGGGAGGTCCTCCTGACCGGCGACGAGCCTCCTCGTGATTCCTGGACTTATCCTCGTACGGCGAAGTCACATTTTCACGAAGAGTGAGGTTACTGTCCGACATAGTTGAGGTCAGATTCGATCAACAAATCTACTCGAACAGCATAGTTAGATTAGGCCTCGTATAAAGTTTGGCCAAATACAGATCTAATCCAGAAAAAAAATAGAAAAATCAAAACTAAAATTTAACAAAAATAAAAATGAAATTTACTTTTTATAATGAGGTACATGGTGTGTATTATTGTTAAGAAAAAAGTTGGTATTTTCTAAAACTATTCTTTTTCTAGAAATTCTGCTAACATGGAAGCTTTTCTAATTATAAAACTATTATCGTTCTTAAATATTTTATAAAATCTATTTTTTTTTCTTTTCTGAACAAAGTATAATGCAAACGATCTAGTTCTCGAACAAACTAAACAAAACCAAAGACCAATTGCATCACAAGGCTAGCAACATGACCAATAAACTTAGAATTAAATCAGCACCTATAAACAATATTATTAATAATTTGTTGGATAATATATTCTGACTAACAGTAATTCTAAAATCTATTTTTCTTTAATAATTAAAAATATTAAAAATTAAAATAAAAAAATAATAATAACTGCCTTGCATAAGGCTCAAAGACAAGCAACTCAAGCTCAGATCATTGGGCAACTCTCCACGCGTCTGTTGGGGAACGTGGCCCACGTGTCCGTGTCACTGTCATCATAACTGCCCTCCGAAAATCACGGGTCCAACACCTATTCTCTCGTGGCAGTTGATCAGGGGGAGTCTACATGTTCGACTCCATACACACGTAAGCCTTGGCAGTCTTCATTGTTGAGCCTCATCGTGGCCCAACATTTGAGACCTTGGCCTAGTGTTGGGGACTATAAATACCTCTCCTTTGAGAGGGTCAGGTATTCATTCTTTCATACTCACACTCTCATACTTGCAAGAACTCTCCATGAATCTTACTTTAGCATCAAAGTGTCTTGCAGGTACCCCCCAACTCATTTCCAGTTATTGCTCAACACACAGCTCGTAGGCCTTGACGATCCATTCTGGTCAGATACGATCAGTGGCGTCGTCTGTGGGAAACAAGCTTCTCTGTCTTTCATTAACCCAAGACCAAAGCAATTCTTCAAACTCTTCAAATTCTTTATCTCACCGACCCCAATAACAACGTCGTCAACAACATGGCCAACAACAACAACAACAACGGGAACGACGCCGACATGGACAGTCTCGTGCAGAATTACAGAGACGGCATGACCTCCTCTTCATCATCACGCTCTCGACCACACGAGGGAACCCATCCGCCCCAGAACTATGAGCCGAACGTTTTCTAGGAGGTCCCCGTCCCCGCGGCCGCTGATGCCACGACCATGGCTCTGTTCGCGGTCCTTAATCAGATGAATTACTTGATCTTCTCGCAAGGTGAGCGAGTAAGGGTGCTTGAGGACTCTCGTCGAGCTCCCAAAAGACACAGGAGACCTGACACTCCACCTCCTCGTCAGAACAGGACAGGTCGCGAAGCCTCTCTCCTCGACGGACTGGCTGACGCCCCACGCTGGAGAGAACTATGCCTGAGGCTACCAGGAGACGCGACATCACCCTCCACACAAGGAACAACGATCCCCTGAAAACAGAGACATGGGCAACGTAGAAGCACATCCTCGACCAAGGGATCCTCCCCGAGGCCAAGAACATCACTACGATCGCCACTACAACCGGTCTCCTTCCCACTCCCCCTACAAGAGCG
This sequence comes from Vicia faba, assembly GCA_948472305.1. Lineage (NCBI taxonomy): Eukaryota > Viridiplantae > Streptophyta > Magnoliopsida > Fabales > Fabaceae > Vicia > Vicia faba. The sequence continues at coordinate 1,789,074,937 of OX451736.1, forward strand.
ACGAAGACGACCCCCATGGTCCTTTATCACAAGTAATCATGGAGGCGCCCATTCCCAGGGGAATGGAGAAGCCTCCCCAACTGAAGGAATATGACGGCATTACTGACCCAATCGACACATCGACAGGTTCAAAGCAATGCTCCATTATCATAACGCTGCAGGACCGATCAAATGTCGATTGTTCCCCGTGACCTTAAGAAAGACTGCAATGGAATGGTATAAGAATCCCCCCCCAGGGTCAATCACCTCCTGGAGGAACCTGAAGAGCTAGTTCATCAGCTCCTTTACGGCGTCTCGTCAACACCCGGAGACTGAGGCCGCCCTTGAGGCTATCGTCCAAAGAAGCAACGAAACCCTTAGGGAATTCATCGATCGGTTCATCCGCGATGCCATTCAGGTCTCGTGCACCGATCACATGAAGAGATATCTGCTCGAGAGAGGATTGCTCCCGGGCACAGAGTTATGGAAGGCCATCGGCATTGAACCACCCCATACTTTCGATGCCCTCCTCGAAAAAGCTAGGGCCTATATGGACTACAAGGAGAGAAAAGTGGCCAACAGAGCCCGCGACCCAAGGAATTACGGATCAATTAACATCCCGTGACACCAAGACGCAGGCCCTCCTCGATGAACAAGCGAGAAGAGAAGGGAGGATAAACCGCGTGATCCCCGCAAGCATAGGGGACCCGCAGGCCGATTCACCGAATACACTATGCTGACCGCTTCCCGCGAGCCCATCCTGGTGGAGTGCGCTAATACCGACTTCAAGGATGGTGGCGTCAAATTCTCTCGCTCTGCTCCTACGAAGCTCGGAGCTGACAGGAGCAAATATTGTCAGTACCATCGAAGTCACGGGCACCTGACTGAAGACTGTGTCCACCTCAAAGACGCCAGCGAAACCCTTATCAAGGGTGGCAGACTCGGGCAATACTGATGCAATGACGCCCCTCGCCGAGATGCATGTGAGACAAGGGAGGTCGAGGAGGATACCTGACCATCGGATGATGCGGCTCCCATCCAAATAGCTTTCTCTCTAACAAGGCCGAAGGACTTCTACATCCCCGACAGATACGAGGAAGAACCTTTGTCCATGCACAACAGATGGGAGAGATTCCCCTCCTCCATGGTTATAACTGGAGGGGGTTCAACAACATCTCCATAAACTCTACAAAATGAAAGCTCAATGAATTGGTCGACGCAGCCCCGAATCAAATGATGAAATTCCAGAAGGTCAAGGGCAGATCATAACCAATCACTTTCTACCTCGGGGAGTTACCTGAAGGGGCCCCTAATTCGAGCATCCCTCTACTAGTGAGGGCAAGAATGGCTAATTTCAATGATCACCGTGTTTTGATCGACGAGGGGAGTTGTGTCGATGTTATGTATAACCATCTGTTCTGAACCTTACAGCTCAAAGACACCCACCTTTCACCATACATGGGGTCCGACCTGTAAGGCTTCAATGGCTCGACCTCCAAACCATGGGGGTACGTTGAGCTTTTCGTCACCTTCGGGGAAGAAACCACCTCTCGACAGGTCAAGGTGCGATTTCTAGTCATCGACTTCCCGTCTCACTACAACTTCATCATATGGAGACTAACGCTGGCCGACTTGACCGCAGTACCCTCCATTGTCCATCTAAAGATGAAATTCTATACAAGGAGGGGACGCGTCGCCACCATCCATGGGGACATCTCAGCTGCCCGAAGATGTTTCAACGCGGCTTCTAAGGGACAGAGTACAGTTGACACCAGGGTGTGACCTACCAAGAGAGCTGCTACTACACGACCTGAACCACAACTTGTCAAGACAGAAGAACAAAGGGCTTCAACCAAGGTCGAATCCATCTCGATCGACACCCGCTTCGACAAGGATGAAGCCCCCAACGACAAACAGGAACTCCTCCGACCAATCTCGGACGGAGACTTTGAGTTTTCCCCCCTCGATGAAAACCCTCAGAAAAGCGTGAAGATTGACACCGGACTCCCTGACTTGGCGAGGAAGCAGATCAAAGCTTGCTTGAGGGAGAATGCGGACCTGTTTGTGTGGATCACCACGGAGATGCCCGGACTAGACCCTGAGGTCGCCTGTCACCGATTGGCCATTGATCCAGTCGTTAGGGCAGTAGTACATCGTAGACGTAGGCAGACTCCCGAGAAAGCAGAGGCTGTTGAAAATGTCGTAAAAGACCTCTTATAGGCTAATTTTATTTGAGGCCCATTATTCAACCTGGCTCTCAAATGTTGTACTTGATAACAAAAATAATGGAAAATGAAGAATGTGTGTTGACTATATTGATCTTAACCGGGCATGTCCTAAAGACGCTTTTCCTTTACCTAATATTGACGTGTTGTCGACAACTCGACAGGCTATAAAATTTTATCATTTATGGACGCCTACTCGGGCTATAACCAAATCCCAATGGCGATGAGCGACAAGCATTGCACTGCTTTCATGACCATCTCGGGAAATTACTACTACAATTTAATGCCCTTCGGCCTGAAAAACGCAGGGACAACGTACTAGCGGATGATGAATAGAGTCTTCTGCGACGAGATTGGTGATATACTCGAGGTATACATGGACGACATGATCGTCAAGTATCGAGCAGATACTGAGCATGATGCCCACCTCAAGAAGGTCTTTGCCCAAGCAAGACAATGCAGAATGAGATTCAACCCTAAGAAATGCACCTTCAGGGTTAAGGAGGGAAAATTCCTCGATTTTTATATGACAGAACGGGGAATTGAATCCAACCCCTATAAGTGTCGGGTATTCTCCGAGCTACCTACGCGTAGCTCGAAGAAATCTATACAAGTATTAGACGACATGCTCACCTCGCTCTCCCTATTCGTGGCGAAATCCGCGCAACACACCCTTCCATTTTTCAAACTTCTATGCAAAGAGGCAGCCTTAGAGTGGACCGAGGAATGCGAGCAAGCCCTCCTCCATCTCAAGCAAAGCCTTTTGCAACCTCCCGTGCTGTCGCGACCTAAGGACGGGGAAACCATGTTCCTTTACCTGGCCGTCTATGCCGAGGCTGTAAGCGCAACCCTCGTTCGTGAGACTCCAGACGGGAAAAAGCCAATGTATTTCACGAGAAAAGAACTTCAAGGACCCGAGGTCAGGTATCAACAGATTGAGAAGGTGGCATTAGCGCTCGTCAAGGCTACAAAGAGGCTTAGACATTACTTCCTTGCACACGCGATCATCGTACGGACAAACAAACTCGTAAGACAACTCCTATGCCGATAAGACATGGTAGGTTGAATGCTAAAATGGTCCTTGGAGCTCTCGGAGTTCAACATCCAGTACGAGATAAGGAGGGCTCTAAAGACCCAAGCCCTGGCCGACTTCATTGCAGAGATGACCGCTCACGATCCCCCCCATAGGGAAGAACCACAAGTGGACCATCTTCGTGGACGGAGCGTCCAGATCGACAGGGAGCAAAGCGGAAATCCTCCTCGAGAAAGAGGAAGGCATCGTGATCGAACATTCCCTCACCCTTTATTTTCCAACGTCGAATAATCAGGCTGAATATGAGGCACTTCTCGCAAGATTAAGGCTGGCCGAGGATTTGGGTGCCCGAGAGATACAAATTTTCACGGACTCCGAACTTGTCGCGTCTCAAGTTCAAGGGGGATACCAGGCTAAGAACAACAGCCTCATCGAATATTAAACCTGGTCAGAGAACATATGAAGAAGTTTGACTGGACAGAGAACATGCACGTGCCACACAAACAGAACACGCGGGCCGACATGCTTTCAAAGCTCGTGAGCACAAAGAAAAAAGGCGGAACCAAATCCGTCATCCAAGATCCGTTTCTCTCCTGAGCATTGAAAAGTCCACTATGCCACCCGAGGTAAATTCCATCGGGGACAAATCATGTTGGATGACCCTGGTGTTCAACTTTTTGACAAAGGGGAACTTCCCGTGGACCAAAGAGAGGAAGCCGCGACCAAACAACGAGCATGTTCATACGTGGTACTCGAACAAAAACTTTACCATCAAGGATTCTCCATCCCAATCCTAAAATGTGTCGAAGAATCCCCAATCCCTGAGATACTGTAGGAAATCCACGAGGGAATCAACCCCCAACACATGGGCGGGAGATCCTTAGCACGAAAGATGCTGTGAGCAGGCTACTACTGGCCGACCATGCAACAAGGCTCCAAGGAGAATATCAAGAAATGCGACAAGTGTCAGAGGCACACGAACATGCACCTCGGGGCCCCGCACGAGCTAAACACACTATCATCCCTGTGGTCGTTCGTCTGGTGGGGAATGGACATCCTCGGACCTTTAGTGCAAGGGACGTATCAAAACAAATTCTTGATCATGGTCGTCGACTATTTCACGAAATGGATAGAGGCCAAAGCTCTGGAAAAAACCACTTCACACAATATCCTCCATTTCTACAAACGAAACGTGCTTGCCCGATTTTGGATACCACAAGCGCTCATCACTGACAACGGGACCCAGTTCACCGATCAAGGTTTCCAAAGCTCCATCGCCAAACTCGACACCAAGCAACACTTCACCTCAGTCGAACACACCCAAACTAACGGGCAAGCCGAGGCCGCGAATATGGTCATCTTACGAGGTCTCAAACAAAGGTTGGGTGAGGTTAAAAGAGGGTGGGTCGAGGAACTCCATATCATCCTATGGGCTACTGAACAACACCCCACTCGACGACGGGTGAGACCTCATTCCAGCTAACCTATGGTACCGAGGTTGTCATCCCTGTAGAAATCTTGGAACCGTCCAGAAGAACCGATGCCCCTCTAGACAAGGAACTAAACAACGAGTCCCTAAGAGAAGAGCTCGATCTAGTCGAGGAAATTCGTTCAAGAGCAACTCTTTGCGAGGCCACACTGAAACAACAGATAGCCCTTCACCATGATAACAAAGTCAAAAAGCGTGAATTCCAGCTCAACGGCCTAGTCCTGCAGAGAAATCAGAAAGATTCTCGTAAAGGGAAGCTGGCTGCGAACTAGGAAGGATCATACCGTGTCCGTAGAGCTACAGGCACCGGGGAATACTACCTCGAGCATTTAAATGGAGAAACACTACCTCGATCATGGAACACCACGAAATTGAAACAATGTTACTGCTAAGTACTTATCCTACTAAGGACATTTGCAGTTGACCAGTCTTCTATAATCGACGACGGGATAAGCTCGACCATGTAGGCATGTTAAGGTACTGACATGGCCTCCAAGTATCAACGTCGGCGGGTTGTTGTTCATTTATTGAGCAGATCGTTATCCCGACAGGGACACCTCAATCGAGCTCTATTGTCGAAGTACCCAACAGGCAGAACACCCAGCTCGAGATAGGAAGTCCACACCTCAAGTTTAAGATCCCGACCGTGATCTTGAGCTCATTCTACGGATCCCTGCTCCATTTCCTTGACACATTTGACATGTGTCCATCACAACCAAAGTCGGGCGCAAATCTCCAACCTTAGAAATACCAACTTTCATACAATAAGCAAATCAAGCACAACTAAAAGCAAGTATTTATAAATAAATAGACATACAAGGCAAAATGAAGGCAGTCATAAATGCCGACCGCGAAGGCCGACACTGTTTAAATAATTAGAAAATACAGGCACGAGGGTCGCGAATCCAAAAAAAAACAAGAACAGGCATGCAAACCCTAAAAAAAATAAAATATCATCCTTCATGTCACTATCCTCGGGAGGATAGAAGATTTTTCTATCAATCACTTGATTAAACAGCACCGCGCCTTCAACCACAAACTCGACCCCCGGGTTTAAAATTTTTAGCTGCTCCACTGTCGTGTTGAACCATAACAGAGTGTGACCATGACGTCTTGCTCGAGCACCCGGATGCACGCAATTAGATCTACTCTAGTCACCATGGATTTCTCCGCATCAGTCTCTTCTTCAGCTGGGGCCGCGATCCCTTCCAGCTCTTTTGTTCGGGAAACCAGACGCTCGTTCTCTTTGGTCACAACATCCAGTTGGGGTTGCAACTCATTCAGATACTTGAGGAGTCGAACTTGGGCCTCAAAATTTGACTTGTGGTTGAGGATCTCGCACTTTAACTTCTCATTTTTGGCCTTCAGCTTTTGAATCTTAGCATACGCTGTGTCGAGGGAGGCCTGAGAGCCCGCAACCTCATCATTTAGCGTCAAGGCCGTCTCGAGCACCCTCATCACAGCGGCCACATCCTCCACCAAATTTTTCTGATGGACCTCCTTATCGTCAAACATGATCACCTCCTCTCCTCCTCGTGAATGCCTAAAGATCTCTCCCCGCTAAAGATATTGCGGTTTAGATAACAGGGAGGCAACACGAAGACTTCCCCGGACCCCTTATCATTTTCAGGCACAACGTGTTCATGCTCCTCGACACGCTTCTTCTTTGCCAAAGGCTCTGAAGTGGGGACCTGGGTCTTTGAGGAAGAAGGGGAGCCGCTTGCACAAGCAGCATATTTTGCCCGCTCCTGGAGTGGGGTGGCCCTATTCTTTGGCCCCGAGGTAGAAGCGTTCTTGGGCCTCAACTTTAATAGACGCTCGGAGAGGGATTCCATCCGACCTGTAATCAAAAGGAAATTGTCAGTCATGGGTTAAACAAAGATAATATCATGAGCACGTCCCCGCATAAAAGCCAAACAAAAATAACATCGCGACCACATCCCCTACCTAAAAGCCTCATGGATTCCTCGTATGAAGAACATTCGAGCAAAGCCTTCGTGTTGATAAACCTATTAACGAGGAGATACTCCCCGTTGTTGTAAGAGAGGAGGTTGTTGTTCACGTCTACACACCTCACTGGAGAGAAACTCGCAACATAGGCCTCCAGCTTCTCATAGGAGAGCTGATCCTGAGCGTCCAAGTCCTCGGGCTTTACAGCATAATATTCGGGCTTTTGCTCGAAATGTTTTCATTGCCATTCGAGAGGAAATATGGCCACGAGCCAGGAAACTGGTCCTTCATCCTCCACCTCGTCCACGCGAGTGTATAGGGAATCAATGGTTGCATCCGTCAAAGGTTTCACGATAAAGTACCTCCCTTTGAAATGACTGACAGACTCCAAATTAAACCGAAAGAGTTTCCCAAAATGTTTGAAGGACATCCACACTTGCCGTCCTCCAATGGATTGCCTCTGTAAGTGGAAGATACGGAAGAAGAGGGGCGACGTAGTGCCTATTTGTAGATATTGGCAGACGAGCTCGAACGCCCGCATGAACGCCAACGCGTTTGGGTGAAGTTTAGAGGGTGCCAATTGAAGCCATTGGAAAAACCCCACTTGAAAGTCATTGAAGGGAAAACGCATCCCCACCTCTTTAAACGCGAACTCGTACATGGGGAAAAGTTTTCCCAGATATGTCGAGCAGATCCTCTGGTTACGATGAGGAATTTGGAGAATCCAGTTGGCATGGCCCCCCTCGGCTCGAACTTTCAAATAGTTGAATGCGTCTGTTGCGTCATGCGAAAAGCACGACCTTATTTCTAGGCTCAGGTGAGACCATGCCAAAGGGTCCTTCTCGATGTTGATTTCATCTTTGTGGATGGCGAGAAAGACATCCTCCCCCGGCCGAATGTGCCATTATACCTGAAAAACAGAGGAAAATAGTGAATTCGACATCATCAAATTCACCCTTCCACTATAAATCAAGTGAAAGGGCGATGAAGCCGTCGAGGAACGGACTTCGACCCAAGCCCTCGACTGCACACTAAAATGGACCACACTCCTATTAGGGACATCTAGTTAAACAGGCAAGGTGCCCAAAATTAACTCCTACTATTCGGGGAAATCGACCCGACCTCATGAAGTTCATCAATCTATCATGAATTTCAATGAATGTTCATGGATGTTCATCGCAGGACCCATGGATGTTCACCCAAGATTCTTTCAATGAAGACGAAAACTAAGCGTTTAATATAAAAATTCTAAAGAAACATGTTGTTAGGATAATATGACTTACTTGGATAAAGAATTCTTTGAAGAACTCTAAGAAGGAGTTGAGAGGAGAGGATTCACGCGTGGGCAAGGGAAGTTGCAGAAGAAAACTTGAGAAATGATAAATGAAACACTGGGATCCCCTTTTTATAGGTGGATCACACCCCACGAGGTTTATCACGAAAAGTCATCATTGGATTAGGCCTTTTGGACTCCCCATGAAAAGATGGCACCCCAAAGCAACAACCACGTGGCCCAACAATCAGCCACATATCCATTCTCAAGAGACGAACACGTCCCTGACTTCAACATGAAACATCGTATGTGAGCACGATGCAGACACCTCATATGGTGAAATTCTCGACACCAGGGCCAAAATATGCATTCAGGCATATTCGTCATGATCCACCTCGAGAGTGAAATAACGCCTGACATCGTAACAACCCCTTGAAGATGGGCACGTCGAAAAAAGAGTTCGTGGAAGCTCCCCGTATCATATATACTCCCGATGAACACTGGACGAACAACTGACTCTGTTGGTCTCACGCCTCGCTTGTCCACGAGGTCCCCGACACAGTCAAACAGGTTGTCCCCGACACAGACAACAACTCATTTTGGTTAGAGGATTTCAATCTCCCTTCTCGAGAAAATTCTCCCCGGCCATAAATCTGAACTTAAGTTATCACCCTTTCACCTAAGGGCAATAACTTGAGGGCTCCTGATCTAGATTGGGTCCGCACTTGCCCCATTGTTGGGGAGGCCCAATTCAACATCCTTGCATAAGGCCCAAAGACAAGCAACCCAAGATGGGGATCATTGGGCAACTCTCCACGTATCTGTTGGGGAACCTGGCCCACGTGTCCGTGTCATTGTCATCATAACTGCCCTCCGGAAATCACAGCTCCAACACCTATTCTCTCGTGGCAGTTGACCAGGGGGGAGTCCACATGCTGGACTTCATACACACGTAAGCCCTGACAGTCTTCATTGTTGGGCCTCATTGTGGCCTAACATTTGATACTCTGGGTCAGCGCTGAAGCTATAAATATCCTCTCCTTTGAGAGGGTCGGGTATTCATTCTTTCATACTCAAACTCTCATACTTGCTAGCACTCTACCTGAATCTTACTTTAGCATCAGAGTGTCTTGCAGGTACCCCCTAACTCATTTTCAGTTGCTGCTCAACTCACAGCTCATAGGCCTTGTAATCCGTTCTGATCAGATACGATCATAGAGGTATCTTAGAGGTATCTATGCTATTTATTCCACAGGACCTCATTCTAGATTTTCCATATATAGTATATCATTGCCATAAACACCGTTGAGAGAATTTGCTGTTTGAATTTGCTCACTTTGCCTCTTCCAAGCTATTTTATTTGATCTCTATTTTAAATGAAAAAAATTTAACTGTCTCTCTCATACTTCTAAACTTAAAATTAATAATAATTTCTTTTTTTAAATAATAAATTACTTTTAAACTATGAAATCAATATATATATATATATATATATATATATATATATATATATATATATATATATATATATATATATATATATATATATATATATATATATATATATATATATATATATATAAAGGTATTGTAGAATTTTATAAATAAAAATAAAAATTAAAAAAATGAATATGTCATCGATTTTTAATGAAAAAGTTTAAAAAGATCAAAATTGTTTTACAAATCAAATTAAATCAAGGTTTTAAAATTATAACTTAGTCTAAAAATTATTTATATTATAAAAAATCTGAAATTGGGGATTAATCTTTTCCAAAAATAAAGCAAAAAAAGATAAAAGAAAACTAAACTAAAAATTCAACAAATATTATATAAATGAATAGTAAAAATAGAAAAATAAAATCAAGATAATTCAATATATATTATATAGAATTTTTATTAAAAAAGAAAATAAAATCAAAATGTTAGATAAAACATAAAAGTTATTTGGCAATTTTTTAATAAAAAAGTTGTATGTGTTGTCCATTTGCATTTTATTTCAGTATTGATCTAACTTTTTAATTATAAAATAAATTGTATAAATTGATAGTGTTTTTTTAAGATGATAAAATACAATTAACAAGACATATTCAAAGATCAAACAAAAGGAACAAGAAAAAATTAGAAGTTCTATTTTAATTTTTATAATTGGTCTTAATTGAAAAACATAAAAAACTCATATTTTATTAAAATTATAAATAATATTAAGAACCAAAGAAAAAATTAAACTATTTATATATTTTTTAATAATATATTAGTTGTGTGTTTTTAATTTTTTATTTCAAAATTTACTTTTAAAATATTAAAAATATTTAATATGGCTGATAAATTTATAATTGTTATTTTATAGATTATTAAAATGTAAATTAAATATTAATAAAGATATAACGGTCATAATTAATTGATATTGTAAAAAGAATTTATACTTGTCGTGCATTCTGATTAAATTCTTTAAAATATTAAAATGTTTAATATGGCTGATGAATTTATACTTTCAATTAATAATATAAATTTGTTGTCATTAATTTTTTTTAAAATGTTGTCCTTATCATAAAGTTCATTGTTGGTGTACTGTAGTGGTATATATGGAATAACCTTTGGCAGTTTACTTTTCAAATAATAAATTTTAATTATAAAAAGAAAAATATTATTCTTATATCATATTTACATTGTATTTTATTGTTCATCAATACATTGAACAGTAAAATATTATAATAACAATATTTTTTAAATAAAAATAAATTTAAATTTTTTTTTAATTTTTTATTTTTAGATTGAAGAGTATGAAAACAAAATTATGTTATTAATTAATTTTATAAATTTATTAATCATTTTAAATTTTATTAACCAACTTTATAACTACTAAAATATGGGCAATCTGTTAATCAATTTTATAATTTTATTAATCAATTTTTTATATTTTATTAACCAATTTTATTTTATTATTGAAAATTATTTTTAATATCTGAATATTTATTAATCAACTTCATCAATTTATTAACAATTTTTTCATATTTTATTAACCAACTTTATTTTACTATTAAAAGTCAGTATTCATATACTGTTCACGAATATTATTCATTGACATTGTTCATGTACTGTTCAAAAAATATATTTTTTTATTTTTAAAAAACAATGTTCACCGTATAAATACGGTGAACAAATTTATTTTAATAAATAATTGATATATTATCGTGCATGGATCAAAAACGAGTTATTTTGAAAAATATAGTTTAGCGACAATGACTCGAGTATCGTATCATGATGATTCTTGTATTGTTATTAGCCAACAGAAACGAATATGAGGGCTTTATTTCAGGATCAATTTTTAAAGAACAGAGCAAATAAGCGATTAAAATAAGTGATTATAAAAATAAGCCGATATACTGTTTTTGGGTTTCTGCTAATCATTGGTTTTTACCTTACCAATTTCCTAAGCGGCTTCGATCTCGATTCGATTTCAATACCAATTGACAAGCACAATAGATATAAAACAGATTGAATTTCCATTTCGAATTAAGCAAACCAACCGATTAATACAATCGTGAATTAAGCAAACACGATATAGAACGTGATTTAACGACTAAGCGACGTAAACAACGATTAAAGATTAGAAATACAATCATACGAATTTAATCAAGACATTCCATAAAATAATAGATTAAGCAAATGTCTAGGATTATCGACATGGGTCACAAATCATTGTATCGTACTTCGAGTTTCTTGTGGATTTCAGATTCTCCATAGGACTCGAACCAACTTCAAGAATCGTTGCTCTATATGGAACTCAAACTCATTCGAGAATTTTCCTCGTATGAGACTCTAACTCACTTTGAGGTTCATTTCTTATATGGGAATCACAATATAAGTGAATCGTGTTTTCGTTTGATTTATGTTCTCTTCAGGTTTCATCCAAAAGAGTTCATACTCATTAATTAATCTGTCCAACCTTGCCCTCTTCACCTTAGTAGTACCTTCATAGGTGATTTGGAGAATGTCCCACATTTCTTTTGTAGTTTCGCAGTGAGAAACTCACAAGAATTCATCAAGACCGAGTGCAGTGGTAATTGTTAGAGCAAGAAAGCTTCTAAGCAATTCCATGTTTTGATGATAACAATCATATATTTTGTTAGAAACAATTTTAGTATGACTAATGGTTTCATTGAGTATGCAGACGTAAGACAGAAAGAATCTATAAAAAGGAGTTATGTTTAAACAACACAAGAAAGTTGAAGAAACAAAATAAGAAAGATCTTACAACTGAAGAAATCTCTCAGACAAGCTTCCGCTTACATCTGAAGACATGATCATCCATCAGAAAGATTCTAATGGTGTTAAAATAGATAAAGAGTAAAAAGTAGAAACAAACTGAATAATTCGTTCTCAACACGTCTATCTCACTGATAAAAAATACAACATCTCTCAAGAATGTCTCTATGCTATATCAACAATAGTTTCTGAATACCTCTGAACCATAAGCAAATAATTAGAATACGTCAAAAGTTTCTCTACAGAAAAATCATACGATAGAAGATCAGTAAGTCCAGACAAACCCTCAGAAGTGCCTTAAGCAACTGAGCAAGATTCACAGTTTTCAAGGAAAATAATGATGATATCTCTCAATTACATCTTAGATTAAAAAAAGGAAAGACTAAATCACGCCTCCAATACCGTAATCATTACAAAAGATAGATTTGCATTGAAAATATATATCAACTGCAAAATAAACGTGCTACAATGAAAAAGAAATCTCAACCACATTTCTTGGGAAATAGAGAAAATTGATGAAGTCGTTACTTCACCATGTCAAATATGTTCCAACACTATTATTCACTACAGGCTATATAAAGAGAGATATACAATTTCAAAAAATATGTATGCATCATAAGTGTGTGGATGCATCATGAATGTGTGCCTATGGGCATATACAATTTGGTTGTATAATATTACTGGACAGTACCAAGAAATTCACAACACCAAATAGTATCACTTTGAAATGCAATATTTACACAAAGTTGTTTCTCTATAATATAATATTTCATTAAGCATATTAAAGTGTTAACAACTCACCAAGAAGCAACTTGTTCATCACAACTTAATTCCAAACAGGTTATCAATTGTACAAGGAAAATATCACAACAACAAAAAGAATGAAGAATCAACAAGCTACTAGAAACATGAGTTTATACTTGTGTCTTGAGCGTTGAAGAAATGAAGTTGAAGATCTCAACAAGATGTTATTCAAAATATAAATCAAAATGCATCTCAAGAAATATCAGAAAAGAAGAAAGAAGCTATTATATTCAGCTTGATCCTCAAAGAAGATGAAGTCAAGAAGACTATAAGATGTTTTGCACTTAATCTCCATAAACGTTAAATCTTGTAGAAACATTCAAAACACATGAGCTGCTGCTCTAAATGTGTTATCTCTTAGAAATCTTCATGTAAATTTTTTTAGACAAGGAGTTGTTGCTCAAAAGCTTGTCAAAACAATATGTACTAAGTAAGAGAAATTTTCTTGATAAGAAGCATTCATGTAATCTCCAGAAAAACGATTCTTTCTAGGATTGGTGTTTCCTCAAGTGACTTTCTAGTTTGTATACTTGAGAGGGATAAGAGATCTTTCTAGACTCTTAGAGACTGTTGTAATCTTTCATGATTATTGGATTAAGTTTTTTTTCTAAGGCTGTTGTAATCAGTTGAGGAGGGTGGACAAGATGTAGCCTTAGTTGAGAAGGTGAACTTGTATAAAAATGAATGTGTTCTTTATTTCTGGTAGTTTCTACATGCTTATAAGCTTCCGCAAAATTTTTAGAAATTGAAAGTGTTTCTATAAACACAATTCAAACTCTTCTTTCTTGTGTTATTCTCCACCTTCAATTGGTATCAAAGAAGGTTCTGTTATTGATTCTTGAATCAAACACTTAACTGTGTAGAGAGATCCAATTAGAGAAAAACTACAAACAACTTGAGAAAAGAAATCATCTAATTCTCACATCAGAAGCTCTGAGGTAAAGGAAGATTCCTATAAAAGGATAGCTCCAGAACACCCTAGAAGATGCAGAAGTATTTTCAAAGAAGTGACATTCTTCGCTACTACATAGAAGAATGTGTCTGAAGAAAGAAAAAGTAAGAAGTAAACAGTTTCAGCATGAAAATGGTCAGGTATCCCTAAACTCTTTAACTTATTTACCATATGTGTTCATCTCTGATGGTCGTATCAAATCAAATCATTCAGTTATAAGTACCTAGACTCCGTTTAAACTGATTCCTGTTTGGTAAATTAATTCTTCTAGCCGCCTACTCTATGACTCTCCTTGCTCCCATGCGTAGCTATTCATACCTTGAAAATTTTTCCATAATCACTTCATTTACTCATATATTTATCTTCAATTTTTCCCTCCTTTATAATCCCTCTTGAAAATATTAGTTCTCTTTTATCAAGGTTGCATGCTACACCCTTTATTTTCCTTCCTTATTTATACCTCTCTCTTTTCGGGTTCTTCTTATCTCTAAATCTCTTTATTATCATTTTTCATCAACATGCCAAGAACCTTCCATGGAAATGATGATCTTCTCGAGGTCATTATTGAGAGACAACCAAAGATTATGGGATCTGGAAACAAGTTTCACATTAGCATCCATTTTCAAGGATGGAACCGGTACCTATCCATGCTGAGTGGATATACCTAACCACATATTGTGAAGGAATTCTGGAGAAATGCTTTTGTCCATGTTGATGGTCTTTCCATCTCATGAAAGGTCTATGGTTTCTCTGTCGGCATCACTGTTGATACATTGCTCAAGCCATTGGGTGTCCACCGGTGATGAATCCATTAGGTGTACTCCTGATGTCAGGATGCTTGTCTTGTTTAACTCCAAATATGCTTTTCAATCCACCAATCCAGAAACACTAACTCCTGTTGCCAAAAGTTGGTTTCAGTTCATTCAACGAGGTGTGAGCAAGAACTCTATGTATCACGATCATAAGCTCATGATCATGTGTCTTCTCAACTGCACTTAGCTAAACCCGCCTTAGATCCTCTTCAACTACCTCTCCAGGGATATGAACAAATACTTTATTCCCTATGGAAGGGTCCTTTCTGAAGTTCTCCATAATGCTCACATTATGCACATTGTTCGTAGCCTTGGATATACCATTAATTGTGAAACCTTTGATGATCATTGGTTTAACTGATGTGTCCTTTTTGGTATCAAATTTGTTTCTGGATTTCTGTTCCTGTTGTGTTTCCTGATCTAAACGATCATTTTTAGTTTATTGTATTCTTCTTATTACCATTAATGAAAATTTTATGCTTTCTGTTGATTATGCTTAAGCATAATTATATCATTTCGAAGATCAGAAATATATTATGTTGAAATCTCATAATATGATCAAAAGGGTACAAAACATACAACACAGAAACGCGTTGATGGAATTAAAAAATAAGTTTGACTTTACAAAGTCGAAGCTAAGTGAACATATTGCAGGAACAGAAACAAAACTCACAGGTTCTGAAGAAACACCAAATACAAGAAACAAAACTCACAGGTTCTGAAGAAACACCAAATACAAGAAACAATGTGATGAACCATCAGAAGCAACCGAATTACTCTCAGAAACAACATCACTCTGAAGAACTCATTCTGGGAAACAAGACAAAATCTATTATGCATGTGACAAAACTGAACGCAAGAGTGTCTCTAGCATCACTATGTAGCACCCAAAGGCTCTGATGAAAAGTCAGTTCTGAGGATCACCAAAGTCATGTATTCAAGAAAATTATATCTTGTTTAAATTTGGTCATACTTTCTAACCCTTCTCTATCATTTAATGAATATTTATCCTTCCCTATAATTTAGCCGCCTATGCTATAAATAGTAAATCATGCATAGTCTTTCTTCTCTCGAAAACAAACCTCGTTAATTTCCTTGTCTGCAAAACTTTATCATATCCTTCTTAGAAATTGAATTCTTCTTTTTTTATTATCCTCCTAGAACTTTAAGTTCTCCATTCATTCCTTCTTGTAGTCAATTTTTTGTTCTTCCTCATTATCGATTTTCGAACCTTTCATGGAAATGAAAACCTTCCTGAAACACACTATCTGAAAATGATGCCATTGCTCTGGGTCTTGATGGTCAAAGATGGTCTGGGTATGTCGCTATGCTTGAAGGCCCCATCTATCCCATTTTGGTCAAAGATTTTTGGCTCAATGCATGTGTTAGTTCAAATGGATATTACATTCATTCACATGTCCTTGGTATCCCAATTATCATCACCCTCATTCCATAGATCAACCTATTCCTAACTCCCAAATGAATGTTATCCTTTTTCCATTTGTTCCTACTAATCCTCTTCATTTTGTACTTGCTCATTCCCTACCACCAAACTGTCTGAAACCTTATGAGAAAATCTGATTCAGGTTTCTCCAGTCAAACATCCATCCCAACACAGTCTTTCCAAGGGATATGGTTCTTCTCACCTGTCTTCGCAAGAAAATTCTTGTCTATCTGAGGCTATCCATCTACAAATCCATAAATTCTCAAAAATCCTTCATTCCTTTTGGACATGTACTCTCTACACTGTTTGAATCAGCCAGTATAATTGAGCCTGTTCATAGAGATTCACTCACTAGTAGCAACGCATTGGTTTATGAATACTGTGAAATGTTTCATGTTTAAGTTAGCTTGATTTATGATAAGTTTGTTTTGGTTTCATCTTGTGTTTTTATTTATTATGAAATGTAATCTTCTTCAAATTAAATGAAAATGTGTTTCTCTTCGTCTCATAGTATACCTCTGTATATTATCAATTCAACTTAACTTAGAATGTTAATCAGTACTTTTTGATTATGACAAAAAGGAGGGAGAAATGTACTTATCCTTTATTATTAGAATATTGTTCTCAGCGGGAGCTATCCAGCTCAAAGAAAGCTCATGAAAAGTTATTTCTAATTCTGTTTATATTTTCCAGTAAAATTAGTCCATCAAAATACATGAGTTTTTGTCATCGTCAAAAAGGGGAAGACTGTTAGAGCAAGAAAACTTCTAAGCAATTTCGTGTTTTGATGATAACAATCATATATTATTAGAAACAATTTTAGTACGACTAATGGTTTCACTGAGTATGAAGACATTATGATAAAAAGATTCTATAAAAAGGAGTTACGTTTAAACAATATAAGAAAGCTGAAGAAACAAAATCAGAAGGATCCTACAACTGAAGAAATCTATCAGACAAGCTTCCGCTTACATCTAAAGACATAGGGATGTCAATGGGGCGGGGCGGGGCCGGGGGGACACTTCCCCATCTTTTTCCCCGCCATCAAATTCATTCCCCGTCCCCGTCCCCGATCTCCGTCACGGGGGAATTTCTATCCCCACCCCCGTTCCCCGCGGATCCCTGTTCCCCGCGGGGATCCCCATAGATCCTACATTTATTCATTAATATTTTATTTTTTTAAAATGTTTATATTTTCTATAAAAATAAAAAGCACAAAGAATTCACATATTTATTATGTTATTAAAAAATACTAGTATTTGACATTTATTATTTTTTATTAAAAATACTAATGGAACACAAAATAATAATATTTTTTTTATAAATTTCTATAAAATGCTATAAAATTCAACAAAATGAACTATAATACTTTTTAAAGTAACAATATGCCTAAACAACTAAAAAAATCCAACAACATAATTATGCTTAAAAAACTATACTTCATCAAAACTAATAAGGGATAATTATAAAATTTAGCATCATGAGTATGCTTGAAAAGCTAAAAAATACTTCATAATAAGTCAACTAAAAGCAAAAGTCAACATATCTCTATTTGCTCAATTGATAACACACGTAAAGTAGAAATATCAAAATACTTAAAACAAAGTTACATATAAATAAACTAAAATATTAAGCAAAATATCCAAACAAGTAATGATCAATCATGTCTCTCTTTCCAACTTCTCCTTGCAAGGTCTTCTTCCTCATTCCACAATTAGATATGACTTTCTTTTTCCTACGAAAAGTAAACAATCAATAATTATATTTACTTAAAAAAATATTTTAAAAACTAAAAGGTAATCAACACTAATATGTAAATTACCTTATTATCATCATCATCATCATCATCCATATCTTCATCCACACATTCGAATTGAGTCAACGTTTTTGAATAACCTAAGAAACAAATAGCTAAATTAAAATTTAAAAATCCTTTTCAATTAATCTTGTAAAAGATAAAAATATATTACCTTTTATATCTTTTCGGATCCAATCTTGAGTGCACATCAAAGCCTCTAAAGTGTCTTCCTTCAACCTACTACATCAAAGCCTTTTAATTTAAATTTAATCAAAATAATCAACTTTTCCTATAAGCAATTACATGAACAGGTTTATGAGAATCAATGAGAAACAATCTACTTTTTTCTATAAACAATAATATAAACAGATTTATGAGAATCAAAGAGAAATAATCTATTTTTTCCTATAAATAATTACATGAACAAATTTATGAAAATCAAACCTTATTGATGAAATTGTAAGAGCTGTGAATAATGGAAGCACATCAAATAGAGAAGATGGAATTGGAAGAGGAAGATGAATGGAGATTTGACTGGAGAAGAAAAAAAGGAGTCTAACGTGTGAGACTCTAAATGTCTGGCAGAAGAAAATGAAACGCTTCAACTTTTTTAGGGTCTAATATTTACATTTCTCTCTCTTAATAAATACATGAATATTTATTTATTTATTTTTATAAATAAACATAAAGGAAATGACTAAAAAACCTAATCTAAAATATATATATATTAAATTAACTATATTAAAATAATAGGCGGGGCGGGGTCCCCGCGGAGCGGGGGGTGTATTCCCCGTCCCCGTCCCCGAAATGCTCTCGGGGGAATTTTTCTCCCCATCCCCGCCCCCACGGGGGAAAATTCCCCATCTTTGGGGCCCCGAACGGGGCGTTCCCCGCGGGGATCCCCATTAACAGGTCCAAACTGACATCATGACCATCCATCAGAAAGATTCTAATGGTGTCAAAATAGATAAAGAGTCAAAAGCAGAAACAAACTGAAGAATATGTTCTCAACACGTCTATGTCACAGATTAGAAATACAACATCTCTCAAGAATGTCTTTATGCTATATCAATAGTAGTTTCTGAACTACTCATTAAAATATCAAGATAAGAGATAAGTTTTAAGCTCAATACCTCTGAACTAGAAGCAAATAATTAGAATACATAAAAAGGTTCTCTACAGAAACATCATGCGATAGAAGATCAGTAAGTCCAGATAAACCCTCAGAAGTTCCCTAAGAAACTAAGTAAGATTCGCATTTTTCAAGGAAAATAATGATGATATCTCTCAACTACATCTTGGATAAAAAAAAGGAAAGGCTAAAGCATGCCTCCAATACCGTAATGATTACAAAAGATAGATTTGCATTGCAAATATATATCAACTGCAAAATAAACATGCTACAATGAAAAATAAATCTCAACCACATTTCTTGGGAAACGAAGAAAAATTGATGATGTTGTTACTTCACCATGTCAAATATGTTCCAATGGTACTATTCACTAAATTATATATAAATAGAGATATACAATTTCAAAAAATATGCATGCATCATAAGTGTGTGGATGCATCGTGAATGTGTGGCTATGGGCATATACAATTTGGCTGTACAGTATTATTGAACATTACCAAGAAATTAACAACACCAAATAGTATCACTTTGAAATGAAATATTTACACTGAGTTGTTTCTCTATAGTGTAATATTTCATTAAGCATATTAAAGTGTTAACAGCTCACCAAGAAGCAACTTTTTCATCACAACTTAATTCCAAACAGGTTGTCAATTTTACAAGGAAAACATCACAATAACAGAAAGAATGAACAATCAACAAGCTACTAGAAACATGAGTTTATACTTGTTTCTTAAGCGTTGAAGAAATGAAGCTGAAGATTTCAACAAGATGTTATTCAAAATATAAATCAAAATGCATCTCAAGAAATATTAGAAAAGAAGAAAGAAGTTATTATGTTCAGCTTGATCCACAAATAAGATGAAGTCAAGAAGACTACAAGATGTTTCACACTTAATCTCCATCGACATTTAATCTTGTAGAAACATTAAAAACACATGAGTTGTTGCTCTAAATGTGTTATCACTTAGAAACCTTCATGTAAATTGTTTTAGACAAGGAGTTGTTGCTCAAAAGCTTGTCAAAACAATATGTACTCTAAGTAGAAGAAATTTGCTTGATAATAAGCATTCATGTAATCTCCAGAAAAACGATTCTTTCTAGAATTGGTGTTTCTTCAAGTGACTTTCTAGTCTGTATACTTGAGAGGGTTAAGAGATCTTTCTAGATTCTTAGAGGTTGTTGTGATCTTTCAAGATTAGAGGATTAAGTCCTTTTCTAAGGCAAAATCACATGAGGAGGGTGGAAAAGATGTAGCCTTAGTGGAGAAGCTGAACTTGTATAAAAATGAACGTGTTCTTTATTTCTTGTAGTTTCTACATGCTTATAAGCTTCTGAAAAATTGTTAGAAATTGAAAGTGTTTCTATCAACACAATTCACCCCCCCCCTTTCTTGTGTTTTTCTCCACCTTTAATGATGATATTCCTAGCTTTTAAACCATGTTGTACATTCTATTTATCCTCTCTGGACCAATCATTTTGATGTTTGTTTACTACAACACCATCAAAATTGTGTGTAGGAACAAATGGTCATTCTTTCACGATATTTCAAATACCCTGTCCATTCCCTCTATGAAAATTTCATTTTCTCTTTCCATAACACATATCCTTCTCCCTTGAAGGATTGAGGTTTTTTTAGTGAATATATTAAGGTTATCCTTTCTCCCTAGACGATTAGGAATTAACAGAAGTTAGCCTTTGATGCCACTTGTTAAACAAGTAACCTAAAGCACAAGAGTGGGGGTGAATTGTGTTATTTCAAAATGTGATTAATTTAAACCTTTCTAGATTAACATCGTATTAGTAAGTTTATAAGTGAGTAAGAGTTGTGGAAGTAAAGTACATGAAAGTAAATTGCTGAAAAATAATGAGGATAAGGATAGAAAGATTGCACCAGAGAGTTATCCAAGTCTGGCTGAATGTTAGCCTAGTCTTGTCCTTAAGAGGTCTCTTGAGATTTTTCACTATAGAATTTTGAGCTTGGAAAGGTTGTGCCCATGAACCATAATAAAATCTAATCTTGAGATTTTGAACAGGCTCATCCTTAACCTAAAAATGACTTTTACCCCAACTTAATCTATCGATACAATCAGAGATTTATGGTTGGTATCTTTAACTAAAACAAAGCTTTTTTTAAAAAAAGCTTAATAAACCGATAACATAGATTTATGGTTGATCTGAAGAACCAAAACTCAATCTCTTAAAGGTATTGCACCCTTAAGACTATAAATTACCAACACGACCACTTAAAAAAATATTCTACTCACAGATAGAGCTTCGCTCAACAACACTTATATAACCAACCATGAAATAGAAAATGAAATTCTGGCACAACGAGACAGATGTTGTATCGATGTCACGACACCAGAATGACCAATGCAATGTCGAGCACAATGTTAAGACATCGTAACAAAAGAAGTAATAATTAACAATTTAAAGGAAGATGCATAAAGTAAATGACATAGTTCAATTGTTAACCCAGTTCAGTGCAATGTCACCTACATCTGGAGGCATCCAAGCCAGAAAGGAAATCCACTATAATAGTGTTATTTGAAGTTCTCAACAACCTCTGGTTTTACAAACTTCACACCTAATCACTACCCATGTTATTTATATATAAGAGCCCCTAGATATGAGACTCATCTCACTTCCCCTCAATCACGCAATAGTGATAATAACATAACAACAAAAAGAAGACACACTTCCAATGAAATAAAATCCACTCTTGCTTAAAAACTTATGAATGATTCACAAATTACAACTCAAAACTCAATTCAATTAAAGCATCAACATGATGCAAGAATGCCTCACAAAGAACAATGAATTGACAAAACCCTAAAGTATATTCTCTTACATGCATCTTTGGGAATCCTTTATGTTTAGAGTCTTTTTTTATAGCCATAGAAGTGCATAGGATTGGATATTAAATTTGGACAAATCAAATAATCTGTAAATCAAATAAAATTATATCAAATTAAATCTTCTGGGGCAGAATGTAATGTCCCCATTAAGGTTTTGACATCCAATCTTGAGAACTAAATATTCAGATATTTCTTTCTTGTAACAAAACTTCGATGAATCAAATATCCATATGCGCAGCTTAGTCCACACAAAACATCAAACAAATCTTCTGAAGCATAATAAGATACAAAACTTCTAAAAATAGAAACAATATAGGCTGCAACATCGTACCAACATGTAACAACATTATGTCTAACATCTTTCTGAACTAGTTGTTTTAACAAAATTTAATCAATAAACAAAAACCTAACAATCCCCCTGGCAATATTTTAGTTAAAACAAACTTTACAGAAAACATCCAAAAGCAACTAAAAAATGGAGAGATAAAGCAAGCAGCATTATTTCAAAGAAACATCTTCACAGTAATGCACAAATAAAATATGAACTATGTAACACCCGTTAATTTAATTAATTATTTAATTAAATTAATTACGGATTAATTATTGAAATTGTTGAAGTGTTGATTTAAGTGGTCATGTTGTTAGTTGATTATTTGGTCAATTAAGTTGTAGAAATAGTATTGGAATAATACTAGATTTATTATATGGGCTTAATTGTTGGTTGGTGGTAGTAAAAATGGGGGTGTTAAGATTAGGCCCAATGGAATTATTAAGAATAATAGGAATTATAAAGAATTAGGTTTTTATGAGAAAAAGGAAGAATAAGGGTTTTAGAGAAAGAGAAAAGAAAAGGATGCAGTACATGGAGAAAAGAAGAAGAATAAAGGTTTGGAACTATGGCAGCAACGGATTGCAATTGGAATTCGATCGGAAATTATAGAGAACCGTCAATCCAAGGTAAGGGTGAATTTTCTTATCCTATAATGGGGCTTATGAAAAATTAGGGAATTTTCTTATCCTAAATTATTATTGTTTGTGTTTGTTTATGGCAATTGATGTTATGAATTAATTAGTGATGGATATTGGTGAAACTTTCGTATTCCTGTGTGTTGTTGATTGATTGCTTCGTTGAAAATATGTGGATAGGAGGAAACTGGAGAAGTAACAGGAATTTGGAAATTATAATAAGGGGAGTCATGCCGATTGTCACCTTGTTATTGGTGAGTGCTGCCGGTCGGCATCCTTGAGAGAGAGAAGAGTTCCGTTCAGCACTGGGCATTTGGTGGAAGAAGAGTGTCGTTCGACACTGGGTGTTGTTGTTGGTAGGGAGTGCCGTTAGGCACTAATTGTTAGGCACGGGCATAACTTGTTTCTGTGGCAATATGTTATATAATTTTCATATGGTATCAGTATAGAATTCATTAATAGAAGTAGCCTTTATGTCAGTAATTTTAATTTAGTAGTTTCAACATAATTTAACGGCCTTAATAAGACAGAGTTGGAAATAATTAGTATAGTTGCAGTAATTGTTTTGGTAAACTGATGTACATTAGCAGAGTGATGAAATAATAGGAATAGTATGAACTAACAGTAGCATTGTGGATTTGGTAATAATAATACCAAGTAGAAATGCTAGTAATTATAGTAGAGGGTTATTTAGCCGGATGTAGTTGGTTTGTCCGAATAATTACACAGAATGTTTGTAAGATATTACAGTTGAGACGGTGGATTGTATAAGTTGTTGTAAGATAGATACTAGGATGTGAATTAGTAACAGAAGGTTATTAGTAATAAAATAATAGTGGAGAATTAATTGTTTTGCAGGATTTGGTCGATTTGTCCGAATAATTATGCGGAATAATTGTTATGGTTAATCATGAAATTGCAGGTGATGATGAATTTGGTTGAATTGTCTCTATTTATGGACAATATTATGTTGTAGGCCTATGGCCAATGTTGAATGGTTGTTGACCTATTATTGAATTGTTGTTAAGTTATTGTTTAATTATTGTTATTGATTTGTTATTGTAATGTCGTTGTTGTGTTGTTATGATTGTTGCTGTGAATTTTGTTGATAATGTGAAGTTTCAGAGAATTTTAGATGATGATGAATTACCTCTATTTACTGGTAATAATGGTGATGTGGGATGATGCCTTGCGATGAATGATGATTGTTGTGAGTATGTGATGGTGCATTCATTGAGTCACATACATTTGCATACTCTACGATGGCCTGTATTGGCGGATTTTGTGAAGGCCTGTATTAGAAAAATAGAGATGAAGGCTGATGCCTTGTTTGAATGCTTCTAATAGTTGGCAATTGGCGATGGGGGTTGAAGCCCTGTTGGTACCACATGCATTTGCACAGTTGTGTCTCATCGGGTCTTGCATAATTAATAATGATGTGAGTTGTGATGATTTAAGTTGTGATTAAAACAAGTGAGGTTTGTGAAAAGATGTATTATGAAGGGCATGACAATGTTGATGTTGCAATGTGATGGTTTTATATTCATGAATTCTAATATATGATTTATCGTGCGCTCAATTATACGATTTGAGAATCTTACCCCTTACTGTTTGAATGTTGCCCTCTGTTGGTAACGTGCAGGTAATCAAGAAGAATAGTTGTACCTTCGTCAGTTCGAGTCGGTGTCGTTGCTCTGATACGTAGCACTCGGGGGGATGAATGCTTAATGTTTAATTGTTAATATTTATTTCCGTTGTTGAATCTTTAAGTTGTTTACATGAAGTAATTGTAGTCTCGAAGTTGTTTTAGTTGAATACAGATGTTAAGTGAATTGAAGTTGAGTATGTAGATTCTGCTGCTTTTCAATATAAAGTTGTTTGATGTTAATGAATAAATCAAGTTGTTATCGGTTCATCCGAGTTAAGTGTTATGTATCGGTTTTATATGCGATTAAATGAAGTTTGATTTTAAGTTGAAAATGTAGCATCTTATTTATGTTGAACTCTGATTTTATCATTATCCGCCAGGTAGAAATGGGGTGTTACATTAGTGGTATCAGAGCAGGTCGGTCCGTCCAACCAAGTTATCTAATGTTTTTTGTTCCTTAGTGCGCGACAAGTGTGTGAAACACTGTCGATACTTGTTTGCCTTAATTGCAGGAAGTTGGTTGAAGATAAGTGGGGGAGAAGCTTTGCTTCTCGGATATGTTCAATTGAAAGGTGTTGGTTTGGTGTGTTGTCGACGATGATAATGCAAGAATTGTTGGAGTCTTGTTGTTCCCAAATTTGAAGGTGACTTGGATTCAAGGTCTTGTTGTTAGTCGAGTTAGAGCGCCTTGAGAGAAATTGATCAGACATTCTTGGTGCCTACTTCTCGAAGAATGAAGAGCGATGTAATATTTGTTGATTTACGAAGCAAGTGTAAGATGTCGATATTTGAACAATGATGGAGTAATAAAGTTGTTGTAACTTTTGAGTTGGGATCACATAAGTGATTGTCGGAAGTAGTTGACATTGATAAGTAGTTGTGAATCGCGAGTCTGAGTCAAAACTTGAAGAAGTGAGTAGCGTTGTGAAAAGAATTGTTGCCCTGGTGTTTTGGAACCTGGACTTTGGTGAAGGAATGCATATCTCGAGTTATAATAAGTTTGGGAGCACGAGATATGTTAAGAGTTGTTTGGAATATGTCTAAGTTAAAGACAAATGGGTTTCAGAATGGAATTTCCGTAAGTGAATCGCAGGAAACTGTAGAATTGTTGTGGGACTTCGAAAATTCATAGCTAGAGTTTCGGGCATTCGATTTGAGTTCCATTTGAAGCGTTGGAAAGCTAACGAAATGAGCTTCATTTTAAAAATGGTTCCAGTAGCTGTAATAGATTTATTTATCATGTGATGGTATTGGAAGTAAGTGCAGTTTGTTGTTAAGCTTGTCTTTGGGACTAGACTTGTTCTTCAGTGTTGTACCGGACGTCAGCGTCCGAGTTAGGTGAATTAAAGGATAAATTGGAGGATTTATTTAAAGTAATTTAAGAAATCAAAGGTATTATTTGGAAATCTCTGGTGTTATTAATTAGAACGGAAGACAATAGTGCAAAGTTGTGTGGAATTTACGGTGTCGAAAAGGAGGAAGATTTATGCTAAGTTGTCAAGATGTATGTTATAGTTTTGGGAGAAGAGTTCTCTTGAGTATTTTTATTTCCAATTGAAAGTGTATGTAGATTCATTCAAGGTGGATGCAGTTCTAAGTTGGAGAACAACGAAGTCTGTTATAGAGGTTAGTAGCTTGTTGAGCTTAGATGATTACTATCATAGTTGTTTGAGGTGTAGATATATATGAAATGTTGTTAGATAAGATGATAATGTTGAGCGTGTTATTGGAATGAGTTTGAGAGGTGGAGATATATGTATTTTTGATGTTGTGAAATTCGGAAGAGGATTAAGAGTTTAAGAATGTTGTTAGAATCCTTTATGTAGATAAAGACTCAGACTAGAGTGGAAGGATTTATAATGTATTGATATGCCAACAAATCTCGAGTTAGAAAATGATTGATCATCATGGGATGGTGGGTGAATGAGGATTAGACATGTTGTGTTCTAGAAAAATTGAATACGAGTTTTAAGGAAACGTTATTATATTTTGGTACGACGATTTATATTCCCTTATGGTTGTCGAATACTAATTGACAAATTAAGGAACTGATCACCCTCAATCCATTGTTAATAGTAGACGAGATTATGTTGGATGGTATAGATTTGTTGTGCTATCTTAATGGTGTGTAAATTGGTTGATGTTATATCGTGGAACAAGTCAGAGTAGCGAGTTATATGCGAGCTAACGTTACAAATGTGTAAGATTGAGAATATCAAGTGAACAACGAATTTATGGTGGATGTTAAAGAAAGTCTGAAACTATATTGAAACTTGTAAACCACATGTTTGACAGAAATTTTAACGAGGACGGTGACTTAAGGTGGATTATCAGAGTTGCGCAGCTGAAGCGTGATGTGGCGCAATTGCTATGCGTGTACGACTCGTTATAAGTGAAGGATTAAAACATCAGAAGTCTATGGGAATGGTGTGTCTTAATCTACATGCTTGATTTGAGGGATGGTTGATATAGAGATGTTGTGCCACGACACTATGTTTTCTAGTAAATATTTATGGATTTTATAAGAAGATTATTGTGGATTGTTGGTTGATGGTGAGCTATGGGTATGCTTGCTGAGTTATACAGTTAAGTTGATGTTGTAATGATTTTGTTATCATTATTGAGATGTTATTGTTGGTTACCTTAAGTGATGAATAATATCCTATAATATGACAAAGTTAATTTTGTTGACTATGTTGATGTCACTATAATGGTGAATAAAGTTGTTGATATTTTATTGATAACTGACATACGAGAATGCAATTGGGTATGCGTTTTGGTGTTGAAAAGGTTGTTATTATGATATTGCAATGATGTATATCCAAGTATAAGTGTGTTATAGTTGTTTCTACTTTAAATGTTGATATGTCAGATTATGGTGGAGTAGTTGAAATGCTAGTGCCGATTATGTCACGAAGTGTTGAATGATTGGCATGTGTGTAATCAATTTGAATCATGTTGAGTTATTGAGTTATCAGGAAAGTAGTGGTCGAAGTATTGCCAGACGCGACTTGGAAATCAACGAGTTGGATGTGAAATTCATACTAAGAGTGATAGTATCGAATATATTTTAGAGGACAAAAATATTTTAAGTGGGGGAGAGTTGTAACGCTCGTTAATTTAATTAATTATTTAATTAAATTAATTACGGATTAATTGTTGGAATTGTTGAAATGTTGATTTAAGTGGTCATGTTGTTAGTTGATTATTTGGTTAATTAAGTTGTAGAAGTAGTATTGGAATAATACTAGATTTATTATATGGGCTTAATTATTGGTTGGTGGTAGTAAAAGTGGGGGTGTTAAGATTAGGTCCAATGGAATTATTAAGAATAATATAAATTATAAGGAATTAGGTTTTTATGAGAAAAGGAAGAATAATGGTTTTAGAGAAAGAGAAAAGAAAAGGATACAGTACATGGAGAAAAGAAGAAGAACATAGGTTTAGAGCTATGGCATCAACGGATTGCAATCGGAATTCGACCGGAAATTATAGAGAACCGTCAATCCAAGGTAAGGGTGGATTTTCTTATCATATAATGGGGCTTATGAGAAATTGTATGTGGGGAATTAGGGTGTAAATTATTACTATTTGTGTTTGTTTATGGAAATTGATGTTATGAATTAATTAGTGATGAATATTGGTGAAACTTTCGCATTCCTGTGTGTTGTTGATTGATTGGTACGTTGAAAACATGTGGATCGGAGGAAACTGGAGAAGTAAAAGGAAGTTTGGAAATTATAAGAAGGGGAGGCATGTCAATCGTCACCTTGTTAGTGGTGAGTGCTGCCGGTCGACAGCCTTGAGAGAGAGAAGAGTTTCGTTCGGCACTGGGCATTTGGTGGAAGGAGAGTGTCGTTCGACACTGGGTGTTGTTGTTGGTAGGGAGTGTCGTTAGGCGCTGATTGTTAGGCACGGCCAGAACTTGTTTCTGTGGCAATATGTTATATAATTTTCATATGGTATCAGTATATAATTCATTAATAGAAGTAGCCTTTATGTCAGTAATCTTAATTTAGTAGTTTCAATATAATTTAACGGCCTTAATAAGACAGAGTTGGAAATAATTAGTATAGTTGCAGTAATTGTTTTGGTAAACTGATGTACATTAGCAGAGTGATGAAATAATAGGAATAGTATGAACTAAAAATAACATTGTGGGTATGGTAATAATAATACTGAGTAGAAATGCTAGTAATTGTAGCAGAGGGTTATTTAGCCGGGTGTAGTTGGTTTGTCCGAATAGTTACGTGGAATGTTTGTAAGATATTAAGGTTGAGACGGTGGATTGTATAAGTTGCTGTAAGGTGGAGACTAAGATGTGAATTAGTAACATAAGGTTATTAGTCATTAAATAACAGTGGAGAATTAATTGATTTGTAGGATTTGGTCGATTTATCCGAATAATCATGTGGGATAATTGTTGTGGTTAATTATGAAATTGCAGGTGATGATGAATTTGGTTGAATTGTCTCTATTTATGGACAATATTATATTGTAGGCCTATGGCCAATGTTGAATGGTTGTTGACCTATTATTGAATTGCTGTTGAATTGTTGTTAAGTTGTTGTTTAATTATTGTTATTGATTTGTTATTGTAATGTCGTTGTTGTGTTGTTATGATTATTGCTGTGAATTTTGTTGATAATGTGAAGTTTCAGAGAATTTTAGATGATGATGAATTACCTCTATTTACTGGTAATAATGGTGTTGTGGGTTGATGCCTTGCGATGAATGATGATTGTTGTGAGTATGTGATGGTTCATTCATTGAGTCACATACATTTGCATACTCTGCGATGGCCTGTATTGGCGGATTTTGTGAAGGCCTGTATTGGCAAAGTAGCGATGAAGGCTGATGCCTTGTTTGAATGCCTCTAATAATTGGCAATTGGCGATGGGGGCTGAAGCCCTGTTGGTACCACATGCATTTGCACAGTTGTGTTTCATCGGGTCTTGCATAATTAATAATGATGTGAGTTGTGATGATTTAAGTTATGATTAAAACAAGTGAGGTTTGTGAAAAGATGTATTGTGAAGGGCATGGCAATGTTGATGTTGCAATGTGATGGTTTTATATTCCTGAATTCTAATATATGATTTATCGTGCGCTCACTTATACGATTTGAGAATCTCACCCCTTACTGTTTAAATGTTTCCCTCTGTTGGTAACGTGCAGGTAATCAAGAAGAATAGTTGTACCTTCGTCAGTTCGAGTCGTTGTCGTCGCTCTGATACGTAGCACTCGAGGCGATGAATGCTTAATGTTTAATTGTTGATATTTATTTATGTTGCTAAATCTTTACATTGTTTACATGAAGTAACTGTTGTCTCGAAGTTGTTTTAGTTGAATACATATGTTAAGTGAATTGAAGTTGAGTATGTATATTTCGCTGCTTATCAATATAAAGTTGTTTGATGTTAATGAATACATGTTGTTATCGGTTCATCTGAGTTAAGTGTTATGTATCTGTTTTATATGCGATTAAATGAAGTTTGATTTTAAGTTGAAAATGTAGCATCCTATTTATGTTAAACTCTGATTTTATCATTATCCGTCGGGTAGAAATGAGGTGTTACAAACTACACAAGTTCACATCAGAGGCATATGCAGCAGAAAGACAATTATAACATAGTCTCACAACAACATTTTCAGAGGGAAATAAATGATCACAAAAACTACTTCAAAAGAAAACAAGACATAATGTGAATACATCAGGGATGACATTAAGCACACAATGCTCCCCCTAAAATCCAAATTAGCTACAAAATGATATGACATTTAGCAGAATATCATGCTTCCCCTAAAGAGTAACACATTACCAAAAAATTACTACTCCCGCTCAAATAGTGCTTGATCGTACCTATTGATCAGAACTTAATATGGGACGAGATAACAATGTCTGCTTGGCTGGAAATTTATGGAGAGGAGGGGGTGTATGTTAATGCATATTTTATGAGTTAATACATACCTTAGTTCTATTTATTTGAATGCTTTCTAGTTTAATTTATTGCTTTTAAAGTTAATTTAGTGTTTAAAGTGGAGCATAATAGGTGGTCCCCCTTTTGTCATTTAATTTGTGTTTTTTTGTTTTGAAGTTTGCATAGTAGAGCAGAGTCACGACATATTGTGACTATTGGAAGATGCTAGAGCTGGTTGATTTTAATATCTTTGAAGATGTGGATTCGCAAGAGAGGGAGTTTGTATTCTGCTGAAGGGTGTAGGTGATATGTGCAATTGGAGGGAAAATTGAATAGTACAAGAAAAGGCGATAAAAACCCTTAAATTCAAGTGAGAGAGTGGAGTAGCTAGAAGTGAAAATAGTACATCCGTACTCTGTCGTGTCATCCAGGCGCCGCTTTCACCTGCTACAACGCTTCTCCTTATCCCCCATCATTGTTCCCTATGCACCCTTGCTTTTTGACCAAGCTCATTGTCTTCTTGTGGTTTGGGCGCTAAAATTGTGGGATTGATGTGATTTCATGGATTCAAGCCCATGATCCAATGCAACTATAACCCTAACTTCGTAGATTATAAATAGTGCTGCTGACTGAAGAGAAAGGCAGTTCCAAAAGTTGTAAAGAGTTATATTGTGTCAAGAGTGTAAGTTGGAGAAAGAAGTTGAAGGAGTTATCTATTCTTATCTCTCCTAGTGTTATACTTAAAGCAAAGGCGTGACTGAAGTCGTCTCCTGATGATTACCAATCTCAAGGAAGTTCTTCAAGTTACCTCTTAGGTTTACATTCTTATTCATTTTGTTTGTTTAAGATGTTTATTATAAAAGTTATGTTTGTTGTATGTGCTCTTCTCATCATGAGCTAAACTTATTGTAGTTGAGTTAGTGAAGTTGTCATGCCCCAAATTTGTCCGCCCTTAGTGCTACTGTCAAATTTATTTTCAAACTTGAGTTTTAAAATTCCTTTGGTTTAATTACATTTACATTTTGGGGTTTTAACAAATATTCGCTTTCGAGTCTATTTGAAAATATAATTATTTGTATTTTTTTAAATATAGAAAATAATTGTTCTTCTTCATATACTTTCAATTGGCTTTTTATTTCAAATAAATAATATATCACAATTGGTAAGGAAGCAAAGCTTGCAAGTATGAGATCGTGGGTTCGAATCTCTTGTGGTTCACTTTTAACATTTTTTCTATTCCTTATTGTCACTAATTTTCATTCCTTTTTTAGAGATCAAGCTTTGGGCTTTTTATTCATTTTGGATAGCTTACTCTCTAAGTTTTTTAAATCTAATTCAAGCCTATAAATAAGACTTATGTTTGTCCTAATTTCTCATCAACAATCATTTGGAGAATCCAAAATTTATTAAAACTATTCTCTCAAAGTTGTTGCTCTTCACATCGAATAACAACAACAAAGAAACCACAAGCCTTCAGCAAACGGTGATCTCCAAAGGAAAAATCTCGCGTCGAAAAAGGAAAGGAAGCCGCTTAAATTGATCAGGACACTCCAAGTTAGTAAAATTCAAATTTTTTAAAATTTGTGGTTTGTTATTGATAGGTTGTTGTGCTTGTATACTGTTTGTTTTCAATTCTATATGACTTGATTGGTAATTGCACTGCTTGTTGTCTATATGTTATTTTTAGTGATCTATTTGATTTGTTTAGTCTTTTAGTTCTCATAAATTTTTTTTCTATTGTTATTTTAATTTCAAATAATTAATTCATATAGGTTGGGTTTTTTTATTCACTTATTAGTTCTAAATCATTAGTGTCATTATCTAAGTGTTGAATATAAAATAATAAAAGGAAAATATAATCTTGTCTCAAGAAAATACACACACGCACATTATCACCATCATTCGTCGTCTCATACTTATGCTTCTACAATTTTTTTATTATTAATAAAACACCACATGTCGCTTCCTAATTGGATATAGCACTTAAAAGCTTTTAAAGGAAAACACCAATTAATAAAGTATAACGTTAATTGACATATATCATGTATTTCCATTTATGAATTGTTTGCCATTATTATACCATTTGAAAAGTCACTTGTGTTGTTACTGTTCTCTTTATTTTATTGTCCATTAGTTATAACTGAAATAAATTATTATTTTTTTAGAAATATTATTAAGTTAATTAATTTGATTCAATTTAGGTTAATTTTTATTTTATTCTAAAAAAATAATACCCAAGACATTAAAACTCACGGTATTAGATTAGTTAAATGGATTAATTTAGTTACTACCTTGATTAAATTAGTGTATTTATTGTGGTTTTAAAATATACAAAAAAATATAAAAATATAAAAATAAGTATAATTCAGACACTTGTAAATTAAATCACTAAACATGTGCTGATATTCAATATTTTTTTTAAATCAATTAATTCAATATTTCTTGAAGATATTACTAAACCTCCTGCATAAATGGGGCCAAATTTAATTTCCGTAGGCCAAAATTAAGAACCTACCAACTAAGGATACTTTTCATAATCCCATTTCGGTAATCCCTAAACCCGCAAGGGTTATCCTTACATCTATTATTGTCTTTAGTTTGTAGGGCTTCCGTCTATCTATTAGTATCCCTAGCATGTAGGAATTTCCTTTGTTTGTTATAATCCCTATCCTGTAGGGATCTTCTTTTGCCTGTCACTGTCCTTAGAATCTTAGGATTTTGACCTCCATAGGTTGATAGGGAACCTTCCCACAAAGGACGTCCTTACTAATGCATGCCATGTGGCCTATATCAGGCCATGGGATTTGGTGATTGTTGACCGGTCACCATGTGCTCTCTTCCATGCCATTATTCAAGTCTAAACTTCATCTTAACTATCCATTGGTCTATCGAAATTCCTAGCCTATAGGAATTCCCGTCCCTCTGTTACAATCCCTAGCTTGTAGGGATTCCTCTTTGTCTTTCATTGCCCATTATCCTTAAGGAGTTCCTGTCCGTCTCAATCTCTGAGTCATTAAAGAACATCATCATTTCCATGTCTATCATTAAACTCGTATAGGGTACCCTTATGTTTACCCTCATACTACGTCCATGTCGCATTGCCTCTCCATGAAAACATTTTCATACCCTCAAGAGCGAAAATAAAATATATTTTTTCATATCCATGCATTTGCATATCTCTCATTCATATATGTGCACAAAGTTTATATCATTTACACTTCCACCCTTATCCAAATATGATTAAGCTAGAAAGATTCTCGATACTCACAAGCGAACTCAAAGCATGTCTCAAGAAGCCATGGAGGAACTCAAAAGAGGCCAAGAACTATTGAAGTAGGAGGTCCACCAGTTGAAGACTCAAATGAACTTGATCATGAAATTATTACTGAGGGGCGAAGGTAACCCTTCGTCATCCTAGTCACAGGCCTATTCAGCACCACAGATGCCACCACCATGGAAAATTCCCCTACCTCAGCAGTAACTACAACAACCCTATCAACAGAAGGCATATGCCTAACAAAGGGGAAGACGAAAACTACCACCAAGGAGATTTGATCCACTTCCCATGCCACACAGTCAACTACTACAACATTTACTCAAGAGATCTTTGGTAGAGTAGAAGTCACTGAATCCTCCGATCGGGGCACTCTCGCCTAAGTATGATGCAAATTCCAGGTGTGACTATCATGCCAACTCTCCAGGAAATACCCTTGAAAGCTGTTGGGGTTTCAAATACAAGGTCCAAGATTTAATAGACAATAAGAAATTGACTTTTGAAGAAGGGATCCCATTGGTGAACTGTCGCCCATTGCTTTGACAAATCCAAAGACTAAGAAGAATATCCTAAAATCAGTGGATCAACAGGGGAGCTTATCTCTAGATCATTAGGCCTTTATCATTTCAATTTGTGATTTCTTAGTTGCTAAAATTCATTTGCTATAAACTTGTATCTTTGGATGAGTAATTCTAATAAAATGAGCATGCGTATTTTGAAATCAATCCATTCGTATTCACTTTTCTATCACTTTTTATTTCCACTCTTCTTTTCTATCTTCCATTGCACAACTTTAAAAAACTTAGAGGGAGAATGATGAAAACTAAATAACTAAATTTTGCTAAACTACACTTTCAATGTAAGACCGAGCTGACGATGTAAGACATTATTTAACTTCCCAAATAGTGGAGTTATAAGGAATTTAATCCGTAGTCAACCCCCTCGAGCCAGAAGTCGGAGTTTTATTCTATTTTCTAAAAAAACCTTTATTTCAACCAGGGGCAGGGTAGATTTCAATTAATTCAACGATGCATTCAAATCCCAGGAGAATCAGGCCATCTAAGCAAAGATTCAAGCATATCTCCTTCCTCGATATATAATTGAGGAAATGATTTAAGCAAAGGTTCAAGCACATCATCTTCCTCGTGCACATCAATAAAGGTTGAGGAATCAATCAATAAAGACAAAGTTCACAACATCTTCTTCCTCGATGCATCATTCAAAATCGAGGAAACAATAGAGACGAAGCTTATGACAAACAACATTGGTAGTCAGAAATGTTCAAAATCAAAAAGCCAAAAAATAAATTCAAAAGGAGAAAGCCTGATAAGTCAAGTAAAAAAAAACTCGACTTAGGCAAAAGTTAGGGTATCCCGATGGACCAAAATTCAAAAGAATCGGTCCTTTCAAAAATAAGGGATTGAAAAAAACGTATTGGAGAACAATCTTATGACTGTCACCTCAAAAATCTTCAAGGCTTCTCATCAATGCTTGAATCTTATCAATGCTTCTTATCAACACTTGGACTTTATCTACATTTCTCATCATCTGCGCAAATACGGAATTTCTCTTGGAGATTGAATGCATCCATTGGATTAATTGAACTTAGGATTGGAAAACATCAAGGAGAATGGGGTGGGATAAATAAATCTCGAGCTTTATATCCATTGTTTCTTAAACCATAAACCATGGCCCCGTTACAACATTCAAAGTCCTAATTAAAGCAAGGTTAACTATGAAAGCATACTCGACGAAATTTGTATTAAATTTACTCATATGTTTGTTATAATTATTACTAACCACTTCGCTTCTTAGAATCTTCATCTCTAATCATCCATTTCTATTCATGCTTCAATTTCAAAACTTACATGTGCATAAACAGAATTACTCTTCAAAGTGTACACTTTTATCTATGAATAGACACTTAGCATCAAGGAGATCTCAAAAAGAACTTGGGTTAATCAAAAGTAATCCATTTCAAAATGCTCCTAACCAGGAGCAAAACATCTAAAGTAGAACCCTAAAATTATAAGCTAAACTATTGATCGTAGGGGCATATCACATGAAGATCCTATTGACTAGGGGTGACCATTCCTAGATTCAATCAACTAGGATCACATTCCAAAGCACTGATCAATAAGGGACATACCCTTCGAAGAGGTACTCATTAATTATGTTCCTATCACAACATGGTAGGGCTCGATTTCTTCTTTTGATGACTTCTCGAGGCTCTAACAATCAGGGGGCAACCTTTGAGACTCAAATGTTGGTGTTGGGGCAGTACATATCAAGTTCATCTTACACCATGTGGAACCCAAGTTCCTCTTCAAGCAACTTCAGGTACAAAATTTTCAAAGATTCAAATCTTGGGGAAATCTATATCAAAGTTCATGGTGAAGTCCAAGTTCTTTCTAAAGGGTACTTCCTTCAGATCATGGAGATTGGGGGCATATCTTCCTAAGTTATAATATTGGGTCAAACCACTGCGAGGCTCAATCAAAAGGAGTTGGTTTAAAAACAGTTCATTAAGGGGCAAGGTCTCTGCGTACTTTCACAATCATCAATGGATCTTCCTCCTACAACAACAATCTTTGGGTTCAAATCGAGTATCAGGAAATCACGTTAGCATTGCGCTCTACGATCATGAGACAAACGACCTTGTTTCATGAGCAACCTCTACGCTTTAATCGTCCATGACCCATTACAGGGGCACCAGTCAAAAGCATATGAGTCTGCATAACTCATTTTCATGCATTCATTAGTCACTTCGATCCAGAGTCAAGCTATATCTATCATGACATCCATCTGAATTCCGACAGCATGGATCTAACAAAGAGCCCAATCTCACTTGGCATCTACCCTTAAGCCCAATTCTCATTGGAACCTCAAAATTCCAAAATCTATTGACGCATATCCAACTCACTCATTACATGCATCAATCAATAATTACATTTCATACATCAATCAAAATGTACACGCATAGCATAAAACCATGTTTCATGTGAAGATAATTATCATTGTCAATCAAGTAATATGTTCTACATGGAATATCGATAAATGATTTTCCAGAAGACCTCGGCAGAAGGTAGTTCACAATAGAATCTCAATAGTATATTCCCCTGGTTAATCATGGCAGTTGATTA